>CM022392.1:163428441-164678441 GCA_011833715.1 Carcinoscorpius rotundicauda | reverse complement strand
TTGAATTTCGCGAAAAGGTACTCGAGGTCTCTCTGCGCTAGCCGTCCCTAATTTAACAGTGTAAGACTAGAGGGAAGGCATATAGTAATCACCGCTCACCGCCAACTCTTAGGCTACTGTTTTACCAACGGATAGTGAGATTGACTGTAACATTATAACGCCCCCACGCCTGGGAGGGCGAGGATGTTTGGCGCGACGGGGATTCGATCCTGCGACCCTCAGAGTACGAGTCGAGTGCCTTAACCACCTGCTCAAGAATGAAATGAATCTTCTTTCTCGTGTTATACTATAATGAATATACTATATTAAACTGCAGTAATATTAGTCCAAACTAATTTTAAACACACATATAATAATGACAAAATGACTCGTAGTGAATAACATATAACTGAAGCAAAATTATAATCTAAAGCTGTGCTTTAAAGCTTTGCATCATTTTAGAAATGATACATAATCGAAAAAATATACATGAACTTAATTTAGCACTATTTAACAATAAAAATAAATATAATTTAGCATTGTTTAACAATAAAAAGAAATTAATTTAGCATTGTTTAACAATAAAAAAGAACTTAATTTAGCACTGTTTAACAATAAAAAGAACTTAATTTAGCACTGTTTAACAATAAAAAAGAACTTAATTTAGCACTGTTTAACAATAAAAAGAACTTAATTTAGCACTGTTTAACAATAAAAAGAAATTAATTTAGCACTGTTTAACAATAAAAAAGAACTTAATTTAGCACTGTTTAACAATAAAAAGAACTTAATTTAGCACTGTTTAACAATAAAAAAGAACTTAATTTAGCACTGTTTAACAATAAAAAAGGACTTAATTTAGCACTGTTTAACAATAAAAAGAACTTAATTTAGCACTGTTTAACAATAAAAAAGAACTTAATTTAGCACTGTTTAACAATAAAAAGAACTTAATTTAGCACTGTTTAACAATAAAAAGAACTTAATTTAGCACTGTTTAACAATAAAAAAGAACTTAATTTAGCACTGTTTAACAATAAAAAGAACTTAATTTAGCACTGTTTAACAATAAAAATAAATATAATTTAGCATTGTTTAACAATAAAAAGAAATTAATTTAGCATTGTTTAACAATAAAAAAGAACTTAATTTAGCACTGTTTAACAATAAAAAAGAACTTAATTTAGCACTGTTTAACAATAAAAAAGAACTTAATTTAGCACTGTTTAACAATAAAAAAGAACTTAATTTAGCACTGTTTAACAATAAAAAAGAACTTAATTTAGCACTGTTTAACAATAAAAAAGAACTTAATTTAGCACTGTTTAACAATAAAAAGAACTTAATTTAGCACTGTTTAACAATAAAAAGAACTTAATTTAACATTGTTTGACAGTAAAAAAGAACTTTATTTAACACTGTTTAACAATAAAAAAGAACTTTATTTAGCACTGTTTGACAATAAAAAGTGCCATATTTAATGGGAAGCCACCGTAGTTGTACTTATTACTTGCAATGGATTCTGTGGATTTCAAGACTTTCGAAATCCTCTTAGACATAAACTTAATTAGGTCCTGTAGGATTGGGTTTTTCTTGAGATTTCCCCACGCGGCTTTAAGAAGTAACAACATTCAGTATGGCTCATTCGACTTTATTAAACAGATAATTTTACTATGATGCAAGCATTTCATTACAGCTATATAAAGCTTAAGAAAACTAAAGAACTGAGACTGTTTATGTCTCTGTATAAAACGCAGTATGCAACAATTAAACTTATATTATTACATTTTAATATAGAGAAGTTTATCATTATGATAACGTAGGATACCATGAAGATAAAACTGAGTGTTTGTTCTAGTTTATCGAAAATTGAGGGAATGATCTAATATTTAGTTTATCCAGCGTCAGATAGGTTTTTACTTATTACATAGGACTGCTTCTAAGTATCTATTTTGATGCTACGTTTTCAATGAACTTAAAAGTACTGAAAGACATTTACAGTTCAGGAAATGAATACCATTTCAAACACTGAAATATATTTAAGAAAATGACCATTTTCATATTTTTTTGAAATCGAGAGCAAACTTCGAACCGCTTTGAAATTTGTTTGAGTAAGGAAGCACATTATGCTAATCTAATAATAGGTTGGCAAAGAACGATGTATAAACCTAAGGAAACGTTTCACTGATAGTACAACATACTGTGTGGGTTTTTTATACCTGAAGAAGACAGACCAATGTTCTGTCGAAACGTGTAGCATAGGGTACCATGAATAATGTTTTTCTTCTGCATAGAAATCGTTGTTTGCCTCCGTATTATTTATTAGTCATTACTTGAAAAAACATATTAGGAGGAGTTGGTATTTCATTACGTCTGAAGCGTAATAATGAATTAATTGTACAGCAAATTCTGAAAGTCTGACAGACCGTTTCGCGTAAATTGTTTGGTAACTACAGGTAACGAAGTCACATTTTATTGATGTATAGCTAACCATTCAATATGTATGCGTTTCCTTATTTTTGACACATAAAAGCGGATTACAGGATAAATCAGATGTTTCGAACAACTAGTAGACTTTATATAAACTTGTATAACATTGCACGGGCTGAGTTATGAACCCTTAAATTTGATTTCTCAAAACTTCTCGTCAAATACTAAGTTTAACAGCCACGTATTTTTCTAATTTTCTGGAGCTTTTAACGTCAGGTCGTTGTATTTCATTACGGCTAAGTACAGAGTATCGGCAAGCGGTTTCAGCTTCAACGAGTTACAAGAAATACTTTCTGTTTAATTTGGCCTAGAAACGGCAGTGAAACAAAATACTTTCAACAGAGATGAAAGCTAACCCCTTTTCATCAGTAGGTACAGGTAATCATTTAAAAAAAAACCACTCACTTATCGGTTGTGATGAATGGTTGAAGTGTTGTTGTTTTTAGTCCCTTCTGCTTTCCGACCTGACCTGGTACCTTTGGTTCTGTCTCTTTATCGTTTTCCACTGCAAATAGTTTGCTTCTTTTTTTGTTTTTGAGTATCGCGCAAAGCTACTCAAGGGCTATATATGCGTTGGCCGTCCCTAATTTAGCAGTGCAAGACAAGATGGAAAGCAGCTGGTCATCACCACCCACCGCCAACTTTTGGGCTACTCTTTTACCAGCGAGTAGTGGGATTGATCGTCACAGTATAACGCTCCCACGGCTGAAAGGGCGAGCATGTTTGGTGCGATGGGGATACGAACCCGCGACCCTCGGACGCTTTAACCCACCTGGTTATGCCGGGACCTAATGCAAAGAGACATTAGCAAGCAATGTTGCGAAATAACAAAAATTATGAAATAAAAAAGATAGTTTTTTGTTAATTAATAATTATTAGCATAAGGAATATAAGGTGTTAAATATGTTACCTAAAACAACTTTCTAAATCAATAATTAAAACGCCAACTACAGCCGATATAAAATGGCAACCGAACAGAATATATCAGGTCTACATTCTTTTTATACATTGTTTGGTGTTACGTATGTAGTGTGATGCCACAAAACATCGATCACTTTTGTAGAGTATGCAATAGCCCTTTATGATACTTATCTCCTGCATTTAATAGCATTTAAAACAAATGGATATGGATCATCTGGGAAAACCAAGACCATTCAGAAAGAGACCTGTGACAAGATATATCTTATTTGATTGTTGAAGTGTGGCGTCTTATAAAAAAAAGCGATCGACGAATATAAAAGTTATTGACAGAATCACTTCATATGACCTACGTAACAGTACACAACATAATGAATAACGATCACCATTTGGAAAAGTAACACGTGTATGTTTTGGTGTATTGGGGATTTGAATCCGCGACCCTCGGATTATGAATCGATTGCCTTAATCCCCTGGTCACGCTGGTCCTAGTTTGACTGTTTTTATTTTAATTTCGCACAAAGCTAAGCTACACGATCGCCATCTGCGCTAGCCGTCCCCAATTTAGCAGTGTAAGACTATAGGGAAGGTAGCTAGTCATCACCACCCACCGCTAATTCTTGGGGTACTCTTTTAACAATGACTAGTGGGATTGACTGTAACATTATAACTCCCCGACAGCTGAAAGGGTGAGCACGTTTACTGTAACATGTCACTTTGTCTCACTTCACATGAATTAGACTTCACCCTCCAAGACTCTTACTTTTATAAGTTTATTTACATGTAGAATTTCTGGACCATTAGCCATGATACATTTACGACACCACACCACTGCTAGTACTGTTTGTACTTTCTGCACATTTATAGTCATTACAATAGTGGGTCACTCACTACCAGATTGGTTGGATGGCAGCCAATCACAGTGTAAACTATTATTGGCTGCCATATTATTACGTCCTCACAACTGAAAGAGCTGGTTGGTGTTCTATTTGAAGTGAATCGAACACAGAAACCTGCAGACTGCATGACACGTGGAGAAACTCGTGATTAGCTTGATTCTTTCCACATCAGAAAAGGAAACTGTTATGAATCCTGCTTCGTAAATTATGCTTTGATGAAAATTATTGCATATAACAAATTTTCTAAATTTAGAAAAGTCTCTTAATCTTTTAAATTAAATCAGGAGACATTAAAAGGTTTTGTATAAACTATTCATAGCTTCTAAGTCTTGAAAAATATTGAGAAATTGTTGAGAATTTGAGTTTACAATGTTTCATTTATCATGGTTAATATAAAAAAAAAATATTTGAAAGTTCTGATTTCATGCCTACGGGTTTTAACTTGGGCTGCACAAAACACCCTGTAGCAGAGTTTAAGGGGTAAACAACCGATATCAGATTCTGGCCAGAGTTTACACAGAAACGTAAACAAATAGATTTTCTAGTGCACTTGAATTGCGTAAAATTGAGTAAGAATTGACGACTATGATGTGATATTTTGGCGCATAAAATCGTTTATGTATAATTATTAATTGGTGAATAATTCATACTTAGGGTTAGGTGGTCGTATAGGTTACTAACTATGACAGAGATAACATCTGATTTCCGCTACCTTAGAGTAAATAGATGAGGGATGCAAAGTAGCAAAGCTTGTTATGGTAATATAGTATTTATTGGCCTCTGTATTTGTTATTTTCCAATTAATATGTAGAATAGTTTATTGTTTTATTTGATGTTGTTCTTATTGGTTTGGGGGAATGTGTATTAAAATGTTTACCGTGAATATGCCTCTTGATATCTATATTACATGTTATTCTGTGTTATAGTGTGTAGTATTGTGTACAGGAATGTTTATCGTGATTATGCCTCTTGATATCTATATTACATGTTATTCTGTGTTATAGTGTGTAGTATTGTGTACAGAAATGTTTATCGTGATTATGTCTCTTGATATCTATATTATATGTTATTTTGTGTTACAGTGTGTAGTATTGTGTACAAAAATGTTTATCGTGATTATGTCTCTTGATATCTATATTACATGTTATTCTGTGTTACAGTGTGTAGTATTGTGTACAGAAATGTTTATCGTGATTATGTCTCTTGATATCTATATTACATGTTATTCTGTGTTATAGTGTGTAGTATTGTGTACAGAAATGTTTATCGTGATTATGTCTCTTGATATCTATATTACATGTTATTCTGTGTTATAGTGTGTAGTATTGTGTACAAAAATGTTTATCGTGATTATGTTTCTTGATATCTATATTACATGTTATTCTGTGTTATAGTGTGTAATATTGTGTACAAAGCAGATAGCCCGATGTGACTTTGCTATAAGAAAACACACGCAGTTATACTACGTGGTATAGTGTTAAAGAGTGTATTACGTGGTGTTTTACGTTAAATATTGCTTTTAGGCTTGCATAAATTTTGTACAAGGAACGAATTAAGGTTTATCTCTGGATAAAATTATTTATTATAGTACTTTCATAACGGTTTTGTTATCAAGCAACTATATCGTATCGTCTCAACTTAATTAAATCTTATGATTTTATATCCATACTGTGACAATGCGAATTTTGTTATCATTGTTCTATACATGAACACTTGTTCGACTAGGTTAACACTAACCCTGTAAATCTTATGATTTTATATCCATACCGTGACAATGTGAATTTTGTTATCATTGTTCTATACATGAACACTTGTTCGACTAGGTTAACACTAACCCTGTAAATCTTATGATTTTATATCCATACTGTGACAGTGTGAATTTTGTTATCATTGTTCTATACCTGAACACTTGTTCGACTAGGTTAACACTAACCCTGTAAATCTAATGACTTTTTTCGTTGCCCTTTTCGTTGGATTATGAAATACATTCAAAAATCATTATTCTAAGTCTATAAGTTGTGTTACAGTTGTGTTAAATGTGACACTTGGGGAGTAAGTGTTGAAGGAAGAATTAGTACGTTTAAAAAGGCTGTCGTACTCTGGTGCAATCTGAACCGAGGAAGATAGATGGAAGTCTTTAAGAAGTCGTCCTTTGTTCATCTGTATTATGCTAGTAAACTTGTCCTCTGTCACCTAGAATTAAAGAATTACTGTTCTTTGTTCATAATGAAGACACTGCCGAAGACATCTATGGAAAAATAATTCTTATTATGCTTATAAATTACCAATTGCCAATATGTTATTCTAATTGGTTATCTACCAATGCTCACTTTAATAAAAAATAAGCCGAGTTACTACCACTAAATTAAAACATTTTAATGGGAATCAGAGTTATGCCAAAACAGTGATGAAACTGAAGTAACTTACACCACAACTAGATCTTAAGAACATGTTTTAAAAAAAACTTGTAAATGTTTTGTTACGTTTTGCCACTATGGGATTCTTTTTACGAAAACTTTGTTTATTATATGTTTAGATAATATGATACACACCTGTGGATTTTCTACTTCAGGAACTCATTTCAGGTTGGAATAGACAATGAGATACTCCAGCCGTGTTTCAACAAAACTATTCAACAAGTCAAGTTTGTTTGTTTGTTTGTTGAATTTCGCACAAAGCTACTCGAGAGTTATCTGTGCTAACCGTCTCTAATTTAGCAGTGTAAAACTAGAGGGAAGGCAGCTAGTCATCACCACCCACCGCCAACTCTTGGGCTACTCTTTTACCAACGAATAGTGGGATTGACCGTCACATAATAACGCCCCAGGGCTGATAGGGCAAGCATGTTTGGCGCGACCGGGATGCGAATCCGCGACCCTCAGATTACGAGTCGCACGCCTTAACACGCTTGGCCATGCCGGGCCTCAACAAGTCAAGACCCGCAACGACGAAGCATATTTAGATGCATCAGACTGGTTTTGCTTAGTAATTCACGGCCCGGCATGGCCAGGTGGTTAAGGCACTCGATTACTAATCTGAAGGTCGCGGGTTCGAATCTCCTTCGTACCAAACATGCTCGTCCTTTCAGTCTTGCCTAACACGGCTAAATTCGGGACGGCTTTGCGCGAAATTCGAAGAAATAAATAAATAAACCAAGTTTATCACGAGGATTATTACTATTTATGTACACACAGAAATAAATAACAATCTCAGAGACAGTTATTCAATAACGTTAAGAGAACACATAGAATTTCTTCTCAAAGGAAGAGTAAGATACACTTACGAAAAGAAACACATTCTATAGTTTCTACACACTTAAAGTGTGATGGATTGATACACATGTATATGAATAAATCTTCATGAACAAAATAGAGATGGAGAGAGCTCTTAATGGGTTACAATGAATTTATAAGTTTCATTACAATGTTTCAGCTCCTAAATATTGCAATTCACATTTTGAAACACCCTGATACTCGTAAAGTAACAATTTTTATTTATCATTTTTTAAATGTAAAACTTTAAATTTATTATCCTAGCTGTTACTTTACACTGAAGTAACAGCAGGGTAGAAACAAGTTTTAATAATGTTACGCATAGATTATTCTCCGAGGTCAAAATTGTCACTTTATTAGTTTTTACAACACGATAATTTTGTGTTGCTGCTGAAAATGGCTCCTAACAAACTGAGCTACGCATAAAATTTATTAATACGTTTACTGGGGTATGTGATTACTGATACTGAAATAAAAGGCTAATAAAACAATTGAAACGTAACCAAGGAATAATAAATATCACCATATAGGGTTACAATGAGAGTCTCATGGATTGAACTAGCTACACGCATCATTTATCTTAATTGTGTTAAGTTGCAATGATCCATCTATTTCGCCAAATAGCATTTGTTCGTGGGTTATGAATAAAACATAGGTGTAAGAAATTTATTCCTGTTTATGAATAAAACTTACGCATATAGGTTTTCCAGTGTATACAGGATCGTTCAGTCATTATGTACTTCCAAGTTCTGATTGTCGACAACTATGTCTCTCTCTCTCCATTGTTCTCTGTTCGTCGTTGTCTGTACCAAACTTTCCTGATTCGAGCTTCTCGTCTCAAGTCCATTTTATAATGTCATCGAGCTAAGTAGGTCTCTGTCTGCCTCTTCGATTTTACCCACCAGAATATCTGCCAGTCTTGTCTCAGATCTAATTATATGCCCAAAGTAGTTCGTGTTCCATTTTCTACATGTGCTTAGCAACTGTCTTTTTTTTCTTTTAGCGGGAAGGGGGGGTGGGGCTTTACTCGTTCCAATACTTCGTTATTGGATTTTATCTTTGTGTATAGCCAATAACAATTGTCCATAATAACACCACATTTCAAATGCTTCCACTGCCCTTTTGTTTCAGCACATAGGATTCATTTTACAATGTCGTTATGCAGTGATTGCAGGATAATATTAGACTGGAATATATATTCACCAACTAATAATAATCGATCATCACACAAAACCACAAACTTTGCTGAATAAGAATTTAAAAATGTTCTTTCACATCTCATCTCAGGTTCGTGTTTCTTGACATTTTTGTTCAGCATTTTTACGTTATTATTACAACTTTCTTTTGTTCAAAGATAGTTTTCTGTAACATGTGCTACTTGGATAATGAAGGATATTTTATCGTATATCTAACAATTGGTTGTGACGGGTAATTTTCAAAACGAAGAACAAGCTATTTTGTTGTTCTCTTTGGTTTCGACATCTTCACTTACAACACGAACGTAGAAGCATTATAACGTGTATTACTTGAGATAATATAAAACACATATCGTTTTCAAACAAAAGTAATTTTAAGCGTTTATTTTGATGTACTATGAATGTACAAGTCTGACTGCATGGTTAGTTATTTAGTTTTTCACTACTTCTGTTACGTTTCTCATATTTGTGGCATGATTTTTTTTATTAACTTAACAGTTTGATAGATAAAAGAATAAATTTATATTTATTTTTATCAAGAAGAGAGTTTAATAACTTGTGTTCAACTTGCTGACAGTTTGTAGTTTCACTTTAAAAGTGTATTTTTGAATTCTAATAAAAATTTTAAATATTTAAACTAGCAACTTAATTCTAGCAAATGTTTTGAGCGCTGTACAAAAAAACAAAAAAATATTTCAACCTTAGAGTGTTTTAGCCTGATCAGCAAGAAAAAACAACAATTTATCACGCATTAAAAAGAAGATAACATGTTATATATTTTTTGTACAATGAAAGCTATTAACAATGCGCCACCTAGTGGTACAGTGATTTTTCCGCGGACTCACACCGCAGTAAATCGGATTTTGATATTTCACATTCAGATAGCCAATTGTGTAGCTTCGTACCTAATTTCAAACAAACAAATAAAATTAGGAATGAATCCTTGTACAGATTCTGGACATTCATATACAGCCTATTTATTAGTAATATGTTATATTTTTAACCTATTTATCAATAACGATGTCAGTACCTATAAATATAACCCATGAATAAGCCAAAACTATGCCTGTTTAGGCTTAGCTGAGCTGGACTGTCCTTGTTTCTGATACGTTTATTTTTGTATTCCTTATTATTTAGTAAATATTACATTTTAATTCAGGATTTTTTCTCGACATTCTTATTATTTAACAAAACAAAAAGACATATATAGATATGTATGGAAATCATAATGAAACCAATATGGAATTGAAACATAACTTTCGTTAAACTAGTATGAAATCTGATCTATGTATCCATTATGTATGCAAATTTATAATTCATATAGACGAAACAGCTGCTGGTCGATGGTAAAAATATTGTTGTTTGTAATAACTCAAGAACGTTTCATAAACCTAAATGCTAATAAACACAAGTTTATTAATTTGGGTTAATTAGGCATCCAAAAAAATAAGTTTTGTATGAGAATATCAAACAGTGAAATTTTACACAAATAAGAGCTCACAGATTTCAGTACTGTCACGCAGTTACTCAGAGGTAATCTTGAGGGAAAGGATGCTTGTAACGGATTTACCATTGTACATTTATTTTAGTGCTTATGCTTGTTTCTGTATAGTTTTCTTTCTTGCATGTGATTTATATCTTGACTGTATGCGCAAGTCCCGTCTCTTCTTGAAGTTTGTAGAACGTTCTTGAGTGTAAAAATCAACAATACATGTTTGACGAAGGAACACTAGAACATTGTTGACATTTCTACAACCTCGCGGGAGTCCTGTAAAAAGCGAATAGCCTAGAGATAGAAGAGAAGAATGTGATTGGACAGCTACAGTCAATACGCTATAGGCCAAGGAAGCTGTAATCGTGATTAACGCTTATTAATCGGAAAACTATAGAATTTGACAAGAAATGTTTATAGGTTTCAAACACTACAAATCGTTTAACTTCAGTTAATTGCTTAGGACGTTATTATTTCGAACGAATACATTAAATATATTTGCTTTGCTGGAAGGAGTTAGCTTGTACCCGGTGTTAGGCCAGCCAAGAAAAAGACAGCGTTAGCTTAGGCGAGGCTTAACAACATTAACTCGGAATTAACTTTCTCGTCATGGTCCTGGATCATCGATAAAGTATTCAGTTCTAAGTCAGACATGAGACTCAGTATAGTTTGTAAGTTTGTAAAACAATCATTTGTAAAAACAAAAAAATACAACTATTAGTTTGTTTGTTTTTTGAATTTCGCGCAAAGCTACACAAGGGCTGTCTGCGCTAGCCGTCCCTAATTTAGCAGTGTAAGATTAGAGGGAAGGCAGCTAGTCATCACTTCCCACCGCCTAGTCTTGGGCTACTCTTTTACCAACGAATAGTGGGATTATCCGTCACATTATAATGCACTTACGGTTGAAAGGGGGATCATGTTTGTTGCGACGGGAATTGGAACCCGCGATCATCAGATTATGAGGCGAACGTATTAACCCACCTGGCCATGCCGGGCCTTTTACTGTGTAATCGTTATTATACATTTTGTTGCTTTTATGTTTGTACTCGTGTATTAAAATACATTTGTGTAAAAAAAGTAAATTGTGTGTATCATTCTTGTTTGCAGATAACATAAATTTAACATATATTAACATTTAATTAACTACCAAGCTCAAATTAAAATTCCACTTATTTGAAGTAGTTGTACAAGGTACATAGTATAGTAAATCGGAGACTCGTCCAAAATAAATTACAATACGAAACACGCCAAAAATTAGGCTTGGTGCCAAAACAAAACTAGTGACTTGAAAAGTTTTTTTTTGTTTGCATTTCGTGCAAAACTACTCGAGAGCTATCTGCGCTAGCGGTCTCTTATTTAACAGTGTAAGACTAGAGGGTGGGCAGCTAGTTACCACTACTCTCGAGATTTTCCTAAAGAAGAGTAGGTTTGATCGTCACATTATAACGCCCCTACGGCTGAAAAGACAGGCATGTTTGATGTGATGAGGATTCGAACCCACGACCCTCATATTAGGTGTCGAGCGCCTTAACCACGAGGCCACATGGGGCCAACAGATTTGAAAAAACACACCAACAAAAACGTATATGTAGACCTTGCTATATTTCCTTTAGGATCGCTATTTTTGTTAATAATTCAGTTAATTAAAGAAAACTTAATTTTTGAATAAGCTAATCAAAATAGTTTCCTAGTTTACTTTGTTAACAAGTTTTAGATGTAAAAAACGTGTAAGAAATTCAACGGAAATATAAAGAAACCACTATTAACCAACTACACTAATATTTAGTTAGATTTTTAGCTTTTCTTTGCCTTGTTTGAACTGCTCAATAAAATATTGATCAGTTAGTGGCAACATATAAAAAAGTCTTTTTTTTTTGTTTTTGGAATTTCGCACAAAGCTACTCAAGGGCTATCTGTGATAAAAAAGTCTAAAATCAAAGCATATTTATATTGAAACAGAACTCGTAAGAAAAGCGTTGTACACAGATCTAAACCTTTTCTTTCTAGAATTTCAAATACTTGTACAATAATCCTTATTTCTTAGTACTTGTCTCGTATTAGAATGTTTAAGTATTTGATCCTGGAAATATTCCAAATTCAATACATTAAAACCATTTGTTTAAAATACGTTAACGACTGTATTAAGAATTTATATCACTATACATAATTAATATATTGATTAAATAAACTCGTTAAAAGAAACGTAATTATTTTCAAAACGACCCGACACACAAAAGAGTAGTTAATATCTGGAGATCGGTTAAAGTTCAGAACCAGAGAAAGAATGCTGTACGAACTAAAGCAGTTCTAATGACTAGAACAAATGAATCCAATGATATTGGTGCTTAGCACATTCATTAAGTATAGACAAGAAAGAAATCCGAATAATGTCTTTTCAAACGGATTTGAATATGTAAGTATATCATGAAATTAGTTTGAGCAGTTAAAAAACAACAACACTGAAATATCACTAATCAAAATCAAACAACGAAAAATCATACATTGATTTTTCTTTACGTTAAAATACTTTATTTTGTAAGTTTGCGACCTTCTTACCACAGCCCTCATCTCATTAACTGTGGCGAAACGGTGTTTTCGAACAATGTATTTTCTATCTCATTTTAATTGTTTTAAAACTTCAATATTCCTTTGACCTAAAATGCTCCCCGCTAGGGCAGCGATATGTCTTCGGATTTTACAACGCTAAAAATCAGGGGTTCGATTTCTCTCGGAGGGCTCAGCAGATAGCCTGATCTGGCGTTGCTAAGTAAACACACACTCGACCTGCCATTGATACGGAAAACATTGGGCAGTCAAACACAGAACACACTGTTTAGCTTCCATAAATTTCACTTCCCTGAAATCAGCAAGTTAAATTTTTAGTTATTCCAATAAAACAGTTTTTGTTCTTTGTACATATTTGTTATTCAACATATTCAATAGGTCTCCGGTAACATTTTGCTCAGTAGTTGTCAAACTTTAAAATAAAAAAAATTAAGCAAGTTCTAAACAATGTTGTTTCTGTTTTATCGCGCGTGCGTCAACAATTAATGTTAGAAAATCATGTGTACACACTCGATATACGTCTTAGACATTCACACTCGCGTATTCACATACATACACTCCAATACGTATCTAGAGAACGAAGTGGGTGTTATGTTATAAAGGTTACATGTGGTTATTACCCTAATTAGGGATTAATTGATGATTTGAAATCAAGCACACGAAGCTACACAAGGATCTATCTGTGCTCTGTCCACCACGGGGATCGAAATTCTATTTCTAATGGTTAGTCATAAGACACCGCGTTTCATTTTAATCTGTTTTCCAAGTGATGGTGTACTCTGCTTGTGTCTAATGTTAGTAATAATACTGGTTATAAAACTTAAAATAATAACGAATATTTTTATTATTCTACACTTATTATTTTGTATTCTTAGTTTCGTTGGTGGATCTAAATCTCTCGAGCGATCTGAATCTCGTAAAGTGTTATTGAAATAACTGGAAACTATCACTATCTGACAGGTTACTCAGCTGATAAATCAATGCATTCCAATCATTAAAGTTTTCATTGTGTGTGTGTAGGTTTATTACATTATATTATGGATTTCACTAATTAATAATTAATTAGTAATTCTAATGTCAACATTCATTACAGTTCTTTGTCAAGTAGAGTGGGCGTGGCCCGTTATTTTGCGCATCCACAGTGTACATCAGATTACACTGCACAACAAAGTTTTTGCTTCTTAAACACTATTGGATGTTCCTTATAGATTTTTGGCTGCCGATCACGAAAATTACATCCATATTTGCCCATCACGTACCGTTTAATCGAAATCTGTAGTTTTATCAAGGTTTTGCTACAATGGAAAAACGATATCAGGGCAACTGGAATCCGACATTGTTTGCCGACTACTATTGGTCACTGCAACGTGATGCACCGGACATTGAATACAAACGAATATCAGGAGCAAAACACTTTTAATTATGTTGAACTTAATAGCGTATTAGAAACATAAACGCAATTAAATACGTTTTTGCCGGTAAACAGTTAGCTGTCTATTTCTCTGAGTTCCTACGTGATGAAGCAAAACCAAAACTATATTTGTGCACACCCACCAGGTACCTGTCACAATCAGCAAAAACGTTTCAGGAAACAAAACTTTTCAAAAAATTGTTGTGCAGTGTAGTTAAATGTCCACTTTCCGGTGTTTTAAAATGACCACCTTCTCGCTGGGGGGCTTCGAGTGTCCTTTAATAGTAACGATCAAATTCCATTATTCTGTTCTGTAGCGTATCGTTTCATAATTATAGATGGCTATTTGCAAATAGCCCTTGTTTAGCTCTGTGCAAGAACTCTAAAACAAATAATCATTTTCATGTGCAATAGATTCTGGGACAGAGGAGCACTTTGAAACGTTATATCATTACCTATTGATTGTTAACTGCTGAAATACGAAAGTTAAAATAGGTGCAAAGTGTCGTTATGTTTTCCTGCAATATAACAGAAAAAGTTCACATTCAACGAGATTTATGTAAGTAATTCGATTGGAAAGCAAAGATATATGGCTTAATTTAGGGCAGCAGGATCATACAGAAAGAGACACGTAGCCCTGAAAAGGCAACGAGCAGCTTTCTGGGGCAGGTGAGAATCCACGAATACATGAATATTCTGGGTTTGCATGCCATACTGCGAACAGTTATGATGTTTTATTCTACATTCGAAACGTGTATGAATGCCAATAAATCATCTTTCTCTTAATATAGATAGCTTATGGAACAGAATTATAAATGAGGTGCTTGCTTTGAATAAAAGAGTTTTAAGAAAGACCTTACTGTCGCTGTGCAGAGCGTGGTGACACAGAGTTTGACAACTTCGTGAGACTGCAGAATGACTTTGATATCTACTCAACCCTATATTCTATTTATTTGATGCACCAGAGTTGAGTGTACTAAACAAAATGTTATTGAGATAATAATTCTTCCATCTTGAGCTTTATTCATAGCAGCAGAAAGCTGCACAACGGGCACCTACGCTGTGGTTAACAGCGGGAATCTAGCTCCAAGGTTATAAGCCCTCAAGTTTACAGCTGAGCAGCGAAGGACGCGCTAATGAAATTAGTATTAAGTTCATATTTCATTTCCATGGAGAATAAAGTGTGGTTTCGAATATTCGTGTCAAGCTTCATAAGGATTTCTGCGCAACTTATCCACAACTTCAAATTGGTACATTAGGCAGCTAGTCTACAGCCCCCATCACCAATTCTTCAACTACTCGATTCTCCTGTTTGCAAAATGTAATTTTACCGTAAATCTTATAAAACACCCTTCGCTACTAAGTTTGAAGCGCGATTTTGCGTCAAAGAGACTTGAGATGTGAAACCAAAAGGATTCATATTTGACACACTAACCTCTAAACACAAGGATTCACACCTGACCCACTAACTTCTAAACACACAGTTTTAGCAAGAAATTACGTTTACACGTTTCTTGGCTGCTGTCAAGATAGGCACGGCATGGCCAAGCGCGTTAAGGCGTGCGACTCGTTATCCAAGGGTCGTGGGTTCGCATCCCAGTCGCGCCAAACATGCTCGCCCTTTCAGCCATGGGAACGTTATAACGTGACGGTTCCCACTATTCGTTGGTAAAAGAGTAGCCCAAGAGTTGGCAATGGGTACTGATGACTAGCTGCCGTCGCTCTAATATTACACTGCTAAATCATGGACGGCTAGCGCAGATAGCCATCGTGTAGCTTGGCGCGAAATTCAAAACAAAGCGAAACCAAACCTAAATAAATATATACACAAGTTTAAAATCATCAACTTGATAGGCGATTCTTGAGGCAGACTTTTATGTGCTATAAACACTAATAAACATTCGTACTTCAATAAAGCACGTGTGCTTCAGAAAATTAAAGAACGCAATTCCAGTAATCAATGGACGGTGTGTATTATTCAAATTACGCAATGTGTATTAATTCTGACGCGATGACTTTCTCAATGCCTTGTAACTGACAGTCAAGATAACGACTATTAATGACGCAGCACACACACAGTCATTTTTATATGCGTTTCCTTAATTACCCAAGACAGAGGTATCGAAGTAACGAATTGATCTGTTATATATGTAGAAATTGTTAATTAAAAATGAACTCAGTGCGTTCTTGTCTCTGAGAAGACACTGATTATATTTTCTTCCGGTCTTCATTAATTAACTGTGGTTACATTAGTTCTGGCTGCGAACATCCTTAGCTGATGGCGTGTCGGTTCTTTTCATTTCAATTAAGAACAAAGGATAAATGTTCGATATCTCTGTGGTCTGCTTGCTTTTGTATTTCACACGATAATTCAAAACGCAATGACAAATAGACCGTAAACTAAATTTGCTTTTTTTCCCCCTTTTATAAAAACAACAACAACATTATATTGGATTAAAGATAAGCTGAGACGTTAAAAAAAAACCAACAACAAAACATCAGAGTCAAAGACTGGTAATTTGAAGTTTTTTTTTCAAGGGAAAAATGTATTTCTCACTCAATATTGTAGCCGTTATCAAACGGAGATTAGATTCAAAATGAAAAAAAAGAAAACCCATGGTATAAGCAAGTGACATTTAGCAACTAGGAACAGATAATTATGTTATGCTCATTCGATATACAATTTCAATATCACTTCTCAGTGAGGACTAACTTAATACTGTTAATATGTCAGCCTTGGAATGTACAAAAACACGTGTTTTAAGCATCAGGCTTCTAATTATAAACTGTGTATAGAATTGCAATAGTCCGAATAAAGCTTCGACTAATAATTTTAAGACTCTTTTTGAATTAAACAAATATGCTAAAAGGTGTATAGTGTGTAGAAATCTATCTGGCAAAAACAGTGGAGCATCTACAGATAACATACTAAAAATCTATACAACATACATTGGACCAGTAATATATTATGCAGCTCCAGCATGGATATCTGTAAGCAATAAAATAATTAAAACTAAACTACAAACAATCCAAAACACACTCCTCACAACTGTATACAGAGTTCCAAGAACAATATCATCTCAATTCATACACAAATACTCGAACATACCAACTATACAAGATAGACTCCTACATTGTACTATAACGTACTTCGATAAAAATTACATGAACAACGAGTTACTATGGAAACCAGATAGGTACTTCATTCATGATAAAATTGGTCCCAAGTATCTCACCCCAGTCAATTTATATTTTAAACATAAAAATAAATAAATATGTAAATAAAAATAATAAATATTAATTAATTAAAAAAGGTGCCACCAACACACATGGCATTCTGCTTATAGAGTACAATAACATCTATATACGAGCTACAATACATGGACATTGATCTGAAAAGGATTAAAATAATATTCAGTTCTACAATTATAAATACCAATCTGACAAGAACATAAGTACGGGAAGAAGGAAGAGGTCATAGAGAACCTGACTCTCAGCATTCTGAGTAATTTATGTACTAAAAACTAAGTCACGTGTCAGAAAACTATAATATAAGTATAGGAAGCTAAATATTTAAATTATCACGAAAAAATAATTATATTTGTTAAAGGAAGACGCTGTTAAGAAGGTGTTTGGATGTTTGAGTGAACCATTGGTGACAAATATTTTCTTCCAGGCACTGGTAATATGTTGAGAAACTTAACGTTCAGGCTTGATAAAATGCACTTCAATACACATACACATACAGTGGAACCCTCGTAAAGAAGCACCTTTGGGACTGAGACAAACTGGACTGATTAGAAGGTTCCACTCTACATAGTTAGGGATTATGTAAACAGGGAAAGGGACTGAGATTGAATGACCGCTTTCAAGGGGTGGTCGCTTAGAGGGGTTCCACTGTACAATATATGAACGTATTTCTAAAAGCAAACACCTGACATTCATTGATATTGTAAAACTAAGTAATTTAAGAGAAAAGATACAAAAAATTCATGGGCCTAATCAAGATCATGTTATTATAATTTAAGTTTGAAATAACAAATGAGTGAAACTTTGTTTTAAGATTTTTTATTTCACAAGATTTCGGTGTCGAAGCTCAGCTACAAGAGAGAAGAAACTGGAAGCTACGATTGTTATTTATATATAGAAATTATTTTCTGCCTATCTTACAGCATTTCTAAAACTTTCATACCTTTCAATTATAAAAATTAAAAATTTTAAAAACAACAAAGTTAGACTGCTAGATGGCGTTATACGTAGGGTAAAATCGATTGCAACACAAAAGAAATATAAAATGGTATGTGATATACAGTGCACCAGGGGCACCACAAGTTAAAATCTTAGATGCTCTATTTATTATAGATAGAGACTGGGCTTGTATAAATAAATTTTTATAAGTATGTTTGTACTACTTACTAGACAGGGAAATTTAGGACTAAAAGTCCTTCTTTCCTTCAGAGGGTACCACGAACAAAAAGAAAGTACGTTTTATAACTGAAATCTTGTTGGATGTAGATATTTAAAAAAAAACAAAAAACAGTACACATTTGTAGCTTAAGAAATCCCAGGAAAACAATTGTTGACCACGTAGAACGTCACTACTGAAGACGGACTGAGCCTAGATATGCAGAAACATTCGCTTCTTTACATATTTCATAAAAGCAAAGAACAGTAAAAACAGAAATATGATTTTGATCATTCGAAGCAGTGGCGAGTTTAAAAAGATTACGAAATACGTGTAGCCTGCTTTCCATAACTGGAGGTTTGTTGAGACTCCATATGTAAATTGAGGAAGGACAAAGCTAGAAGAGAAGACAGACGAGTCTGAAGAGAAGAAATGATGGAACACGCAGGGGAAAAACTACCCTAAAAATAATAATAAAAACAAGGTATATTATCTTATACGTTTTTTCATACATTGCCTGTACTGTCTGAATACTGTCTAAATAAATCTGAAAGAATATATATCACGTGGGTCACGTGACAAGTGCATGTAACTTTTACAGTTAATTCGCGATGTTTTTAGTAAACTCCTATTGGGATTGCCTGTTAAATTTTTATCCTTTATACGAACAGTAAACATTATTTTGTTTTTGTTTAAGTGCCAATTGCACTAAGTGTGAAATGTAATTTTGAATACCAATTGTCATTAATTATGATAAATGATTTACGTATCTATAGCTTGGTGAATCTTGAAAGAACGCATACACGTGGCAGTGTCCACCAGACGCGAATGTTTACAATTGAATAAAACTTCTTAAGACCATATATATATATATATTGAAGATTTAATGCAGCCACACACTTTTTACAAACTCCAGATTAAATCATAAACTTCGCGATTTGAGCTCAAACATATTATGTTATGCTTTTTGATGTGGCATTTGGTATTTTCAACCGAAACTAAAAGACCACCAACGAACTACTAGTCCAGCATGACACATATCACATATTTGTTTTTCTCTTCGTTTAAAATTTGTTGATGTGAAATTTTCCATCGAGTCGAGTTTTGTAAACAACATAAGTTTTGTTGGTTTTGAATTTCGCGCAAAGCTACACGAGGGCTATCTACGGTAGCCGTCCCTAATTTAGCAGTGTAAGACTAGAGGAAAGGCAGCTAGTAGTCGCCACCCACAGCTACCTCTTGGGCCATTCTTTTACCAACAGATATTCGAACTTATCGTCACATTATAACGCCCGCACACCTGAAAAGGCAACCATGTTTGGTGTGACAGTAATTCGAAACAGTGGCTCTCAAATTACGAGTCAAGTACCTTAACCATCTGGCCATGTCGAGCCTTCCTGTTAGATTACCATAGTAAAAAAATCCAAAACAAGATATAGTTGTATGACCTGGAAATGGCTTAAACAGGTGGTAAATTTCGGTCTTTGTGGGCTTCTGTAAGTTTAGTTTAAGTTATTTTGTTTCTTGTTAAGATAGTGCTTTTATCACCTAAGATGCATAGAAGGTTTACACAGAAGTATTACTGTGGTTAGAGAAATCATAATCCTATCAGTGAAGTCAACTTTTAGTGAGGAATATTGGCCAATGTTCCAACGAGAATTCCATGGACGGTCTGCTGCCTTCCTATTCAAAGAAAATATACCAGACTATGGACTTCGAGAACAAGCCGTTGCTGTTGATAAGGCTGATAATACTAACGATAAAGCTCCCCAGTGACACAGCTATGTGCCTGCGGACTTAGAATGCTAGAATCTAGGTTTAGATACCCGTAGTGGGCAGAGCCCTTTGTGTAACTTTGTGTTTATGTACAAACTGACGATAAAATTAGGATTCAAACGTTTGGATACCAGAATCAATAGAAGCATTTATATTATGTCCATATTCTTGGTATTCAGTGATCAGAACAACGAGGCAACAAGATAACAGTTGTAGCAGCTTAGCTTTTTTAAAGGGCCAAAAGTTGGACTATCTAACTTGTAGCTAAGTTGATTGGTTGCATTCTTGGAGAAAGCCTATTTTTGGCTAGTTGAGAGCTGAGGATTATCTTTGACCAAGAAAGGTTAAAATGCAACAGCAGCTAATGGTGTAACATATCACTGAGGGAAAGTGTCACGTATATACTAGTTTCCACCCTATAGGATGACAGGCGTGAACATAAATCAAATTAACAGCCATGAAGAAACAATCTAGTTTTGGAATATTTATCTTCACTGTGTGGCTGTAAGATGAACTGAAGAAAGGCTGGTGTGGTTCAAAAGAAGACTGAGGTTGATTTCTTTAAAATTTTGGAAAGTTTGTCACTTGCAGAGAGGAATAATGAAGGTGACAATATGTAGTTTATTTGAGAACTAGAACATTGCTGTATTTAATATTTTGGAGCAGCAGAGACCCACGAAAAGTTTCTTACCATTTTAATATCTTTATTGAAACAACATATATAAAAAGAATTCTAACCACAGACACCGAAATATTCATTTCTACTTGTCTTAAGCCTAATTTTAGTTAAACCTTTATTAAGTATTACCTCTTTTCGACAAAGAGATAAATTAACAGTGCAATTTGTGTACGTTTTTTTTTTTTGCCTTAGTTTAATTAGAGTTAAACTTTGCCGTACGTGGTAACATAAGCTTACGATGTTATTCTATAACATAGCGTTAACCCTTTCTTGATACTTTGATAAGATCTCAATATGCTTTTGTACAAAATGTCTATCAAGGTAAGTTTACAACTGTCTTTTGGTTATACACGTTAAGATAAGTTCACGCGCACAATTTTTAGTTTATATGTCTGTTTGTCGAAGGTCCTGGTTCCGTGCAATAACATTAATCTAACTCGAAAAACGTTTATGGTTGCTTGCATATTTATGGGTAAACTTACTCAGGCCATCTGCTGGAGTTCCTCATTTTGAACTGGTGAACAGGTGGACTGTTCTTTTAATAAATTAAGCACAAAGCTAGTCGAGGCAGCCAACCTGCAACAACTATCATCCACTATCCACCCTGAAGTTAGCTGTAATTGTTATAAAGCACCTGCAGCTTAAAGTGTGCAGAATATACAGGTTCGAACCCGGATAGACAGCTTCAAGATATAGAGATATACAATAGGGCTAATTCATATCCAAATAAGAAAAAAACAGAGTATTGTTATTACATATCCCATGATTTATCCATCTATAATTAATTTTTCTTAGATTATTACTAAAAAGTGGGTACTTTCCTGCTGTATTAATCAGATAGTACATTATCAAACACTTGGAAATAAGATATTATTTACATGACACTTTTCCAGTGATCAAAGTGCTCTGATTTTGTCTTCTAATTGGTCTGGTGAAGTTTGATTACAACCAGTTAGCTTCTTAATTTTCTCAACCAAAACACGTAAGATAATAAAGGTTTTGACAACCGGATTACATGACCAACTAGTGAAAGTCATGACGTTCGTCAGGCCAGTCAGAATTTAGAAGTCAAATATATGAGTATGTGCGTGTATTGCAGGTATAAAATAGAATTTAATATAGAAATGAAATATATTTATTATTTTATATCTAATCGTGTCTTTAATGCAGTTTCTTAAACTTTCTGATTGTTTTGTATTTGTTGATCACACTGTACTAGTAAATCTGTTTCACTCTTTTAAAGTTTATGTATTCTGTCTGTCTAATTAACCATTCACAACACATTTTACTTTTACTGAGGAGTTTATCTTATAGATGGGATTGTGTCTAATTAACTATTCACAACACATTTTACTTTTACTGAGGAGTTTATCTTATAGATGGGATTGTGTCTAATTAACCATTCACAACACACTTTACTTTTACTGAGGAGTTTATCTTATAGATGGGATTGCTATATCTAAAATTAAATTCGTATATCAAGTGTTACAAATCTTAAAACACAACACAAATACTTCGCTTATTATATATATGTATATATACATCCTAACAGTTAAATGCAGTGTATTTGTAATATACTATTTCAGAATACAGATGAAGGGTCTAATGTATATCACAGAATGGGATATCTTAAGATATCATTCTATGTCATTTTTATTTGTTATTGACTTTAAAGTATTGACTACTAATACGCTTTGAATTATATCCGAATAGGTTTACTTTTTAATACAAAGTTAAAACGTAAACGAAGATTATAACTGAAACTTTCATTATTTCTCTTACATTTTCAGTAATATAATCGTCCTCCTCTGGGAAGGGTAAGTCAGCAGATTTACAATGCTAAAATTCATGGTTCGATACACCTCGGAAGACACGGTAGACAGACTAATGAGGCTTTGGTGTCATAAAACACACACACACACACAAACATAATTATGTGTACAAACTTTGATGTCAAAGAATGCATTTTCTTGAATTTAATTACAACAGTTTGTTGCGACTTATAATTCCAAAAGTATTTATTTAAGCATAATGTATATCACGCTGAATAAGAGAATTGTGATTTTTAATGTTTCACAATAAAAAGAGCAAAATGTAGCAAAAGAGGTTGAGAAAATTATGTTGAATTTTGTTTTCAAAGTTTACTCAAAATTTATTTAATTTCTACTTAATGTTTTTTTTGTTTTCCCTCACTTCTTTAACACACAACTTACAATAAACGCCCTAGATAACTAATCCCTTATAATTGGAAGTCTAAGTAAATGATTCTAAACCCAGATGCTGGAAGCACTTTCTCCTGGAACATATTCCTTGAATATGTTGTTTCTTTGGAAGTTTATGGCAAGAATCAACTTCCCTTGTGCTCGTGACATTTCCCACAACACCCTGCTGAGACTAAACGTTAAAGGAAGACTAAATACCATAGCAGTGAAGCAATAGTTCCATTTCCACGTAAGCACTAACTTGAGCCAGCCAAAAATAATAGCTTATAGCAAGGATTCTCTGAGCAGTTGTTGAGACCATTCCTAGAAGAAAACTGTTAAGCACCGGCTTTGATGATACGATATCAGAACATAGAAAGTATTTCTCCTGAACATAAGGTGCTACAAACTAGTCGAACGTCACAAAGATTTCGGTTAGACAAGTGGAATAGTTTATAGATGGGGGAATCTTATCAGAATATCTCAGATGTGGTTTCAAACCAGAAATACATTAACTGAAGAAATAACTATGTTTGCTACATTGAAGTAGCCAATGTTCGTAAAGTGTAATAAAATAGTATGGAAAGAACATTGTGCGGTCATATTAAACAGTGACGAAACTTACTTATAGTAATATGGCTGTAATTAAACATATTAAACAGTGACGAAACTTACTTATAGTAATATGGCTGTAATTAAACATATTAAACAGTGACGAAACTTACTTATAGTAATATGGCTGTAATTAAACATATTAAACAGTGACGAAACTTACTTATAGTAATATGGCTGTAATTAAACATATTAAACAGTGACGAAACTTACTTATAGTAATATGGCTGTAATTAAACATATTAAACAGTGACGAAACTTACTTATAGTAATATGGCTGTAATTAAACATATTAAACAATGACGAAACTTACTTATAGTAATATTACTGTAATTAAACATATTAAACAGTGACGAAACTTACTGATAGTAATATGCTGTAATTCTTTCAGACAGAACACATGTATAAAATATCCACTTACAGGTCGATGAAATGTAATATTCTGACTCAACTGCAGGTTTTAATGAATCCTTCATCAATATACTCTAGTTAATTATATCTTATATATATATTCATTTACTTAAGTTTACTGATCAGGTTAAACTAGTTTTCTTTAGTTTTTTTGGATTTCGCCAAAATTGCACACCGGGCAACTGCGCTAACCGTTTCTAATTTTGCAGTGTAAGGCTAGAAAAAAGGCAGCTAGTGGTCAGCTACCAACGCCAATTATTGGACTAGTCTTTTACCGACGAATAGTGGGATTGAGCGTTACATTATAACGATCCCACGGCTGAAAGAGTGAGCATGTTTGGTGTGACGAGGATTCGAACCCGTAACTCTCGGATTACGAGTCGAGTGCCTTGAACACCTGGCCGGGCAGGTCGAAATGGTAGTTTTTAAATATAAACGACAATAATTTGATTTACATTGTATATTGTAATAACATATAAAAGCTGTTGTAACGACAACTTGATTCTATGAGTGCAAAAGCAACAAATTTGTTTACAGAGCAATGCCTTAGATTTCTGATTCTCCTAAGCGATGTACTTTGGTAGTCTATTGTATAAATCTAAGATAAGCAAAAACAGAATTTTAAATAATGGAGTCTATATGTGAAAACTGTTTTATTTGTTAAATACATACTTCGTTACTCATTTCGAGAAAACCGAGACATAAAATGGAAAACATTTTAAAAACGTTTTTAATGTGCTGTTTTATGATGAAAGTAGAGGAAACACGCCATTATCGGGTTTTATTTATTGTTTTCGAAATGGTCATGTTCACTTTTTTCTCTGTATGTCATTAGAATATTTAGATTTCAGATTATATCCTCGCATGTTTATATAAAAAGAGATCATGTTTACTAATTCAGTACCATAATGAAAACAAATTTATTTATTTTCCACCGATAATAAAATAAAACTCTTAAACCATTTTGGTGAATACAGAAAATTCGATTTTCAGTTTTGGAGGTTTAGTTAATTACAGCCCAATGCATCTCATGTAATCGATGTAATTGCAAATGTCCAGGGTGAAAAACACTGGTTCAACATCTCATCCAAAAATAATACACGAAACAGAAAACTTAGGTCAACTGACCTAAGAGTGAAACTAAAGAAATAGTGGGAAGTATCAGGATACGAAATATTTATGATTATCTTGGTTATTCTAAGATAATATCGACCGAATTATAAGAGCTCACATAGCAACCGAAGTGAATACCTTCAGAGTTACGTAGTAGTGACTTCAAAGGTTGTTCTTCCGACATGGGCAGTGAAAGATGGATCGACCTAAAGTAGAGGGACAGTAGAGAGGTCGTGAAAGGACGTTTTCAGAACATTTCTCGAGTAGAGTGAAAACCATTTGTAGATAAACTCAAGGAGTTGTTGATAATAGTCGTTCCGTATTACTGTTAATTAAATAAAGCTTAACTATTAGTCGCACATAGTTTGAGAAACCTTTATAACAAGCTTTACTTGTTTAAAAAAAATATTTATAAACTCTATATAAAAGAAATCAAGAGAGTTCTCCTCAAACACACGTTAGAAGATATCGTGTACTTCGTAATAGAAAACAATAATAATGTTTTCCCAAGACGGCTGGTAAGGGTATTAATTTGACCTTCTCAGGTCATATTCAGGTTAGCAAAGAGAGAGTTTGCAATTGACCGTTGCCGGGCATAGACCTTGGGGATAAGAGTATAAATTGGCATGGGACTATAAGGGGGGCGTTGCAGCTATATGTTAGGTTATTGATTAGTATGATTAGTATAGGAATAAAGGTGTTCCTTTATATTTGTTTCCCTTCTCAGTATCTAGGTGTTTTTTATGGTTTCGTTATGTTTATTTAACTTGTGTTTATTTCACTAGCAGAAATAATAAAATTAATAATGAGATAAACAAAGTAATCAACACTTCATCAATATCAACAAATTTCCTACAAAGAAACCGTTGAAAAAATTATATGCACACATCTAGACCAACATCACAGTCAACAAAAATAAACAACAATAAATCCCAAGATACAACAAACTACAAAACCTTATACTGCTGTATACCATATGTTCCCGACATCAGCGAAAAAATAACCAACATTTAGAAAAAAACTTGGAACACAACACTCCAGTAAACACCAAAATTATTCAAAAACCGGGAACAAAACTCAAGTCCATACTGTGTAAAAACTACACTGACCAACACAACACCAGCATGATAAAATGCAATGGAACAGCTGCCATGATTTCTGTATTGGAGAAACAAGCAGAAAAATGGAAACCAGATTTAAACAAACAAACTTCGCACGGTTTTGAACACTGCAAATCAAATAAACACAACGTAATATAGAAAACATCCAGATACTAAGTATGGAAACAAATATAAATAAACGCAAAATTAAAGAAGCCCTACTTATACAGCAACTAAAAACAAAATTAAACCAATATAATGGAACACCTTTCTTTATACCTGTGCTAATTAATAACCTAACATCTAATTCCAACGCCCCCTACAATCCCGTACCCGTTTACACTATCGTCCCTAATACATGTGCCCGGCAACGGTCAGCTGCAAACTCTCACCTTTTATATGCAAAAAGGGCTCGTTTGGGTTCAGAAAATATTTTAAATAGAAAAGCGAACAACGTTTCGACCTTCTATTTAAAATATTTTCTGAACCCAAACGAGCCGTTTTTGCATATAAAATTCTCAACAAGTGGGTTTCTCGACATCACTGATTATTAAACTCTCACCTTGTTTACCTGAAGATGACCTAAGAATGTCAAAACGTTCTTCTGCACTTTATTTCAATAAAAGTTTAATACCCATACCAGCCGTTTTAAGAATGCATTTTTACCTCAAGTGAGTTTCTTGCCATAACAAAGATAACAAAATAACTCACGTAATTGTTCGAATATATCAAATATTTCTTGTAGAAACAACATAAGTCCTAACTCAGTGTTGAAAGATGTCATGCATTTCTTATGGAAAACAAAATAAATGTCAACTTATTGTTAGAAGATATCATGCATTTCTAAAAAAAAACAAAAACAGTATAAGTCTTGCTAATTTATAACAGTAACAAGGAGTGATTTATAAATCATTTATAGCATCACGGGCGTTTCCTTTATCCTGGTTTAAAATATGTATACACGAATGTGATACCAATTTATATATACACCAACAATGACAACGCTACTGAGCAAACTTCAAATAATTATTGCAGGTAATACATAGATTAATATGAGGAAATCGTGCAATTACGGAGAAAAACTGTGTCTGTGAAAATTCTGCAATAAACGTTGAAAGTTCAGTTTGATAACTAACGGAAAAAAAATCCCTATTTCCAAGAATAACTTACTTCTCACATATCCTGTTTGAGGAGCTTTTATCTGTTATCTGAATTTCTCAGCAGTGCAGGGTCGCGTGGAACTGGATGAGGCCAATTCTCTTTTTATCTCTGTCTCGTTGCAGAATTCACTAAAAAATTAGTAATTCACTTCAGAATAACTCCAAACCTTCCAATTTTATAAGCCAATAAGAATAATCGAAACATTTGGGGGCACAGTGAACAAGAAGAAGCATTTAAGGGAATGAATAACATAATGAAGTAAAAAATATATTTCATAAAAAGTTACACTGTTGAACACAAATTTTATTTTTTTCTAAAACGATAGAAAAGATAAGGGCAGTAAAAAAGAGAGTTAAGATACAAGTAAAAAAGGGTTTAAGATAATTACCAGTAAAAGAACAGCAAAGATACTAATCGGTAAAAAAGGGTTAAGATACTTACCAGTGAAAAAAACAGTTAAGATACTTGCCAATAAAAAAGTTAAGATGTTAACCAGTAAAAAAGGGTTAAAATATATACTAGTAAAAAAAGGGTTAAGATATATACTGGTAAAAAAAGGGTTAAGATACTCACCAGTAATAAAACAGTTAAGATGCTTACAAGTTCTTTTGGTGTGTTTTTTCTTATAGCAAAACCATCGGACTAACTGCTCGGCCCACCGAGAGGAATCGAATCCCTGATTTTTGCGTTGTAAATCCGGAGATATACCGCTGTACTGGCGGGGCTTCTTACAAGTATAAAGAAGTTAAGATACTCACCAGTAAAAACAAAAAGGCCCCCCGCTAGTACAGCGGTACGTCTTCGGAGTTACAACGCTAAAATCAGGGATTTGATTCCTCTCGGTGGGCTGAGCAGATAGCCATTTGTGGCTTTGCTGTACGAAAAACACACAGTAAAAAAGGGTTAAGATACTTACCAGTTAAGAAACAGTTAAGATACGTACCAGTAAGGAAATAGTCAAAATATTTACCAGTAAAAAAACTGGTGAGTTTTTATTCACTTTGTACCTTAAGTGGTTTCTTTCTGGACTGGATCATCTGACGTCAACTACCACTAACAAGTATGAAACCAAAACGGAAACTAAGTAAAAGATGAAAAATCGCATGTAGCTGTCACAAGTAAAAAAATAATCTTTATACTAGTGCACAGTTTAGTTCTAGTCTTGAAATATGTATTGGTTACTACCATAAACTTTAGTGTTTGTATTGATTACTACCATAAAATTTAGTGTTTGTATTGATTACTACCATAAACTCAAGAGTTTGTATTGATTACTACCATAAACTTTAGTGTTTGTATTGATTACTACCATAAACTTTAGTGTTTGTATTGATTACTACCATAAAATTTAGTGTTTGTATTGATTACTACCATAAACTTTAGTGTTTGTATTGGTTACTACCATAAACTTTAGTGTTTGTATTGATTACTACCATAAAATTTAGTGTTTGTATTGATTACTACCGTAAAATTTAGTGTTTGTATTGATTACTACCATAAACTCAAGAGTTTGTATTGATTACCACCATAAACTGAAGAGTTTGTATTAATTACTACCATAAACTCAACAGTTTGTATTGATTAATACCATAAACTCAACAGTTGTTCTCCACGTACATGATTGCCAGAGGTATGTTATTAAAGTACCTAAAGCTCCTCGAGACAAGAAATGTACTGTGTGCTGCGTATCTTTAAAGTGTCTTACCTCTGAGATGTGACTAACTGCGAATGTTTAAAGTGTCTTACCTCTGAGATGTGACTAACTGCGAATGTTTAAAGTGTCTTACCTCTGAGATGTGACTAACTGAGTATCTTTACAAGTGTCTTACTTCTGACACGTGACTAACTGCGTATGTTTAAAAGTGTCTTACCTCTGACACGTGACTACTACGGCTTGTGAACTTTCAAGATCCGGAAATACTCTGAAGTTTACCGGATTTCACTTGTGTATGATCCATCTTCCTATACTAAACATAACTCAGAACATCAAGGTAATGGTTTAATAATTCAGCTTTTTGCATAATGCGAATCTTTCGTAAGCTGAAAAAAATCCTTGCAATTCCTATATTTACAGACTGTTTCACAGAACAGGCAAATTTCATTTTATGCTGGACAGTGTGTGTGTGGCTTCTTATGGCAAAGCCACATCGGAATATCTGCTGTGTCTACCGAGGAGAATCGATCCCCTGATTTTAGCATTATAACTTCGAAGACTTTCCGCTGCCCTATCGGGGGACCATAGTGAACAGACTCTTCTGTTCAGACTATTACAGAAAACTTGATCAAAATTACTCAACATTTGGAACAAATTTGTGATTATTTTATCAATTAAATCGTGCAGATTCGTTAAACAGTAAAACACGATTAAGTAAATTTCGGCCAATTAAAGATAGGGATGACATTTTAATTGGCACGTGATAATTTTTATTTTCTTCTCCACTGATGTTGGAGAAGAGGAAAACAGCACCTTTCCAGAATATTCAGTTAAGAACACAAACGTAAAAACAAACATACACGTACAAACGCATATACAAAAGTGAAATCTGAAATCTATCTCTAACCTGTTAAATGCCAAGTATTTCAGCTGCTACAATACAGCTCTAATACTTCATTTTGAAACTTTTTTCGTAACGCAATTTTGGATCGAAAGTGAAACAGTTTGTAAGTAGGTCAAATGCATGTATGGTGTTGACGTCTAGCGTTGAAGTTATGTTTTGTTGAGAATGAATTAACTCATCCGTGGCACTGTATTACAGGTCGGCTTGGACGAGTTATCTCGTCTACGGCGCTGAACAGATTAATCAGAGGCTAGACGATTAATTGTCAGTAAAATGATTTTTGTTATTCAGTCCTTCTTGTGACCAATAATGTTTTAGAGACCAGGTTGGAATTTGATTGTAAAATATAACAGTTATTTGAAATATAACGCTGTGAACGAGTCAGTATGTAAAAATGTTTATAAAGAGAAATCCAAAATATTAAGTGGACAACAAAATTCGTAAATGTATTGCTAATGCTTTTTCTGCTCTCGTTTAAAACCTTTTGAGAAACGCGAAAATTCTTAAATCTGCAAAATAAATTTAGTCACACGTCGTGATTGCGAACTCAGTTCGTTTTTGATTATTTTCCAAAATGAAACTGTGAACGAAATCTGTAGCCGTGATATTTCACTTCAGACAAAGATCGCTGAATTTTCAATGTTGTTGAGTCGAATAATGTTAAATCGCGGATGAATTACGAAAATTCGTTAAACATTTCAAAGCAACCTCAAAAAAAAAAAAAAAAAACTTTTCAAAACGTTCTTTTCAAAGAACAGGGAAAGGGCTTTATTTTTAATTTTGCATCTTCTTTATTTCTTTAAATTATATTCTAATAATCATTATATAAGCTATACTGTAGTTTATGGAAGGGAAAACAGCACGTGGTGTATTTTAACATCACGGAGAAAGAACGCAATAATTTCCATTTCAATAACGCTGTGTTTGTTTAAATTACTCGTTAAAAAACAACCAGAAGTTAAGTAAATATATAAAGAAAGACTTAAGCTTTTTCTGAAGCAAGAAATAAACACGTTTGTAAGAGCCTCATATTCATATTCAGATACGCGATGGTTAACATAAATTCAAGAACGAGAAACAATACATGCTTCATGATGAGAGGTGTATTTCTCATACAGAGAGTTAGTTTGTCCCTTAATATCATAAACTAAGATATGACGAGTAGTGTAATACATCAGATGGTTGAAACTTGACATGAATGTAACAATACAGATAAAGTGAAAGCAAGTAAGGCATAATAATGTTAAATAATTATCGGTTGAGACATATCAGAAAGACATGATACCATTCTTTTTGGGAAGACCATCAGTGTTATATAGATTTCATAATTTGTTTTTATTTAAAAGAAAATGGCGCCACTAAGTGCATATTTGTTATTTCAGAGGATATGACGTCACCAAGGCAAAATTTTTACTTCAAAGCAAATGACGTCACTAAGGATATATTTCTAGTTCAGAGGAAATGAGGTCAACGAGTTTCAAACCGTGAAATTTTTAGTATTCCCCAAATAGTTAACAAATGAACGAAAAACGTCTCAGGAAACACAGTAAACAAAATGGTACCTATAATATAAATAATAAAATACGAGTTTCTAGAAATCCTTGATGAAAAGGCGTACCGGTATTTACAGTTTGATTTTTTTTGTTTTTTTAAAATTTCGCACAAAGCTACTCGAGGGCTATCTGCGCTAGCTGTCTCTAATTTAGCAGTGTAAGACTAGAGAGGAGGCAGCTAGTCATCACCACCCACCGCCAACTCTTGGGCTACTCTTTTACCAATGAATATTGGGATTGGCCGTGTCATTATAACGCCCCCACGGCTGAAAGGGTGCGACCGGGATTTGAACCCGTGACTCTCGGATTTTGAATCGAACGCCTTGACACGCTTGGCCTACAGTTTAATTAATCGAATGAATTAAACAACGAAACTTTTAATTTTATCAATATAAATAGCTGTAAGCCATTAATTAAACCTTTCTCAGAAAAAGTTCAAATATATTTTTACCCAATGATATTAATAGTAAACTTTAAATAACCCAGAAAACTGAACTGATTGCTGAATATTGCTGTATATCTTTCGTACTTATGGTAAAGCTACTTAGATTATTTGTCGATATCTGTAATTTCGAGCTTCTGGCCAGAGGAAATCGGGCCAATTAGCAGCACCTTATTATACGCGAGCTAAAAAATTCATTGTCACTCTTAAAACGGAGACAAACTTGTATCATAGAGTATATCATGGTTGTAGAAGAATTCATAGTTACTTCTGATATTTAAATAAGGTATTTTTGTATAATACGTTCAATATAAAGGAATAACTTCCATGTTTCCTGGTTTAACATTGCACTTCTGTGTTCGGTTACAATCTCGTATTTTGGATCATTAAAACAAAAATCAACTGGAGTTGATAAGTGTAGGGCTATCTTCATTTTTGCTACACTCCAGTGTAAGACTGGTAGTGTTATATAGTACGTGTTAGGCTTTATTTCATTCTATTAAGAATCAATAGGTGGCGTATATTTGCGTTATCGTGGTTGTCGAACTCTCTCTATATATGAAGCATTAATACCAGTACTTAACATGTTCTTACTTACCTCGTGCGATACACCAGTATCATTACACTTGTAATAATAGAACTTGCAAGATTTCGAAAAGTATTATTACTCGTTATTTGCTGGAAACGACTGACGTAACGAGTCGGCGTCACCAGCATTCTGATGAACAAACTGTATATGAAAGTTTCATAATACTAGGGAATTACGCCACACAATTAGCCGAAGTTACAAACGTTTCGTGCAAAACTCTCTGTTCAGAATTTGAATTTAAATCTAAAATAACAAGTTCTTTCTGAAAAGACACGAGTCTATTGGAAATTTAATATGAAAATTATTCACGGAAAGTGAGAGTTAACAAAAAACTGTTGTACAAAAGTACCTTGGTCTATTAATACTAAAGCAGTAACAGTTGTGAAACAGTCACGAATTCCAGTAGCGAATAATAATTTTGTATAATGAAACTTGTGATGTTATATAGATTACACCACATCATGGAAATGGAAACTCTAGAATCTCGTGATGTCGTATAGATTACACCACATTTTGGAAATGAAAACTGCAGAATCTCGTAATGTCGTATACATTACACCACATCATGGAAATGAAAACTGCAGAATCTCGTAATGTCGTATACATTACACCACATCATGGAAATGAAAACTCTAGAATCTCGTGATGTCGTATAGATTATACCACATCATGGAAATGAAAACTCTAGAATCTCGTGATGTCGTATAGATTATACCTCATCATGGAAATGAAAACTCTAGAATTTCGTGATGTCGTATAGATTATGCCTCATCATGGAAATGAAAACTCTAGAATCTCGTGATGTCGTATAGATTACACCACATTTTGGAAATGAAAACTGCAGAATCTCGTAATGTCGTATACATTACACCACATCATGGAAATGAAAACTCTAGAATCTCGTGATGTCGTTTAGATTATACCTCATCATGGAAATGAAAACTCTAGAATTTCGTGATGTCGTATAGATTATGCCTCATCATGGAAATGAAAACTCTAGAATCTCGTGATGTCGTATAGATTATGCCACATCATGGAAATGAAAACTCTAGCTGTAGTCAGAAATAATGTCATCAATTAACGTAGAGACAGAAATCGGAATAATACGAAGGAATTCTATCGAAATGAAGTTGAAAAAAATCATAAAAAGAGATAATGTTTATATTACGCATAAGGCCCATCTTTCTATGTATTTTTACTTATCTACCTGCTTGTTTTAAATCACCCCAATCGGGGTGTTTTCACTTCTAGTGGATTGGTACTATGACCACATTCTATATAAAACGAAGTTTTCATAGATTTCTGTTTACAAACAAGATAAACATAGCCAGTCAATAATATATATGCAAAAACGGCTCGTTTGGGTTGAGAAAATATTTTACAATATTTTACAAACGAGCCGTTTTTGCATATATGTTTCTCCACAAGTGGGTTTTCTCGACATCACAGTCAATATTATGTTTCATTCCAAGTTTAATTACGAAATAACCCGGTATTAATTCGTTTTAAAAACGATGTGGATTCTCAGAAACGCTTACATGCTTCCCTTTTGGATTTGAACAAATATTTGATGGATCTACAATAAAGGAACCAGACACCACCACAAGCATCAAGAAAGAACTTACGCTAATGCTTATGAAAAGCCTACCTTCCAAACAACCAAAACCGGTTTTTAACCAGAACCAGTATTTGTTTCTCTTGATATAAACATCTACTAAATTTAACTGTAAGTGAAAAGATTAAGCCTTAATTGTTTCCGTACCACTGTTTCACCTTTTAGCTACTCAGTAAATACTAAATATAAAGTCACCACTAACATATAGCCAATACGCCTGCAGAAATTATAGAAATGTTGGATTATAACAAAAATAATTGCTCAGGATATAAAATCGTTTTATTTCTTTGAATCACACCATTAATATCAACAGGCCCCTGCTCGATCCATTTTTCATCAAAATAGACAGAAATAAGTTTTATCACACATATTTTTAAACGTGAACAACAGAAAATAGCTTAGCAGATTTTATAATACTAAACCTTTCATAGACATTTTATTAGTCAGAGGTTCTCCAATAATACTATATAATGTTTATTTAATATTTTTTTCTTCTACATTTCTATGCGTGATAACTCCTCTGGTAATGCTTACGCGGGTATTAAATGGACGAACCTGTTTTATAAAACCTTGTGGTTGTTTTTCTTTGTAAAATTATTAATCTAAGTAGTGTTATTGTTTGTATATTATTTATTTATTTTTTGTACTCAAACTGTTTTTCTTCGACGTTCAATTCGAGGCAGCAAGTTGTTAAATTGTTATGAAATAGAACTTGCGTTTTGATAAAAACAAAGTACAGACCACACTTTGTTTTCAGAAATAATACAACGTAAGTTTAAAACAACAACAACAATAAAACCGTTAAATTCCGAACTGGCGAGCCTTTCTAATTAATATCTGAATTGTATTGTGTGTTTTTTTCTAACTTATACTTCCGACTATTATTACGTTCTATGTACATTTCTGTATTACGATGTTGTTGTTTTAAATTAAGCACAAAGCTACTCAACGGGCTATCTGTGCTCTGCCCACCACGGGTATCGAAACCCGGTTTTTAACGTTGTAAGTTTGCAGACATACCGCTGAGCAACTGGGTGGGGCATAAAAGATGGTAATAAAAACTGACTTGTGCACTTTATGACGTTACAAACAATTTAGAAAGAGTTACTGAATTTCATGAAAATATGCGTTTGCACTTCCAGGTAGCGGGTGGTCAACATTTGTAACGTATTTGTATTGAATACAAAAATATCGTCTATCAAATGAAAAACAAATCCGCTACAACAACAAAACGAAACGTGTTTTTTGTAAAGTTTCTGAATCACAAGACTTATTTATGTATGAAAAACTACACACTACAGACTGAGAAGTGCCAAGAAATTAGAGTTAATTGTAAATTTACCGTTTCAGTGATTGGTAATCTTTGTCTCTCGTGTCTCTTCGACGAGTGTTCTTCACATTAGCATAATAAAGAGATTGAGTGGAAAAAAAGTTGTTGAAGAAAGGTTTTTAATGGAGAAGTTTTCTCCAGTATTAGAATTATCAGACGTTAGCACTCTAGAGTTGCCTCTATTACGTAATTATTAAGTGCTTATAAACTTTTGATTTTTTATTTAAAAAAAAACACGAGACATTGCTGTACTTTAGTCCCTAGCCTGGCATGGCCAAGCGCGTAAGGCGACTCGTAATCCGAGGGTCGCGGGTTCGCGCCTGCGTCGCGCTAAACATGCTCGCCCTCCCAGCACTGGGGGTGTATAATGTGACGGTCAATCCCACTATTCGTTGGTAAAAGAGTAGCCCAAGAGTTGGCGGTGGGTGGTGATGACTAGCTGCCTTCCTTCTAGTCTTACACTGCTAAACTAACAACAGTACTTTAGTCCAGTTTTCTAGGCAACATTATGTAATTTAGAAATTTGTTGAGCCTTTGTTAATTTGGTTGTCCTGACAGTCACTATCTATAAGACCCGGCATGGCCAGATGGATTAAGGCGTTCGACTCGTAATCTGAGGGTCGCGGGTTTGAAACCCCCGCCGCATCAAACATGTTCGCCCTTTCCGCCGTGGGGGCTTTACAAAGTGACTGTAAATCCCACTATTCTTTGGTAAAAGAGTAGCCCAAAAGTTGGCGGTGGATGGTGATGATTAGCTGTCTTCTCTCTAGTCTTACACTGCTAAATTAGGTAAGGGTATCGCAGATAGCCCTCGAGTAGCTTTGAGCGAAATTCAAAAAGCAAACAAACAAACAAACACACCTCCCAGTAACCCAGCGGTAAGTCTGTGGACTTATGAAGGTAGAAACCATTTTTTCATAACCATGGTGGTCACGGCACTCAGAAGGTTTGTGCTGAAGTACAAACAAATGATAGAACTAGAATAAAATTGCCCTTTATATGTTGTGTCCTCCGAAGCACTGAACATATTTATCAGGGAAAGGAGTATTTTTCTCCGAAATAAAAATGGACTTTTAAAAATAAATTTGATCGTAAATTTCTTTGAAAGTCCAAATAAAAGCTCAACGAATTTACTCAGTTTTCGTATTCACAGTTTTATCAGTGGAGTATAAAATTAGGGATTTATAATACGTTACTGCTCGTGGGCGAGGATTTCTGTTAATAATGGGGTTTAACTTTTTTATTCATTCGACGAAACTAGAGATAATCGCTATTTTGCGTGTTAATACAAAAGAACAGGCGTTTCCTTAGCCCGTAATCGGGTTTGGCGATGGTAGATATGACGGAAGCAAGAGGGCACGTGTTCCTCGTGTAGTCTAAATATATATTTATAAGAAGTGGAAAAAGGTAATATTGCATTATCTCATTACGACACGAATGTCTTTCTACTACACGCTCAATAACAAAATATACTTTCGGTAGAAGTGAAGATAAAACTAGGGGGGTTGGATAATTAAGAAAACCACTAAAGTGGTAATTACACCAGATGCTTATCTATATATTTTGGATTCAACGTTTTCTGTGTTCATTCAGAAAATCCAGGTATTTAATTCAGTGTAAGATTCTCTCATGACGAGTAGACGTGTGTATGTTTAACATTGCGATACAACTTACGGCCCGTCATGGCCAGATGGTTAAGGCACTTGCTTCGTAATCTGAAGGTCGCAGGTTCGACTCCAAGTCACATCAAACATGCTCATTCTCTCAGCCATAAGGGAGTTATAATGTTACGGTTAGTCCCACTAGCCCAACTCGCCCAAGAGTTGGCGGCAGGTGGTGATGGCTAACTGCTTTCCCTCTAGTATTTGCTATATTAAGAACGGCTAACGCAAATATCCTTCGTGTAACTTTGCGCCAACTTCAAAACAAACCAACAATCAAGCTATATGAATTAGTATTTACTAATGAGCCACGAAAAGGATAAAAAATACAAGTTATTAAGGCTTTAAGGGCAAGTTGACTCTTCCTTACAAGACCAAATACAACGTCTTTATCTATGAATGTTGAAAGAGAACAAAAGGTAAAATTAAAGTATTCATTCTACAAAAAAATGCAAAATATGTTACAATGACTTTTAAAGCTCAAAATATATTATTATTTTAATTAGTTTTGTCGTTGTTTAGAAGAAAAATCTATGATGGCCTCTTCGCACTATGAGTATTGAAACCCAACTTTTGGTATCGGAGAATAGCAGAATTACCACCGAGTTAACTGAGGTCTATTGTTTTATTATTTTAGGGTTAAGGGAAGTAAACATAACAAAACAAACTACATTTCATAAACAATTTCAGGATAGCAATTAATCTAAATGAACCTATGGAATGGTGAAATTTTCGATTTTGTAGGTGGCTAACCATAATCGAATCCATGCGATATCACAAAATATCCCCCGTTCACTTCAAGGTGTGGGTGCGTAATAAGAGTGACAGTCGACCACTTAGCGCAAATGGTAAATTGTAGAATAGTGTTGACTGGCTAGATTCTCTGTAGTCAGTAGCTCAAAATTAGGGATGTAAACAGATACTCTCAGTAACTTTGTTGTAAATTCAAATACACATCTGTTTATTCTAGGTTAATAAATAAGTGTGTAAGTTATTGTTTTTGGTAGAGTTTGATAAAAAAAAAACAAAGAACAAATGCTCCCTCTACACTCTATATATATTAGTTAAGCCTAACCCAAAATATGCGATTTCTCTCTTCCTTGGGCTTTCAGTAGCATAGCCTTTCGTTCTTGCCATCAGTTATAATGTTTTGTGGAAGTGTCACCTACAGGCAGACAGATTGTCTTGTTGAAAGAGCATAAAGAATGGCCAGAACAAGGTGAAATAATTCTTTGAGGATTTACAAGTAAAAGGAGGGACGAGCATAGAGCAGCTACCTGTTTACTTATTATAGAAAGTAAAATTTCTGTCTAATCCATTGATGACCAACCGTGGCTTGTAACGTGACGCTGTGAGTTATAGCTTCTTCACAAAAGCACAGCATGTACAAAATTCTTGCTTTCACAATAATCGCATAGGTCGATCCGTTATTCACTTTCGTGATAGAGTCATCTCAGGAAGCAATTACTAAATCTGTCAGCTCTGTCTAAACGAGATAATTTATTTTAACATTATAAGATATTGTTGGCAGAATGAAGAGGATTTGTAGCTGACTTAAGAGCAGTTTATAAATACGAGGTTTGACAAATTATATTAAAAGGCTTTTGGAGCCTCGCTACGTCGTTACAGTCCGTGTCACTACGTTCCATGGTTGTTAATCTGATGGTATTACATCTTCAAAAGAACTATAGAACAGTTTCTATTGCGAAAGGCTTCACTGTAAAGTTACCATGTACAAAGCACATTCCTCTTCACTGCTTGCAGCTCATTATCAGTCATGTTGTAGATAAAACTTGTGTACCCCGTGGTTTGTGTCACTTTTCCAGACGCGGACATTTTTGTGTGTAAGTTACTATTGTTATCTAAGACACGTGGATGGCTTAAGTTACTGACCTTGTGTTCGTGATTTTTGCTTGTTTCAAGACATCACACTCCGATTATCATGGCTGGGAAAAAGAATGGTTTGTACTTAAAGACAAAGTTTCACAATGTTTTATTTGTGCTGTGCCGATTACAGGCATTGAAAAATGATTTTTAGTGTAACAAGTCTTTAGACTTACCACTGTTTCAATGGGTGGCACGACTTGTTGGAACTCTTTTTCTCTGTATATTCCTGGGACTCCAAGTTGATTCATATTTCTTTGTTTATCAAGAGTTGTGATGTCCTTAGACATATTAAACCATCCAGACTGAACACATTTTTCTAATATAAGTAATGAATGTTTATTGTCAAAAGTGGCTGCTATGTGCGCTTTCCCAAAATGGTCGACTTTCAGTGGCATCACGTTACGAACAAAACGCCATTCAAATGATGACAAAATATACTTCTAATACATGCCATCCCACCACGATTTTACAACGGCTGTGGTTTTGAAATGAATCACTGATTTTCTTGTTCAAAACATTTTAAAATCATGTACCCAGCAGTTCATATTACAAACGTGGCACCCTTTTAAATTCAGAGAAATATCTCTTTACTCTGTGTGTTTTAACGCACTATATAAATCAAGTATCACTACTATGTTATGAAGCCACTCCATGTACATACTGTGCACATTTAATGTTGAATCACAGTTTTACGGAACACTAACTTGCACATTGTGCAGAGAAGCGACAAGTCTGTGAAGTTTAAGTAAACATGGTAATATATTCTACTTTCGAACTTAATTTGTTAGCAAACTGTCCATATTAAGTGGCATTAAAAGAATAGCGATATAAATAAATCTGATAAGTTTACAGCTCTCTAACTGAAGTTGAGCTCACTGCGGGTCATTCATCTGTACACCGTTCTTATAATACACCAAGATAAACAGCTAACCCTGCTAAAACTGAGTAATGCTCCAAGTCATTTCACTTGGGATACGTACATGTAGTGAAACAGCCGATGCAGCGAAATATTGCTTCTTCTCTTCTACCCCCCTAAGTAACTTAGAAAACCGGCAGCAATGTACAGATGTTTTCTCTGTTATGAAAGATTGGCATTTCAGCTTGCCCAGTTCCATAGACAGTTCATTTGATGCAAGAAAATAAGGTAAGAGCACGTCTTTCCTGAGGACGAGGACATCTTGAGAATTCTTACATATTCTATGTTTTTGAGTAACCGTTAAATTGGATTTTTTTTCATTCTGTTAAATTCTATAACGGTGAAATAACGTCGTTGCTGTGTTACCAAGTTGAATTAATATAATTTGTTTACATATTTAAAAAAAATATTTTGTTTCACAAGAGAATGATTACATTCATATAAATCACTTGTTATCATAAAATGTTCATTTGCAACCTATTATTATCTGTTTCTCCAAGCCTGGAGTTCTCGAGCAGGTTCTTGTTAATATCTGTTTCTCCAAGCCTGGAGTTCTCGAGCAGGTTCTTGTTAATATCTGTTTCTCCTAGCCTGCAGTTCTCGAGCAGGTTCTTGTTAATATCTGTTTCTCCAAGCCTGAAGTTTTCGAGCAGGTTCTTGTTAATATCTGTTTCTCCAAGCTTGGAGTTCTCGAGCAGGTTCTTGTTAATATCTGTTTCTCCAAGCTTGGAGTTTTCGAGCAGGTTCTTGTTAATATCTGGTTCTCCAAGCCTGGAGTTTTCGAGCAGGTTCTTGTTAATATCTGTTTCTCCAAGCCTGGAGTTTTCGAGCAGGTTCTTGTTAATATCTGTTTCTCCAAGCTTGGAGTTCTCGAGCAGGTTCTTGTTAATATCTGTTTCTCCAAGCTTGGAGTTCTCGAGCAGGTTCTTGTTAATATCTGTGTTTCCTAGCCTGGAGTTTTCGAGCAGGTTCTTGTTAATATTTATTTCTCCAAGCCTGGAGTTCTCGAGCAGGTTCTTGTTAATATCTGTTTCTCCAAGCCTGGAGTTTTCAAGCAGGTTCTTGTTAATATTTATTTCTCCAAGCCTGGAGTTCTCGAGCAAGTTCTTGTTAATATCTGTTTCTCCTAGCCTGGAGTTTTCGAGCAGGTTCTTTTTAATATTTATTTCTCCAAGCCTGGAGTTCTCGAGCAGGTTCTTGTTAATATCTGTTTCTCCTAGCCTGGAGTTTTCGAGCAGGTTCTTGTTAATATTTATTTCTCCAAGCCTGGAGTTCTCGAGCAGGTTCTTGTTCAGCTTTGTCAGTTAACTATTGTCAGTCTTATATATTTAACAAAAGTCACCACATGGTTTAATTTATATTAGACTTCTGGCGCGGCATAGTTTTAAGGCGTTCGACTCGTAATCCGAGGGTTGCGGGTTCGAATCCCGGTCACACCAAACATGCTCGCCCTTTCAGCCGTGGGGACTGTATAAAGTTACGGTCAATTCCACTATTTGTTGGTAAGAGAGTAGCCCAAGAGCTGGCGGTGGGTGGTGATGACTAGCTGCCTACCCTCTAGTCTTACACTGTTAAATTAGGGACGGCTAGCGCAGATAGCCCTCGAGTAGCTTTGCGCGAAATTCAAAACAAACAGACACACAGACCCAAAGTATAATAAAACACTAACGAGCATAACCGGAAGCTAAACCAGGCCTCACACAATGATCACTTCTTGGCCAGCAGAAATAGATTACTCAAATATTTACTCATGATGTAAATCCAGATACTATTAATATATCTTCAGTCATGCAACCGGTAGTCGACTCTTTAAGTAGTCAATGCCAGTTTTGTAGTGTTCCACCATCAGTTGAAAGTGTATTATTCTTAATGAGTTTATAAAAAAAAAGATAATTCAAGAATTTCACGAGAAAAAGAAATGTGGTTAGGGCGCTCGACTCACAATCTGAGGATCGCGGGGTTCGAATCCTCGTCATATGAAACATGCTCTTTCTTTCAGCCGTCGGGTCGTTATAAGTTACGGTCAATTTTGTTATTCGTTGGTAAAAGTGTAGCCCAAGAATTGACGGTGGGTGGTGATGACTATCTGCCTTCCCTCTAGTCTTAAGCTACTAAATTAAGGACAGCCAGCGCAGATAGCCTTCGTGAGACTTTGCGGAAAACGAAAATAAAATGGGCAAGATACGTCACAGTTAAAAGTTTCGAAACATTAGCCTCAAAAAGAAGAAAATTGTAACTGACGTTTATTTGTATAGCCCTTAATTCAACTTACAATTACACATAACTCATGTGACTAAAAATAATATTACTTTCGCATTAAAAAACCAAACTGGAGACTAGTATTTTAGGTTGAGTCAAAACAGAATTAATTTCTGTAACTATAATAAAATACGTAAAAATTACAAAATCCTGGCAACATTTGTTACAAAAATATTTATTCACCATGAGGATAGAACACAGCAATTTCTCACGTGAAATAAACGATCTATCTTCCTTTGTCTTTTTTTAATAAAAAAATATATCATAACAGTAAAAATATGTTAAAAGAGGCTCTGAAGACTTGAGTGAAGGCGTAATCTGAGACTTTGAGTTCATTCATATTTAACACCATTTACGCTTTCTTCCTTTTCGCCACACAAATTCTCGAGTGAGAATGCTGTTGTTAACTCTATCTAAAATTCATGAATTGGTATTCTTTAATGTGAAAATCATTAAAGTTCTATATGTTAAACAAAACTTTCATTTTTATAAACTAGTTACACTCCAAGTGAATGTTTAATGATGGTGGTGTTTAGTTCTTGGAAAAGGGAAGAATATTTATTGAACATATATTCTATCAATGATCCGGTGTACGAATACAGAGCTGAATTATCTATGAACCGAAGTTCAAGATCAATCAATGTGATTAGTTTCAGGAAACAAACGCCCTTGTATAACGCACGTGGAAAATATAAAACCAAAGGAGCATTGACTTGCGATTAGAAAACTTATCTGACAGGAGACAGTGCAATCGAAATAAAGGTCAAGAATGAGAGCATAGTGGTTGAGGAGGATTCTCATCAGTGGCACCACACCAGCATACCAAACAATACCAACATACCACACCACACCAGCATACCAAACAATACCAACATACCACACCACACCGACATACCACAAAATACTAATAAACGACACCACACCGACATACCACAAAATACTAATAAACGACACCACACCAACATACCACAAAATACCAATAAACGACACCACACTATCATACCACAAAATACCAATAAACGACACCACACTATCATACCACAAAATACCAATAAACGACACCACACCATCATACCACAAAATACCAATAAATTACACAAAACCACACCAACATACCACATAATACCAATAAACGACACCACACCAACATACCACAAAATACCAATAAACGACACCATACTATCATACCACAAAATACCAATAAACGACACCACACCATCATACCACAAAATACCAATAAATGACACCACACTATCATACCACAAAATACCAATAAACGACATCACACCATCATACCACAAAATACCAATAAATTACACAAAACCACACCAACATACCACATAATACCAATAAACGACACCACACCAACATACCACAAAATACCAATAAACGACACCATACTATCATACCACAAAATACCAATAAACGACATCACACTATCATACCACAAAATACCAATAAACGACATCACTCCATCATACCACAAAATACCAATAAATTACATGAAACCACACCAACATACCACATAATACCAATAAACGACACCACATCACACTAACATACCAAATAATACTAATAAACGACACCACACCACACCAACATACCACACAGTACCAATAAACGACACCTTACCATACCAATATACGAAACCACAGCAATATATTCGATTCAGTAAATATATATACTTTTGTAGAGTTGTAACTGTTCGCGTAATTTCTGTATCAAATCTTATCGTATATGAAGTAATGTGACGTATTTTATCAGTAGAGTTATTTCATACCCTGAAGATGAACAAATTCAAACAGAACAGCTATTAAAATACCACACAACATACCACACCATCTTAATATATCACACCATACCAAAATACCACACACACTAATATACCCCACATGTTGAGTGTAACTTTAAAAACCATATTTAGATACCGGTATTACCAGTTCGACGTGACTTCCTAAATTATAAGAGTTCATAAGGTTAACCCTGCAGGTCAAATAAAACTGAATAATTTGAGGGTTTCTGACACAAATTTTCATTATTTTACGGGCACGAACGTTTCCGTTTCATTTTCGTGTTATAAAAATATATTTAGTAAAGAGCAGGGCGTAGTTTCAGACAAATGAATGATAAAAATATATTTAGTAAAGAGCACGGCGTAGTTTCAGACAAATGAATGATAAAAATATATTTAGTAAAGAGCACGGCGTAGTTTCAGACAAATGAATGATAAAAATATATTTAGTAAAGAGCACGGCGTAGTTTCAGACAAATGAATGATAAAAATATATTTAGTAAAGAGCACGGCGTAGTTTCAGACAAATGAATGATAAAAATATATTTAGTAAAGAGCACGGCGTAGTTTCAGACAAATGAATGATAAAAATATATTTAGTAAAGAGCACGGCGTAGTTTCAGACAAATGAATGATAAAAATATATTTAGTAAAGAGCACGGCGTAGTTTCAGACAAATGAATGATAAAAATATTTTTAGTAAAGAGCACGGCGTAGTTTCAGACAAATGAATGATAAAAATATATTTAGTAAAGAGCACGGCGTAGTTTCAGACAAATGAATGATAAAAATATATTTAGTAAAGAGCACGGCGTAGTTTCAGACAAATGAATGATAAAAATATATTTAGTAAAGAGCAGGGCGTAGTTTCAGACAAATGAATGATAAAAATATTTTTAGTAAAGAGCACGGCGTAGTTTCAGACAAATGAATGATAAAAATATATTTAGTAAAGAGCACGGCGTAGTTTCAGACAAATGAATGATAAAATATATTTAGTAAAGAGCAGGGCGTAGTTTCAGACAAATGAATGATAAAAATATATTTAGTAAAGAGCACGGCGTAGTTTCAGACAAATGAATGATAAAAATATATTTAGTAAAGAGCAGGGCGTAGTTTCAGACAAATGAATGATAAAAATATATTTAGTAAAGAGCAGGGCGTAGTTTCAGACAAATGAATGATAAAAATATATTTACTAAAGAGCAGGGCGTAGTTTCAGACAAATGAATGATAAAAATATATTTAGTAAAAAGCACGGCGTAGTTTCAGACGAATGAATGATAAAAATATATTTAGTAAAGAGCACGGCGTAGTTTCAGACGAATGAATGATAAAAATATATTTAGTAAAGAGCACGGCGTAGTTTCAGACAAATGAATGATAAAAATATATTTAGTAAAGAGCACGGCGTAGTTTCAGACAAATGAATGATAAAAATATATTTAGTAAAGAGCACGGCGTAGTTTCAGACAAATGAATGATAAAAATATATTTAGTAAAGAGCACGGCGTAGTTTCAGACAAATGAATGATAAAAATATATTTAGTAAAGAGCACGGCGTAGTTTCAGACAAATGAATGATAAAAATATTTTTAGTAAAGAGCACGGCGTAGTTTCAGACAAATGAATGATAAAAATATATTTAGTAAAGAGCACGGCGTAGTTTCAGACAAATGAATGATAAAAATATATTTAGTAAAGAGCAGGGCGTAGTTTCAGACAAATGAATGATAAAAATATATTTAGTAAAGAGCAGGGCGTAGTTTCAGACAAATGAATGATAAAAATATATTTAGTAAAGAGCAGGGCGTAGTTTCAGACAAATGAATGATAAAAATATATTTAGTAAAGAGCAGGGCGTAGTTTCAGACAAATGATGATAAAAATATTTTAGTAAAGAGCACGGCGTAGTTTCAGACAAATGAATGATAAAAAATATATTAGTAAAGAGCTCGGCGTAGTTTCAGACAAATGAATGATAAAATATATTTAGTAAAGAGCACGGCGTAGTTTCAGACAAATGAATGATAAAAATATATTTAGTAAAGAGCACGGCGTAGTTTCAGACAAATGAATGATAAAAATATATTTAGTAAAGAGCACGGCGTAGTTTCAGACAAATGAATGATAAAAATATATTTAGTAAAGAGCACGGCGTAGTTTCAGACAAATGAATGATAAAAATATTTTTAGTAAAGAGCACGGCGTAGTTTCAGACAAATGAATGATAAAAATATATTTAGTAAAGAGCACGGCGTAGTTTCAGACAAATGAATGATAAAAATATATTTAGTAAAGAGCACGGCGTAGTTTCAGACAAATGAATGATAAAAATATATTTAGTAAAGAGCACGGCGTAGTTTCAGACAAATGAATGATAAAAATATTTTTAGTAAAGAGCACGGCGTAGTTTCAGACAAATGAATGATAAAAATATATTTAGTAAAGAGCACGGCGTAGTTTCAGACAAATGAATGATAAAATATATTTAGTAAGAGCACGGCGTAGTTTCAGACAAATGATGATAAAAATATATTTAGTAAAGAGCACGGCGTAGTTTCAGACAAATGAATGATAAAAATATATTTAGTAAAGAGCACGGCGTAGTTTCAGACAAATGAATGATAAAAATATTTTAGTAAAGAGCACGGCGTAGTTTCAGACAAATGAATGATAAAAATATATTTAGTAAAGAGCACGGCGTAGTTTCAGACAAATGAATGATAAAAATATATTTAGTAAAGAGCAGGGCGTAGTTTCAGACAAATGAATGATAAAAATATATTTAGTAAAGAGCACGGCGTAGTTTCAGACAAATGAATGATAAAAATATATTTAGTAAAGAGCAGGGCGTAGTTTCAGACAAATGAATGATAAAAATATATTTAGTAAAGAGCACGGCGTAGTTTCAGACAAATGAATGATAAAAATATTTTTAGTAAAGAGCACGGCGTAGTTTCAGACAAATGAATGATAAAAATATATTTAGTAAAGAGCACGGCGTAGTTTCAGACAAATGAATGATAAAAATATATTTAGTAAAGAGCACGGCGTAGTTTCAGACAAATGAATGATAAAAATATTTTTAGTAAGAGCACGGCGTAGTTTCAGACAAATGAATGATAAAAATATATTTAGTAAAGAGCACGGCGTAGTTTCAGACAAATGAATGATAAAAATATATTTAGTAAAGAGCACGGCGTAGTTTCAGACAAATGAATGATAAAAATATATTTAGTAAAGAGCACGGCGTAGTTTCAGACAAATGAATGATAAAAATATATTTAGTAAAGAGCACGGCGTAGTTTCAGACAAATGAATGATAAAAATATTTTTAGTAAAGAGCACGGCGTAGTTTCAGACAAATGAATGATAAAATATATTTAGTAAAGAGCACGGCGTAGTTTCAGACAAATGAATGATAAAAATATATTTAGTAAAGAGCACGGCGTAGTTTCAGACAAATGAATGATAAAAATATATTTAGTAAAGAGCACGGCGTAGTTTCAGACAAATGAATGATAAAAATATATTTAGTAAAGAGCACGGCGTAGTTTCAGACAAATGAATGATAAAAATATATTTAGTAAAGAGCACGGCGTAGTTTCAGACAAATGAATGATAAAAATATATTTAGACACTTTCTAAATGCTCCCTGCCAGTACGGCGATACGTCTTCAGATTTACACTACTAAAAGTACGGGTTTGATTCCCTTCAATGGGCTGAGCAGATAACCTGATGTGGCTTTGCTATAAGAAAACGCATTTTGCAAAGTAATTATTTTAAAGTATTTTAATTTTGATTTAGTTTTTACCGATGACCGAATTATATAATTCTATCTCATTATTTCCTTTAAACACTCTGAGGGTCGCGGGTTCAAATCCCCTCCGCACCAGACATGCTCGCCCTATTAGCCGTTGGGGCGTTATAATGTGACGGTCAATCCAACTTTTCGTTGGTAAAAGAGTAGCCCAACTGTTGGCGATGGATGGTGATGACCAGCTTTCTTCCCTTTAGCCTTACACTGTTGAATTAGAGACGGCTAGCGCAGATAGCCCTCGTGTAGCTTTGCGCGAAATTCAAAACAAACATAAAAACTTTTAGACACTCTAAAAACTGTCTAGACAGTTACTTTTTCCTTTGCTTTATCACTGTGAAATGATGTTATTTCATATAATACGCACAACGATATTACAAGTAAGTGCAAAATTATAGAATAAAAAACCCATATCACACACACCACTTATATATATATATATATAAACAGCAAAATATCAAATCACCAAAAACTAACACATTTAAGTTACTCTTCGAACTATTTTCTTTCTACTATTTTCGGCATGTTCAGATAAAACTTTTCGTGCAGGTGTCATTAGTTTCGTCAGTATTGATAACGGATAAGGTTATTTACAAAAACTGTCATTTCGATACATTAAAGTAATCGATTTATTGGGTTTAAAGGTGAAAGAGTTTTCAAAAGTACACTGGGATAAAGAAAAATATATTATGTGCTTTGAGATTGTTTGTTTTAATTAAGCACAAAGCTAAACAATGAACTATATGTACTTTGTCCACCGCGGGTATCGCACTCCGATTTCTAACGTTGTAAGATGAAAGGGTTGAGTCACGGGTGCTACTGTTAATGTCCTCTGTTCTGCAGCTATCTAATTAAATCTTACAATTCAAGAAGATTAAATATTCTGTGTCCTACATATGTGAAGTAACGTTCCAAAAAAAAAATATGCTGGAAAACATCTCAGAAAATAAATTTTGTGTTGAGGTCGTGTCAATAAAATGGTCATATTTCGTTTTTAAACGTAATGATTTAATTTATACAAGTTGTCCCAGTCGATTATTTTATTTATTGAAGCTCTTGGTATATGATTGCTTTTTTTTTAAAGAAACTGGTGCGTGTTTCTTACAAAGAAGTTTGATGAGAAAAGAACAAACTGACACTTCCTATAGTTCTGTTTACATCTCAAGCTATGAAAGAAAAAAATCACTTTGAGGAGTTGAAGGAGAAGGTAATTAATATCACTGCGTTATTAATATTTTGTTATAGAGCTGACAAGGTTATTCGACCCTCCGAGTAGCGTTTCTTAAACGTAATGTGTCAGCCTGCATTATCTTCATGTCGTACTACACTGACACTCACAAGTCAAATAGAAATGATGTAACTTTGTAAATTAATTACAATATATTCTACCACTTCCCTACGTTACAGGCAAGATAAACATCTTATCTAAAGAAATCCTTCGCTAATTAACGTTAAGCTTTCTTTGTTTTCGTAGGAACACAAAGAAGTGTATTTTAATAACAATGATACTATTAGACCCTGGGATCAGGTCAGGTATTGGCAAATTAATAAAGAAAAAACACCTTATTTGCTAACAAATAAAATAACAAAGAAGAATGCGATTATTTTAAGTCTGATTAATGGTTTTGTTAGTGTTATTATTTTCACCTCTTTTTCAATGAAACACTGAGAAATACGTTATTTGTGTTACTTTTTCACTATTTTTGAAACTATATTCTAGAAGTAAACTCAACTAATGTCAAAACAAATTAACAAAACATTTACAGGAATCTTTAGGTGAAACAAAACAAAACTGTCCTATTCAATGACCCTTTATTAATGTATTGTTTGAAAAAAAACCCGTGAATAAGACAAATGTTCCTGTTTGTTGTTTAATTCTGGCCCACATGGCCAGGTGGTTAGGGCGCCGACTCGTAATCTGAGTGTTGAGGGTTCGAATCTCCGTCATACCAAACATGCTTGCACTTTCAGCCGTAGGATGCTATAATGTAACGGTAAATTTCACTATTAATTGACAAACAAGGTAGCCGACAAGTTGGCGGTGCGGGGTAATTACTAGCTAGCTAAATTAGGGACTAGTAACGCGTATAGTCGTCGAGTTAGTTTACGCGAAATTCAAAATAAAACTGTTTAGCTTTAAAATGCAACGATAAAGTTTTGAGATAACGTAGTGCATTATACATTATACTTACTATCCGTGATACGTAAAACATGATATTCACTATCTTTGATGCATTATATACGATACTTACTATCTGTGGTACATCATGTTTGATACTTATAATCTGTGATACATTATATACGATACTCACTATCTATGATACATTACACACGATACTTACCATCTGTGACACATTATGTAAAATACTTACCATCTGTGATACATTATATATGGTACTTAATATCTGTGGTACATTATACATGGTACTTATTATCTGTGGTACATTATACATGGTACTTATTATCTGTGGTACATTATATACGATACTTACTATTTATGATACATTATATATGGTACTTAATATCTGTGGTACATTATACATGGTACTTACCATCTGTGGTACATTATATACGATACTTACTATTTATGATACTTTTCTTGACAAGTTGATTGAATTTATCATTAGAATAGTTTGATAAGTCATAAAAACTCAACATAATTAAGAACGAATGAAGTTTTTAAAAGACGTTTATTCAGTAGATAAAACGTTTTTTTTTAAATTTTTAATCACTTAAATCGATACTTGCTTGAGATAATGTTGTTATGTTTGGCACCGAAGAAAAGCTAATTGTAATAACAAAATAACATTCAGTTAGAGAAATAATAGTTATATAAGTGACACCATAATCTTCTGTGTGTGCTACTAAATTATGAGAGCTGTGTTACCTTTAATTTCGTTTGTACTGTAGTTTAACTAGCTTTTAATGGAATACAAGTGCAATAATGCAAATAATTTTTTATAAATATTCGTTTAGAAATGTTGCTTTAAAATTTTCCAGTTCTAAAAGTGGTCTAAATATCAAGATTGAACATATCTAATCGTTTCAGAAATAGTTTGTTTGCTTATTTTTAAATTTCGCGCAAAGCTACACGAGGGCTATCTGCGCTAGCCGTACCTAGTTTAGGACTATAAGACTAGAGGGAGGGCAACTAGTCATCATATCAACATCCACTGCCAACTATTGAGCTGCTCTTTTACTAGCAAAAAGCAGGATTGAACGTACCTTACAATGTTCCCACGGCTGAGAGGACGAGAATGTTTAGTGTGACGGGGATTCGAATTCCGCGATCCTCAGATTGTGATTCGAGTCTCTTAACCATCTGGCAACGCCCAGTCTTTTCGGAAATAACTCAGCGTACAGTTGAAGGAAAAGCAGTTCAAGAAATGAGCTAACACAAGTATATATAAATTAAAGATTGTAACACAATATGATACAGTTTAGGGAAAAGAACTAACACAAAGATTATAACATCATATCATCATTTGGCTGCACACCGTAAACACAAAAATGAAGTGATGTTTTTCAGGCCACAACATGAAAGTTAAAAGTTTCACTGGGGTCTGTAGACTCGTGACTTGAAGCGTGCCACTGTTTCAAAAATTTGTTTTCGAAAATATCGTATTTGAATTAACCAAGAGTTTCGTACATTAGGATATAAAGAAGTGCATAGTAAACCAACCGACCGAAATAGATGGGTATTAAAAATGAGTAATAAGAGTTTGTTAAGTAACCTTTATTAAATCCAAGTAAAATATAAAACACTAGATAACACTTTAGGAAAGTTCTATGAAGAATATGTAACTTTAAAATTCACGATTTTTATGAATTATTCAGAAATCGGTTCGGAGTTTACATTTTCTCATGAGTTAAGGAAAGATTTAATGATAATTCTTTGTATGCATTTGTCATTAATTTTTCAACCAGTTTTATAAGTTCATAATTGTATTTACTAATAGGTTCCTCGTGCAAAATCGATTGACGAGCGAGTTGAAGTTTTTGTTTTTGCTTTTTTTTCATTACGCTTCAAAATCACTTCACGAATGCAAAGTTCGACCTAGATCAAGTTATACTTTAGTCTTCAAATGACGTAAGAAGTATTCTTAAATTTTGAAAATTTGAAACTCATATTGGTGCTGTTTGAGTTTCCGTATGCTCCATGTATCGACCGTCTTTGATAAAATACAACTTTCTTTCTCAAAACAAAGTCATAATACAGTTTCAGTGACGTTTACCTTTCAGCGTGTTGTTTTGAGAGCTGTATATTATCACCTGGATGGTGAACATTTAGTCGTACTCGTGTCACAGGATTCTTTTTTTCATTATATTCGATTTAACTCGCCAGAATCTGTACACGCTATTATTTGTTTCTTTGTTTTTGAATTTTGCGCAAAGCTACACAAGGGCTATCTGCTCTAGCCGTCCCTAATTTTGCAGTGTAAGACTGGAGGGAGGGCAGCTAGTTATCCCCACCCGCCACCAACTCTCGGACTACTCATTTAACCAATGAATAGTGGGATTGACTGTCATATTATAATGCTTCCACGGCTGAAAGAGCGAGCATGTTTCGTGTGACAGGGATTCGAACTCGCGACACTCAGAATATGAGTCGAGTGCCTTAACCACCAGGCCATGCCGGGATCCCACGCTATTGAACCTGTTCCTGTTCTATATCATTGATTCGGTTTTTTTTTTATAACTCGTTTGTTTGTGGTTCCCGAAAAGGAAACCAGGAACTGGTAGCCTATGAATTAGTTTTCCAACCTCAGTCGTTCTGCTCATCTGTAACGCTATACAATGGAGTTTTTCCTCGGTGGGAATTTTCTCCTGGTCTCTTATCTGCGTATTCCTATCTATTTACTGATTCATCGTTATCTGCAGTTCTGCATTACTTATTTTTTATGAGTGATATGATGAACATCAGATATAGGAAATATAACCTTATCTGGTTATTATATTTAATTATTCATTCGAACCTCATTAGGACGTTCTTTTAGGAGCTAATGAAACATGACACCTGGAGGCGTATATGTTTTTCATAAAATAATGAGAAAGTATGACGCTAAAGTGACAGTTTTGATCAAATAGACGTGATTAATTTATGTGTTGTGTACATATTTAGTCTCGTGTGTTGGTGACTCAGACGACACGTCTAAAGATCTAAAATAACCTGAGAATACTGAGGTTATCTTAAAGGATTTATAGGTCTAACAAAGAAGATGTTACTTGGAAACATGACGAGCATTTTCAAACTGAACGCACAGCAGAATTTGAAATAAATCCATCTTTTTATTATGGATATGTTGTAGAATATTTTTTCTGCTTAATCTGACGTGGAGAAATGCTTATATAAGCAGTTATATCACATTAAACAGTCCTTCTTAACATAAGAATAGCAATGTAATTAGATGGTCGCAGAAAATAATAATAACGAATATTGTGCTTATAAAAAAATCTCTTACACAGAAATTAGTGTTTCACATTAAACAGGCTGTATAATTAATTAGTGTTTTACATTAAACAGGCTGTAAATTAATTAGTGTTTCACATAAAACAGGCTGTATAATTAGATGGTTGCAGAAAATAATAATAGCAAATACTATGATTTTGATAACTTGTGGAAGAGATTATCCACACAGAAATTAGATAGTGTTCAGGCATCAGGAAAACAGTACAGTTAGATCGCTGTAGAAAACAAAAATAGTGAATTCTATGCTTTTAATCTTCCGTGGAGGGAATTGTTCAGATATAAATTAGCCAGTGTTACTTGCCAAGGAAACAGTGTAGTTAATCCACTATTCGTTGGTAAAAGAGTAGCCCAAGAGCTGGCTGTCGGTGGTGATCACTAGCTGCCTTCCTTCTAGTCTTACACTGCAAAATTAGGGACGGCTAACGTAGACAGCCTTTGTGTATCTTTGCGCGAAATTCAAAGCAAACCAAACCAGTGTAATTAATTGGAGAAATTGACAACAGATGTTTCTCACGTGATGATTTTTGCTGTTTAGAATTAAGCAAAAAGCTACACAATGGGCTATCTGTGCTCTGCCCACCACGGGTATCGAAACCCGGATTTTAGCGTGTAAGTCTGCAGATATACCGCTGAGCCACTGGGGGGGGCCTCACGTAATGAACAATATTTCCAAAACGTTTACATCAAACTATCTTTCGTTTCCACAAGCCGATCGGATAAACTGATAATAGAACTATATAAATCACATTGCATTCTGTTCTATTCTAAAATATCAAAATGATTCGCCCCCCGCTAGTACAGCAGTAAGTCTACGGATTTACAAAGCTAAAATCAGGCGTTCAATTCCCATCGGTGAACTGAGCAGATAGGTCGATGTGGCTTTGCAATAGAAAAACACAAACACAATTAAATTGATTTAAAGAGGTACTTGGAAAGTCTCAGTTACATCAAAAATATTTATTTTCCGAAGTTGAAAATTGTGATTATAAAACTAATAATATTATTTATAATACGAAGTTTTAACATCGAACCTTACCAACCCGAATTTAAAAACAACAACGGTGGTATTCAATACTTTTTGCAGGAAGTTTTGCCGATCGATTCAAAAATTTTTTAAAGATTCGTACACGCACTCTTTCCATCTTCACCTGTTTACTTTACCACGGGCGGAATACCACATCAAGCATTCTACGTTCTTCATCTGGACCTTAATCAATTCTACTTTTCTTGTCACTAAACACTATCTTTCGGCTCTCAGCAAAAGTTTTCTCGAGTCCATGAAACGTTAAAAAGTTAATAAACATTTGAAAAAAAACCGCTTTTTATTAAATTATCTATCTTGGAATCTAAAATGAAGGAATTGGTTTTAAGTAGAATAAATCAAAATAACAAAATTTCATTTCGTATTCACTTTGTTGTACATGAAGATGTCTCCAGATACAAAATATTACGAAACTTTTAGTTTTTATGATTTTATAAAGTTTTTTCCAGTCGAACTCAGCTGAATAGTTTGTAAATTTTAGTTTAAAGAAAATAAATTAAAATTTAATTTATAATTAATGAATATTTGTCGAGTGATTGAAGTAAAATTTACACAAGTGATTGTTACAACTTCAGTAATAAATACAGAAAACGTTTTGTTTCACTTGCTTAGGCTTAGACAAAATTCGCTTCTTTCAAAGGCCTGGCCTGGTCTGGTGGTTAGGGTTGCTTTACTCAGCTTGAGCTCTGTCATCAAACATGCCCACCATTTCAACCGTGAGGGCACTACAGTGTTATGATTAATCCCACTGTTTGTTGGTAAAGAAGTTGGCGATGGGTTCTGTTGATTAGCTGTTTTTCTCTCTTGTCTATAACTGTTAAACTGGTGGCATTGGGGTTCCTCGTGCGGCTGGCTGTGTGTGGAATTCAAACTAAACCATTTGTTTTTCAACCGAATAAGACAGTATGAAAAAACACTGTTTTTAGTAGATTGTAATGAAAAATGGAGTTCAGAAATACATGTGCTAATTAACCTTACATATTGAAAACATTCCGAAGAAAGTGAATGATATAAATATATATTTATAATAATTAGGAATTCAAATGATACGGAGCTGGTTCTTTCTATCCACAGAGGAAAAAAACCAGGATTCATTAAATCCTAAAGATGAAATTCAGGTATCATCCATCTTCAAGGCAATAAGATAAATGTATATTCAGTATTACAGAAGAATAATTAATACTTGGACAAACACGGAATTTCACAGTCAGAAAATGTCAGTATTTCTTTTTATTCAAAGCTTCTGCTCCAGGACGAAGACTGACACAAACAAGAGCACTCGAGCAGTTCATGCTGAGTCACCACTATGTACTGAAGAGTCATCAATCTCTTTTTAAATGTGGGCAACTTGCCATCGAAGTAGTCAACTTCTACCTCGAGGCTTTCGAACACGCTCTCTACTTTACCACTTTGGCTGTAACTTCATCACATTTCCCTCTGGGATCCTTGTTGTACTTACTTCATGAGATTAAGAATTACTTTAAGTACTTATTGTGCACGAACTTAACCGCCATAACAGTTATATGCTAGCAACGTAATCGTCAAAGACTAATAAAGTGTAATGCTCTTTACGCGACACAAATATTTAAAAAAAAATGGACATTTGTCATTACACGTGTGTTTTAAATACGTGTGTCGAAACGAGAACACAATTCGACGTGTTCAGTTTACATTTAACTTATCATATGAAATAAATAGCTCAAGTGCAATAACACATGCCGAGTTCAAGTAATAATTGTAAATTTATGTACTTAAACTCACAAGTGTGGTTACTGTGCGTATGTATATATATGTATATATTATGTTATTTTACATTTGTTTGAGCTACATTTTACCACATCTTTCCAATGCTATCCACGCACGAAGCCTGAATGTTCCTTCAATTGTTCTTCTGCAGTTTGACTAAAATTAAGGAACCTAAGGGAACACTGAGTTACAAATATACAAGTGCCACTGTTTTCAGGTTCTGTTTCTGATAGAAAAGGAATCGATTAACACCGAGCAAATATAATCTCAAAGCCCTGTTCAACAAAAACTTTGAAACCCCTCAAGAATTTTTTTAAAAAAATATACCACACTTTTCAAAATATGCTTCGTAGAAGAAGTCCGTTGCTGAAGGTTTGAAGTCGAGTTTAGAGGAATTAATAAATTTGGGTGAGGTGGAAATTCTGAACATAATATCGTTACAGTCATAGGTTGAGACGGTCAACTGACCAATCAGAAATTGAATGGAAGATAAAAACGAAGATGCAGTCTTAGATCAACGCAACGTTTTCTTGTGATCTAATAAGGATGAAAATTTAAGATGTGAAGACCAGTAGCTAGAGAAAATACAGACTGATTATTACGTAAGAGAATTAAAGAACATTGCTATATCTCACATAAATTATTAAACAATGACGGTTATTGTTCCACTGAGAGCAACAAATTAGCTTAATAAAATTTCTCAATGGAGTTAAGATTTATACCAATATTAAAATTGTGTAAGTGATTGACTGAAATATATGTAGAATTATGGCCCGGCATGTCCAAGTGCGGGTTCGAATCCCGGTCACACCAAACATGCTCGCCCTTTCAGCCGTAGGGGCATTATAATGTGACGGTCAATCCAACTATTCGTTGATGAAAGTGTAGCCCAAGAGTTGGCGGTGGGTGGTGATGACTAGCTGCTTTCCCTTTAGTATTACACTGCTAAATTAGGGACGGCTAGCGCAGATAGCTCTCGAATAGCTTTGTGCGAAATTCAAAACAATGTAAACTAACAAAAGCATTACTAATCAAAAGCTCAAAACCCTCATTAAGCAAAATTTATTTTTCATATTTATTAATTTAACCTCAAAGAAAAAAGAAACAATCTTCGTCGAAGTTGTTTAATAATAAGAGTAATAGTTTCATAATAGTAAACACAAAAAGCCAATAAATATACTGACACCACTGTTTCTATATTTTTACATGTTAATGAACTGTTCTAATTTGAATCTTATAAATATCGTCCAATTATAATCAAGTATAGGTCGAAACAATAATGACTGAGTAATAAATACATCAGAGTACACAGTTGCTTAAAACTGTCGGTTCAGGTTTGGTTAATTGATTTTATGCATTCTTCTTCTAGGGTTTTGGTTTTGTTTTGAATTTCGCACAAAGCTACACGAAGACTATCTGCGCTAAAGTGTAAGAGTAGAGGAAATCTAGCTAGTCATTACCACCCACCTCCAACTCTTGGGCTACTTCTTTACCAAAGAATAGTGGGATTGATTGTCACGTTATAACGCCACTACGGATGAAAGAGCGAGCATATATAATGAGATGGGGATTCAAACGCTCCACCCTCAGATTACGAGTCGAGTGCCTTAACCATGTGGTGATGGTGGGTCTCTTCTAGAGGATTTAATGGTTTAGAAAAATAACGCTATAACTAATATTTACAACTCTTTACGTCAAGTAACTTTTGGACATTGTCCAGTTATATTAAATAGTAATCATATTGGTTGGGATAATCATATCACGCGCGAATAGATGTGGATATAAAATTGTATTTATTTGCTGTTAATTTTTAAAGAAAAATTCAATGCGTCGACCAGCGAGTGTTTTGATTTTCGACACCACAAAATATTAGGACATCATTAAATTATTATGCTGGACAAGAAAGGTCACTTTTCATTTTGACTTTATGTGTAAGTCTCAGTTTCCTGATCCTTTGTCAAGTTTTGCGCATGCTTCGTGAGCAAGTAACAAAAGAACATTTTGGCTTCCATCAATAACCACGCAGAATGATGAGTGGAAAGGCCAAATTCATCTTGTTGGATTCAAATAGAGATTTATAGAATTAGTATGATAATGGGAGAATACTTCGGTTCAAATACTGATTACATCTGTTACAGAAAACACCAGATCTTATGGTGACGAGAAATTGACTTGAAGTAAAAATGTACCCTAATGACGACTGGTGTGGGTATTAAAACTTTAATCAAAATAAAATACAGAACACAACGTTTTGGACCTTAAGTCACCTTCAGGTTAACAAAAAGATATTTATATATTATTCTCTCCTATCGTATTATGTGTCTCTTTTGACAGAACACAAAGGCCCAGCATGGCTACTTGGTTAAGGTACTCGACTTTCAATCTTACGGTCTTGGGTTCGAATTCACGAAACGGTCAATTCCACTGTTCGTTGGTAAAGAGTAACGTAAGAGATGGCTGTGTGTGAGGTGATAACCACCTGCCTTCCCCCTGGTCTTACACCGCTAAATTAGGGACGGCTAACGCCGATAGTCCTCGTGTAACTTTGCGCAAAAAATAAAAGATAAAACAAAAGTTATCTCTTCGAAATTTCTCGAAAAACTGTTATTAATTTTTAATGCATGTTTATATAGACTTACGTGTATTGCAGCATGTGTCGAAGCTCATTCTTTCCGTGATTTTCTATTTTTTATGAGAATCAACACCGTAATAAAGTAGCTTTATTTCACAACCAATAGTGCAGGGTAGAATGTATATACAATTGTTACAGAGGTCTAAAAGAAACCCGAAATATTCTTTCTAGGAGCTTTTACGATAGTGGCACTTAAACTACGAGTAAACAAGTGCAAAAATAGATAAATCGCAAGAGAAATGTTAAATAAAGCGGACTTGTGTATACGAAACAACTCCGGAACGAAAGGTGTTTATGTTACAGGAATATAGATAACACTACGTTTCTTGATGAAGCTGCGAAAAAATAAAAGCAAACTAGGAAAGAGAAATCCATAAAAAACAGTTATATCCGTTTAAATAAATTTGAGTTAAAATAGAAAGAAAGTACAACCGATAGAAAAACAAACAAACAACCAACATACAACGTAGTGAGTTCTTCAGAAGACTAAACACCTCGGGGACTAAACTGTGATAAAAAATCAGATATTGAATCTTTCATGTAAAATTAAAGTGTAGCAGAAGAAATAGTGGGTTTACAAATTAATTTCTGCAAAAATACTATTATGATTATTCCATAAATTAATGTGTGCGAAATAACATTCAAATTGCATTATTTCATTTATACGTATTGTTTACTCATTGGTGAAACATATAATCAAAGGTGACACGTATATGGGTGAAAGAAATTTTGTTTTTGTTAATGGCCTTTCAAAAGTTTTGTAAAATGACACTTCTGATACTTTTAAATGTTCAGAAACTAGCACTTACTGTAAAATGATTGACTCCCAGAAGGATAACGGTAAGTTTTCTGTGGAAACAGCAGATAGTCCGATGTGTCGTAGCTATGAAATAAAACACACGATTGTTTTAAATGTTTGTTTGTTTTGAATTTCGCACAAAGCTACTCGAGAGCGATCTGCGCTAGCCGTCCCTAATTTAGCAGTATAAGACTAGAGGGAAGGCAGCTAGTCACCACCATCCACCGCCAACTAATGGGCTACTCTTTTACCAACGAATAGTGGGATTGATCGTCACAATATAACTTCCAGGGCTGAAAAGGCGAGCATGTTTGACGTGATCGGGATTCGAACTCGCGACCCTGGGATTATGAGTCGTAACGCCGACCATGACGAGCCGATTGTTTTAAAAACACGTAAGACTTACATGCATTAAGAAGCTTATAAAGACGGGTAGTGGTAGAGAGAATTCTGGGATATTTAAGTTGATTATTTGGTTTTATTAAAAATAATGTTTTAACATGTTATATATGTATATATATATTCTATAAAATCACTTTGTTTTAAAACCAACATTTTACTAACAGCGTCAGTATTTTTATGAAGGTATGAATACAGTAAGGCATGTATGTCTCTTAACGAAATATTGCAGACATCAGCAGTTCTCGGAAGTTTTCATTGGTCCTAAGAATCTCATTTCTCATGTTCGTTATCTAGCTCTCCAAATTTTAAGGCTTGTTCTGAAAGATAGTTGCTTTAAAGGAACCCCACAGTCAAAAATGTGCATCTTATACGTTTGGGGATAGTAATGACCAGGAAATTTGCACAAATTTACCCTTTGAGTTTGCCTTTTGACCAATGTTTCACTAGCACTCTCGGATGTTTTTCAAATCACTAGTCGTGTAATGTTAAAAGAAGCAGAAAGAAACATACGAAAAGCAATAGCAACTTGCGAGAAAAGCGCTTTATGTATTGTAAAATTGAATGGTTTTGAGCCACCCTATACCACGTCCATACTTTTATGAATAGAATACGGTTTTCAATATGTTTCTGGCGAGCTTCTGGTTCTGTGCCACAAGTATTTTATAAGTTATAATAACCTTAAATTATAATTTTTATTAATAATTTTTTCGTATTTAGTCAAATAGTTTATTTGTTTGTTTTGGAATTTCACACAAAGCTACTCGAGGGCTATCTGTGCTCGCTGTCCCTAATTTAGAGGGAAGGCAGCTAGTCATCACCACGTAACATTATAACACCCCCATGGCTGAAAGGGCGAGCATGTTTGGCACGACGGGGATGCGAACCCGCGACCCTCAGATTACGAGTCGCACGCCTTTACACGCTTGGCCATGCCGGGCCTTTTAGTCAAATAACACAGGTTTACGAATTTAGACTTCATATATATTGTTTTGGTTTTTAGTAATGGATTCTTCATAATTCAGCTGATAATATTTTAAAAATAATATTCATTTTTATCTATCACGGAAGGATTTTTTTACAAATCGGGAAGAAACACAATTTTACATAAGGCAACTTATTATTTTGTTTATTACAATGAACATTTTTATTATAATGTTTGCTAACAAAGATACTGCGTGTGTTTTTCTTATAGCAAAGACACATCGGGCTATCTGCTCAGCCCACCGAGGAGAATCGAACCGCTGATTTTAGCGTTGTAAATCCGGAGACTTACTGCTGTACTAGCGGGGGGCGATAAAAATACAAAACTAAAAAAAAGAGAATATTTATTTGTTTTTGAATTTCGCACAAAGCTACTCGGGGGCTATCTGCGCTAGCCGTCACTAATTTAGCAGTGTAAGACTAGAGGGAAGGCAGCTACTCATCACCACCACCAACAATTTTTGGGCTACTCTTTTACCAACGAACAGTGAGATTGGCCATCACTCTATAACGCCCCCATGGCGAGATGTTTAGTGCGACGGGGATTCGAACTCGCGACCCTCAGATTACGAATCGAACGCCTTAACCCACCTGGCCGCGAAGAGAGAAAAATATCGATGTTCAACTAATATGTATCCCCATTCATCCTGATCGTTTTATGAAACTTACGTCTTTTTGTCTCCTCAAAACTGGGTTTTCATGGTCTTTTCTTATGAATTATGTGACGATGTTCTGTAAAACGTCTGGACGTGATGGAGTAAAACTGATATCCTTTCTAATTCGGTGTACAAGAATTACTGGAAAACATTTAAAAATTTGAAGAGTATAAAACCACCGCAGGTCTATGTTATGTATGTGACAAGATTAATTTTAATAAAGACATTTATTATAAAAGATGTATTGCATAAGTTAAGTGACAGAAGTTTCAACGTGATTGAATGGCATTTATATTATTCGAAAGAAAAAAAAACAGTTACATGCGTTGATTAAACTTCCTTTCAACTTGGAAGTATTTAAATTGGGGGCATATTTAGAGTGACAAGTTATCCCTGTGTCTTACCTTTATTTAGATACTAAGGCACTGGCCACAGTGCCAAATTGTTGTGTAAGACTAATTTTGAAAGCCTGACACCTGATCAAGGTGGTTAAGGCACTGAAATCGTAAGTTGAGGGTAGCGGGTTCGAATCCCCGACACACCAAACATGCTCGCCCTTTCATGGGAGCGTTATAATGTGACTGTCAATCCAACTATTCGTTGGTAAAAGAGTAGCCTAAGATTTGGGGGTGGGTGGTGATGACTAGTTGCCCTACTTTTAGTCTTATACTGTTAAATTAGGGACCGCTAGCGCGGATAGCCCTCGTGTAGCTTTGAGCGAAATTTGAAACAAACCAAAGTTATTTTGAGTTGTCAAGACATTTTAAATACAAAAAAATCAATTTTTGAAAAAATAAAAGTGGACTGTACGAAATGAACACAATATATATATATATATATTCATATTCTATTACCTGCTTGAAATTAAAGCTAAACAGCTGTCCAAGAAAGCGAAATGAAACGTGTGCTACTCTCATGCCCCTAGCATGGAAACACTTCAGCAGATTCAAGAATTTCAAGTGAATATTACCAAAATATGTTTTCGGGCCTTTTTTTTTCGAACACGAATAACATCAAGGGCCTTTCTTTTATATTATTTACCAAGTTACATTTAGATACTCGTTTCAAATACGTGCGTACTTCACGAGGAATCTGTGATGTCTTTTCTTCGAGGAATACCTCTCACACTGATTGATTAGACCATTGAAAAATCATCACCATTCACGAAAACATGTCACGTGACTAAATTAGATTCTCTGTCCATTCACTGGGAGGCCGGGAAAAGCAGATGAAAACAACAGACTTTAAGCTTACTCTTTAATGAACGCTCTGAAAGTGTAGGGATATCTTTCTCTCATTAAACAAAGTAACAGAGTTTCTCTAACGTTCCAAGTAATCAGATTTTGTTTCAGCCTGTAACTCTTCTTGAAAAGCCAGCTTTCACTACCATTACCGAGAAAAATGGATGAAGAAAATCGTGTGTTAGGAGTGAAGTTAGTTAAGAAGGGTTTCCAAAGCTATGACCTTACGGAAATATATACGGAACATTTTTGATAAGAAAAAAACAGTTTATTGTGTATTGATTGTTCTTCGAAAAAAATGCTGATGGACTATTTGATTTCAAAGTGTTTTACAGATAAACTGTATCGCAGGATTTTGTTTTGAATTAGAAAATGTAAGCGCGCCAAATCCGGCGCTGTATTTAGATCTCGACATGTTGCAACAAGCGAACTTCGAATGTTAAAAATTTGCTACTTTCTAGAAATACAGGGAATTTGTGGAAACTGTACACGTTTTAAGATGTTACCTGATGATTAAAGAACTTCACCTTTTTCTACAATGCAGGTTTCTGTCATTACTAAGAATTAAGGTTTTGACAATAGTTATAGACAGTTTCAAAATGGCGGCTTCAGATGGAACGAGTTTCTTTCGCACACGTGCTATAGAACACTGTGATCTAGACAGTATCCAAAGATAGAGTATCTTCTCGCATAACAGCCTCCCAGTGGCACAGCGGTATGTCTGCAGATTTATACGGCTATAAACCTGCTTTCGATACCCGTGATGGGCAGAGCTCAGATAACCCTTTTTGTGGCTTTGTGTATAATAACCAAAGAAACAATCAAACTGTTCGCATACATGAACATATTCCATGTAAACTTTGTAATTATCAGATAAAATTGGGACAGGTGGAAATCTAAAGTCGCGAAACTGAAGACAGTATTGAAGCAGCGACAGAAGACGAGACCTCGTGCCTCATGCTAAAGGCTGATTTCTCTTCCCTCAACAATGTCAGTCTCTTCTACTTTTAAACTTGGCTCAACGTAAGCAAAATCACCTTCACCTCAGCAAATGGGCCACAAGATCCACATATCTGAGGATAACGGAAAAATAAAAATCTTTTTTTTTTCTTTACACGGTTGCAAACTGATCGCGTTTTATCCAGAAAGATTTTCTGTTCTTGGAACACTGGGCAATACTAGATTATCCCGTAAAGGATTTCATCACCATCATAGCTCGCTCAAGACAAGATTTCCAGGGAATTTTTGGGTCAGAGGTTTACATCCATTGTCAATCTTAAGGATCATTTTCGGTAAACACTTGGTGCGATTCCAGAAGAGCACTTGTTAGTGCGTTTAGTGAGTGACATGCCTGCATGCAGAAGTGTTCTAAAGTCATGTGGAAACGGTTTGAAACGCATACTACATTGCGTTCCTCTAATTTTCTTTTTTTGAAGAAAAACGCATTTTGAGTTAACGTCTACATAACGAACGATGCGTATAATTATGTTTATGTCATGAGTGAAGACCGTAAGTTGCTAACGTATTGTAATTCGTTGTAACTACTGCACTGAAATACACTTTGATTATAGTAAAACTTTAGGTAGTTAAAATCTTTTGTTCATAATAATATTAAGACAGTGGATAATAACATCACAAGATGCAAATGATGCGATTAAATCTGAATTTGAAATAGATGTAAGAAATATTCAGAGTTGCTTAAGACGTGCGAAGAAGTATTGTTTGCTTGTTTGTTTTTTCTTAATTTCACGCAAAACTACACGAGGGCTATCTGCGCTAGCCGTCCCTAATTTAGTAGTGTAAAACTAGAGGGAAGGCAGCTAGTCATTACTATCCACTGCCAACTCCTGGGTTATTTTTTTTTACCAATGAATAGTGGAGCTTACCATGACATTATAACGCCCTTACGGCTGAAATTGTTAGTATATTTGATGAGTCGGGATTAGAACCCTCGACCCTCCGACCAAGAATCGAGTGCCCTAACCACTTGGCCATCCTGGAAAGAAGTAAACACACAGATTACTACATAATTAATCAATAAGAATATACGTAGAGGGATTATAAAGAACTCTAAGAAATTTCGTACGTCATATTGAAAACATTAACTGTATTCACATTTGGAAACAAGTGCAGTGACTAATATTTCAAGTAAGCATAGCCATTATACACAAATACAGTATAAAGGTTTAGTCTTTGAATTAATACTTCTATTATAGTGTTAAGTAGGGCATTAAATTATTCTACTTCAATATTTCAAATGAAATTTCGACTAAAAGTATTCAACGTGCCAATTAATGGTTTATTTAGATTGTCTTATTTAATTCACAGTGCTCAGGAAGATTGTCTGAACGGAGAACAAAGCCTGCATTATCCCACATTTAACATGTTAATATCTCTATAATAATTATATGTATATACACACACGCACGGTATAACTTGCTGTCTTGAAATAAACACGCCTCCATTTGCTGGATTGACTGTCTACTTTTCTAGAATAATCTATGTGTTACACAAAATTCTATTTTCTTAGAAGACAGAAATCTTATTAAAGTAAAAGCCTCTTGTTTTATTCATGGCGCCGAAGCTTAACAACGTGTAAATATCCAAGACAATCCAATTAACTCATATGTTTGCATCTAAGTTCTACTTTATGACTATAATTCGTTATTTGGTTTTCTTTTTTCTCTAGCAATATGTTTCGCCACACAATAAAACCCGAAGTCTTGGTAACCTTCTCGGGTGTTTATTATTCACTAATAAATAAATTGAGCTGTTTTGAGTGAGATATAAGGTTTTCTTCTAAAGACGACAGTTTTTCTTCTTATTGTCATCACATTTCTTCCATCTTTTGGTTTTATAGAGATAAAAATACATTGTTATTTTCACAGTCCAGAACTTCCTGGTGGTCCATGATCTGTATTAAAAATAAAAGGTTTGGCATTTTAAAAGAATGTTTTTGTTTAAGAACAAAAAGCATGGAAAGAGTATTTTATAATATAAATATAATACTTATATAGAGTAACATTGAATTACTAAAGTACTAATGTTTTAGTAAAACAAAATCTACTAATATCCAATATCATAAACTGTAAATATAATACTAATATAGAGTAAGATTGAATTAATAAAGTACTGATGTTTTAATACAACAAAATCTACTAATATCCAATATCATAAACTGTAAATATAATACTAATATAGAGTAAGATTGAATTAATAAAGTACTGATGTTTTAATACAACAAAGTCTACTAATATCCAATATCATAAACTGTAAATATAATACTAATACAGAGTAACATTGAATTAATAAAGTACAGATGTTTTAATACAACAAAATCTACTAATATCCAATATCATAAACTGTAAATATAATACTAATATAGAGTAACATTGAATTAATAAAGTACAGATGTTTTAATACAAAAAAAAATCTACTAATATCCAATATTATAAACTGTAAATATAATACTAATATAGAGTAACATTAAATTAATAAAGTACTGATGTTTTAATACAACAAAATCTACTAATAGTTCAAAAATCTGGAGCCAGGTTTATCCAGTGGTAAGCGTGCCAATCTGTAAATTTGAGAGTTTGCACGTAGTCGCACCTACTTTGGGAACATTGGTGCGTTATAAGAGTGACAGTAATATTGCACAATTTTATTAAAGTAACCCTAAAGTTAGTGTAAGGTACGATTAATAATTAACTGACTACCTTTCGTTTATAACATCCAAATTAATAGAGACCCCTAACTTATGTAGCTAGCTTCTAATTGACTTACTTCTCTCTGGCCCATAATATCACACAATCAACAGAGACCCCTGACTTATGTCGCTTTGATTGGGTCAGGCATGGCCAGGTTGTTCGGGCGCTCGAAGGTTGCTGGCTCGTTTCATGTAACACCTGCAACAAGTCGCACCTCTGGCATGGTGAACAATGTATGTTTTCATAACAGGCTAGACTCTTAAAAATAAACATTAGTGGCGAAAGCGTTCAAACTTGCCATGGAACTGAACTCAAAAAATCCAAAATGATCTTTGTGTGTATAAAATGGACAAGTCACGTGGACAGAAACTGCTTCAACAAAATACCTGTTCACCAGCTGCATACCCCAAGCAGCTGGAGTATGAAATAAGCGTTCCTACTATTCCATACGAAGACTGCCTGCTAATGCAGGGGTGCTATCGAGCTGCTTAAACAGACTCTGAGAAGCCTTCGTTTTCGAACATTTGCTGTCTTTATGAAAGGTAAAATAAATAAGTGATAAGCGTTAGATACGATGGAGCATATTACAGACGAAATTACAATGCAAGACTTTTGTATAGAGCATCATCGGACGTAACGACATAAACTGTACCTACGTGGAGAGGCGCCAAAATAATTTAAGCATGAAGAATTCAACCTCTAAAATTATATTATAGTATCGTCACATACAATAGAAGGACATTTAGTACTTCAAATCTTAATACTCTTAAACAATAAAAACATCTGAGAAAAAAAACCAAACTACAACCAAACGTATAAATTAAACAAAATGAATCTTATTGACAAATATATATATATATACATACATATATCAATAAAGTTTGAAGTTATAGCTCTGTGATTTATAATATAGGTGTAGAATTAATAAGCACACACAAAAAGGTCAGTTTTCATGTTTTTTTAAAATTTATTACAACCTTGGGGTCCGGCATGGCCAAGCGTGTTAAGGCGTGCGTTCAAATCCCACTCGCGCTAAACATGCTCACCCTTACAGCCGTGGGGGCGTTATATGTGACGGTCAATCTCACTATTCGTTGGTAAAAGAGTAGCCCAAGAGTTTGCGGTGGGTGGTGGAATATTTCAACAAATTTTGAATCACCAAAGAAAAACTTATAATGTATTTATTTCACTGTTTAATACATACACATACATATATATATATATATTATAATCATACATTTTCAAGCCAAAACAAAACACATTAAAATTAAACAAAATACCCTCCATTTTTTTAACGATCCTAGGATACAAGCTACAACGTGGGATTATAAAATGTATCCTAGGTTTTGTATAATCACATTTAAATGAAGTTAAATGAGTAAACAAAATCATGAGGAATGACTGCATTAGAAACAGTAAATCCCAACCTCTGATTAATTGGTACGGCACAGCCAGGTAGGTTAAGGTGTTCGATTTGTAATCTTATATCAACCTCTGATTAATTGGTACGGCACAGCCAGGTAGGTTAAGGTGTTCGATTCGTAATCTTATATCAACCTCTGATTAACTTGCACGGCACAGCCAGGTAGGTTAAGGTGTTCGATTCGTAATCTTATATCAACCTCTAATTAATTGGCACGGCACAGCCAGGAAGGTTAAGGTGTTCGATTCGTGATCTGAGGGTCGCAGGTTGGAATACATGTTACACAAAACATGCTCGCCTTTTCAGCCGTGGAGGCACTATAAGGTGACGGCCACTCCCACTGTTAGTTGGCAAAAATAGTAGCCCAAGAGATGGCGGTGGGTGGTGATGACTAGCTGCCTTCCCTCTGGTCTTACACTGCTAAATTAGGGACGGCTGGAGCAGAGAGCCCTCGTGTAACTTTGCGCGAAATTCATAAAACCAACAAACAAACTATTAACGCATGTGCAGTTAGTAAGCTTTTAAATCTTATTTCGAATTATTTATGCAACATTAAGCATTCGTTAAATGTTTAAGTTACAACTAGTGCAGAATAATAAAAGAAAATGCTTTTGTATTTGTGCACTGACGTAACCACCAAATCAGGAAGTTAAAAAATTAAAAGATGTGACAATTCATTTTGTAATTTTTGTCACAATGTATTCATTTAGGGGTAGTTAGTAGATCTTAGATTTTTATAAGTTTATCATAGGGAGACTATCCAGTGTTCAAAAGGTACTATCAAAATCTGAAATTTTCATCAGTTGAGACATGTTATCCATCTATGTTACCAGCGTTTCCTAACATTGTTAAAAAGATGACAAATTGATGGTTACTTTACTAATGCTCGACACGTGAAGTTTTGAAAATAGAATTTGACTGACCAGTGACGAAGAGGCGCACATTAGAAATGTTATTCACATTTAATCATTTCACACCGACACCTCTTGTTATTAGGTCAGTTACAACTCCATGTATTTTCTTATTTTATAAAGTGAGGCATTTAGGAACACCCTCCCATTACGACTGCATGTGTGTGTTGTTTAAAAGAAATAAAACAATGGAAGAACTGAACGCTATTTTAAAAGACACGGCATGGCCAGGTGGGTTAAGGCTTTCGACTCGTAATTTGAGGATCGCGGTTTCGAATCATGGTCACACCAAACATGCTTGGCCTTGCAGCAGAGTGGGCGTTATAATGTTAAGGTCAATTCCACTATTCGTTGGTGAAAGAGTAGCCCAAGAATTGGCGGTGGGTGGTGATGACTAGCTGCCTTCCCTCTAGTCTTGCACTGCTAAATTAAGTACGGCTAGATCAGATAGCACTTGTGTAGCTTTGCGCGAAATTCAAAACAAACAATATTAAGTGTTTTTTTCTGGTTCTTTTTCCTGATTTCACTATTTGAAATATTAATTAATATTTATACATTTTTTCCTTAACATTACTATTAAATCCTGACCAGGTACGTGTTTATTAAGTGTTTTTTGGTAAGTCCTAACTTTAATTTCAAGTTTTTGTTGCAATTCAATAAATTGTTTTCATGTTGAGCCCCATATGTAGCGGCATATTAATAGTAGATTTTTACAAAGTCTCTTTGAAACATTGTGAGGATAAATGCGCAAGGTTGCACAGAGTCATTCACAATTTAAGTGAACAATAAGTTATTGAACAAAGTTACAGATTCCCCGAAAGGCATGCTTTGATCTCAAATACGCTTTTGATGTTTTGTCAAGGTGAAAAAGTTTTGTATCGGTTCCACAGTACCTCACCTATTGGCTAGAATCATATAAAACCTTTAACTAAGCTACGGATATTATTTCTGCATTTACTTCGAGACATTGTGTGATGGGACACCTTGTGTTTTACACAAAACATTTTGCTGCACGTGCGAGCTCTATCGACACAGACGACATGCACGTGGTTCTTGATAAATGTGCGACCACCTGACAGTGCACTGTCACCAGTACTAACGTTAAGACTGAAGGAGACTCTTACATCTATTTCCAAGCTAGCCACTCCATAATGCCGGAGGTTTAAAAAGACTCAAAACACCACCTCACTACCCATAGGTTTGCTAATATTTATTGAAATGTTTGTAGACTGGTTGTAAAAGACCCCAGAAATGATTGATAACAGCTATAAGTATCACAAACAACTTATACAAGATCATTCACAAAACTCTTTCGTTTGTAAAGAAGAACAAACCAAAAGAATACAAGCTGGTTCTCAGACAAGCTGGTCAGAGAAAGACGAATTACAGATAACTCTATGAAAAAATTCCTAGCACGTGAGAGATGGAAGTTTATTGCAACGTTTGACGAGCTCTGAATGCACGTATTCCAAAACTACAACGAAAAAAACAAGAAAGAGAGAGAACAGTTTCTCTATGGGCCACATAATAAGAATTTTCCAACAGGAAACACAGAATGTGAAGGTCTCGCTGGTTTGATAGTTGACGAAATTTGCATATCATGTAAAGTTTAAATGTCAGAAAACATACGTTCAGATCGAGGCTCGGCATGGCCAGGTAGTTTGTGTGCTCGACTCGTAATCTAAGGGTTGCGGATTCGGATTCACCGTCAAACAGAAAAAGATCGCCATGGGGACATTATAATGTAACTGTCAATCCCTATGTTCAATGGTGAATGAGTAACCAATAAGTTAGCGGTGGGTGGTGATGAGTAGCTGCCTTTTTTCTAGTCTTACGCTGTTAAATTAGCAGATAGCCCTCGTGTAGCTTAACATTTCGCGAAATTCGAAACAAACAGTCACATGAGACCCGGCGTGGCCAGGTGATTAAGGCACTCGAATCGTGGGTTTGGATTCCTGTCACACCAAAACATGTTCGCCCTTTTAGCCACGGAGGCTGATGGTCGATGCCACTATTCGATGTTAAAAAAACAGCCCAAAAGTTGGCTGGCGGTGGATGGTGATGACTAGCCTTCCCTGTTGTCTTACGCTGCTAAATTAGTGATAGCTAACACAGATATTCCTCGTGTAGCTTTGCGCGAAATTAAAATAAAACAAAACGCACAAAAAAACAGTTATACTTACATGAACTGAAGCTGTTAAGCTTGGAGAGAACGATTTAAATCAATTGTTAGCAATAAATTTCCCGCACTGAACGACCACGTGGGAATAATGTTCAATACACGACACCCTTGTAAAGATATGTAGTCTGAAAGTTACTCGTTTTTCTTGTAGACGTTTTTTAATTAGGATATTTTCGTGCTTAAATATGTTTAAGTGTAAAGGTGGTATTTTTACCTCGCTGGTTATATTACCTTTCGTGCAAATAAACATAAAACGATTATTTCATTATTTATGTGTACTTTCTCGAACAAAAATAGCAATAGTGTGTCGTGTGCCAAAGATGTAAATTATTTTTCAGGAAAGGAAGCTATTACCTGATCCTAAAAAAAACAATCAATGATCGATATTTTATATTCTTTGAGGCAGAGATAAATGAACATACTCTTGAAACAGCTTTCACTAAAATATTAGTATAATTAAAGATGTATTTTAGAACTGGAATTTCATGCTTTGGGCAGACACGATCAAAGCCTTGAATATGTACACTAGAGGTTGTGAACGCAGTTTAAAGTAGTTAATACTTTCAAAGCACCATGAAGCTACAAAATGTATTTTAAAACTATGTTTCACCGAGCTTGTTTGAATTTCGCGCAAAGCTACACGAGAGCTATCTGCGCTAGTCGTCCCTAATTTTACAGTGTAAGACTAGAGGGAAGGCAGCTAGTCATCATCACCCACTGTCAACTCTTGGACTACTCTTTTGCCAACGAATAGTGGGACTGACCATCACATTGTAACGCCCCCACGGCTGAAAGGGCTAGCATGTTTGGAGTGACGGAGGATTTGAACCCACGACCCTCGGATTACGAGTCAAGTGCCTTAACCACCTGGCCATGCTGAGCCCATCGAGATATACTAGTAACAGTAACTAAGCAAATAAATTAGAAATGCAAAATATGAATAAATAATGTAATCTTATAAGTAATTATCTGGAGTAGTCCTCTCATGGACTGACATTAGTAACTAATTGGAGTACTTGTCCTATGAGCTGACATTAGCAACTAACTAGAGTACTCGCCCTATGAGCTGACATTAGCAACTAATTGGAAATTCATAGTTAATGAAAGGATATGTTGAAAAACGAACACTTGAGCCCCTTATATGTAACTTTAAAAAACGCAAAACTTTCACAAAACTGCAAAACACAAAATATGAAACCTCAAGTCTGCATGTATCTCCGCACAGACACCCCCACCTCCCAAAAACCAAAACCACGCCCCCATATTAAATTTGGTGAGCATCCATGTACAGAGGGCGAAGTAATGATAAAAAATGCCAATAAAAAGCGTAAAAATTCAAACTAAAAAATTGTATGTACGCCTAATTTCCATGGACGTGCAACAAACACTATTATTATATTTATATAGATTTAATTACAACTAGGTCGAATTTATCCTATACTTGTCTGTTAGCATTCTACTGTATTGTATGATACAGAGATGATACATCTCCATTTTTACTGTATTGTTTGTATTATAGGACTGATGTTGGCCATCCCTACACTTACTTCATTTGGAAAAAAAATGTAAGTTGTTTGCTTGGTTTCTAATGCAATGCTTCAACAGACGTAAAAAAGGTTTTATTTATAACAAATTTCTAAACACAATAAAGTTGTACCTGTGATATTTATTGTTCATTTGTTATTGACTGGTTTCGCTCTGTACTTTGTATTCTAAATACGGCTGCTATTGGTGTTAAAACTTTAGAATATGGTAGAGAACAACGTTTCGACTTTCTTAGGTCATCCTGTACTTTAGCTTTGTTACAGAAACTCAGTGTATATAAGGAAAAGCTAACTCCAAGGGGTAATGATAAACTTGTTTGCACTAGAATTATCATGAGTTTAAATTGCTAATAACAAATCTCATAAAAGCAGATGTTCCGTTTGAAACTATGACAACCTCGGTCGAATGTGTTGAAACCAGTGTGTCGGTGCTGCGTTATCATGTAATAGAAATAAATACAGAAAATAATAACAATAAATTCAAACTATTTGCTTTGATATTTAAAGACATTAACTTGTGACTTAGTCATTATATAAATATTGTTATGATGTAATGCAGTGTACATACAGTATTGTAAAGTATATATTGTACCACTTCCTACCTCATATTGTTATCATTAATCGTGACGAAATATTTCCTTTACGACAGAATTACTTTGCGTAAAATGAACGAGCTTCGAGTCATTTGTGTTTAACAAAAATTATGGAATGAAAAGCGTTAACTAAAAATAAACGTTTTGATAACAGAAAAGTCATTAACGATAAATTACTGTTAAAAATTAAACTAAGTGTTATAACTAACCAAACAAACATGATCGAGAAAGAGATATTATTTCTGTAAAGCGTATATTTACATTTACGTGATCAGTCATATAATTCGCGCTATCATAACAAATAAATAATTAAATAATAATTACAAATAACACAAAAATTTACGAAGATCTAAGCTCCCAGAATGACGAATAAAACTTCTTCCGTACGTTGTAATTTCCATTTGTTTTCTGGTTTATAGTAAAATTTAAAACTTTACCGATTTGTACACTAATATTTTACTCGACATAACTACATGTTAATCAAAAAAACCCTTTACACAACAGTAGTATTCTATAAGACCTTAAAATAGTTCTTTCAAGATCTAGATCTAAACATTGCATGTTTTCGATGTTAAATTTAAAAGGAGGAGTAAAGAATCCGTGTAATTCGAGGGAAGAATACATCTAGGCTATTTCTGCCTATTATGAAACAATTCAAAAAACAATTTTAGGTTTTTGTTCTCTCAGAAATTTATCAGAACATTTTCTCCAACGCAATTTTCTCTGACACGATTAAAAAGGATTCTGAGTCATTAATAAGGAAAATGTTTGTGAATAGAAATGTTTTCAACTCAATTTAATAGAAACCAGAATTCAAAATGAATAAAAACGTATTTAGGGTCACATACGAGATTTCTTACAACGAACATACACAGAAAAGAAAAGTACAAATACAACGTGTGATAAAAAGGTTTTTGTTAAACGTAGCTACCACGGCTTAAGATACTTCCAATGGTATTAATGAAAGATGGACTTTGTTTTTAAAACAAAATTATAAACAACATGCTAGGATCATTAATAGACAGACGATATAATTTATGCCATTGTTCTACAAATTAAGAAAACTTATAAATAAAAGTGTTTACTGATTTTGTTTATAAAGGGCACGTCGAGTGATCGTCTGAGCTCTTTTGCTAAAATACTATGTGTGTATTTTATTACAACAAAGCCACATCGTGCTATCTGCTTAGTCCACCGGTGGAATCGAACCCCTGATTTTATCGTTGTAAAATCCATAGACTTACCTCTATACTAGAGGAGGACTACTACACTATTTATTATTTTTAGGTAACACTTATTAATTTATTCGAGTCGTAAATTGAGGGTCGCGGGTTCGAATCTCCGTCACACCAAACATGCTCGCCCTTTCCAACTATTCTTTAGTCAAAGAGTAGCGCAAGAGTTGGCGATGGGTGGTGATGACTAGCTGCCTTCCCTCTAGTCTTACACTGCTAAATTAGGGACGGCTAGTGCACATAGCCCTCGAGTAACATTGCGCAAAGTTCAAAACAAAGCAAACCAAACATATAATTTATTTGTTGCGGAATACACTGTTACAATTATTCAGAGATTCCACCAACACATTTTTCACTTCATTACTGAACGAAACGAAACAACTCTGAAGGAAAATTTAAAAAAATTACTTAGGTTATTGACTCGTATTTGTAACTGCACTGGTGCAACCACGAATAAATTATCTCCGCATAAGTAAAAAAAAAGAAAAAAGAAAAGTCTGTCCTTTTCGAACCTATAACTCATCCTTAACGTCGTAATAATGAACAGTATCCCTCAGTCTCGTAATCTGTCACTAAAGAACAGACAGAAGGTGTTAATTAAAGATTAGGTAAAGGATTGGATAGAGTACAACACGTTCCTTTGTAGGCATCTCATCTAAATCCCTTCCTTGTCTTAGCTAGGATAAGCTGTAAGTTCTGAGTGATATGTAATTAGTTATAGCTAGAAGAATGATCATAAATTGATTAATACTGGTGATAGCACTTGTAATAAAGGGAAAAACACCATAGTACCAAGGTTTGTAGAAGCTTGATGAAATGACAGTGGGTGGCTATCGACAGTCTACACATTAGCTGTTTGACTGGGGTAGGTTAGGTCGATGCACGTGCTGATACTCACACACGTTATATATATGGTAACATAAATTAGAGGTTGGTAGTAAGAAATTCAGGTTTTTTGCTCAGACACAGTCAATTATATTAACAGACTAACACCAAAAATCACAGATATACGTGCTAAAAGTACATATAAGTATACAGAATTGAATGATTATGAAGACAGTGTGCAATTTTTAACTTACTGTATTATTGCCATAAATAAGTCACTTTCCACTAAATATGCAAGAAATCTTCCCCGTGCTGGAAATATTAGTTTCAGTTGAATAAACTAGTTATTTTATTTTATTTTTTTATATTTTGCTCTATCTTTTTTCTCAAATGGAACTGACTTGTTTGCCCCTTATGTTTTCGTTAATGTTTGTTTTGGTCAGTAACGTAAGTAAACGTGTAGACCAATTGTTAAGTGGATTGTCTTTATATGGTATTCCGGAAAGGAACGAGAAACGATGGAAAACTATATATACGAGGTATAAACGTTATTTTTGTTTGTTTGTTTGAAATTAAACACAAAGCTATCTGTGCTTTGCCTACCGCGGGTATCGAAACCCGGATTCCAGCGGTTTGGTTTCGCAGACATCTCAATGTGCCCCTGGGGGGGCATACATTTTGTACTAACAGACGATTGCCAATAATTACAAAATATATGCGACGTGTTACAGGTGCCTTTCTGGATGGGCATGGTACCCTAAATTCATCCATATTCTTTTGTTTTATTATAACTTCAAATACAAGGTATATTCCTATCTCATAAATTCTATACTCCTGGTCTTAAAATAGCTTTATGATCTGATTATATGAATATTTTGAACCAAAGAGAAGTTTTGCACATCATTTCCGAAAGGAGATAAATTTTAATAGCATTACTTTACACACGATTCAAACAATACCAATACATATAGATCTGATACATCCTCTTCTTCCCCCGTTTTATATCAACTATGGCTTTTATATGACTTGCTGGCTGACTCCTCAATAATGTGCCAGAGAACGTTTTATACTGAGCGTTCCAGAACACAGAGGGTGTTATTCACTGTAGCTTGAGTCTTTGTTCATTTACCGATGTTTCCTTTAAAGGTTTGATTTTTAAATAGTGAATTGAATATTTGTGTTAAGCTCTGCAGTAATATGGTGTAACACGACACACGTGAGAAGTAGAAAGATTACCATTGTAAACAAACTTCGGCAGACCTCTAGAACACTGCGTGAAAAAATGTGAAAGGTAGGTCAAATTACAAACAGAAATAAGTCAGTGCTTACATGGAGTTAGATCCATGAATAAAACGTGCATGACAGGGATATAATTTTGTATAGGTTGTTCTGGGGTGAAATAATTTTCCAGGCTCAAGTATGATTAGTCATTGCTTTGACCATAGGATTCATTCATATGAATGAGTATCTGTTTGATACCTTTACTATTTCACCATTTTAAAAAAAATTAAATACTCTAACTAAACAAAGGCAATTGAAAGTCATTCAGTGAACTATATAATATAACATGCATTTGTAGAAGGTGGTACTTACGATTGTTCAGGGCCAGGTGGGTTAAGGCGTTCGACTCGTAATCTGCGGGTCGCGGCTTCGAATCTCCCTCGCAACAAACATTCTGGCCCTTTCAGCCGTGAGGGCGTTATAATGTTACGATCAATCTCACTATTCGTTGGTAAAAGAGTAGCCCAGGAATTGACGTGGGTGGTGATGACTAGCTGCCTTCCATCTAGTCTTATACTAAAAAATTAGGGACGGCTAGCGCAGATAGCCCTCGTGTAGCTTTGCGCGAAAGACCAAAACAAAACGATTATTTAAAATGTACGGTATTTTTATAAACTTACGAACTATACAATAAATTAATGTATTCAAACTTTACTTTAAAAGATTTTTAGTTTTTCACGTACAAAAACTCGAGATCAAAAGTGAGTTTATAAGAATTTGATTTAGTTTTGTAAATGTGAAATCAGAGTCAATTTTGCGTTCTTCTGATAAATATGTTTCTTCACATTTCAACTTCTTATGCTGTAAACGAAGAGAAGTTATAATAAAATCAAAGAGAATCTATCCAGATGCTGCTAAATGAAAGAATAAAAATGCAATATCAGTAAAATGATATCAATGATATCCTTAGTAGTGCTAAAACATAATCAAATTAGAACCCATGTTTACATGACAAAAACAAGGAAATAAAAATATTTTTGCTGTCTAACTTCACATTTGTGGATCGTGATTTCGAATTCCCTCAACGAACGTACTCGTCCCTAAAATCAACGTCTTAAGCCTAATTTGTCTTTTAACTATGGCATAATAATCATTGTGGACATTATTCACTTTGTATATTATTAAATACACTAACGGTTCAAACTTAACACAATACTGCCACCAAATTTAATATTATTACACAGGGCAAACTTTAAATATTGTTTAATTGTGAAAATATTCGAGATTTACACGAAATATTTGTTGATTTTTTACAGAAGTAATCAAAGTGTTGTAGAAAGTATTGCACACATGGGCAAACTCGTATTTTATTGATATGCGATTCTTGTACAGATATTGTTTATATTTAATGCTTGTGATATATTATAAACTCTGCACATTACTTCTGTCTGGCCGTTCACATTAATAGCACATTGCTCCTTGCAATGACTTAATCTGTGAACATGTTTGTTTGGCATGGTTTACGCCAGACCAGAAATTCTCACACTTAATTCAATAACTAAAGCACCAAAAGTTATTTGATCACCTTGCAAGAGTACCATTTCAATATGTTTTCCTGTGTTCCTTACGTTGCTGTCGTAAAGAACCTCGAAACAAAGATTTGAAACCATTTGTACATTTTTCCAGTGACTTTAATGAGACCATTCATGTAATAAACACACATTTTTTTTGTAACGTCAAGTCATCATCTGAACTATAGCAATCTTACTCTGACTTTAATATTATATGCTTACAACTGTTTTGTTTTGTAAGAGGCGCCGAACTGGTCTTAACACTGTCTTAAGGTAAACCTTTTTAAAAACTTTCATTTCGAAGAAGGCCGAAGCCGAAATGCTGGTAAAATATTTGTGTGTGTGAAGAGGTAAGTTCTATTGTACTTAGAGAATGAGTTACTCATTCATAGAGTTTCAGTTTCGGTGTTACATAACGACTAATGATCCAAAACCGCAGCTACTCACGAATGCGTTACTTTATGACGTATTAATGTTTGTTTGCTTCTTTTGAAACACGAAGTTACACAATAAGCTATTTGTGCTGTTCTTACGACGAGTATCGAAACCCGATTATCAGCGTTACAAGTTCTCAGACTTACCCACTAAGTCATTGGGGACCAATATGATAAATAACGTATCTTGCCATAACATACAGCATTAAAAATTTACAATTATCTTAATACCCCCCAACAAAATCGACTAGTATGTTTACATTTACTTTTATGGTTTTCATAAAACAATACAAGGAATTTAAAAAAAATGAATATATATATATATACATATATCAAATAAACTGTCTTCATTATTTATGTGTACAAACGTGTAACTAAATAAGAAATAAAGAAGAAATGGAAAGAATATTTTTGTTTATTCTTACTTGCAGTTCAAAATGGATTATTTTATCTCTCTTGTGCGAGTAAAAAAAATCGTATTTTACATTTTAAAAAATGTAATAATAAGTTAACGTATGATTAAAGCTAATAAAAACCTTCGTCGATATGAGTCGTTACTTGTATTAGATATTAATAATACAAACATATTTCACACTGAAGTAGAAACAGAATATTAGTTGTTTTATGATACTGGGAGCGATCTGTACTTAATACTGTGCTTTCTCTATGTATGAACAAAATAAACAGTTTTCTTTAAGACTAGTCTAGTGAATGGACAGTTCGAGTGATTTATTGGGATGTTTCTTCTTCATGATTATACTGACTCCTTACCGATTGATTTCAACCTTAGACCTGAGATGCACCGGCTCTCATATTTCATTTCAACTGGTGTGATTTGGGTCCGAACGCCACGTGGCGTTTGAGGCACTACTTTGTAGTTGTACGTGCGAGTTTATACGACGTTATTATTTTCCAAGACTTTATTTTTAAGGTTTGTAGTATTACAATTTTCCTTTGTGTTCTGTATTTTACAAACCTATAATTGATTTAGTAACTTTATAGCCTCGATTTTCAGTCAAATATGTAGTTCCATTTTGCGGACGGATTTATAGAAATCAAAATCGTAAAATCGTTTGTTAGCGTGATTTTGTTTAACAAAATATATGAATCGAGATTAAAGCAATATTTTAAAAAATGATTGACAAAGATAACTTTACACCTTATTTTGTAATTTTGTTTCTTTCACTGTCAAACAAAGTTTCGGTTACAATTGTTTCTTTGATTTGTCTGATTTAATTCAAAAACTCGTTCTGAAACTTACGTAACATCCTTAACAAACAATGGTTTTGCACATAAGTATACAGTATTACAGATTGTGGTTTGCGAAATATGAGCTATTATGAATATGTATGATCCATGTTGTTTTTTGTCATGGATACACACTGACTATAGACGTCATAACATAACTTTACGGTTCTAAAAGTAGACTCTATTTACTGCAGTTGGCTTAGAAAGCAGTTATCTTTTGTCAGTGCCTAAGTCTTTATAGCTAGTGTACAAAATAATAAAGTATGTGTAAATAGGGTTGAATTGTACATAAGAAGACGAAAAAGTCCTTTGTTTTCCGTAACGTAGGCAAACTGAAATTTGTTCTTTCGTCACATATGGATTCCTAGCTTCTTTTTTCTATCCAATTCATGAACAAAATGGGTTTGTATAAGTAAATTAGCATATTAATCGCGACAGCACCTCGTTGAAAGGAGCGAGAAGTTAAAAGTTACTAACACATACCCAAGGTGTGTACAAACATAGAAGACGGGTTATTCGTTTCAAATTAAACGCTTGCTTCTTCATTCTGACGCGAAAGTTTTGACAATGGTCTAATTAGTTCACTTAACCGGAAAATGGCGGCAAGATAATAAAAGATGAACAGGAAGCAGAGGGAGCTCTGAACTCCAGCTCTAAGGGGAAAACATTTGATATGTTTCCGCCAGGGAGAGGCTTTACAGCAGTTTTAGCAGAGGATGGTGGTATCAACACAATGAATTCTTTCTCTGTCTTTAAGCTATTCATACAGGGCAATTTTTTAAAGCAAATATCAAAAAGCTTTTATCAAAGACAGGACGGGGGAAGAGCTACCGATGACTAATAGGCCTGTCGTGAAGTGTTATCACTATCGGTCTTTAAACAGTCCACTGTAAAATAGAAGCGACTGGTAAAAGCGTTGTCAATGACACAGCCTGTTGTTTGATTTTACCCAACGTTTACTTTACAGGTATCCAATATTTCTTTCAGGACAATATTTTTATTAGAAGTTACTAAACAAAATCCTTCTTTGAAAATCCCAACGTACTACGCGGGAGATTTGCTGTTGTAACAAGACATCACGAGATATTACAGACTAGCAGGACAAGTTCATTTAAACAAACCAGCGCGTGAAGAGCTTTAGTTTTCCACCAAAGCTTCGACAAACAAAATAATCTCGCACCCAGGGTTTGAGCTGTTCAAAAGAAGGCTTCATGCAAAGATTTATATTATACACGTTCGAACAACTATCAAATTTGGATCGAGTTCCTTTTCTTTGTCAGTATTTGAAAAAGCACAATCACCTAGGTGGATTAGAAAACTATGTTTTCAAAATATATTTTCTCGCTTTTGGTTATCATTATTCAAGAACTTTTTTTTAACGCCAATGACAAAGTACTAAAATAAGATAGAGATAAAAATAAATTTATGTTTACTGTTAGGCTATCATAGCTAAGAGCTTGTTTGTTTGTTTGTTTTTAATTTCGCACAAAGCTACTCGAGGGCTACCTGCGCTAGCCGTCCCTAATTTAGCAGTGTAAGACTAGAGGGAAGGTAGCTAGTCATCACCACTCACATTCATCACTTAGACTACTCTTTTACTAACCAATAGTGGGATTGACCGTCACATTATACACCCCCACGGATTGGCCTTAAGATTTTGGTCAGTGGTGTATGTCGTAAAGGGTTTCCACTACATTTTATGTGGTAGAAAAGAACTGAAAGAAATTATAGAGTGTATGTAAATCCTCTCAGGGATTACGTTGAAACTCACACGTTAAGCCTAAATATGGTTAAATTCAATGGAAAATGAAACGAAACTCAAGATGTGTATGAACATTAATTAACTGCAAAATTATCTCTATGCTTCAAAAGAAACTTTTAACTGTACCTGGACAGACATAAAAGCACATTGTTTAGCGATACATTATTTCTCCGGAGTTTTCAGACTTGTTGTCACAAATATCAATCAACAACCAGAACAGATAAACGTATTAATATCCTCAAACTACATATTTATTTGAAATGTTTTGAAAATTTCACAAATGTACTGCATTCTGTGCACGGAAATATTTAAACGTGACAATTTCTTTGTCTTTATTTGCATGTTTGTTTGTTTTTGAACTTCATGCAAAGCTTCACGAGGGCTGTCTGCACTAACCGCCCTAATTTAGCAGTGTAAGACTAGAGGAAAGGCATCACCACCCACCGTCAATTTTTGGGCTACCTTTTTACCAACGCATAGGGGGATTGACCATCACATTATAACGCTCCCTGCTGAAAGGGCGACTGTCAGATTACGAGTCGAACGCCTTAATCCACCTGGCCATGCCGGGCCCTTTATTTGTAATGCAAAAAAAACACACCAAAAAAAAACGTTATATATTATGAGAAGGAAACTAGAGTGGATATTGGTTTATAACATCAATAGTTCAAAATAGTTGGGTCATTAACACTATAGAAAAGTTTTTTGGGTCACTTGAGGCACATGTCACAGTCTTATTGCATTTTGTTTATTTTGTCCCATTCATTAGTTCTGGAGCAGCGAACTTTGAAACACATTTTTGAAATGCGTGCTTAAACACGATTGACCTCTCAGTTGACACTAGCAATTTAAATTCGTTCTCAGATAGTTGTCTGGAAATGTGTTAGTTTACCTCCATAATAGTCTTTTAGAAGAGCAGTATTACGTAAGAAAGCTTTCTGATCATACGAATACACTGTACTAAATAATTATTAATAAACAACTGGTACAATATTTGTAAAATTGTTACTTTAGTAAGCCACAAACTATTGCTGTAATATCGTGTAATTCTAAAACAAACAAAAAAGTATATATATATATCTTATGAGAATGACTCTTTACCTTTTGGTGACTCACCAATGTTATAACTTTCCGTGGTCATCGTTTTACCAAAACGTGTTTGTTTTATCCCATTTCGACCCGGCAGGGCCAGGTGGTTAAGGCACTCGACTCGTAATCCAAAGCTCGGAGGTTCAAATCCCCGTTACACCAAACATGCTCGTCCTCTCAGCCGTAGGAGGGTTATAATGTACAGTCAATCCCACCCACCATTCTTTGGTAAAAGAGTAACTCAAGAGTTGGCGGTGGGTGGTGATGACTAGCTGCCTTCCCTCTAGTCTCACACTGCAGAATTAGGGACGGCTAGCACAGATAGCTATCGAGTAGCTTTGTGCGAAATTCAAAACAAATAAACAATTACCTCATTTATTAATAATAATACCCTAGCTGGCACTATTAACTTTCTGGAAACGTCAGTCTGGTTAATATAAAAAAAAATTATACTTGAACTCGGTTGACTTTTTTATAAATAAATTAATTTATCACTGATCGAAGGCATTAAACTTTTAGCATAATAGATATAGCCCTTCAAGACAGTTTTAACTTTCTCCTCGTAGATAGGTAGGTGGGTTGGTGAGTGGGAAGAAGCTAGCTAGCTATGGAAATTCGCTACTTAAGTTATGAATGATGGATCTCAAATGTACAAGGAGAAATACATTTCGCTCAAGTTTGTAATTTCTATTTGAAGGAGACCACGCATTTTCTAACTGAGTGCTTTGACCGAATTTTCCTGGATTAAGTGTCCATTATGGTAATACTTTAATGATACAATCATGCCTCCAGCGTTATTAAACCTGACATTCCAACAGAAGAATGGCTCCTTCAAAATATTAATGCATAAGCTTTCTATCACGGAGTGATTTCTGCTAGTTGCCCTGTAGGATAGATTATGTGATACGCGTTAATATCAATCAGCTGTCTAGCATAATAAGCCAAGAAACGGGCTGGTAATAAATTACTTAAAGACGATGAACAAGCAATACTGATGAATTTGCCTGTTATCGGTGGAATGTGGTGAGGTATACATGACAACGTGTAAGTATATACATTCTTCAAAGCGTGTAATAAAAGACGAAACATTATTTGCATGTGGCTGAAAGTAACACGAATACTAGAAACCAGAGCTATTTGGTTTCGGTTGCTTTGGTTTGTTTGTTTTTAATTTTGCGCTAGTCGTTCCAAATTTAGTAGTGTAAGACTAGAGGTAAGGCAGCTAGTCATCACCACCAACCGCCAACACTTTAGATACTCTTTTATCAACGAATAGTGGGACTGACCGTAACATAATAACGCCCCCACGGCTCAAAGGGCGGGCATGTTTGGTGCGATGGAGAGCTAGCTATTCGGGCGGGTGATCTTTCTCGTCTGTATTTCATCACGAGAGAAAGGGCTCGTTTTTAACTAACAAACATGCACAAAGATGTTGAATAACTGAAATATTACAGATTGAGTCATGGCTACAGCAAATGAAAATACATCATCTTAGGTTTCCTGGGAAACGTGCAATAAGACTTTAATTGAATTGAATTTAATTTAATTTGCTTATTTTGTTATTGTTGTTTTAATTACTTTATGCATATAACTTTGTGTTTTTATATTGTACGACCGAACACTTTGAAAGTTAATTATATTAAAAAATAAAACTTACGATAAGAAAATTTCCTCAGGGTTATTGAGTGAATCAAACACTGTTAATATTTTTACTTTAACTCTCATCCACTCAAATGGTGCGTATGTGTTTCCTTATAGCAAAGCCACATAGGCCTATCTGCTGAGTTCACCGAGGAAAATCGAGCCGCTGATTTTAGCGTTGTAAATCCGTAGACTTACCGAGGAGCCGCACAATGGGGGGTCGTTTTAGAATGAAATCAGTTTGAGGACAACAAAAATAGTGACGAAAATGAAGTTACATCCAGAATGATAGCAATTGTACTTTGTAAAAACATTTACAAGTCTCCTCCTGATTACATCTGGTAAGCAAAGCTTAGAGAACGCAGTTCTGTTCCTAACGTTTTGAAAAAAGACAATGGGACTGAAAAATACGAAACACACGGATACGCGAAATATATTTCTGACTGCTGACATGCAACAAACGATTGTAAGTTTACAACTCATAAAGCACGTGATGCATATAAAAAATGAACTGTGTGAGTGGTGAGAACAAAAATGAAAGACGTTGATGAAATTGGAATCGATGCATTGATATGGTTTTTTATATATGTTGGGTAGTTGATATGGTTTCTCATATATGTTGGGTAGTTGATATGGTTTCTCATATATGTTGGGTTGTTGCGTTCAGCAAACGATGATATTGGGTAGTTTTTACTATGGAGAACTTTAGTAGACCAATATTCAATGGGATTTGGGTATTTGCAAAATATCTTGATGTTTCTGCACTTTGATGATTTTAAAAGCAGGAAAGATTGTAGGGATTCTGACAATTTGTAATCATTTAGAACTGTGGTTACTCATTTTCGTGAATCATTTCCGAGACCAACCAGGAACAAACCTGACAGTTGATGAAAAATTAGTAAAATTTTGCGTTATCCTTTGTTGTTATCCTTTCAGGTATTACATGACATCAAATCCTGGAAAGTGTGGAATTAGATGGTGACTTTGTTTTAACTTAAATAATGCTTATATTTGCTGTTTAGACATTTATCATGTCAATCAAGAAGGTCATAGTGGAAGCTTACACAGAATTGTCGTGGCTTTGGATGAATGTTACCATGGACAATTGTTTTTACGAGTATACCTTTTACAAAGGAAGTACTCCAGCATACTTTTACCTTTGTTGTCACCATCAGGTAAACAAATCATAAATACTTAAGAATTTTGAGCCATCAAAATATAGATGAAATAATTTATCAGTGTTTGGATTTGATAATAATCTAACTGTTGTTTCCTGTGTATGTTTTTCTCCTCACCTGTGTTTCATAAACTTTCCAAAAGTAAGTTTAGTGGAAAGTTAAGTAAAAACAAAGGACTATGATACAAGGAACGGACGTATTGCTAGTTGGACAAAATGTAATTAGTTTTTTAGTTTCGTTTACTCAAAAAGTAAATTTTTGTTGAAGTGGACATTGAAACATTTTGAAAACTAATATTGAATTTCAGTTAACGTTCCATACTCAATAAAACATATTAAAATATTTACCTTCTCCGTTAAGGTTAATTTTACATAAAGATTGAAAAAGACATCTTTGTGCAAATTGGGTTTTATTTTACTCTTGTGCGGGTGAGGGTTTAATCGAGGGTGATCAAGTCATGGTTGGTAAACCTCGTCTACTGCAGAGTAGTCTTAATTAGAGGTTAAAGTATGGAGACGGACTGAATGGACAGTTAACGAAGCTTCGCTATAAATGTGCAAAGCGCATCATTACCACTCGTTAGAGCCTTCTCCAAGCTTGATCTTTTGAGAGCTGGTTCTTCATCATCAAATATGCTTGGAACTTACCTCTAGAATTTCTGATGTTCTTCGTACTTTTCATTTCCGAAAGGTGTCGTTCATTACAAACGTTTCGTTATTCTTAAGTGCAAGCTCAACCTATGTAGAAAGAAAGGAGAGATTTTCAAATTAGCAATTCGCGTGCATTGTAATCTAAATATAAATCAGATCATGTACCATAAAAATATATCAATAAATAAGTGGCCTCAGTATGGATTCCTTTGTGGTATGACCCTGGTGTCATTTTGAGTCACTCATAGCTATTATTGAAAATCTTTATATAGTCACATTCTACTTTCCTTAGTCCAGATATAGTCGATGAACTCGAGGGAAAATTACCTTCCATAATGTGTCTGTGTCGTGCAAAAGCTCTAATAATCAAATATCATAGTTGTGTGTTGATTACTAGAGTTTTCTATCACGTACCCTTGCTGGGACATTGCAGTGTCTGGTCAGTTGACGAGTTTTCCTATCCAATGAACTGCTTCAAATAACAACGTGCATAATTTAAATTGGTTCGCTGAAGTTTAGTGTAGGTTGGTTGTTTATTTGAATTGCTAATTAAGCATTCGACGCGACATCCGAATTTAATTGGTTACATCAAGACTCGAAAACAAACCCACTGCATTAGAGATTGTTTTGTTTTGGGCAAATATTAACCAATTTTTTTTTCTCTTTGTTTGCGAGGACCAACCGAAGAAACTTTATCACACTAATGTAAGTGTGCCAAAATTTGCAACGACATTTGTTTCAACACTGGAATACAAATAAATAAAGCACATCGCACGTTATCTATACCCTCCTTTTAGCTTGTCGTATTTATTCGTGAAAATCTCCGACTGGCACTTCGCCAGCACATTTTGTATAAATTCAATATATCAAATGTAAAGATCTCAAGTCTTTCAGAAGACGCGTATAACATAAACGACAGAAAAACAAAACAAACACGTAAGGCCAGTGTTTTTATCGACTTTTTTTTATCACTTTGATTGTCAAATTCAGGAACAAAGAAAGCGGCATGCCCCGTCTCCGAAAACATTGTATGTCACTACAATAGCCCGGTTTCGGGTAACTCAATCAGTACCAGTAAATCTGGAGAATGAAGGGGCAAAACAGTACTTATTATAATGGTGATGTAGGTTTGGTTTTTGGAATTTCGCACAAAGCTACTCGAGGGCTATCTGTGCTAGCCGTCCCTAATTTAGCAGTGTAAGACTAGAGGGAAGGCAGCTAGTCATTACCACCCACCGCCAACTCTTGGGCTACTCTTTTACCAACGAAGAATGGGATTGATAGTAACATTATAACGCCCCCACGGCTGGGAGGGCGAGCATGTTTGGCGCGACTCTCAGATTACGAAGCGCACGCCTTAACGCGCTAGGCCATGCCACGCCCATTAGTGATGTACAACTTACGTGTAAGATGTTTGTAAAGAAAGCGTAGTTATTATTACTACCAACTTCTTTATACGGTTCTGAGTTTGTTTTTTTGGAATTTCGCGCAGAGTTACACGAGGGCTATCTGCGCTAGCCGTCCTTAAAAAAATCTGGAAGATTTCGAAGAATCTTAAACTTCTGCACGCAAGTATTTAGTGATTTAAATAGAACCAAGAACAAAAACCAAGATATGTGTCTATATAATAACAAATAGTTTTGTCTATCATTTACTAGTTTTGTTTATCCACAATTACAAGTGGACGCCGGTCGAACGTGTTAATGGTGTCTCAGAATCTCGGACTGTAAGTGAGAACAATAGTACCTAGTTTATTGTTTAGCAAACCTGAAAGATTCCAGTGTAATCGCTGTTTAACGTCCTCATTGTGTTGTTTCTTTATAATGAACATTTAACAAGATATATCGTTCCAAATTATTACTTTTAACATGAAAGAACGAAATGAATCAAGAGCACTTCATTAATAATCATTCCGTTACTGCGTCACGTTTCCTAAACGTGGCCAGTTAAATCGTTAGAAAGACGTTTCGAGTATTGAAAGAGCGTTCATTACATTTTATCTGGTGAGACATTATATTTCTTTGTTTTGTATTAGAGCTATCTTAACTACGCTTGTACTTAGCGCCTGGAAGACTGAGAGGGAGGGCGACCAGTGCAATAAAGAATGGCTGTGTGAAGGAAACAATGTCATTGGTAAAATGGTCTTTCAAAAAATTTTGCTTTTGTTTTGAATTTCGCGCAAAGCTACTCGAGGGCTATCTGCGCTAGTCGTCCCTAATTTAGCAGTGTAAGACTAGAGGGAAAGCAGCTAGTCATCACCACCCACCGCCAACTAATGGGCTACTCTTTTACAAACGAAGAGTGGGATTGACTCAACGTAATAAAGCCCGCACGGTTAAAAGGGGTGAGTACGTTTAATGCGACGGGGATTCGAACCCACGACCTTCGGATTGCGAGTCGAGTACCTTAACCACCTTGCCATGCCACGTTTGTATGAAGTAGTTATATTAAAAAGAAAATGTTAAAGATAAAAATCAAACTTATAATATTATCTAATTCGATGTCCACTTGGGGACCTCAATGCTAAAATTTAGAAATTTTAAACTCGAATGCTGATTTTGAAAAAACCATCGATGTTGGTATTAACGTTGTTACGTTTTTTATGTGGACTAAACGCAACAGAAAGACACAGATGACAGCTTATATAATTTATTACAATAAACTATTATATATGTGACAGATATAAAATAAATTATACAATAACAATGATAGATATTCTGTTTCAACCTTCAAAATTAATTACAATACAAAATGGTACTGGCCTGTATCCAATATAATATTCCAGAATGAAAGTCCAAAAGTCCAGTTCAGAAATCCAAAATTCCAGTCTAGGGTGTGAATTTGGTCCCACGAAGAAATTCCGAAGTTTGAATGGAGAAGTCCAGAAACAATTCACAGTTCAATAAATTTGACGAAGTTCTTTTTACGATGTTTTTGATGAATGTCTCAAATTTGTCGTTTTTCAACTTGCTCCGGTCTCCCTTGAACAGTCTTATATGCGTTGACTTTCAGTATAACCAGTAATTCGAATGAATCGTAAAGATTGATGAAATAAAATCACAGCTTTTGTAGATCTAGCTTCAGTCACAAATCCAAGTTGAATAAACACACAGTAAACGTTGAAAAATTTCTCAAACGAAGACACATCTCTTGAATCGAATAAAAACGAATGACTGACTGACTTCTTTTCGCATCACCATCTGTTTTTATACTAGTAGGCTTACTGTGTTCTTCAACAATCGCGTAACTTCCACAGAATTCCAGAGTACTCTGCGCATGTCTGTTTTTGCACGAGACTCGTCGTCTAGACAACAGGCCGACATACATTCTATTTATAAACATATGATTGATCTACCTAATTCTAGAAATTTCTAAATGTTATTTTAAATGAATAACAACATATTTTATTGTTTTGAACTTCGAAACAATAATATAAATATGGAAATATAAATAATAGATATGGAAATCCAAACACAACACGACATGGTTGTCGTTTACATAACATTTACATAACAACGTAAATAGGTCAATCTTGTTCTAAATGTTAGAAAAACAAAAATATTTTTCTCTTCATATACGGCCCAAAATTTTCAAATAAAAAATGCATAAAAATCTTCAGCCTTAATACGTACCAAGTTAAATGTGCCTTACTAGCAGTAAATAGCCGAGAAGATAACTTCCGAGTTCACTTTGTGTGCGAGAAACATTGGATTGAAACCTGAAACATACTTAAGCTCGGTTATCAAACAGTTGTACATCTGTTTCTCAGTACACAACTATAGAATAAATAAAAATATTATTGGTATATTGCTAATTGTTGTTGATATTTTGTTCACAGTGGCAATACATTAAATAATAAACTTGGATTCAGCATTATCAGTAAAGAAACAAACAGTCTTTGTATAGGGTGTATGTATTCTAAGTAATTTATTACTTCCGCTTTTGGCCCGTCATGGCTAGGTGTTTAAGGTGTTCGACTCGTAATATCTGGATGACGGATTCGAATCCCCGTCACAGCAAACATGCTTGCCCTTTCAGCCGTGGGGGCATTATAACGTGACGGTCAATCCCACTCTTCGTTGGTAAAAGAGTAGCCCAAGAGTTGGCGGTGGGTGTTGACGACTAGTTGCCTTCTCTCTATTCTTACTTTGCAAAATTAGGTGCAGATAGCCCATTCCAGCCAATAAACAAACTATTACGTTTATGATATAAAACACATATCTGAACATTTTTAGCGACTAAATCCTTTCTTGAAGCTTTGCAACACCAACTAATTTGATCCAGAACAAGATACTTTATCAAATTACTCTACAATAACTTTATATAGTAACACTTTGTCTTCGGGTTGGTTTTCTATATACTAAGACTATTTAGTTTCCAAATTTTTCGAAATATTAGGCTTAACTAGTAAGTAGTTTGTTTGCTCATATGTCCAATGAGAGTTTGACAATTACTCTAAAGTTCTTTGTCTTCAGATCTATTATTACAAACAATGGGAGAATTAAGATCTATTTATCTACTGAACCTTTCATTATATACATCCTTACTAAAGTTGATACGTCAATTAGTTTGACATAGCGTGGTGGTTAGGAGGGCATTTGATCGCGAGTGTTATAATGTGATTGTCAATCTCACTTTTATTTGGTAAATTGTAGCCCCAAAGTTGGCGGTGGGTTGTTTTGAATAGTTGCCTTCTTTTTAGTTCATCACTTTTAAATTAGACAGCAGTCAAATGGATTTGCGGAACATTCAACAAATCTGACAGTCAAAGCTGAGCTCAACTCTCCACATGTTTTAGTACATTTCAAGAATTTTAAACATTTGCCACGAGCGAGATCTGTGCCTCATAAGTTTAATATTCCTATTTGATCAAACGTCTCATTACATTTGACATATCACTATATTTTGATATAATAGCGCGTTTTCCATCTCATAAAACCTAAGTGACGTACTCTTCTATTTTTCCTCTTCTTTGATACAATTTGTGAGAGTAGTTTCTAACATAATTATATATATGATTCTTCTAAGAAAACAAAATAAAACAACGTGTGAATTGTAGAAACATAAGCACCAAGGAAACCGTAAAAGTACAAGTAAAGACTCACTGGAAAAACAACAATAGATAAACATGCATTCTGTGTGAAGATATAGATTTAAACTTATACATTAGTGTTTGTTTTTCTAACTAAACAAATCTTATTTATTCGCTTTTACGGCATTTACTTTTTTTTTATTGTAAGACTGTAACGAACATAAAGCATCTCGTGATACTTAAGCTATGAAAAAAGCATCCATTTCTACTTAACGGTATGAATGTGTGTTGTGTGTATACGGGTGAACTAAACTAGTGATTGGATGTCACTTTGAAAAATGCTCAGTGTTCGTGTGGAACACTTTTTGTTTATAAATACACATCTTATTTCAAAATGTAATCAGCTTACCATTATTAAAGCCTTTCTTATTGAAACTGCTTTAAGTGAATATATTTTTATTTTTTTGATAGGTTGTTTTGGGCAGAGTATTCACGATGAACCTTTGTAGAGTGGACAGAAACCGCCTTTTGTGGAGACACAAGTGTAGAGGACGACATTTTGAAAATCTTTTGCCATTTGTTTTCAGGTCAGTGTTTGTGTAGGTGTTGTCGGTCTTTTATAGTGTCCTGGTGGATTGTGGAGAGCATGTTATGATTGGTTGGATTATCACTATTCCTGACTGGAGTAGAGATTCACTGATCTGACGATGAAAGGTGGAATGCTTTTGAAACGTCGACTTTTACACTGGTATTTTCACAACAGGCAGTTGCCGTCTATACTTCAAAGATTCATCTTTTTATTTATAGTTTTAATATTTTTAGTTATATATGAGGGAAGGTTACGAATCTCAGACTTTATGATTTTCTTTAGTCTTCTTGCTTGTATATGAAGAAATGCATTCATTGTGGCTTAAATGTAATTTATTACAAACACTATGATTACTGGTTTCCAAATCTTCACCAGCTTTCAACGTCTAAAAACCTAAGTTTTAAACACCTACGTTTGTTAAAAACACCTCAAAAAATGCTTTTGCTGGGAAAATGACAAAGGTTTCGTTTTACGCATTTACGAGGTCAAGAGACGTTAGGGATAAGGCACAGCGGCCATGTGGGTGAGAAAGAGTTCCTAAAGGTTTTAATTTTATTTACTTAAATTACTTTTATGGTGTTTGAGTTTTCATTTTTAAATTTTACCTTGAAGACTAAAAGGGTTTAAAAGAAGCGTGTGACTTTATTTGAACGCTTCTCAGAATTATCGATTGAGGACTACATCGATTCTTGCTTCCATTCTAAATATATATATAATCTTTACGGCAACTGTGATTTCTAAACCTACTGTGTAAATAAATGCTCTGTATAGTTAACTCCAATTTTCCAGGCACGTTTTTCTTTTCTAGGCTTTAAATATTTTAAGCTTTCAGGTTATGTATTTCTTTTTAAATGTTTTGAAAGCCACTTAAAAACGAAGCCTTGAGAACTCTGCTCTTTTGTATGTCTCCTTTTATATTCGCAAAAAAACACACCAAAAACCCCCAACAACAAATGAACGATAATTCACACTTCAGTGAAGGTAGAAAACGTAATCTCACTCATTACTATTAAACAAAAACATTAGCGTTTATCCATTTAAGAAGTTCTTTCGTTTTACATTTATTTCCGAAAAGTCGTATTTGTGAAATAAACAAAGCTAATGTGTAAAACAAGCATTTCCAACTTACAAGAAAGTCTGTAACACACAGATGGTTCATTACCATTTTGTTAGCTCACAAATAAGCACATAAAATTGAATACAAAAGCCATTAAACGAGACAACTATTGTATTTCTGAATCGAATAAATGCTCAAGATAGTTTTTTCAAACTTTAATGAATATTACAAAAGTTTTCAATTGTAAGAACAAAACCACTTTGTTTCAACACAAACTTCTTAAAAAAGGATTTTAGTAAACACTTCAATATTGTTTTAGCTGACCTAGGAGTTGAAGTTATCAGTTTTCTGTTTAAGGATCAGTCTTTCTTTTTTCCTGCTTTCAAGATTTCAACATTAAATTTACACGTATTTTGATTATTTCGGCAAGTAACATTTTAAACTGAAGTGTTTGTTATTGTACTCTATAGCATTTTTTTATTATTGTTTCGTCATTTTTTAGAACTGTACGCCATACAGTTCTTGCGACTGTTTCGTCATTTTTAGAACTGTACGCCACACAGTTGTTGCTGTAGTTTCATTATTTATAGAATTATAGACTACGCAGTTCTACTGTTGTTTCGTTATTTTTAGAACTGTACGCCAAAAAGTTCTTACACAAGGACTATCTGTGCTTGCTGTCCATAATTTAGCAGTAACGAACAAGAGGAAAGGAAGATAATCCCCATCAATCACCGCCAACTTTTGGGCTACTCGTATAACTGTGAAAAAGGGGATAAATCATCACATTATGACGCTCCGGTAGCTGAACGGGCGGACACGTTTGATGGAAGGAAATTAAAACACCAGATGTGTCGAGTTACTAAATATCATGTCAGATAGAAAATATATAAAAGGAATAATGGTTTCGGATAGCACGTTTCATCTTTTAGAGAAGTGAATATTTCAATATTATGTTAATGGAGAAAATATTATTTGAATACATTAGTATAATTCCTTGACGAAAATAGAAATTTTTTCTTGGTAAATAAAATATAGAGATTGAGAACGTTATGTTAAAACGATTTGAAATATGCGAGTCACTGAGCAAACAAACATAGACATTTGTGTTGGTACAGCATGTATAAGAACTACACTTCGACGTCGAGTGACGTGAAGTAGATAGTGTGACACTGAAAATATTTTAGACGTTCGTGTAACAGTTCTTTTCAACACAAAATATTCTTATAGTTAGATCGTAATGATGTATTGAAATAGGGTAGTTCCAATTTTTAAGACGATGATTCTTTGTAGTTAATACTATTTAAAAACAATGGAATGCGTTACAGCTTGAGTAATAAGAGGCATCCACAAAGAAGTTTGAAGGAAGTCGTTTGGAAGTGATAAGCAAAATGCGACATATTTAAATCGGTGAGAATTCAAAAATACACGAGTAATTTGAAAAACACGTGTCCATATATACCAGGTCATAGTATAGAACACAACCAATGGAGGTTTCCATCTTGAAACAAGATAAACGGATAAAAATTTGATTAGATAAGAGTTCCAGTCAAACTTTCTTCAACTGTCGTATGTGTCGAGCAGTCAAATATGACGAGTTTCAAATTATTCTACATGAAGACATATTGAAAGTCCGCATTGACTAATAATGTACTTTGAATGCGACATTCTTACTACCATGGAGCTTTTAACAATTAAAACTACGCTGCAAACCTATTGTCAAGATTCACGGTCAGCCAATAGGGCAGGACATAAGATTGCGACGTAAATTGTAACGACATGGTGAGGCTCGTACATTATTTTAACATAATGTGTTCAACCTCTATGTTTATTTCAAACACCAGAGAAGTGGAATGTTTGTTTCAGATAAAATGTCATTCTATAAATAAAAATTCAAACACAAACTTTATTCCTAAAGGTGTGGACAATACTAGAGATGGATTAGGGCTAGGAAAGTCATTGCTTATATTTCTTCACTCATTCAAATGTTATTATCTGAACAGAATTTAGTACCAGGACGGAAAGTTATATATAAATTCATAATTTTACAGTTGGAATTTGTAATTTCAGTTCATAATTCTATGTAAATGCCAGATGACAAACGTCTTATTCATAAGTAAATTCATTACTTTCCAATTAATGTCTTAGTGTAATATTAATTGGCCAACTGAAACTAAACATTCGGTTTGTATTCTTGCGTTAATAATTTAATACACGATTTCATATCTTGAGCTGTTATATTTAAAATATGTAGTTTATGTACACTAAATTATTAGTATAAGTTTTGTAACGTAATAAAATATTTTATGTTTCTAAACTACATAACTTTGTTTTTGCTTTTTTCTGCGACTTCCGAATGTAAAAATGTATTTCTATATCAAGTATAGATTTTTAGTGAATTATATTTTGATGAAGTTATACAAATAAACTCACAGGGAAGGATTGCATTAGAAACAGCAAATCAAACCTCTGAGTAATTAGTTATTTCAACTCAAAAAACAGAAGTAAAAACAAATTAAACAAAAAAACGTTGTATGTCTGCGGACTTACACGCTAAAATCCGGGTTTCGATACCCGTGGTGGGCAGAGCACAGATAGCCCATTGTGTAGCTTTGTGCTTAATTCAAAACAACCTAAAACAAAAACGTTGCATCAACTGAAACGATTTCCGGGTACAAGCTACTCTTTTATAATCTCACTTTATAGCTTATATCCTTGGATCATTCCAGTTCATAAGGCGTTTTTTGTTAGATTTGTTTTTGTTTTGGCTTGTTTTTGAGTTAAAATAACAAATTACGTAAATATATTTATTACGAAATAGGTTTTAGATGTTATTGATAATTATTAACGTATCATAAACATAGATTAAATTAAAAACAATTTGTGAATAAGCTCTCAATTTTCATGTCTGCTTTAAATGTGATGTTTAGAAGATTTCGTGTTTATTTTACCAATGTGAAAATTATGTTATTACTAAAACAAGACTTAACGTTTAATATACATTTATAGCTACTATATTATAAATAACTGAAAATTTTAAATTAAATTCTTTTTCATAATTCAACATATTTTTGTTATAAAGATGAGTGTCCGCGCCCAGTTGTAATTATATGGTTTACTTACATCTAAATTGAATTATAATTCACAACAATTCAAGCAAAACAAGATATTCCACTTAAACTGCTACACTATTCACTTTCACTGTCCACCAGTGGTACAGCCGTATGTTTTTCGACTTACAACTTAGAGGTCTTCCATAATGTAGCTTTGGGCTGGGACTGTGGATGCATTATAAGAGTGACAGCGAAATCCCAGTATTCCATTGTAGTAGCTCACAATTTGGCAGTGAGGGGTGTTAACTAGCTAGCTGTCTCCCCTCTGGACGACCGGCTTAAGTGGTACTCCAGCATGTTTGTCCGAAATTCATTTAATGGAAACTACCAAAGCTTTTACTCCTTCACTAAAATGGGCAATTTGTTTCTTTACTGTAGGCCTGGCATGGCCGAGCGCGTTAGGGCGTGCACTCGTAATCCGAGGGTCGCGCTAAACATGCTCGCCCTCCCAGCCGTGGGGGTGTATAATGTGACGGTCAATCCCACTATTCGGTAATAAAAGAGTAGCCCAATAGTTGGCGGTGGGTGGTGATGACTAGCTGCCTTCCCTCTAGTCTTACACTGCTAAATTAGGGATGGCTAGCACAGATAGCCCTCGAGTAGCTTTGTGCGAATTTCCAAAAAAACAAACAAGCAAACAAACAATTATTTACTGTTACGACTATCACGCATAAGCTTAAATCTCTTTAGTGAAGTGAAACGTATTAAATTATTAGTAAGATATATTGAAGACTAAGTAGAAAGAAAAGGACACTACTAATATCATGCAATTTGCTTGAGAGATATAAACAATGGTGGACTGATAGTAAGACAGAAATGTAGTTGTTAGCTATGGTATGTTATGTCACTCAGTGATAGATAACGTCGTTGAAGAAATGTAGGCCTACCATTACAAAAAAAAATGTAGAAAGAATATGTGGATCGAATAAGAGTTGTTTTTTTTTTGACAAAATTTATCTACTACGATTTGAATTTTTTTCTCACGATTCAATAAAACCCCACAATCATTTCAGCTTTCTACTCTTCATGTATGAGATGCAGGGTAGATATTTCCGATTGAGTGCAGTATTAGTAATGTTCTTCCAAAACGAGTTTGACAGCTGCACATGGCAACGAAAATTTGATTACTACAAGTTGTTTCGCCTCATCGACAAGATGGAAGGAAAAGTGAGGAAACTTGGAACGTCATGCATCAGTTACAGCTAATTTGTCGTCGCGAGCTACAATGCGCATGTAAAATCACAGATCATCGATGTCCATTAGGTTTTCATGTTATAAAAGGAAAACAAAAGCTCTAAAACGGAGGAAAACTGACGAAAATGTAAGATTTCTTTTGTGGAAAAAAAGATGGTTAGAACCAAAAATAAGCGAAATTTCAGGATGTGGGAAAAACAAGTAATGGTGTTCAAGGATTAATGGATCATGTCTGGCACAATGGATTTGAGATATTTAGATAACAAATAAAGGATCAGTCAGTTTGGAGGATCGCAAATTAAAAGTTTTGTATTTGGCGTTTTGGTCTTCATTATGATGGCAATAAGACAAATCAGCAACTTTGAAAATATAACGAAATGAAACAGAACACCTTTCCAAGTTTTACAGACTCCACCGCAAACATAAATATTTATAAAAATAAAACAGTATCCGTTTACAAGAGATGTATATTCATTTCTAATGTTGTTATCCAATATATAAATAGTCCAAAAATTCTAGGATCGTAAACGATTTACAGCTTTTCGTAATTTCAGATGCATGACTGTTTAGAGAGCTGTCCGAGAACAAGAGGTTTGATGTAGTCCAAATTTGTTTCGAATTATAAGAACAGCACGTGGGACACATTCTGTAAAATGCGTTCCAGTGCCCGTGGTTCCAGGCTTTTCGGACGCTCTGTAGGTACATGTGCTATTTAATTTGAGTTATTAATAGGTCACGTAGCCACAAACTTCTCCTGACTTACACATTTATTAAGGTAAATACTTTATTGTGAGAAATAACGCAGCTTAGTAATTTCTAGGCCTTGTCCTCTAACTTCTAACGAGTGATAATCTATAAGTGTAACACATAACTACACAGTCACAATTAATTAACCCAGTATATGCAGCGTCTTTAGTATTGATGGTCTGAATAAGTTTATTCTGTTGTTTCTCGAGATGGAAAATGTTTCCTTGTAAACTGGAAAGCGACACCCTATGGTGTTTGCGGTTATTTCGTCAGTGGGTTAGTACAATGTCGGTGAAGACATCTGTTTGCCATCATTCTTACGCTTGGCTGTTTCAAGACAGGGATCACGCATGTCGACGAATTTATTCTGGATGACGTCGTTAAATGTTCACCAATGAGAAGCCTAGTCGTGCCATTACTGTCCGCTCACTGTGAGAAGTAAGATATCGACACGTTATCAAAGCAACACGTGACAAACGCCTTTCTCTAAATGATCACCTACTGATCAGGCATCACGAACTGATTAACTTGGTTATATCTTAGGTGCAATCTAATGGAGGAAATGACATCTTAGGTTTGTAGAAATAATACAGAAGAGTGACGAATATTTCGCCCAAATCGCTGTAGAAAGAGCTGCCCAAAGCTGGTGTTGACCATCTTCTTTGCATGTTCCTTTGTAATGAAAGGTAGTTACAATAGATCCTATCAGTCTCGAGATATTGCATCACTGAAAGAGTTTTCTGTGACACGCACGGTCGATCCTATATCCGAGCTAACACAAGGCGTACATTCAGACACACATTGCTTTCGAAGAATCATATTAGAGCTTATTCATGAAACAAGAGCGCACACCATAACACTCTTTATTTCAATTACTAAGTGATTATGCCCCTCGTTTTGTTTTTTTCTTACTGCTATTTTTCACTGAGCCGAAGTACGTGTAAAAGCCTAATCGTATTTCCTAATCTTCGAAACGTCTTCTCTGTAGCGTCAACAATGTTAGTGATTTCCAACTGCGGACGTTTCATTCAGGTTTGCTACTGCGCAGTTATTTCTCAAAAACAAAAAAAAAGAAACGCATTGTTGGCGTTATCATAAGATAACAAAAGAATGTCTTATATTAAGAAAATAAAACATAAAACTTAATATTTTCTAAATAGCACTACAACGAATGGGTCTGAGAACAACTCTTACAAATAGCCTTAAAAGTTAAAACTGAAATGAAATATCAGCCTTTACCGTTTGGTTTTTATTAGAATAGTCAAAGTTTTTTGTGTTATTTAGAAAATCTTCACGTTACAGAATGCTTATTATAACATTTCTTCTCAACAGTTGTGAACTGAATTTTTAATGTAAAGTTACACTGGTGTTATTTTGAATTAAGCACAAAGCTACACAATGGGCTATCTGTGTTCTGCCCACCACGAGTATCGAAACCAGGTTTCTAGCGTCGTAAGTCCGCAGACATACCGCTGAGCCACTGGGGGGCATATACTGGTGAATGTGCTGGTTATTGCAGTTAAGATATATTTGTGATTAACAAGATGTACGCTACAGTTTGTAATTATTCAATATTAAACAAATTTATCTTACGTAATGGTGTTTTTAGATGTTGTAGCACATATTGGATAAATTTAGACAGTAATGTTAGAATAAAAGTTACCTTTATTCTCCAGGTATTAAGAGAAAAAAAACAACTTTTTTCAGTCAGCGTTTCATCATCACGGCTAACAGTACATGAACTGAAACCGTAATGTTCGGGAAGAATTGTAAAAGGTTGCAATGGCGAAACGTTGCCAGAAATGAATATTCTGCAAATTATTGTTTGAAGAGTAAAAAAATCGAATTTTTTTCAAACCTAAATATTTGTTCGATATTGATTTTGATCAATAACTGAACAACTGTTTTCTTTACTAACATTGTTGATTTGTTAAAAATTACTTAACAAACCAGCCTACGTTTGAGTTACGTGGATTGTAATACAAAGTTGTAACCATGAAACTCAGTTGAAAAATCAATTTATTAAGTTTTTACCATGAAAATCGACCGAACAATTAAACTATATCGAAAGATTTGCGTTAAGTGATACGTGTTGGAAAACTTTAATTTGAAAATAAAAATAATGCGCACATTTGATTAATGCGAGCGGATACACAGTGTCGAATCGTCAATTACTGAGAGGTCCGCGTTTATTCTGGTGAACTGTTGGTGAACTTTACTTGTTGTACACATGATAATTGGAGCATTGCTTCCTGCAGCGAGCAAGTTATCATAAAATAGAAGTTTTACGTTTCATACAATTCGGGAAGGTGGGACGAATCTACGAAGTCCTTTATTAACTTAGAAAACCGTATAAGTTACTGAATATAAACTAATTGTAATAATAATAATAATACAACCATTAACAGAGAGCTTTATCTTGATAAACTAGTCAAATTAATATTTTGATATGCACTCGAAGGAGAACTATTTATCGTAATAAAACTAAACAAAAATGTAGACTAAAAGATTTAAAAACAACTTAGAACAATTGAAATTAACACTAGATGACGTGTGTGTGGTTTTCTGGAACACAGTCACATCGGACAATCTGCTGAGCCCACTAAGGAGAATCGAACACCTGATTTTAGTGTTGTAAATCCGTAAACTTACCGCTGTACTACGAGATGGCATCTAGAACATATTAAATCATAGAACATTCTAAATCACAATAATACTGATGATGTAATGACACTTATTAAATTAACTTAATCGTTGTTGTTTTGAATTAAGCACAAAGCTACGTAATGGGCTATCTGTGCTATGCCCACCACGGGTATCGAAACCCGGATTTTAGCGTGTAAATCCGCAGACATACCGCTGAGCCACTGGGGGGCTTAACTTAGTCAATAACAATAATCTAAACACATATAGGAATGGAACTTAGTAATAACGTAGTTTTACTGTAACTCTTAAGTTATTCCTTAATGAGTACCAAGGAAATTGTAGGATGATAAAAGTATTACGATACAATAGTTTAAGTTAAGGTCAATGACTAAAACTAATTAACACGTCCGTCAGAAGTCTAGGAGTGTCTTTACACAAAACTCTGGTGAGTGTTAAAAGTAAGTTCGACCCGAAAACTTTCCGTTTTTGACGTATCTTTTCAAGACAAGTTTTGTTTTTTAACTGATATTTTTTAAAAGATGAAATACAGCATCTTGAAGTCACTACAGTAGCTGGTACTAAGGTCTAACCACTGGAAGCAAGTTCAGTATATATCAATAAAGCCACATTCTCAGTATTACTTATTAAACAATTGTTTGTTTTGAATTTCGCGCAAAGCTACACGAGGGTTGCCTGCGCTAGCCTTCCATAATTTAGCAGTGAAAACTAGAGAAAAGGCAGCTAGTCATCACCATCCACCGCCAACTCTTGGGCTACTCTTACCAACGAATAGTAGGGTTGATCATAACATTATAACGTTCCTACGGGTGAAATGGCGAACATGTTTGGTGTGACGGCGATTCGAACCCGTGATTTATGTGCTGTCTGTAGTAAAATTGAATATTTTGATCGTGCAACTTTTGTGTAGTGACAGGATTTAGGTTAGAAAACCAGTGAACAGATGGTCACTTTGCTATTTGCTTAATTAATTTATCTTCATAAGCTCTATCTCTTAATGGAAACTATGCATACAACGATCTTTAAATGTGTTGATTAATTTCAATTTTGTAAAAAAAACACACAAAAAACTGTATTACAAAACATTTGGTATGTAACGATTTTGACATATTGTTCAAAATGAACACGTTACACGTGTATATAAAAAAATTAATTAGCTTCTATACATTCAAGTGGATCTACCATTTTTACCTTCTACGTGATCGGAATATCCAGTAACACGTGCTGACGAAACGTGGTTAATCTGTTCGCAGTAATATCTATGACTAAAACATCTAAACGAGCACATGTTTTTAGTGTTAAACACCTGCTAGTAAAGATATTCCAAATCACGTAGAAAGTAGAAATAGTAGATTGGACACTAGTTAAAAATTAATTAATTTTTTCATTTGTGACTAACCGTTTGACCGATGTTCCCTTATGTTTATGGTTCGTTTATTTACACAGTGCGGAGCCAACCCAGCCTCTGAAAACTAAGCTCTATCTTAAAGTATTAGTGCATGAACACTCGGGAATATCGGTGGAAACATCAGAAGAACTAACAATCCGTTTGGCTCTGCAGTATGTAAGCAGAGCCAACACACAAGACATTCGATCGGTACATAGAACTTCAGACTTTCTGCTTCTTCAAACTGAGCTCAGAATAAAATTTCTGAAAACAGGAACATTACTACATAAATATGCCCCTCTGTCTCTCAACCATATCAGTCTTCTCAGGACTGAAAACTGTTCTGAGTTGACTTTGTTGTAATAATAATTGTTTTTATTATTTATGATGGAATATTTTTTTCGAAATGTTTATTGTATTTTGTGTTCTTACGTTGGTGTATTGTTTTTCATGACGCTGCGTTTTCTAGCCAATGAATCTCTTCTGAAACGAAAGACAGATTTGTTTCGTTTTTACTTTAGTCTGAAACAAAAGTAACGGTGTGTGGTAATTGTATTGACAAGAATGCTGTTGAATTCGTGTATTTCAACAGATATTACTGTTGTTAGTAACGAATGTTCTGCTTGTGAAAAGGACCTGCCATGGCTCGGTGGTTAATGTACTCGACTCGTAATCTGAGGGTCACGGGTTCAAATCTCTGTCACACCAAACATGCTCGCACTTTCAGCCGAGGGAGTGTTTTAATGTGGGGCCAATCCCGCTATTCGTTGGTAAGAGTAGCCCAAGAGTTGGCAGTGGGTGGTGATGATTATCTGTCTTCCCTCTAGTCTTACACTGCTAAAGTATGGACGGTTAGCTCAGGTATACCCTTATGGAAAGTAATTGAAAGAAATCGTCATTTTACAATATTTTCAGCATGGTGGCTGGTCTTGGCTCGCTGGACCTGCTGATTTCGTTAAATAGTCATTTTGTCACATAGACGGTGTCATTAGCTGTGTTTTGCATTACGACCGATCTATTTTTGGGATATATGACGAAATTTTGAGGAATATTACGTTATTCGAAATTACGTTAGAAGGGCAAGGAGACCAGTCAAAAAACTTTTTACCAACTAAATAAAGAAATAAACGATATCGACGCGAATAAATGTACTGGACTTAAATCCTATTGAAAATCTTTGGACGATTTGTAAAGAACAATGGAGAAAGGTGTTATTCTATGAAGACACTCATTTCTTCGTCCAGGGTCAAAGAAGACTGCATGTTCACAGATCTCCGGGTGAGAAACTTCGAGAATCTCACATGAATCAGTTCCCAAAAACATCTCTTAAAGAAGATGTTTTGGGGTTTTTCAGCTACTATGGTGTCGGAAGCTTACATATCGTAGAAGGTATGATGCGAGAACCACTGTACATCGATGTTTTGCAGAGAAGAGTCGTTCCAGAATTGAAAAAGATTTCTAGATGGATCTGGCATTTTTCAGTAACATATGGCTTCGTGCCACGCATCGAAACTTGAAGAATTTTATGACTACAACGCGAATAAAAGTACTGGGCTTAAATCCTCTTGAAAATCTTTGGGCGATTTGTAAAGAAAGACTTCGGGAAAAAGACTGTACTAGGAAGATAAGCTAATTTAGGCCATAATTGAGGTGTGGTACCGCGATCCAAAAATTAGTAAAGATTGCAGTCAATTCTTGGACTCGATGCCAAAGCGGATTAATGATCTTCTAAAATATAAAGGCAGTCATATCATGTATTAATTTATGAGTAATGTTTTGGAATCTCAGGAATAAAACGCAAAAAATTGAAAAAAATTGTAATCCTCGGTCTTGTTTCAATTTATTTGCACAAGGGTGTAGACCTCGAGTAGCCATGTGTGAAATTCCAAACAAACCAAACAATCTACTTGTAAAACGTTAAATTGCGTGTTGTGATATAATACTCCAAAAATATATATTTTGCTTATTGACTTGTTATACACTAGTTTAAGTAGTAGAAAAAATGTAAGTAAAGTAGGCACAAAATAAAAAGATCATAATATGAACTTCAATAATAAAATTGATGATTTTTCTTCTTCAAATAGGGTTAGGTTGGTCATTATGTCTGTTTTTGTTTTTTGAACTTCGCGCAAAGCTACTCGAGGGCTATCTGCGCTAGCCGTCCCTAATTTAGCTGTGTGAGACTACAGGGAAGGCAGCTAGTCAGCACCACCCACCGCTAACTTTTGGACTACTCTTACCAACGAATAGTGAGATTGACCGTCACATTATAACGCCCTCACGGCTAGGAGGGCGAAAATGTTTGGTTCGACGCGGATTCGAACCCGCGACCCTCAGATTTCGAGTCGAACGCCTTGACTCAACTGGCCATACCGGTACCCATTAATATGTCACAGGGTTTTATTTGTTGTTGTTTGTAACGAGAAGCCAGGATTACATCAAGTATTAGTAGGGTATATTTCTAGTGTTACTTTGTTTGTTTATAATTAAAGACAAAGCTGCAGACTTGGGTGTCTGCTTTATCCACCACTGAAATCGGAACCCGGTTTCTGGCATTGCAAGTCCAGAGATAGTACCGACTTCACTGGAAAGGGCTTTGTTATAGATACAATGTCTACGTGTATACATGCATTTTTTAAGTGAAACCAGAAAAGAAATGTGTTATAAATTTGCAGAATGTTGGAGTGGGTATGTCGATGATCGCGTGGTTAAATTTTACCTTATTCTTTAAATTTTCTCACCTTGTATATATCTGGCTGGAGAAACGTGCTTCAAAAACAGCATATTTCTTCGTATTACACAACTATTCGATAACACTTTACTTATGTACGGTTCTAATACGAAAGTTTTACTTTTCAGCAGTTTAATTACGTACTGCTCTAACATTAAAGTTTCACTTTAACACTTAAATTTTGTACTACCCTGATGTTAAAGTTTTAATTTCCAACACTAATTATGTAGTTCTCTAATATTAAAGTTTTATTTTTTCTGAAGTATTCTGCTACTCTAGGCTATTTTTGTTTGTGCACTCGTTTGTTTCAAATGTTTGCGCAAAGCTACACAATGGCGATCTGCTATAATTTCCCTAATTTTGGAATATGTAGACTAAAACTAGTCACCAGTATCCACTGCCAACACCAGAGCTATTATAATAAAATATGGGAACTTAATCGTTGCTCTTATAAACTACTTCTATGAACCCAAAGTAAAGGAAAGCAAATTTTTCGCCAAAGGAAGCGAAACGCTGGTCTCAACTCTACGGTTTGACATGGTAATCTCTAAGCCTCGTCAAACCCAACATAAATAGAAATTAGATATTTATTTGGAGTTTATCAATACTTAGAGATAAAGCATATTTATTAAACTACTCACTCCAATGGATATTTCTTCAAATATCCTGCGTGCTGATCAAATAATTTTATTCTAATGTTTCCAGAAACAACATTTTTATTGCAAAAAAAAAAGCCCATTAACTTTAATGTTAACATTTCAATCGAAAGCTTAAATACAATCCTCCTAACATTTGTAGGTGTTCGTGAATTTCATATTATCTTTACTCTCTTGTATTTTAATGACATCCAATGAATTATCTATTGATTAAATAGTGTCGTTTCTGTTAAAGTATTATTGATCTTACGGCTTGCAATAGATGGTGCAACTAATACTGCGCGTTATGTAACAACTTTAACAGCTTTCCAGACGTATTTGTTTCAAATAACAAAACGTACGATGAATTAAAAATAAATTGCAGGTTAAATAAAGAGATGGTAGTCATCAGATATTGCTTGTTAATAGCTATCTATTTGATTATTTATAAGGCATTAACTCTACAGTTTCAGAGGGCGCTCTCTATTAACACTTATTCTTTTCTCCATCTCTCGTGTGCAATATGCATGTGTGTACGTGTGAGCAATCTTTTTTTTCGTAGTTGTTTTAATGTATCAAATTTGACATGCAATGAACGTGTAATTTAATCTAATGTTAGCGTGTGCTTAACGTGTACTGCTTTCAATTCCCTTCACGAAAATGTAAAAATTACATAGTCATTTATTATGAATGACAGAAAGCTTACTTGTAGCATATAAAAATTCACTTTCAATTACATTGTGAAGCTATGCTTAAAATTCTGGAGCGGTGTGTATTTTTACCTGTGAATGTCCGGTAAAATTCGTGATAAAATAACACCATCTTACTCCTAAATTTATTTTAATTTAAAACATTAAGATAGAAAATAAACTATACCCGCAAAATTTGGTTTTATGTGTGATACCTAATGCAATATAGTATCTCGTTATCCGAGAACATTCACTGTGGCACAGTTTTTATATTTTATCTGTTTCGTCAAAAGAAAAACATTTGTAAGTGTTCCCAATGACACAGCAGTACCTGGGCTGACTTAAAAAACTAGAAACCAGGTTTCTATGCCCATGGTGGGCAGAGCACTAATAGCCCTTTGCGTAGCTTTGTGCTTATTTAAAAAAAAAGTAAATCCTTTTAGCCAGATTTACACGTTAGGCTTACCAAATAACGTTGTTTTTGAGATCTTACGAAATTTAAAGTAAAATACTGAATATTATTTTTCTGAGGTTTTGAAAAACTTGGATGTTGAAATTAAAGATATATAGATTTTAAAAAAACGTTAGATCATTTGCTCTAGTTTCTCTTTTAGAACTTTGTCTCACATCAGTTTCTAAATCAAGTGAGGGGGTTTCCAAAATTCATAATAATTTAAAGTAACAAATAGTGTGTGTATTATATACATACATATATATATATACCATCAATACAGTAATTGTTAACATTAATACGTGTATGATGTTTTTTGAATACACCGTTTTTTTTTAAAGTGTGAGTGTAAAAGAAAACATTGCAATATAAATTTGTCTTATCATTTGGATTGCAGGAAAGGCGTGTCAGCTGGTACATATTGTTATCAACCGGCAATTTTGTTGTAATGTTTGAGAGTCTGTGAAATGTTAGTAAATTATTTATCATCAAACCTTATTCTACCTTCTTCCACAGAATAATAATAATAATTTTCTCTATAAACAAGCATTTAAAATACATTATAATGCACTCATCTGGAACTGACACGCATAACGACAAGTTTCGTCAAAAGAAAAACTTGCATTTATAAGTGTCGGCCCGGCATAGCTAGGTGGGTTAAGGCGTTCGACTCGTAATTTGTGGATTGCAAGTTCGAATCCCCGTCGCACCAAATATTCTGGCCCTTTCAGCCTTGGGGCATTATAATGTAACGCTCAATCCCACTATTCGTTGGTAAAAAAGTAGCTCAAGAGTTGGCGGTGGGTGGTGATGACTAGCTGCCTTTGCTCTAATCTTACACTATTAAATTAGGGACGGCTGGCGCAGATAGCCCTCGTGTAGCTTTGTGCGAAATTCAAACAAAGTTAACTATTGTAAGTGTCCCCAGTAGCACAACGTGTGTCTGCGGACTTAAATCGATAGAAGCAAGGTTTCGATACCCCTGGTGGGCAGAGCACAGATAGCCCATTGTGTAGCTTTGCACTTAATTCAAAACACAAACTTAATGATGAGGCCTTTTCGGTTTCTGATTTTTATATTGGCTGCAAAAATATTGAAGTTCTGAAAAAAAAAAAACCAACAACAATATAGTTACGTTAGAGCGAAATCCAATAATATTCAACGTTCTCGTAGAATGTAAGAAGAATATCAGTAGATTTCAACAATACTAGTTTTCTCTTATTGTTAAGTGAAATAACAGTTCAGTATTGAATAATGGTAAAATATTTCCAGTTAATTAGATTCTATGCTGTATCCATATATCAAGGTTCATACTATTTCTATACCTAGAAGTTAAACCATAATTTGAAAAAAAAAACTCTTTTTATTGGTAACTTCTTAGTTTGCCATTAAAGCTTTAGAAATACTGTTCTAACAACGCTTTTCCGGCTTATTATCGAGATCTTATGGTGGGTCACTGTTAGGGTCCGTTGTTCGATTCCCGCGGACATAGCAAATACCTCAATGTAGTTTTCTCCAATACAAACAGTTATTGTAGACACGATTAACTTACCCTTAAAGCTTGTTGAATATAGGTCGTAATTTTCTTAGTGTGAACAGCACTATGTCCGATATACTTGGGTTGTTGTAGACCTTTGCAGTATGCCTTTTTGTATTATTTAGGCTCTGTAAAAACAAGAACAAAAACAGATTTTAGAAGAACTAACCATGTAAAGGGCACCGTTTATCTCCGGTTTACGACTTTTGAATGTTTAAATACAATGAAAAAGAATAAATTAGGTTTATTTAAAGTTCGTAATGTTTATAAGTCAGAATTTAACTTAAAACACAAAAGTGTAAATAGGGCGAATTAAACCGTTAAAATATTTTTGGAGAGTATGTATCATCTGGGGGTATCATACATACAGAGTTTGTACGAGTAAAGATTGCTAGTGGTCACGACAACACATTTGCTCCTAGTATTAAATAGGTGTGTCACAGGAAACAACCAGTTTGTTTTTTTCGGATATTCGGGCAGAGCTACACAAGGGCTGATGTTTAATCAGAGAATCCATGACGAAACTGCAGCTGTAAACACAAATGTGAAAAGGGCGACCTTTCAAAAGTCTCGCGCCTTTCATTTTCCATCCATCTGAGTGTCATACATAAAGGCTATCTTCGCTAGTCGTTCGAGATTTTAAACTGATAGACCACCACGAAGGAAGCTGGTCAATAACACCCACCGTCGAAAGTTAGGTTACTCGAATTCATAAGTAAAATTTGGCCGTAGCTCTGTTTTAGCGTGACTATAGACCGTCGGATTCACGGTTCGGCACACTAAACACTAGGTAATGCAGTGTCCATGAAATAATTGTGAATATTAGCATATATTAAGCGTCGTTCTTTTCACAACGGCTACGTTGCTGTTAAAGAAACCAGTTTAAATTGGTATAGATATGCAGTGTAAAAAATGAATACCTTGGCTAAACGATTTTTAATCATGGTAAAAAGCTGGTTATATATAAACTTATACACGTTGTAGAAATTGATTTTTGTAGGTATTTCTTTTATTTATTATAAAAAAGTCAGCAAAACTTTTTTCCAGCTAGGCCTACTCACATTTACTAAATATTATATGCAGTTTTCAGATCGTTAAGCGATTGTGTCTTTAAAAAAAGAAAATGCTTATTTTAAGGTAATATACAGCGACTGGTCTTAAAACGTCAAAAGCCTTTTTTGTACTTTGTCTAAGAAATAGCTGAATATACATTAACATTTACCGATCATGTCTTAAAGTCATTACATCGTAATTCCTGTCGCTTTCGAATAGAAAGAGCAGTTATTCAAACTCTACATTAACCCATGGGGTTGTATAGAATGTCAGACCACAGGAGCCATGAAATATCAGTCTGTTTTCCATATTAAATTTTTCAATTTATGTGTTTTTTCTCGGAAAAAGATGTAGATAACTTTATTATGTACAGAAATAAATAGAAAAAAAAACACATTGTGAAATATATATGTTAATATATTTCACGTCAATCGTTGGTGGAGGGGTAAGTCTACAGATTTACAACGCTAACATCAGGGGTTCGATTCCACTCGATGAACTCAGCAGATAGTCCCATGTTGCTTTGCTATAAGAAAACACACACACAAAACATCTTAAAATTTCAGTTGAAACGAATGATAATTTTGTAATTTTACTTTTAAAAAAATAAATGAAACGAGTTTTAATAATTTTTCCAAGTTTTTGTTTCTCGACTACCTTTAACAGTTTTATTATTTATTAAAGACTGTATGGATTTATCGATGTAAATACTGCATTAAGCCTAATGCACAATCATTTAAGTTTTTTTCACACAGTGTGTTAAACATATAAATAGCATACAAGTTTAATTAACATAAAAAACGACTTAATTTGTTCGTGTTGTAAAGTCAGCGTTTATCATAATAATAAGAAACCAATGAAAATAAAGGTCTTTAGCTTTTATTTAAATAACTAAGCTTCATTAATATTAACATTTGATTCTGTTACATTCGCTTTGCTATTGGCTTTTGAAGCATTGGATTTAATATATGTACGGGAAAGTAGGTTTGTGCTTCGGTTGTCGTTTTTCTAAAAAAAGATGTGAACGATTCTTATTTTCTGCATAAGAAATAGTTTTGAGATAATTAATATAATACGGGATATACAGTTTTTTATTTGAACAAATATTGCATGTTTAAAGTATTATACAAACAAATAAATGCAAGACATATTAAAAGGTATCATTAAAAACACACATATTGATATAATTATTAAAATACAAAAATAAACAGCACTTTGGCATAATATGGTACATCCAGGATTTATGTGTATCTACCAGACCTTACCTAACAATAAAACAGACAGGCCAATAATGGGATGGGCGTCGTAAGTAACTTAGTAAAAAAGATTAGAAGACGTTTTGGATTATAATGTGTAGTGTAATGTAGACACTGAAGAAGACATTAAGTGTCTAAACATCCAGAACTGAAACAAAACGTGTTATCTATAATGTGAAGAAAACTGAATTCTTTATTACGTACTGTGTCGTCATGGGGAAGCTAGAGTGGTTTGCTTGTTTGCTTAACAGCAAAGTCACATTGGGCTATCTGATATCTACTGCGGGAAATCGAACAGTGGATGCTAGCTTGGTAAGAACGTACATTGAGTTACTGCTGTTTATCAGGGGAGAATCAGTGTGGAAGAAAATTCATGACAAGTAGTTTTTAGTTCAAAGTTAGTTGAAGTGATAGATTTTATTACGAGTATTCCAAGATAAAAAGTTTCTATCGAAACCTACTTATATTGTGTGTGTGTGTGTAATACGAATACATAACTTGATACATTATATATACCTTAAATAGCATTTTACAAACACATTCTTTCCATATAATGTAAATAAACAGTCAACTGATATAATTAAATTATAATTCGTTTATAATTTTCTGTTATGTACGATATTTCACAGTTAAAATAATTGTATTAAAGAAATAGCACGTTTCGTAAAAGTTAAGTAAGTAGTTACACAGTTCGCACCTATCAGTTTGTGGATATGCTATGCTAATATTTATTTATACGACGACAACGTGCGTATTCTCGTCAGAGAAACACCTATCCCCCCAAAAAAAGTCTTCGATATTCAAACCTTTTTTCATCCTTTCCTGACGTATTCACTTCCATAGCCTTCACCATTCCCATCATGAATTAAAACCTAATCGTCGTTAGCAATAAGTTTCATATCGTCATTTTCCTCATGCATAACTTGATTATTTATTTTCAGAATATTCTGATTGTAATTCAACCATAATCGATTTATTCGACTATTTAATGCATTGTCAGAAACAACTAATACACGTTTCAGCCGTTTTATCTCGTCGTCTCCGAGTCAATTTAGTAAAACTTGATGATTCATCACATTCACGACCACAACACGATCAAATTAAGCATTTTAAGTTTAAAGATAAAATATTTTTTTTTCACAATCTTTCACTCTTCATCAGTTTCAATCCATTGATTTAAAGCAGTCAATGGTCCGTTGTAACTGAAAACAGTTTTAATTATTTGTCTTCTGGGCCAAAGATATTGCCCAAAGAAAGAAACAGAAAAAAAAACTTTTTCTTCAATGTCTTTTTTTTTCTTTCCGAAATCAACATGAGCCCCAATTTTAGGACACGTGCCGTATCATAATTAGTATCAGCACCAACACAACGGCTGTTTTAGGGCAACTATAATCAATTCCTATATCTCGGGATAGCTGGCAAGGGTATTAACACTTTTAGGTCATTTTCAGGTTAACAAAGAAGAAAGTTTGTTTTGAATTTCGCGCAAAGCTACTCGAGGGCTATCTGTGCTAGTTCTCCCTAAGTTAGCAGTGTAAGACTAGAGGAAAGGCAGCTAGTCATCACCACCCACCGCCAACTCTTGGGCTACTCTTTTACCAACGAATGTGGGATTGACCGTCACATTATACGCCCTCACGGCTGGGAGGGCGAGCATGTTTAGCGCGACTCGGGCGCGAACCCGCGACCCTCGGATTACGAGTCACACGCCATACGCGCTTGGTCATGCCAGGCCATTTTGATCTGGAAGTTAACAACAACAACAAAACACGCAGAGGAACTGTTGGAAGACGAGAGAACTCGTCGAATATGAAACAGATATACAAATACCGTAAATATTGTATGTGCAAAAACGGCTCGTTTGGGTTGAGAAAATATTTTACATAGAAGAGCGAACGAATAAAATTCCCAACGAGTGGGTTTCTCGACATCGCTGATATACCGTTAACATTGTCATTCACTTTGCTTTCTAAAATAAATTTGAGGTTTGATTCTCGCTCCAAACAAGACATAAGTAGCTCATTTATTAACTTTGATTACGTGTAATGTTTTAATAATTTTCTCAGAAGCAACGAGCACTATTATCTTACCAAGTATTGTTAAGAAAAAAAGTTAACTTCCTACCATTACCAAATATGGTGAACACAGAAACAATAAACGTCATTTACTTCGAAAACAAAGAACTAGTATCATGATTTGTTTGGAAATAAAAATATATTTTCGTTATTGATAATAAAAATATTATTTTGATTTAATTAGAAGTCGCATTTAAGAATATAGGGTTAAACGCTAAAGGCTGACTAAACATTTCAGATGAATGTTTGTTTCTTTTCCATTAAGCCAGTCGAAACGTTCTTTTATTGAACAAAATACTTCCAAGGCAAATACTTGAATGTTACAAAAGTAATGTGTTATAAAGTTTGTATTTGGAATTCTAAAAGGACACGCCAAGAAGGCATTAAAAAGACTGACACTTTATTTTTTATCAGAAATATTAAGCCTTATGGATTCATGCAGACAGTTGTGGAAAGGAAACTGCTCTACCAAGTAAAGAAGAAACAAATAATTGAAAAACGAGAATCAGAAAAATAAGGTACTATAATTTTGAAATAAGTGAGTTCAAAACTTATCTCTTAAAATTAGTACTCAAGCCCCCATTATAGCAGAAAGACACTAATTAGTAGCCCAGTAAACGAGTTATACTAGTATGAAGAAACCCACCAGTTTACTTAAATAAACTAGTATAGTAAATCTTCACCCATTTAATTAAGTCTGCTGCGAATGTCATGCTTTAAACAAGCCTTTATATGTGGCAAGGTGTACATCCGCATAAAATAGTGCCAACTTGTTAAATCACCTTATTCATAACTAAAAATAGTTATTAAAATTTTTTAGCAAAATTTATTTATTTTTTTATTTCTTCACATTTATTTAATACGTTACTGTATTTGTTACAGAATAGTTTAATGATTTTAATTAAAGTTTTTCTCTTAAGTTCATTAACTATTAACTTTTGTATCAATATTTTCAACATCACTGATAAAATATTGTAATTTATTACAAATTTTACAATATCTGAATAATTGCGAAGTTAAAATGATTTTAACAGAAGGGTATGGTACATTACTGTTAAAAGATGGTGAACCATAAATTTGAAAGGTAAAATATTTTCTTTTCTCTAAAATATTTACGTTAATATTCTTATCAATTATTTTAATTTCTAAATCTAAGTACTGTACTGCTGTATTAGATATTGAAGTATTTTCAATTTCTTATTCTTCTGAATAGTTAGTACTAATAAAATTATTTATTTTAATTTACTCATCTATACACCTGTAGTTAAAAGTAAAAATATTAGGATTTGTGTAGTTTTCATTTGTGTGTTTTGAATTAAACACAAAGCTACACAATGGGCTCTCTGTGCTTTGCCCACCACGGGTATCGAAACCAAGATTTTAGCGTGTAAGTTCGCAGACATGCCGCTGAGCCACTGGGGGGCGTGTAGTTTTCAATGAATCTATTCTCATAATTGTAAAGATATAAATTTGCTATGCAAGTAGAATAGTTAGCTTCCATTGGAACTCCTATTACTTCTTTAAAAACCTGGTTATTGAAAAATGTATAATTATTATAAATACAGAAACTTAATATATCTTTTATGTTTCTGGAACTCTATTTTATTTCTTGCAGTTTTATAGAAGGATAAGGATAACAGAACAGTTCTGTTAACGAATTTGAAACAGGTTAAATCTTGTAATTGAATTGTGGTGTACAATGTAGGGAAATCAAATATTTCAATATCATATATTTGTTGTTGTTGTTTCTGAATTAAGCACAAAACTACACAATGGGCTATTTGTGCTCTACCCACCACGGGTATCGAAACCAAGATTTTAGTGTTGTAATTCCGCAGGCATACCGCTAAGCCACCAGGGGGCTTATTTATTTGTTCACAGTTTTATAGATATTTTAAAACAGGTTAATTATTTTATATATTCTGAAAAGTATGTTTTTATTATAATCACGTGCATTTTTAACTTTATAAAGTAAATATTAGATAATTTATTTAATATATTCAGTTGTTTAATAATTAGTTTTATTGAATTAGATATTTATGGAGGTTGGGACAAAACAAAAAGAAAAGGTAATTGTACATAAGGATTTTGCTAAGAATTAAGTTTATTATAAGCTTTAATGAAACTATTAATTTCTGTATCTTTGGATTACTTAATTCGTTTAAAGGTTTGAGTACTATTGATTTCGTTTATCATAAATAATGCATAAAAGTTTTTGCAAATGATACCAATATTACAGTTAGCCTTAAGAATTAGTCAAAGGTTTGAATTTGTTGTTTTTAATGCAGTACTTCCTTTTGATTTGGCTCGGCATGGCCAGGTGGTTAAAGCACTTAACTCTTAATCTGAAGGTCGCGGGTTCGAATCGCCGTCGCCCCAAACATGCTCGCTCTTTCAGCCGTGGAAGAGTTAGGACGTTGATGGTCTATTCGATGGTAAAAGAGTAGTCCAAGAGTTGGTGATGACTATCTACCTTCCCTTTAGTCTTACAGTGCTAAATTATGGACGGCTACGCAGATAGCCCTCGTGTAGCTATGCGCGAAATTAAAAAGACAGTACTTTTGAGTTTGTTTAATTAACTTTATCTGTAGTATTTTCTCTAAAATATATAAAAATTTATTTATGTATTACTCACTACAACAATAGTTGGTTCCATTTTAAATGTTTTTATTTTCATTCATTAAAAATTCGTATATGTGCATAATAAGATACCTATTAATATAAATTGCATCATTCTGTTTAGTCCTAGTTCAGGTGTTCACCGAGGAAAGTTCGGACTTGCATTTCTCGCGTGCCCCATCTGGTATTACGTCGCTGCCGACGAAACTTTACGCCAACACCGGAATTCATCGGGTAGGTTGGCTGTAATGTGTAGAATTTGCGGTGGAAAGGTAAGTTATTTTAGTCGCTTATGTAACAAGAAATGTTAGTGTGGATAACAGCGTGGACTGCATTGCGTGATAATTAGCAAAATGATACGATTGTTTTAAAGCCATATTGTAATGTAATATGAAACGTATGTTAGTGACGAAGGAAGTTTGAACAAAAATTAAGAAACAAGAATTAAACACGTGTATTTTTGAGTAAGATTTTATCAACAGGAAATAATGTGATTTTGTTTCTCTTGGTGAAATGACAAACTTAGCACTAAAAATAACAACAAAGTTTTCGAAAAAATTATAATGTTTTTCTTTTGAGGTTAATTAGATGACCCCAGTATTCATTTCAGCGTATCAAAAACTTCTAATTTAGCTGCATATATTAACTGGATAAAAAGTCTAACCATGTGCAACGCCTGAGATTGATCTGTCATTTACGTCTTATTTTGTCATAATGAGGCTGATAAAGATAAATGCCATCAAAACAGACACTAGTGTAACTGACATGACATATATTACCCAGTGAGGGATGATTACTTGTATCCGTTCTTGCCCGATATTATCCATACTTTAAACTTCTACGTTCGTTTATATTGTGTAACATTCAGGCCCGGCATGGCCAGATGGTTAAGGCACTCGACTCGTAATCCACGGGTTCGAATCCCTGTCACACCAAACATGCTCGCCCTCTCAGCCATGGGAGCTTTTTAATGTTACCTGTTAATCCCACTATTCGTTGGTAAAAGAGTAGCCCAAAAGTAGGCGGTGGGTGGTGATGACTAGCTGCCTTTTCTCTAGCCTTGTACTGCAAAGTTACGGACGGCTTGCGCAGATAGTCCTCTTGTAGCTTTGCGCGAAATTCAAAACAAACTAACGTAGCATTCAGCGGTTGGTTTAGTCATGGCTGATGAACGATAGAAATTTAAGTAGGTTTGTTTGTTTGTTTCTGAAATTCGCACAAAGCTACTCGAGGGCTATCTGTGCTAGCCGTCCTTAGCAGCGTAAGACTAGAGGAAAGGCACCTAGTCATCACCACCCATCGCCAACTCTTAGGCTACTCTTTTATCAACGAATAGTCGGATTGACCGTATCATTATAACGCCTCCAAGGCTGAAAGGGCGAGCATGTTTGGCGCGACACGGATGCGAAACACGCGACCCTCAGATTACGAGTCGCACGTCTGAACACGCTTGGCCATGCAGGGCCATTTAAGTAGGAATCAAGTGGGTGGTCATATTCTAAGTCCATTAAGATGATTGTGTCGCACACATTTTTACCAGTACGAACGACCAGTCAAAGAAAGTTGTCTTTTGTCGGTATTTAGAACAATCGCTATAGAAAGGTGTGAAATTTAATGAAGTGCCGTCTTAACGTTTTTGTAAGCGTGTTTTTATCTTTGAATTGGTTTTAGAGTATTCTTAATATGAGTAATGAATGATTGATGTCGCTGTAAACATATTTTCTCTATCTGGCTGTTCGTCTGTCTGTCATTTATTTTTTTCATCCTTTCGTCTGTCTGCTTCTCATCCTTCTGTCCACATACAAATAAATGTTCTTTAGTAAAAAGGAAAAAGTTAAAGAACATTTTTATTGTCAGTGTGTTTGTGTGTGTTTTTCATATAGCAAAGCCACAAAGGACTATCTGCTCAGCCCACCGAGAGGAATCGAACCCCTGATTTTAGCGTTGTAAATCCGGAGACACACCGCTGTACTAGCGGGGGGCGTTATTGTCAGTGAAATGGACTAGTAGACTGAAGATGTTGTAACTTTGGAGAAGGGTTCCAATTGTACAAATAATGGGTAGATACGTTGAAAGTCACTTTTTATTGTCTAAGTGAATCAACTTTTATTTCAAGTGAATTTGTTAAAAAAATGTGGGCCAATTTGCAGTTTGAAAATATAAATTAAATATACAGTTCTAATACTATTAATTACATTAACATTTAGTAGACTATTACAATGAGCACTATAAAACAAAGGTTTTATTAACTAAATTAATTAAACATTAATTAAAAGTAACTATTTGTAGAATTGCCGTTATCGGAGCTAGTAATTAACTTTGTGACATAACGAATGGTGTGTGGGGAAATAGAACGTTGGGAATATCCCATCTATTGGGTGGTTTGTTGGGTGGTTTCATTTCTATTTCGAGAACTCTAAAGGTTTTTCCAATAACTGACTACAGACAGTGAAAGGCAGTTGAGAGTTGAAGCGTTGTGGGTGTAATCCCTACACAATTGAATGCTGTTTCATCCATCAAACAACATCCAAACACTTGTTATAAACTAGCCAGCTAATGTGGAAAATCAGTTAGAAGTATGGAGTTGAGTGATTACACCCACATCGCTTCAACTCTTAACTGCCATTTTTAGTCCTAGTTGTCGTCAGTTTGATGTCATAACGAATAATGCTTATTTAATGTTTATTTTATGTATTTATAAAGATGTCGATATGTCTCATCCTAAAGAGAAATCGAGTTCTTATCCGAGTACTTGTCAGTGTTATTTAGAACTGTCTCAGAAGCATAAGAATGCTGCGCGAAATTACAAATTAATTTGTTACAGTAACTTAAGATATATCGTTTTATATTCCAATGAAAACATATTTAGAAATTTATGCAACCATTGGTGAAGTTTGCGTTAAACTTTTTGTACTTATATAGGTAGTTTGATACACGGATATATATATTACATTCACATTGTGCGATTGTTATACAATTTTCATTTGTACCCATTAACTCTAAAGACAGAGACACGAGAGACATTTCGAAATATTTCACGGTCTTCTTAATGCGAATGGCTTTAAAGTTTTTCCACCTGAAACTGTTGAGGAACAAATAGCTTTCACGTCTTCCGTTGTGCCGAGCACGAGAACGCTAGTATGTCATTATTATCAGGCTAACTTTCACCTTGACTGCACCTAATCCTATAATAGGTAAAACAATGCACGATACACCTGCGTCACAATCTCATGCCTTCGTAGAAAACAAGGTTTAAATCTAATTTGCAAAGAAAGGACAGAAAGCAATGTAATACACCCAAAGAAGATTATAATTTATCTTGATGTGTAATAACGTCTTTTGTAACCGTTGCTACCCGGATTAAAGCTTAATCATTTAATGAATGCAACAGTGCTCGTTTTCAAGTTACATTTAGCCTTAAACGTAAGTAGTTACGTACGAATACGGCAATATACGTGGCACTATCTTTTCCTGCCTACTTTCTATTGCAATTTTACAAATTGAGTTTGCAAGAGGGAAAAATTCTATTATGAATAAATCATAGCTGGTTAGAATATTTCATTCCAGCTTTACCGTAACAGTTCCATTCTTTGTTAAGCACAAAACTACACGACAGGCATCGAAACCCTATTTTAGTGTTATAAGGTCTCTGAGTGGAACTGTGGTTATGTTATATATATATATGTAACCAAAGAAATGTTTTATTTCTCATTAACTAAAGGCTAACAAAGAAAAGTTTGTTTGTTTTTCCATTCAATAAAAAAAATCAAAATAAGTAAAGCTGTGTTGTGTATTTGTGTAACAAACAACAGATACGTTGCTTCTACAAGTGCAAGTAACACGAGAGAAACAGAAATGTATATGTTATATAAATGGCCCGGCATGGCCAAACGTGTTAAGGCGTTCGACTCGTAATCCGAGGGTCGCGGGTTCGAATCCCGGTCGTACCAAATATGTTCGCCCTTTCAGCCGTGGGGGCGTTATAATGTAACGGTAAATCACACTATTCGTTGATAAAACAGAAGCCCAAGATTTGGCGGTGGTGGTGATGACTAGCTGCCTTCACTCTATTCTTACACTTCTACATTAGGGATGGCTAGCGCAGATAGCCCTCTAGTAGCTTTGCGCGAAATTCAAAAAACAAAACAAACAACATATTGTATAAATTGTATATGACACTAGAAAAATAAAAACGTAAATTTTAGGAGTTGAAAATAACACTTAATAAATGAAGAGAAAAAGTAGTTAGAAATGAACAGCACTGAGAAACGAAATAGAAAGTAGGGCAGTTAGTTTGGAGTTATAATTCAACAAACTAAGTTATAGGTACTTCTAGGTTCATAATTTGCTCTCATTGCGCCATAAATGTGAGTGTGAAATTTCACTATTCAGTTACTTAACATGAGACCGAGTGTCATAAGGTCAAAATTATAGATTGGTTGATATATGCGCGTTTTCCTTTTGGGTAGTTTTACATGAAATTTTAAAGTAATAAATGCAAAAGTAATTTAAAAAAACATTTTCTTTCAGACACGCGTAATTGATGTAAAATAGCACTCCAAAAATCAAACATGGCTGAATTAGTTACCACCTAATACCAAACATGCATGCCTAACAACAACAAGGACAGACTATGATAATTTAGTTGTACTTATGTTTTTCTTTCACATTTGTATATGCAGAAATGCGGCTACTATAAAGAGGGTTCTTACCATTTATCATAACGATTTGCATACTAATGCAATGACGTGTTTCGGCAGATGGTGGGTAGTCATGGCGTCCCCTGCGGCATATTTATCACGGTACGTTCAATACTGTAATACCAGCATGGAGAACTCTGGCTGGATATAATCATAGCGGCGTTATTTAGTGGGTCATCATCCAGCATGGATAACTCTGGCTGGATATAATTATAGTGGCGTTATTTAGTGGGTCATCATCCAGCATGGATAACTCTGGCTGAATATAATCATAGCGGCGTTATTTAGTGGGTCATCATCCAGCATGGATAACTCTGGCTGAATATAATCATAGCGGCGTTATTTAGTGGGTCATCATCCAGCATGGATAACTCTGGCTGAATATAATCATAGCGGCGTTATTTAGTGGAACAACACTTCAATGAAAGAAATCCTCTGTTCCGCGAGACTTCAGAAGCAGAGCGATCTGAATATACAACCAAAGCCAATCTGGAAGGATGCCTTCAGGCACAAAGAAAGGTTTTGATTACAAAAGAGAACCTTCCGACCCAAAAAGTAGTTACGACAAAAATTAATACATCTCCAGATACAAGATAATGAACAAAGACTTACATACGCAACAACGGCTAGTTTGGGTTGAGAAAATATTTTACATGGAAGAGCGAACAACGTTTCGACCTTCTTCGGTCATCATCTGGTTCACAAATAACTGACCGGAAGCTGACCACATGTTTGAAAGAGGTTGTGTGACTGAGTGTCGGAATAAATAATTTTATTATTAAACAAAGACTTGCAGATGGTAAAATTTTATATGCCAAAATTTCACAATATTTCACCCAAAGTGCGTAAATGTTATACAAAAAAAATATTGCCAAAAACCTGATATCGCAGCATTTCTGTTCGTTCACATGCCTGTTAAGTCCTCAGATAGATTTCTAGTCAACTTCTGTGCCTTTGGTTTACAGTCTTGCAAGCTGAAATTCTCGTCCAAGTGTGACAAGATATCTGGTATAATACCAACCAGACATACTTCGTATATATGACAAGATGTATGGTCGAATACCATCCTTGACCAATCTTTGTAGATGTGACAAGTCGTATGGTCGAATACAATTCGTTTATGTGTCAAGGTACATGATGTGATATAAAATTTGCCATTCTTTGTGTACATGCCAAGAAGTGTGATCTAATATCAAGTTTGCCATCATTCATGTAGGTGTTTCTTTATAAATTCACATTCGAACGACAAATGCTACCATGGTGAAACGTAATTAACATATTGCATTTAAACGAGCTAGAAACGTCGCCAAACGAAAAACAACTACATTTTTTTAGGTGATTTATCTTCACAACGTCCACTTTCTTTTCTCGTTACCCTCTCACGCATTTCAGTTCTTGTCTTGAATATTTAACTATTCAGATTGTAATGATTCAAAAACTACACAGCAAATTATCTGTGTTCTGCCCACCGGCGTCATTATAGCCCGATTTTTAACTTTATAAGCCTACTTACAGCAGAGCCACCAGTGGCCATTAGCAGAACTAATATACACATTGTAAATATGTGACTATTTTATGTAGGTACTTTTAAAACAGACTGAGTTTTATAAGTTTTGTTTTCGTCAGTACCGTCTCAAATAACAACCGACAAATCAACTAAATTAATTCTATTTGTTCCAAAAACATATGTAAAACATCCTGAACTAAATCTGGGACTAAACAGTTTTTCCATGTGTCAGCAACACGTTTCCGGGCTTTTAAGGTTAAAATCTAGGGTATGATCCTTCGTGATGAACAGTATAGAGATAACCTATTAAGAAGTTTTTATGTTAAATATCCAACACCCACAAAAGGACTAAGAATTGAAGCATGACGTAATTTGACCTTTTCGTTCCGGTCATAAATGCAGGTAATACACTTACAATTATCACCGATTTAACCAGCAATAATTCGACCCTCGTATTATGTAGCCGTTGTGTTAGACGTGTTTGTTTTGTGTACTCTACAATACAACATACATAGTATATTGGTTTCTTTTTAAGCTCAAAACTACACAACGAAATATCTGTACTGTGGCTACTACGGGTGTCGAAACCCGGTTTTTAGTATTATTAGTTTTTAGAATTACCGCTAAATCATTGGAGGCCTGTATAGGATGTTTAGAAAGGGAAAACTTTGCGAAAACTCCATTAAAATAAACAACGGTACATTTTGATATAAAATATATTTTTAACAGGATGTTGCGGCAATTCGTACATTACATGACCAAATATAGAATAAAAAACCGCTTACTGCAACAGAGTATTCTATGAAATCCCTTACCGAAAGCCAACGCTACAGTGCAACAATTTGTATATCAATAGTATGCCTTAGAATTATCATGTACTGATTTATTTGAAATACAACGTTGTCATAACATCAATACTCCACTTAAGAAAGATATAATAGTCCACTTGAAAACATTAGAATACAGTAATAACTGTACATCACAGTGTCAGTTGTACGCTTTAGTAGAATACAAAAACTATTTTATATCACTGATAAACTGATCGTTTTGCCTTTGGACACCAACACCTCTCCTCTAAAGTCTGATATCCCTAAACGAAATAGACGACATAGTGTTATCATGTGTGGGACAGCAGTCGCAGTGTATTAGTAGGAAGTAAGCGGATTAAACACATAGTGTATATATATGTATATATATATATTTATCTCTGTTTTAAGTAAGTATTTCAGGTATATTAGTTTTAAAAGTTTATATTCGCGATCTATAAACTCACATGTTCTAACTGCACAGTAGAATATACAAACACGACAACCAGGTGGTGGTCTCCCCATGATAAAGTTTATTCGCTTCTTCGTTATTATATTGAATTACGATGCCGCACGTAACGGGCTATCTCTGCTCTGTTACCAATAGTATTGAAACTCGATTTTTAAGGCCTTAGGTCCATAGACTTACTACTGAGCAACTGGGAGAAGGGAAGGCAGATCCATATTAACAATTACGTACCTTAAAAACTAAACTTGTTAAACATTATGAGGTATGTCAGGACAAAATTCAATGTCAGCTTTATGATAACCAGCGTAGCGTGAAGGAACTGATAACAAAAGAAAACTGCTACATAAGGGCGATTTTATATCAGTTTAACCCACTGATCTGCCTCTCACCAAACTGCAAACGTTTTGCCATCACATCATGGTCAGTTTTTCAACTAGATACGTTAAAAGTAAATATATATATGGTTATTAATAACTTGTTTCACTGGGATATGGTACTGACTCCATCATCACGCACTAATTTATTTCACTGGGATATGGTACTGACTCCAACATCACGCACTAATTTATTTCACTGGGATATGGTACTGACTCCATCATCACGCACTAATTTATTTCACTGGGATATGGTACTGACTCCATCATCACGCACTAATTTATTTCACTGGGATATGGTACTGACTCCATCATCACGCACTAATTTATTTCACTGGGATATGGTACTGACTCCATCATCACGCACTAATTTATTTCACTAGGATATGGTACTGACTCCATCATCACGCACTAATTTATTTCACTGGGATATGGTACTGACTCCATCATCACGCACTAATTTATTTCACTGGGATATGGTACTGACTCCATCATCACGCACTAATTTATTTCACTGGGATATGGTACTGACTTCTTCATCACGCACTAATTTATTTCACTGGGATATGGTACTGACTTCTTCATCACGCACTAATTTATTTCACTGGGATATGGTACTGACTCCATCATCACGCACTAATTTATTTCACTGGGATATGGTACTGACTCCATCATCACGCACTAATTTATTTCACTGGGATATGGTACTGACTCCATCATCACGCACTAATTTATTTCACTGGGATATGGTACTGATTCCATCATCACGCACTAATTTATTTCACTGGGATATGGTGCTGACTCCAACATCACGCACTAATTTATTTCACTAGGATATGGTACTGACTCCATCATCACGCACTAATTTATTTCACTGGGATATGGTACTGACTCCATCATCACGCACTAATTTATTTCACTGGGATATGGTACTGACTCCATCATCACGCACTAATTTATTTCACTAGGATATGGTACTGACTCCATCATCACGCACTAATTTATTTCACTGGGATATGGTACTGACTCCATCATCACGCACTAATTTATTTCACTGGGATATGGTACTGACTCCATCATCACGCACTAATTTATTTCACTGGGATATGGTACTGACTTCTTCATCACGCACTAATTTATTTCACTGGGATATGGTACTGACTTCTTCATCACGCACTAATTTATTTCACTGGGATATGGTACTGACTCCATCATCACGCACTAATTTATTTCACTGGGATATGGTACTGACTCCATCATCACGCACTAATTTATTTCACTAGGATATGGTACTGACTCCATCATCACGCACTAATTTATTTCACTGGGATATGGTACTGACTCCATCATCACGCACTAATTTATTTCACTGGGATATGGTACTGACTTCTTCATCACGCAACAAAAAACGTATTCAAATGGAACTCAGAAAAAGTCCAGTTCCATACTTGCACACATTTAGTTCAACGCGATATGTTAACTTACATAATCGTTGAATGTGTGCGGTCTTGTTTTCTGCATAATGCACGAGCGAAAAATAGCTTTCTCGAGCCGTCGATGCTCTGACTAGAGCATGTTTAACCAAAACAAAAATCGAAATTCATCATTCCACCGAATTCGACGTGTTGTCTCGAAGCTATTTTGAATTTTAAAATCAGCAACTTTCTTTCAGTGAAACTATATTTTGAATAAGGATAAACATTTCCTGTTTTTATAGTAAGTTTAAAGCGAAGTTCTTGATATATTAAGTATTTGTGTAATTGTACGCTTATTATAAGTTTAAAGCGAGGTTCTCAGTCTATTAAATATTTCTATAGTTGTACTTTTTAACTGAATTTAAAGAAAATTATTATTCCAGTAAATATTTGTATAATATTGTTTTCGTACTGCGTTTAAAGCGAAGTTCTTACTTTATTAGAAAGCTGTATATTGGTGATTTTTTTACTGACTTAAAAGTGTAGAAAAGAGGATCTCTGGGACACTCTTTCTGTACTTATATATTTTTTTCTCTTCAAGCTGGTATGTGTGTTTTGAAGAGCCCGAAGACACGTTCCGGTCTTTTTCTCCTATTTACCCGGTAAACACGACCTGAACTTCCTCAGACGGTGATCCTCTTAACTTAATAGTCTCTCTTTGCAGCAAAGGTATTTATGCGGCCTCCTGTTTGATGGAACAGCAGAGAGTGTGTTGTAAACGTCAGGCATAAGTTGTAGTCAGATATAGAAGCTTTTATGTTCCTTTCGTGGAAATCGATGACGAAACTTCACCAAGTCGTGCGGTTAGCGTAGTTATGTGTATGCTGATTTATAGCAGTCCAAGCATGAAAGTGCATTTGGCATCTGTTATTAAGACTGCCAGATCCCATGTTTTTAAAGCTAAACAGCTCTCCATTTCCGGATAATAGTAAGATATAGCCGCTTTGTGAGCAGCGTTGACCAGTGAGAAACACGTCACACGTTTGTTTGTCGTAAACAATGGTAAGTTGTGCATTACGGCAAAGGTCAGATGCTTTATAAGGCAGAGAAATAAAGACACTATATGACCTAGCAGTAAAAATCTCTTTTAGTCTGGGACCCATTACGATTTTTGAAGTTTACCACAATGCTTGCCTAATGGTGAGATCAACTCGTTAGGCTTAAGGCAATGTTCTGCAACGCAAACAGTAATAATTTCAACATACTTAGGGTCTATACCATCAAGAGTGCATGTTAAAAATGTTTTAAGGATGGTCAAAACTAAGTGTTTTATTAGACGCACGTGTTGCTTTCTCAACGTAGTTTGCATTTAATCGGAAATGTTACTTAATAAACATATTAGAAATGGAATAGAAATTGCAAATTCAATTGGTTAAATGATACTTATTTTGAAAAAAAATATTGGATAATTTACTATCAAAGTAAAATTGTTTTTGCATGGCGTTTCTCGTATTTTAGACGAATAGAGGATAAAATACCATGTTCTAATTCTCCTTAATATATTCTATAGACTCGCAAACTCGCCATCTTCACCATGAAGATTTCATGGTTTGACATTTGTGTCAAAATTCAGAATTTTGTAAACATTACTTGATGTACACATACTTTATTATAATTCTTTATGAGTTAGGAATTTTTTCTTATCACCCCGAACAACACATCTGATATTAAGTGGGTGTTCTGCTTTACTAAGATCTGTTTGGATGTCTTGTCTGAACATCAAACTTTTCAGTCCCCAAGAATAGTCTCCTGCTGGTACAGCGGTAAGTCTGCGAATTTCCAGCCCTAAAATCAAGGGTTCAATTCCTCTCGCTGGACTCAGCTGATAGCCTGATATGGCTCTGTTTTAAGAAAAACATACACACCCTAAGAAAAGCTATTGTCATTGAAGTGTTCACAAAGAAAGAAAGAGGTAACTGGCCGGAAGCTGACCGCATATTTGGGAAAGGTTGTGTTACTGAGTGTCGGAAATGTAGATGGCGGTGTTAGATGTTTGAATATATAATTTTATTTACTATATTTAATAAAGGTATAAATGCGTTCCTTTATATTGGTTTATTTTGGGTTTAAATTGTTGTATAAGTAAGGCTTCTTTAATTTTGCGTTTGTTTATGTTTGTTTCTTTATTTAGTATTTGAGTGTTTTCTATGGTTATGTTGTGTTTATTTGACTTGCAGTGTTCGAAAACGTGTGAATCTGGTTTCCATTTTTCTACTTGTTTCTTCAATATAGAAGTCATGGCAGTTATCACATTGTATTTTATAAATAATGTTGATGTGGTGTTTGTCAGTGTAGTTTGTACATAGTATAGACCTCAGTTTTGTGCCTGGATTTTGAATAAATTTGGTATTAACTTGAATGTCGTATTTTGTTACCAGTTTTTGCCAAATGTTGGTTATTTGTCTGCTGATGTCGGGAATACATGGAATGCAACAGTATATAGTTTTGTAATTTTTTGATTCGTGAGATATATTTACTTTTGTTGGTTGATTTTGCTTTCTGTCTAGGTGTGTGCGTATAATGTTTTCTAGGGTTTGTGGAGGAAACTTATTGATGTTGATGAAGTATTGTTTTATTTTGTCTAATTCATCGTTAATTTTATCTGGTAACCATAGTTTTATGGCTGTGTTTATCTGGTTTCTTAGTATGTTGAGTTTTTGTTTTGTTTCGTGTGCTGAGTCCCAAGGAATGTATAGACCAGTATGGGTGATTTTTCGGTGGATTTCTGTTTTGAATTGTGTGTCGGTTCGTATAATTTTGAGGTTAAGAAATGATATTTGATTGCTTTCTTCCTGTTCACATGTGAAGTTAATGTTGGGATGTATAGAGTTAATGTGATTGAAAAAATTAAGTATGTGTTCTGTAGATTTGAATCCCGCAACCGTGTCATCTACATATCTGTACCAATATAGTGGTGGATGTAATGCAGTATTAATTGCTTGTGTTTCAACTTGTGTCATAAAAATATTGGCTAGAACTGGTGATACTGGGTTGCCCATGCTTAGGCCATTTGTTTGTATATAGTTTTGGTTGTTGAATATGAAGTTTGTCTTTATTGTGGTGAATTCTATGAGGGTTGCTAACTGGTTACTGGGAATGTCTATGGTTGGGTCAGGGTCTCGGATATAGAGTTCTAAGGCTATCTTGCAGGCTTTGTTGTTGGAACTTCTGTAAAGAGGGATATAACATTGAAACTGGCCATTAAGGCTTTATGATTAAGTTGATTTAGATTAGACTTGAAATTAAAAGAGTCTTTGAATGAGCTGGCTGATGTTACATATTTGGAGAATGCCCATGCTATGTATTTACCAAGATTGTAATTAAACGATTCATATGTGGACATTATTGGTCGTAATGGACAATCTGATTTATGAGGTTTGGGGATGCCGTATATTTGCGATGTGAGTGAGTCGGTTTTACGTAGTTAGGAATAAAGTGTTTGTGAAATTGTTTTGGCTTTTTTCATTTTTATGGTAATTTGTTTAGTTGCGTCTCGTGTGTCTTTGTTGGATTTGAGTGTATTGGTTTAAATTTGTTCGTATCTGATAGGATATTATTCATTTTTTTGGATGTATTCATTCGTGTTCATTATGACTATAGCGTTACCTTTATCTGCTTTTAGAATTTTTGTTTTTGTCTTGTTTTAGGTTTTTAATGGAATTAATGTCTCTTTTTGTAAAGTTGTATTTTAGTTTTCTGTTTTGTGAAATTATGTTGATGGTTTTGTGAGAAAATTCTTTGAAAAAAACGTTTAAGATGTTGTTTTCAGGTGTTTTTGGAAAATATATATATTTTTTACAAAAACAAAAAACCAACAGAAAGAAGACAACTTAGATAATTTTATTGACATCCAACAGCCAAACTTCCCAGGTAAAATTAAAATAAACGAATATAAAGGAACGCCTTTACACCTATATTAAATACAGTAAATAACATTGTATATGCAAACATCTCTAATATCGCCCTCTACATTTGGACACTCAGTTACACAACCCCTTCCAAACATGTGGTCAGCTTCCGATCAGTTATCTCTTTCTTTCTTTGTGAATATGACGATGACCTAAGAAGGTCGAAACGTTGTTCGCTCTTCTACGTAAAACATTTTCTCAACCCAAACGAGCCGTTTCTGCATATATATTTGTTTACATATGTTCTTGGATAGATATGAAGATAACTGTTTACACTTGGCCTCAAAGGATCTACAGCAATTTTTTTGCAACGGATCGTTGAGGAGAAGTTTTATAAATCCATCTGTTGGAAGGAAGTTTTACGGTGTTGAGAAAGTAAACATTTGCTACAGTGAATAAACCAATCAATTCCAAAATAAATGCGTGCTGCAGATACTCTGTCTTTGTGCTTTTGAACTGTTTGTAAGCGAATCAACAATGGTATTTAATTTCGTGGAAATAATTGTTTTCTGTTTATCTGTGAAAGGTATTATAGGTCAGGTCACATAGAACAGTTTCAAATAGCGGGGTGTTAGAATCCTTTCGGAGGCGTAAAATTAATAATAAAAATAGAGAGAATTATGACAAAAAAGCTCAGTTATTAATCATAAAACACCCACTGACCCCAACAACGCTAATCTTTAGACATCAAATACTAAGATTATTTTACGATTTTGTTTGTTTTGGAATTTCGCACAAAGCTACTCGAGGGCTATCTGTGCTAGCCGTCCCTAATTTAGCAGCGTAAGACTAGAGGGAAGGCAGCTAGTCATCACCACCCACCGCCAACTCTTGGGCTACTCTTTTACCAACGAATAGTGGGATTAACCGTCACATTATACACCACCACGGCTGGGAGGGCGAGCGTGTTTAGTGCGACCCTCGGATTACGAGCGCACGCCTTAACGCGCTCGGCGATGCCAGGCCATTATTTTACGAACCGTTAGAAATTTCTCAAAGTAAAACAAAATGATGTAATCCCATGCATGTCGCGTGTACATACAAACGAGTTTGTTGTAATTAAAAGCACTTATCTCGAGCAAACGTTCGTGCTCCCAAGTGAAATGAAATAATGTGTTCATCCCCAAATTTCTTCAAAAAGACCAGAACTGGAATGGAAAGAGAGTGGATTATACTTGCGACGAATATTTACGAACGTATATGCACTTGTTCGAAACGCCTCCCTGACAGATGTTTATATTCAGAATTAGATAATGCGTTCGTTAACAAAGCACTAAATAATATTTCACGTTTCGCTTTTCTCCCTTCCTCACAACAAAGCTGGTAGTTGTGATTTTCTCTTGAAATAGTTCCGGGTAGAAACACTAAGAAATGTTACCGACGCGCTCTCATTGACAACCAAATCTCACGACCAGTGCGAGAAATTATTAATAATTGATATAAGTTTGCCTGAAAATCTTTCCGTGAATTTGAGTAAAAATATCTAAATCAAATTGTAAACTTAGGCCTAAAAGTATTTGAATTGAGGGAAAACAATATTAGAACTGATGTAGAAAATGAATAACCGTTTGTGTGTTCTTGTGCTATCGTGGTCTAACCCTTGTAGGCATAGTACGTGTCAGTAATATTTGATGTTGTGCTCATCTGGAAATAACAACAATAATAAAGATAGGTTGTTCGTCAGTGTATTTAAAATACACTCTTTATTATAATCGTGTTTATAGGAAGGTTTATGTTCAAAATACGCCCTTCAGTTTACCCGTACGTACGGGAGGGTCCATGTCCATTTAATATACCTGTACTTATAGGAAGGTTTATATTCAAAATAACGTCTTTAATATAACCATACCCGTAGAAAGGTCCATGTATAAAATGCGTTATTCTATATGCATTGGAATTTACTTTTATTATATAGAACTTCATTTATTTATTTTTCATATGGACGAAACCACATTTCGGAACTTTAATAAAGCAGGTAACCGCACATATAAAAACGTATATTCCGCGACACCGAGTGTAACGCAAGTTTCTATATAAAACAAATGTAACAGAGTCTAATGTTCTAAAACAATCGTTTTAGTTTTTTTCTGCCAAAGTAGGATTTCAACATGATGAAGTAAATAGGTTATACAAACTTGTAGCCCACGTGACGCAGTAATCGATTCCACATTCATTGCATCTTATACTAAATTTGCAATAGGACAGGATCACTTGCTCTCTCGTCTTAATAACTATTGGATGATTAGGAATATAAGCTTTATATCTAGATAAATCAGAAATAGATATTCGATGTCCAGTGTAAAAAAATTATTTTTATCGTATGAACCTCCACAAGAAAAACAAGCGATGGCCGATATTTCTTCTCTGTATTTCTTTTTCCTTTTTCTCTTTTTATCACCACACATTTATTTTTAAAACATGTGTGTTTCGAATGCAAGCTGAAAAATATATCGCATTTCAAAATATATCGTTGATGAATGTCTCCAAATTAAATTAACTTTGGCTCTGAAATTTATTCTATAAAAAAAGTTGCCACATGAAACTATTAGCATTTGTACAACAAAAGATTTTTAATGTTTTTTACTAACGCGGCAAACAAAAATTTGGGTTGAATCGATAAAACTGTTTTTTTAAAGTTGAGAATTATCAGACAACAGCTTACAGTTTCGAGAAATTCTTTGCGTTTAATATATTCGTGTGATTTTGGTTGGAGGCGACAATGAAAGAAAACCTTTTTAATAACGAAACAGACTTCCTAGAATCTATTTAATAATCTCAGATTGTAGCAACAAAATAATATTGCGTCGTTTGCAATTTTAATCAAGTATTTATATCTGAGTAATTGATGTCGACATATTATTTTTCACACGAGTTCAACTTAAACATAGACAAAACTGTAATTTGCACTCCAATGAGGATATATATATATATATATATAACATTGCAGATCCGCAGACACACTGCAGTGTCACTAGAGGGCAGTGTTAGTTAATTCAAACATTAGTGTTTAACTGTTTTTGTAAGCTTAACACAGGTGTGCTTTCAGCCTATTGGAGATAAACACATATAGTAAAAGAAACTAGCCAGCTATCTAAATAACGCTGTTTTAAATACAATTATGATAATCTGAAAGTAACTAACGGTGAATCTTCAATGAGCTTAAGTGGTGAATAACTTGTCAAAACGTATCCCCCACATGTCTCTAAATAGTCTACTGAACTTTTATACCATATACATCAAAACGGCATTTGATCTAATACTATAACATATCAACTGGAAACATCTAAGAAAACAGATGTATTCTTGGTACCAGAAGTCTTGTTATGAAAAATGCGTCTTTGTGAATTATTTGAACGGAAATGCATCTTATTAAGCATCTTCAATACAGCTTACGTCATCAGAATGATTCAGTTTTGGTGCATTAAACATACGACTATAGTGTTAGTTTGTTTTGAATCTCACACAGAGCTGCACGAGGCCGTCCCTAATTTAGCAGTGTAAGACTAGAGACAAGGCAGCTTGTTATTAGCAAACAGTACCAACCCTTGGGCTACTCTTTTGTTCCCCACTAGCACAGCGGTAAGTCTACGGATTTACAACGCTAAAATTAGGGGTTCGATTCCCCTCGGTTTGCTCAGTAGATAGCCTGATGTGGCTTTGCTATAAGAAACACACACACACACACGCGGCGCGCGCTACTCTTTTGCGAATGAATAGCTTGATTGACTGTCACATTATAACTCAGTACCAAGGCTGATGGGGTGAGCAAGTTTGGTTTGATGGGGATTCGAACCCGCTACTCTTAGGTTGCAAGTCGAACCTTGGCAATGCCAAGCCCTACAGACGAGTAGATATATATAAATACGTGTGTGTTCACACACAATCTTGGGGGTTTCTTTTGTCCTGTCTTATACTTAGAATGGCCCTTATCTACAATAAGTGCATTTTCAGTGTCTACAACGGTTTATATTCACTATTTCTTGTTTTAACTGAAAATAACATTTCATATAAAAAGGTTTATATCCATTATATATTTTTGTTTTAACTACATGTTACATTTTATATAAATAAGGGTTACTTTGAAACATTTTATGTTGTCAATTAATTCAATACAATTGATGAAAACAACATTTAAACTTAATATGGTTGTTTTACTCCACCTTCCCTTACTTTATATTATAAACATTTTTCAGTCTCACCATGTTGTTACAGTCCATGTAACTATGATAGATCATGAACTATCTGACGTTTTTGATTATTCATAACAGCTCTGCATCGTAGTTTTCATCGCAATGACTTTATCATAATTTTGGAATTTCAAAGCAAACCATTCCTCCCTGAGGCTTTCTATAATCCATCTAGTATATGATATCAATGGTTCTCAGCACCTGCTTCAACAGTCCGATCGTTCAAAAATCCAGAATTAGTGCCACCATCGATTTGATCAGTATGTTCTCTGTATGAAGTATCATGGACACGCAATTTATTCTGTGACTGCTTGAAGTATGTAACATGAGATGGATATGTCGGGAGAATAGCCTGTGTCAGCCTGGGCACGTGAAAAAAACTCCCCACCTTAACATTTGTAATCGTGAATTCTCATATGTTACAAGTTATTGCATTTACTTATCAAAGCTTGGGTACAACTTTCTGCAGGGCTTTTTCTGAATGTTCCTCATGTTAACATATATTACTTTGCTTTTCAAAGTCATTAAGTACAAGGGACATGGCCATGTTGGAAATAATAGAATTCAGACATGTACATCTTTCTTGTTTTGTTGTAAGGATATTTGGCATCAAGCAGTGATTATTTTCAGTGGATAACACTATCTATGTAATGCTAGTTAATTTTAAACATAGTTCTGATGTAGACATTAAAATCTTTTTTATAAAACGCATGTAAATCTCTGTATATTAGTGCGTCAAAAAGAAAATAAATCACACTCTAATTATTAAAGTATAGGCTAGACGTAATCTGTTATATTATGAAAAACATTGTATTAAAGAATTAGTAACATGAAAACTTATGTTTTCTACCAATAAGAGAACTATTTGTTCATCCAGATTTTTATGATTCACATGTCGCTTACAAATAGCTTTTAGTTAAGATAATTTAATTCGAATTTTTAGCATCGTGAGAAGAAAAAGCCGAATTATCCGATGGATGGTGAGGTTTAAACCGTAGGAAAGGATTCTGTTGTTGTTGTTGTTTTGAATTAAGCAAAAAGCTACACAATGGGCTATCTGTGCTCTGCCCACCACGGGTATCTAAACCCGGATTTTAGCGTGTAAGTCCGCAGACATACCGCTGAGCCACTGGGGGGCAGGAAAGGATTCCCCTGTTACCTAATTACCTCAGAAATGTAGGTATTAAATAAATAAAAAAAAACATCGAAACACGTCTGTCACACAACAGTCATAACAGTTAACAACGATTCATATGATGACCAGCTGAAGAATGACCTCATATTCGGACAGTGTCATCTCTCGTCATACCAGTTGATTTCAAAAGTTACCAAAACAGGTGGTACGAAGTAAGTTCTTCAGTATCTACGTTATGACTTAAATTAATAAATTTGAAAATTAAAAAAAAATTATGTGCATTTATATTTATATTTTATACAAAACAATTTCCATTAAATTAATTTATAAAGTCTGCCTTTTACTAAATCTTTAGTAATCACAGTTCAAGTATTTATTTCAAACTGAATTAAAACTACAAAAGAAATAAATTGCTGTTGACAATGATCATACAACAATGTTAACTAACAAATTGATGTTTTAAAAGATTGCAGACTATAACATAATAATACAGGGATTGGCTTCCTAAAGGCTCCGGTTGTATAGTGTACAAAGCGCTGAGATCCTTCATGCTACAGTCATGTAGAGTTTATCTACTTTTGGAGGGTAATTCTTCTTTCACCCTGTACTTGAGCCTTTTAAAGAAGCGTCAGATGGTTGTTAAAGTGTTAACTTTAATAAGAAGTGATAATAAAATCGTTTACACTAGAATTATGTTTTTAGCTAACGTAATATAAAGAAGTTGACTTTTCTATTCCCTTACGACCTTCATTTTACCGTATTTAGTGTGTTATACAAAGGAATTGAATATGATATACCAAACCATTTCTGTTGTACACTGACAGAGAATTGATAATAACGAGATATGTAATCACAGAGGGAATGTTATGAACGGACTTTCTTCTCCTTGTAAGTTTAAGATGCGAACTTTCTGTGTATATTTGTACAGTTGTAGCAGTAAATATTAAGGGGTTAAAATTTTGTTTGAACTGAATCTATATTGTTTAAGGTGTTTTCTGCCCGAACGTTCCAGTAAGCCTCTGTGCAATCTCTACTTGGAATCCTTAATTTTTGTTTGAAGTTCAGCAGAAAACTACACAATGGACTATCTGTGTTCTGCCCGTTTCTAGCGTTGTGAGTCCGCAGATAAACCACTGTGCTACTGAGGGGTACGTAGTGCATGATATCTTGACATGTTTACCAGTTATGTCAGTGAAACGTTTATTAGATATATCTTGAACCGACTATTATCAATGCTCCCCAGTGGCTCAGCGGTATGTCTGTGGACTTACACGCTAAAATCCGGGTTTCGATACCCGTGGTGGGCAGAGCACAGATAGCCCATTGTGTAGCTTTGTGCTTAATTCAAAACAACAACATCTATTATCAATATTTTGTTTTCGTATCATCAGTATTGTACATGTCAGTGGGTTTTTATTGCTATTAAAACTTTAAGTTCTTAAGTGAAACTTGAAAGTTATGAATCTAATGAATATTTTTTGGTGTAGAATTTTTGTCTGTTGCGTAGTTTAACTCATAATTATACGGAAATTAATTCCACGTAAAACTATATAAGCTTTGCTAGGCTCGGCATGGCCAAGTGGTTAAGGCGCTCGACTCGTAACCTGAGTGTCGCGTGTTCGAATCCCCGTCGCACCCAACATACTCGTCCTTTCAGCTGTGAGAGCGCTATAACGTTACGCTTAATCCCACTATTCGTTGGTAAACGAGTAGCCCAATAACTGGCGGTGGGTGGTGATGAGTTGCTGCCTTTTCTCTAGTCTTACGCTGCTAAATTAGGGACGGCGAGCACAGACAGTTCTCGTGCAGCTTTGTGCAAAATTCGAAAACAAAGAAACAAACATTATTTGTAATTTTCTATTTAAAACATGGAGATTGTAATATAAACACTATTCCTGCATTGTTAGTTGAACTTTAAAATAAATATTTCAATTTATTTTTATTAATTTGCAGTGAGTAGAAAAAATTAACCATCAACGAGAATAAGATGAAAATTATTGTACACATTGTTAGTGTGACCTCAGTATTCTTTGTACAGTCTACATGTTCATATGATAAATACAGAAATGCTAATTAACAATGTCCATCATATTATTGACGACTCTCGCTTATTTTCAGTCGGTGACAAAGGTTTGTACTGGTGAGGAGGAAGAAACCAGTTACTCTTAATATAATTGGAGACGGTGCAACTCACTGGTTAGTGTGTTGGGTTGTAATGCGAGCTTCAACGTTTCGTTCCCAGTTACCCGTTGAGACAAATTCGCAATTTGCAGTTTGGGGCCGTAGGTGCGTCATAACGGTGGCGTTTGGTTGTGTTAAGTTTACAAACACAATGATATATCTGTGCTCCACGATTACAGAAAACCGGGTTTCTCACGTTCTACGTCCGCAGACGCACCGCTGAACCACTGTGGAGCAAAGAATGGCGTGTTTACATCCCGTTATTTGTTCAGAGTAGTCTACGTTTTCGGTGGGTGGTGTTCACTATCTGTCTCCACTTTAACTTACCACCGAATAATAAGGGTCAGCTGGCGCAGTTAAAGCTCTGGGAGCTTTGCCGAAAATCCTATAAAGAACAACAACCTTCTAAAAATTTATACTGATTGGAATTTGAAATTTTAATGCACGTGTAATAATGTCAACAAATTACGCTTAAGCCATTGAGATAACTGAACAAGTCCTTAGAGTTTGTGCGTAACAACATACTTGAAATAAAATAGTTGATCATTACATTGTTGTTTGTTTTTGAATTTCGCACAAAGTTACTCGAGGGCTATCTGTGCCAGCCGTCCCTAATTTAGCAGTGTAAGACTAGAGGGAAGGCAGCTAGTCATCACCACCCACCGCCAACTATTGGGCTACTATTTTACCAACGAATAGTGGGATTGAACGAACATTATAACGCCCCTGCGGCTGAAAGGGCGAGCATTTTGGTGCGACCGGGATTCGAACCCGCAACCCTCGAATTATGAGTCGAACGCCTTAATACACTTGGCCGTGCCGGGCCTTGTTTTTTTAATAAGTTGAACTCCCAATATACTCAGCGTCACAATATGCTCGCGTTGTTAACGACGTGAAAAGTATCGGCTACTGACGTTCCTATTTTTAGACATGATACCACTATTCTACATTTAATATAAAAATGAATAACATTAGGATGAAATATAAGGGTTAGTGAAGTAAAAAATTATAAAATGCAAAATAAATAAGTGGAAAACAAGGTTCAAAGTAACATTTAAAATACAAAACGATCACAGAGACTCGTGTTCAAGAAATCGTTGTTGTTTTAAATTAAGCACAAAGCTACACAATGGGCTATCTGTGCTTTGCCCACCACGGGTAATCGAAACCCGGATTTTAGCGTTGTAAGTCTGCAGACATACCGCTGAGCTACTAAGGGGCTGTTCAAGAAGACACAGAAAACAAAAGATTACGAAAATATGGCCTCCATTGTCATTACATTATTTTAATGTCGAGGAAACCATTCTCTCCATACTTATGTGTTGTAACTAGGTCTGGCAGGAGATTTTCTGTCGGCTTCGAACATCCTGTCTCGTAACTTGATTTGCACGCGTTTCCGTTGTGTTGCCTTCCTGTTTGCGGTTGTTTTGCTAAGTTGCTCTGTGTAACTAACGAGAGATTTGAGTTGTGGAGTCTTTGTGAAAACACTGAAACTTTCATTTAATCGCCCACAGTGAATATATAATCGTAAACGTATTTTAGAAGTTCGTCTAAAATGTTTAAAATGCATCTTCTTGAAAAGTGGAGAAATTGTTCACCATTTCTCTGGTTTTCTATTTTTTTATGTGATTTGTAACATGTAGTTACTATTGTTTATTATTGTTCTGTAACTTGAGACCGGATTGGTGCCGCTAAACAATAACGTGTATAGAGGAAGGAACAATTTGACTTGGGAACTTATCCGTTAAGAGTGAACGAGAAAGCAATTATTATCTTTGTAATATTGTTACTTATCTGTAAAGTGGGAACGAGAAAGTCACTGTTATCTTTGTAATATTGTTACTTATCTGTAAAGTGTGAACGAGAAAGTCACTGTTATCTTTGTAATATTGTTACTTATCTGTAAAGTGTGAACGAGAAAGTCACTATTATCTTTGTAATATTGTTACTTATCCGTTAAGTGTGAACGAGAAAGTCACTATTATCTTTGTAATATTGTTACTTATCTGTAAAGTGGGAACGAGAAAGTCACTGTTATCTTTGTAATATTGTTACTTATCTGTAAAGTGTGAACGAGAAAGTCACTGTTATCTTTGTAATATTGTTACTTATCTGTAAAATGTGAACGAGAAAGTCACTATTATCTTTGTAATATTGTTACTTATCCGTTAAGTGTGAACGAGAAAGTCACTATTATCTTTGTAATATTGTTACTTATCTGTAAAGTGGGAACGAGAAAGTCACTATTATCTTTGTAATATTGTTACTTATCTGTAAAGTGGGAACGAGAAAGTCACTATTATCTTTGTAATATTGTTACTTATCCGTTAAGTGTGAACGAGAAAGTCACTATTATCTTTGTAATATTGTTCCTATAAAAATAAAAACACGTATCAGACACCATTATCGATTAATCACTTCTCGATTATGCATGTCTAGACCATCTTTTATTTACATTTGAAATAAGCCAATTACATGACTATATATATATACTTGTGTGTATTCATGAGTGCTATACAAGCGTGTTAATCTATTTTAACACATCAAATGTGGGTCTGTCTAATTCAAAATAGAAACCCTAAAAAACATAAACTTTCAATCTAAGAACTATTCCCGATAGTGTGCGTCCTTCACATTTCTCTCACTTAAATAACACTATGTAACAGAATCTTTAGTTTTTCTGTGTTTCTGACCAGAAAGTGTTATTTTCCAATTACTTATGCTTAAAGTAAATAGAAAAAAAACTATTTTTCTCTTCAAACTTTGCTTTTCCAGAACATTCCAAGTAGTTTCAGTGCTGAGTTGTTGATAGAGTATTTTTTTCAAACTTACAAGAATTTTCTAGAATGTTGTAGAGCATACGAGAATTTTCAAGAACCTTTTAGAATTTTTTAGAACTTTCCATAGTAATATATACATACAGGGGTTCATCCCTTCAGTTTAGTTCTAGCTGCCTAAGTGAACACATAGACCTATCTGATTTTATCAGAGATGGCATCAAGAAGCTACAAGTATTCTCCAGACACATTCTGCTATGTATGTGACCCATTTATCAAGATAAGAGCGAAAACGTACTTTGTGACAGCATCTGCTGAAATGTGTGAAGCCTAAAAGGTATATTTCGTTATATCTCTGTCGTGGATCAAGTCAAACCTTGTGCACCTAATTTTACCTGCGAACACTACAAAAAACTGTAAAAGGTAAGACGGACAATTTTTGCTTGCTTGAATAATAAGATTTTATTATACAAATTTTATACCTTTAAAATTTTAAATATCTTTTCATTTATTTTTTTAATTTCCAGTAGTATAAAAAATATCACATATAAAATATTTTACATGAACCTCTTACAAATTAGCTGTGGATAAAATAAATTTATTCATCATAATAACAATTTTATTTTGCTGTTTTGCAGGATGGTACAGAGGGGAAAAGAGAGCCATGAAGTTCGCTATTTCAATAATTTGGCGTGAACCCACTGACCACTCAAACAATTGATACTTTTGCATGGTGGACCCTTCCAAACGTCGGGCTGGCAAGAATGCATCTGTTATTATGTATCCAGACCATCCATTCTAGGGTATAAACAGATTAGATCATTGATCATTATAGGTTATAAACAGATTAGAACATTGATCATTATAGGTTATAAACGGATTAGGTCATAGATCATTATAGGTTATAAACGGATTAGGTCATAGATCATTATAGGTTATAAACAGATTAGAACATTGATCATTATAGGTTATAAACAGATGAGATCGTTGGGTATTATAGGTTATTAACAGATTAGACCAGTGGATGTTATAAGTTATAAAAGAGCCCGGAACTCGTAATCTGATGGTCGTGGGCTCGAATTCCTTTCACACCAATCATGCTCATCTTTTCATACGTGGTGGCGTTATCATGTAACGGTAAATCCCACTATTCGTTGGTAAAAGAGTAGCCCAACAATTGGCGGTAAGTGGTGATGACTAGCTGCCTTCTCTCCAGTTTTACAGCGTAAAATTAGAGACGACTATTGCATATAGCCCTCGTGTAGCTTTGGACAAAAATTCAAAACAAATAAACAAACAAGTTATAAAAGTGGGATATGAAAGACGAAAGATAAAAAAAAAGTGTGTGCATATATTTATATTGAAGATGTGTGGAAATCATATCGAGGCGTGAAATTAATTAGTTAAAACACAAAAATTCGATACTCTATGAACCGATCACTTTTGAAATGTTTATCATTGTTCTTACACACACTGAGATGCAGAAGTTCTTTAGAATACAATAATAAGAACTGAATAACAAGGAAGTTGTATTTTTAAACGTATTTGTAAGATACAATTCCTTTCGTCTGATACTTTAATAGATTACGCCCTTTTATATTTTTTTTTTTTTCAAAAGTTAACCACAATTATCAACTTTTCAACGTAGGCAAACGTATATCGGAAACAAATGACCAATAAAATTGTGAAAACTTGACGTTGGGCGTGAAGAAAATAGCTTAACCTTGGGTACATTCGATAAACTATGTAATAAAATCACGCAAAAGCATAACTTACACTTTTGTGCAGTTTCGATAGACCAAAAATAAAATTGTACATTTAGCTAAGTGATAAAATGTGTTGCAAGTTTCCCAACTGTTACATTTTACGAAGTAAAATTTATAATATATAATAAACTTAATGTTCAACATAGTTGAAAAGTAAATATATATATTACGTAAGTTACTTTGACTAAGAACCGACGGGTGCTACTTTTTAGTGGAAGTGCTTGTTGATTGCACCAACATTTAGGTGAGCTCTTTAGTTTCAACAGTGCACTAAGTAGACACAAAATGTGGCCCACACAGTTTGGTATACGCTCCAAAAGTAAACCTTGAATGATTTAGCTACATATGCTCGAAAGTGGCTCAGCAGTATGTCTGTGGACTTACATCGCTAAAAACCGGGTTTCGATACCCGTCGTGGGTAGAGCACAGATAGCCCATTGTGTAGCTTTGTGCTCAATTCAAAACAACAACAACATAATAAAATTATATAGTAAATTACATAGTCAAAAATATTGTAGGTTCCAGTGTCTGTGACCCCCAGTGGCTCAGCGGTATGTCTGCGGACTTACACGCTAAAATCCGGGTTTCGACACCCGTGGTGGGCAGAGCACAGATAGCCCATTGTGTAGCTTTGTGCTTGATTAAAAAAAACAAACAAATCCAGTGTCTGTAGGGTTTACAAAGGTCGGTGTCATGATATAGATGTTAACATCACAAATGTATTAGGTAATGTTTTTCCTACATATCTAAATACCACTCACACGGTAACGTTACACCTAAAACGTCTTATTTTGGGGGAAACATGCAGTATGTTTCACCAAACATAAATCACTTCTACGTGCTTATATATCATTGTTTCCCAACTTACAATTATATCAGCGTAATATGTTTCCTTGTAGTACAGTTACGGTAAAGTGTTACATTTAATATCTAAAATGTTAGAAACTACTTAAGACCTTATCAGTAAATTTCTTTATGTAATATCTCACCTACGAGCACGACGCACGAGCAAAAATAATGTGTGAACAATTAAACGACAATCTTAAAAAATATGAGAAAATATTTATGCTTTCACAAGCACAGCTTGTGATGAAATACCATTACATCTGTTCTGTTAGAGTTATAATCTGATCAAAATAATACTGTAAATTAAATACACATTTATATTGAGGGATTACATTTATATTTGTAATCCATTTGTGCAAACTGCTAATGCACGTTTTAACACATTCGAGTTCTATCCTTTAACAAACTCAATTATCGATGTTTTTTGTGGGTTTTTTTTGTTTTTGTTTTTTGTAAACATGAAACACTAGGTTTGAAAATACGGATTGATCATCCGACGTGCTCGTGAATCGGAGAAAATATGAGGTGGAAGAAAAGAACAGAACTAAAATATTTTATGAAGATATAAGAGGAAGGAAACAAAAAATGTCACTTAACTTATTGAAGACAAATCGAAAAACCTTCTCTTGCGACTAGTTTCCGTTATATGAAACCAATAAACCAGAAGTATAGAAGCTAAGAAAAAGATTAATTCTCTTTAATGTGCTTGTGTGATTAAAATACATCGTGAACTAGCAATAAATACAAGATATTTCAAGCTGCCTGGATGTGACATTATTTTGTACCGATTAGGACTGTGTTGAACATAAAAATAGATGTAAATCATAACACCATCTGGTGTCCGTTGGGATCATATTGCACAAATAAAAATATAAATTTTCTTTCTGTGTTAAGCGTAACATAGTGAAATTTTTTTTCGTCAGAAACACACGAAAACTTACTAGCACCAGTTAATAGTTTACATTAAAGGGTTAACGTCTTACTAGCACCAGTTAATAGTTTACATTAAAGGGTTAACGTCTTACTAGCACCAGTTAATAGTTTACATTAAAGGGTTAACGTCTTGCTAGCACCAGTTAATAGTTTACATTAAAGGGTTAACGTCGTGTTCTACGCAAATGAAACACGTAAAATAAGACAGATATATGCAGAAAGTTCAGTTTCTTGGTGTGAAATTTTCAACTTGTTTAGAGATACAAGTAGTTTAAATATATTTTAATATAAAATGATTTATCGTAAAAAATAATCGAGCTGTCGACTGTTATTGATAAAGAGTAAGTTTTATCTACCTGTACTTAATTTTGTAAGCAAGTCTTGATTACTAATTCATATTTTGTAAGGCCCGGCATGGCCACGTGGCTAAGGCGCTCGAATCGTTATTCCAGGGTCGCGGGTTCGAATCCCCATCGCACAAAACATGCTCGTCCTTTCAGCCATGGGAGCATTATAATGTGACCGTCAATTCCACTATTCGTTGGTAAAAGGGTAGTCCAAAAGTTGGCCGTGGTTGATGATGACTAGCGCAGATAGCCTTCATATGGCTTTACGTAAAATTCAAAAGCATAACAAATAAACAAATACAAATTTTAAGTGAAACTTATTAGCTAGTGAAAGTAAAATAACAATGACCGTCATAATTCCTAGTTGTTGGAAAGCCTAAATTTCAGGGTAAAATAATATGAACCATATCTGTAAGGCAGTTCATATAAAGTTAGTGCATAGGCGGTCGTAAACGTCAAGTATGATTTTATTATTAGTAAGTTATGACAAAAGTATGGGGCATAGAACCAATACTTCATCATTTCTTCTTGAAATAAGGCGAAACGGTGAAAGTTAAGTCGTAGTTTGTGTCACGCAAGATAAGTTTGTTTGCGTCACGGCACCTAAGGAGGACTTTTCAAAGACAAGCCTGAGTGGTCAAGTACAAGCACGTGGCGTGTAAATATCTTGTGGATGCGTGCCGAAAAACATTTCGTCTTTGTGTTGGGACACGCCTGAACCAATACATTTTAGTAAAAGCTTTACGTGAAAGTTTAACTAGAATTTTATTATGAACTTTGGTCAACTTTTGTGTTGAGTCAATGGAAATCGTTAAAGACAGACTCTAAGAACGTCAATAGGAAAGCGTTGACTGAAATTAACTGTTTAAACATAATATAATTTAAAAATAATTCAACTCTAAGAACTTTGAAAACATAATTTAATTTGTTTCGTGTACAAGAAATTCGAGGAATTTTAATTCAACATAAATAAAGTAAAATAAAATGAAATAGTATTATTATATACTTTTACACTGAGATCAACAGACATATCAATATAGATTGCTGTTGTTTTGAATTAAGCACAAAGCTACAAAATGGGCTATTTGTGCTCTGCCCACCACGGGTATCGAAACCCGGATTTTAGCGTGTAAGTCCGCAGACATACCGCTGAGCCACTGGGGGGCACCAATATAGGATAAATTCAATTTTAAATCATTGTTTTTTCACACATATATGCATTTTCTTTTTTTATAATCTTTAAATGCTACTGATGATCTCGTATGCGAAAAGCCTGGCATGGCTACGTGGTTAAGGCACTCGTCTGGTAATCCGAGGGTCGTGGGTTCGAATCCCATCACACCAAATATGCTCGTCCTTTCCGCCGTAGGGGCGATATAAAGTGACGGTTAATCCCACTGTTTTTTGGTAAACGAGCATCTCAAGAGTTTGCGGTTGTTGGTGATGACTAGCTGTCTTCCCTCTAGTCTTACACTGCTAAATTAGGAACGGCTATCACAGAAATTCAAAAGAAACCAAGCCAATCGTATGGGAAAAACTAAGGTTAAAAAGGTTTGGAGTTACCTCACACTCGTCTTCAACATCAACTATGAAAGACATTCTATACTTCTTATGGATGAAACAAAAACAACATACATTTCAGCAGACTTTCAGTTTTATACCAGAAAATTCATTTTAATATTTTGTTGACAGAATTATTGGAGATATATATAGATGGTCTGTAATACAGCAGTAAGAACCTTGAGCTACAGAGATATATCTGTTTTTCTCTAACTGGTATCATATGTGTCACACCTTCTAGAGTAACTAAGGAACAACTCAACCAATACCACTGGTGCTATAGAAGAGTGGTTGCGTGTTTTGTTTTTCTTCAACAATTAATACATATGTTGTTTTATAAAAGAAAACACGTTCCTTAAGGTTAAATAATACATCTGGACTATTGGTAAAAGCAATTACATTGTCTTACAGTTTCAAGGAATATTTCATACTTGGCTTCAAAACAAATATCGTGTCTGACATCTTGTAACATTTGTGTTCTTTTGCTGTTCCAAACACACATCCGTGATGTGTCTACGAAGATACAGGTTGTTTTAAAGTTGAGAAAATGCAAAGTTTCTGTCCTTAATGTGATCATTATTTTTACTTTGAGTTTAGCATCTGCGGTTTTTAGAAACATCAATATTTTATGAAGCTTTAATAAATTTTGGTCAAATTGTTTGGAAATTTCTCATGAATTTATATGAAGTATTTGTTTCTAGATTTCAATGCATTATTTCCTAGAATACTTCTGATGGATACAATCCGTTCTTCTTGTTTTTCTGTTTGGCTACACGATGGCTATCTGTGCTAGTCGTCCCTAATTATGCAGTGTAAGAGTAGAGGGAAGGGAGCTAGTCATTACCACCCACCACTAACTCTTGGGCTACTCTTTTACTGACAATAAATGGAATTGACAGTTACATTATAAAGGCCCTACGGCATAAAGGACGCCTATGTTTGGTGTGACGGGGATTCAAACCAGCGACCTTCAGATTATGAGTGGAGCGCCCTAACCATCTGGTCATGTCGGACTGTTTTATTTATTTGTTTTCTAACACAGAAAATGTATCAACAGTATATGAGCGCAGTGAGTTCTCCACTTTATTTATCTAGTTGAATATTGAGATATTAATTTTACATTTTATGTTTATAAATGAATAAATTCTGTCTTGATACAGTTTTTAAATAACGTTCACCGTTACCTGACTTTATTCGAATGAATTGTCGTTGTTGTTTTGAATTAAGCACAAAGCTACACGGTGGACTATCCGTTCACCGCCTACCACGGGTATCGAAACCCGGTTTTTAGCGTTGTAAGTCCGCAGACATACCGCTGAGCCACTGGGGAACTTTATTCGAATGAATCATATTGTGTCTGCAACACATTTTTATGAAAGCTTTGACACTTATATTGCTTATTCTAAGCATGTGCTTGCTAGAAGAAATTAACATGTAAAAGTAACGGTATTTTTAAAAATATTTATTTCGCCAGTTTGGTCTTTAGTGGTTAAAACTAGGCACGCCATTGTTTATTAAAATCTATCGTATCTGACTGTTTACGATTTCTTAAAATTTTCTGCTTTATTAAAGTTTCAGGACTCAGTAACAAAACAAATATTTGAGTGGAATAGTACTAAGAACAAACTATCCATTCTTCGTGTAACATAAATGAGTTTTTCAAAACGTTGAAAATCGAAGATCCATTTCACTTCAACATGAAGTTATGTTATACATTACGTACGTTCAACAAAATATTACACATATATGTAAATTAAATGTATTTAGTGCATAACTTCATAAATAGCGCAGCCTTAAATAAAATATCAAGCTGCCGAAAGTTTGAGCCTACAAAGAGAGAATGACCATATTCAATATTGAGAACAACAAGCTCTCAACATGAAAACACAGTTAGGTTTTAAGCCTAATTTGAGTTAACAGGACTGTTTAAAATGAAGGTCTATGAAGAACCATTCGAGAAGATCGCTGAATTTAGTCAGTATATTTGTAAGACTTATAATTGTTGAATACTTTTCTATTCTACAAAGACAATGCCAATTTCGAATTATACTATTGTTCCTTCATTTATGAGTTCGGTATGGGTTTAGTTTGGTTTCCTTTGAATTTCGTGCAAATCTATACAAGGGCTATCTGCACGAGTCGTTCCTAATTTAACTGTGTGAAACAAGAGTGAAGACAGCTAGTCATCACCACCAACAGCCAATTCTTAGGCTACTTTTTTACCAACGAATATTGGGATTTACCATAACATTATAACGCCTCCACGACTCAACTGGCGAGCATGTTTGGTGTGACTGGGTTTCGAACCCGCGATCCTCGGATTACGAATCAAGTGCCTTAACCACCTGGCCATGCCGGGCCAGTTCGACACAGAAAACGTTCGTTCAAAACACAGAGACATTATTTGTTAGTCTGAACGTGTTCATTTACTCTTGTGTTAGAAATTCTGAAGTCGTACAACTGACCACAAAATGAACGAAGAAAATATAAATTAGATTGTATTACTCAGTTTCGCTTGATAGCCATAAGTTACGAAATTTTTCATTTTTCAGAAAATTTCAGTTTTAGTTTTTTTTAATTTAAAACTAATGATTAATAGATTTCTAAGCATTCAAGAGTATTCATTGTACGTTTTTTTACAAACATCTTATGAATAATAAAATACCTTAATGATTTACATGGAAAAGTCAACGACTAACTTTTATGAATTTTTAAAATGTACAAGTTCGGGTTAGGTTGATAGTTATAACTTCTACAATCTCTTTGCTTCATATTTCCAAATTAACTGCCAGCTAGAACGTTAAGAGAAATTAAACTTCAATTTTGGCTGTTATTGTTTATCTACTTCAACTGTTCATAACAACTCGATTAATTACAAGCGTTGCTAACTTCATAATGACAGGGTTGCACACAGAACCTGCACTTGAATTATCTGCGTGTCGCTTGAAGAAGATTTTTCCAGTTACTCCGGATATTCTTCTGTAATGAGGTTCCAGCGACATCTTCATATTTAAAATTGCAGAAGGTGAAACATTAGGTATAGGCACATTTTACTAAGATATCTATATATCTAGGTATGTAGATCAGATACCTACTGTATTGTAGGTTTATTTATTGAATTTCGCACAAAGCTACTCGAGGGCTATCTGCGCTAGCCGTCCCTAATTTAGCGGTGTAAGACTAGAGTGAAAGAAGCTAGTCATCACCACCCTCCGAATAATGGTGTTAACCGTTACATTATAACGGCTGAAAGGGCGAGCATGTTTGGTGTGACTGGGTTTCGAACCCGCGATCCTCGAATTACGAGTCGAGTGCCCATGCCGCAACCTATTATATACGAAACAATTAACGCGTTTCAAAGAAACGAACAACATGTAGTTAATAATGTTTATCGAAAGAATGTAAAAACCCCTAAAAACATGAACCCGAAAAACACAAAGGGTGTAAACTGCTACTGCGTCTTCAATTTAAACACAATATTAAAAATACGTAAAAATAAAAACATGAACTTAATAAAAGGATGCAAAGTGCTATTACGTCCCAATTTTACTCTAATATTAAAGGTACGTCGTAAAACCCTAAAAAGAAATAAGATCCAAAGAAACACAGAGATGTTGTAACAGATTTACAATGCCCTATGTATTTTAATGTTAGTTTCATTTAACTATATATATATGTGTGTGTCTGTGTGTATATATACACATAGAAATGTTTATTGCGGAAGTTCCATCTTTAAATTTGTGTAAGATTCTTGTGTGTAAGAATCAACAATGTACGACTGTCAGTAGTGCTGTCCACTAAACTATCGAAAATGTCTTCTAAAATGTTTATAACTCAACTCGTCAGCGGATTATTGCATCTCAGAACAGCTGGTATGGGTATTAACACTTTTATTATTAGAGCAGAGAACAACGTTTCGACCTTCCTAAACCATCCTAACGTTGCTTAGGAAGATCGAAACGTTGATATCTTCTTTAATGATAAAAGTATTAATACCTACATCAGCTGTTCTGAGATAAAGTTTCATTTCAAGTGGGTTTCTTATCATCAAGGACAATAGAATATTGTTTGTTCGCAACGTTCAGAATACTACAAGCCTCGGAAATCTATCAGAGGGCTACAGAATTTGACCAGGAACGTTTATAAATTTCGAACCTTTTAAACATTCAACTTCAGAGAATGAACTTTGTACGTTAGTATTACTAAAATGACATTAGATATCTATCTTCTGTGAAAAGTAAGCTTATAAATCGCGTTAGGCTAAACCAAATAGAACTAGCTAGCAAATAAAGTGTACCTTTATATCAACATAAAATTAATTCGCTCATCGTGGACCTGCAGCGTCTATAAAATATTCAGTTCCAGATCAGATATAAGACTGAATATTTTTTTGAGACTTGGTAACATTTCTGTAAATAAATAATCATTTATAATAAGGGTTATTATAATCTGCACTGTTTCTTTTGCATATTAAGATATATTTATCGTAAGAAAGAATATTGAGTGTATCAGTCTTGTTGGCAAATATAAATTTAATACATATTCACATTCAATTAACTTCTAAGTTCAAATTTAAATTTTATTTTAATTGAAACCGTAATACTTAACATAATAAATCGGAAACTTGTCATAGAGAAATTATGATACGTAACAGTACAAACTATTAAAATTCAAAACGCAAATAATTTTTTTTTGAATTTCGCACAAAGCTACTCGAGGGCTATCTGTGCCAGCCGTCCCTAATTTAGCAGTGTAAGACTAGAGGGACGGCAGCTAGTCATCACCACCCACCGCCAACTCTTGGGCTACTATTTTACCAAAGAATAGTGGGATTGACCGTAACATTATAACGCCCCCACGGCTGAAAGGGCGAATATGTTTGGAGCGAAGGGGATGCGAACCAAGGACCCTCAAATTACGAATCGCACGCCTTAACACGCTTGGCCACGCCGGGCTGAGAAGCAAATAAAAGAAACACAAATAGTGAAAAAACTACTATTACGCGTCTAACTTTAAAAAATATAAAAAAAAATATAAGTAGTATGCAAACTACAACTACGTCCTTAATTTTGCAACAATATTAAAAGTACGTAAAAACCTAAAAAATGAACAATAAACAGAAATAACGAATAAACTACAACTACGTCCTTAATTTCAAAACAATATTAAAAGTGAGTAAAAACCTAAAAAACGAACCAAAAACACAAGTAGTGAGCAAACTACAACTACGTCCTTAATTTTGCAACAATATTAAAAGTACGTAAAAACCTAAAAAATGAACAATAAACAGAAATAACGAATAAACTACAACTACGTCCTTAATTTCAAAACAATATTAAAAGTGAGTAAAAACCTAAAAATTGAACCAAAAACACAAGTAGTGAGCAAACTACAACTACGTCCTTAATTTTGCAACAATATTAAAAGTACGTAAAAACCTAAAAAATGAACAATAAACAAAAATAACGAATAAACTACAACTACGTCCTTAATTTCAAAACAATATTAAAAGTGAGTAAAAACCTAAAAATTGAACCAAAAACACAAGTATTGAGCAAACTACAACTACGTTCTTAATTTCACAACAATATTAAAAGTACGTAAAAACTTAAAAAAACGAACAAAAGAAAGACAAAAGGTACAACGTACTGCTACCTTCCCAAGTTAACCATTCTATGCCTTTTCAGTTCGATTTGAAATTAAATATATGCGTTTTACAGTTATACTAAATTTCAATTTACATTTATATAACTCCCGATATACTCAGAATGTATCACTGTCGTTTCTCGTAGACACAGAGATATATATGTATTGTGACTTCTTGAACAAATGCACTGTTTGAAAGATACATAAACTGATTAATTTCTTCTGTTGGAGATATTGTTTTAAATGGTTGTATGTCATTGTTTAAAGACAAAGTTATACACCAGGTTGTCTTCACTCAATCCACCACGGGGACCCTGCATCGTCAGATGGTTAGAGAGCTCAATTCGTATTCTTTGGGTCGGGGCTCGAATCCGCGTCACAGAAAACATGCTCGCCCTTTAACCGTGGGGACGTAACAGTGTGACGATCAATTCCAGTATTCGTTAGTGAAAGAATAGCTAAATTAGTGCAGTGTAGCTTTGAGCAAATTTCTAAACAAACAAACAAAACTGTAACACTTATGACTTTTTTTTTAGTCAACCAAGGGATTTTTAGAATGCGGGTTCGATTATAAGACCAATAATTATTGTATTTCGAAAGGGCCGGAGAACGTGTTTGACCGACGTATACTGACACATCATTGGTCCAACTGATAATTTAGTGTACGCTACTTTTGCCACATTCCAGTTAAAAACTTTACTTTCCAAATCCGAAAATTCTGTAACAGTAATTAATAAACTTTGTTTTAAACGTTGAAACTCAATATACATACAATGTTATTGTTTTCATAGGTCAAAGTTCATGTATCTCTCGGCACTTTACTGTTTATATAAACTCATGCATGTGGTACTTCAATTTTGTTTAACGTGCATTTCGGTTCATAAGCGACTTAAATTCTTGAATATTAGCATTTATATTTATAATAAATGTCAATCGACTGGCATTACAAACTAAACCAAATCAATTTCACTGAAACAATTTGAAAAATACAACAGCGGCTAATGTTTTAAACATGATCGAGGGTGTATTTTCAGTTTACGAACGCTCACTTGTTTTGTTTTTGAAACTCGAAATCTGATATTTTTATTACAAAATTATCAAAGTTCAAGTTTCTCCATATTCGTCAATACTTTATTCGTATCGTTAACTCTATTAAAATAGGAATGGTTTTTTCTCGAGTATTTCCCCCCACTAAATCTACAGTTCAGTGTGAATTACGAGTGCCAATATTTATTTTAAGTTCTTGTAATTGAATGACACGCCTCGTGTACATTTCCATTGCTAGCTTATAACGTACGCCTGCTCTGATGATGTTTGTAAAATAACATTTTTTTAGCAAGTTAATTCATGTAAATTTTGTGAATCAGGTGTTACGCCATCATGTCTAAATAGAGAAGAAATATTCTGATAGCACACACTCACCACGAAACTTTCATGTCGTTACTGAGACGGCTGATAGACGTAACAAACCCTGGCGTGATTGCTGTGCGTATACCCGTCTCGGATATGAGCATTACCATAATAATCGACTCTATACTTTCCCCAAAGGAACAATATTTAGACAGTTGCCAGTTTGATGTATCGTTGGTATGCGTTTAGAGAATGAAAATGTAGATTAGGGACATGTCTCCAAGAGGTTGAAGAGAGGAGAGATTGAAGTGTATATATGCTACAGCTGGAATAGACATGTGTAACAATCACGTTAAATGACCAATTTGCCTCACGTGCTCATCACCTGCTGCCCTCTAATAGTTTCGTTTGCTTAAAGAGATTTGTATTGTAATGTTGAGGACAAACTCGAGTGCTTCATTCATATGGCTCATCGCTCAAACGTTCCTTCCTCAAATTCATTTATAAAAATAAAGAATGAAACATTTACTGCAGGTTAGTCTAGAAACACACACGTGACGTAACACATTAGTTTGTTTATTCACTCAATATTCACTCAATTTAATTTCTATAAACACTTGTCAATATATTTGTTTTTCAAAGGAAACAAAGAAGCTTGAGACTTGTAGTCTCGTTTAGTTTTTCTACATGAGTGAAAAGGTTTAGTTAATGCAAGATTATGACACACAGAAAAAAAAAATGTTTTTTGAATTTCGCGCAAAGCTACTCGAGGGCTAACTGTACTAGTCGTCCGTTATTTAGCAGTGTAGAACTAGAGGGAGGGAAGCAAGTGGTCACCACTCACTGCCAACTCTTGGACTAATGTTTTACCAACGAATAGTGGGACAGACCGTAACGTTATAACGCCCACACAACTGAAAGGGCGAGCATGTTTGGTGCGACAGGGACTCGAACCCGCGTCCTTCGGATTACGAGTCGAACGCCTTAACATACTTGGGCAGGCCGAGCCTGAAAATATTTGGTTAATGCAGGATTATAATACACAGTAGTAGAAAGTTCACTTAATGCAAACTTATGATATTTAGGAATAAATTACAATGTTTGAAGGTTCAGTAAGAGGAAAGATGGATAATTAAGGTTTCTTGATGCACGTATTTTTATCTGCCGACGTAAGTCACTTACTACTCAATATAACGAGATAAGCTATTTTATGCAGTAAGGAAGAAACAACTACAACTGAACTTAAAGCATAACTTATTTCCTTGTGAAATTTAATTATATATTATCTCTAAATTAAAACCTTTTTAACAGGAAATTTCATTTGTTTTGTTAAAAAAAAATCGCATATTTTGTTTTGCTCTCTTTTATTTAAGGTCTGATGAAGCTGTCGAAGTGAGAAGCACTTTGGCCTCTCCATTTCACGAGCCTCGTGACTGTGAAGTGCTTACACGTCTCTTGACTTAGTACGTTTTTGTTCTAACTGTTAAGTTACCGACTTGTTTATACACTTCATTATCCATTGTGATCCCTTATTGTTTCATCTTGAGCAATTTTGTGTTCCTGCCAGTTACAAAACCCTGTGTAAAGGAAATTCCAGACGCAGTAGTCGTGGTAACTAATATCTACGTGAAATACACACGTGATTCTAACAGTAATTAGAAGAACTAATTTCAACTTTTTTTGAGTGACTTATGTGTTATTACGTATCTTATAAATGACAACATTTTGGACTCGCAAACACTTTTGTGTATAGTGACTTTAGAAGGGATGAGTCCACATGGAAGTCCATCGTTAAGAGTTCCCCGATGTTACAGCGGTAAGTCTACCAACTCCCAACGCTAAAATGAAGGGTTCGATTCTCCTTGGTGGACTTAGCAGATAGCCCAATATGGCTTTACTATAAAAAAAAACACACAAACCATCGTTAAAAAGCTTGAATTTGCAAACATTCGTACTTACTACAACTTATCTTCTTAAATAACATGAGGAATAAAACTGTATTGATTAATTATACCTATTTTGTCACATTATATTATTATTGTATTCCTGAGTTATCAATACGAGTTTTCTTTTCTTTCATGTGATTTGTGTTATGTGCTACTGTAACCGTATATGTGTTTAAATATCTAAGTGTTTTCTAAAATAAGATGTGCTCTCCTGTCATAGACGGGCCCGGCATGGTCAGGTGAGTTCAGGCGTTCGACTCGTAATCTGAGGGCTCGAATCGCCGTCACAACAAGCCGCGGGAGCATTATAATGTGACGGTCGATTCCACTATTTATGGGTAAAAGAGTAGCTCAAGAGTTGGTGGTGAGTGGTGATGAGTAGCTGTCTTCCCTCTAGTCTTACACTGCTACATTTGGCACGGCTAGCGCAGATAGCCTTCGTGTAGCTTTGCACGAAATTCAAACAAAATATCCTGTGCTAAACACTTTGCCACACCAATAAATACAACGAAACATAATACATCTTAATTAACATTTGCCTATTTAATAAAATATTTTAAAACCCATTTAAGCAAATTACTAAACATCCAGACACGTGATACAAAACCTTTTAAAGCTATGATAATTGTCAGTGAGGGTTCAGGCTGGTTCTCCAGCTGTCACGCTCTTTGTGTTACTAGAGTGCAGCTTGCCACGTGTCCTACAACGGGGACAATGAACATTTCCTGAACCAAAATGAACGAGTTCGTCGTTCCGAAACTACACGTGGTACGTACCTCTTGTGGTACAATAGTCGCACATCGTTTGACAGGTTGCTATTTCGCTTAAAGACTCAAACGACAATACTAAATCTATAGTGTCTACAGAAAGTATGCATAATGGTCTAGGTATAATCCATTGTGTAATAAAACAGCCTGATGTAACACAAAGAGTTTCACTAAGTTGCAATACATCTTTTTTCAGAAGTTTGTTTTGGAATTTCGCACAAAGCTACTCGAGGACTATCTGTGCTAGCCGTCTTTAATTTAGCAGTGTAAGACTAGAGGGAAGGCAGCTAGTTATCACCACCCACCGCCAACTGTTGGGCTACTCTTTTACTAACGAATAGTGGTATTGACCGTCACATTGTAACGCCCCCACAGTTGAAAGGACGAGCATGTTTGGCGCGATCGGGATGCGAACCCACGACCCTCATATTACGAGTCGCACTCCTTAACGCGCTTGGCCATGCCGGGCTATTCTTATTTTATAGAAGTACAAAATATTCAAGAGCAATTCTATAGCAGCCAGTGAAGATGTCACACATCAGTAAAAATAACACAGTTATAAATTTGTGAAAATGGATATGAGCTAGCCTATAACCGTTAAATCGTTTTTAACCACATTTATTTCAAAAACCGATGTATAATTTTACTAAAAACATTTATACATTTAATAAAGTTAATCAGTCAGACGCACCAATAATGTATTGTTAGTTGTAACTGGTGAAACACGAGGATACTGATTCATTAAAACAGAATTAAAATATTAAAATATTCAGATAGTGGCAGAAGCACCACAAATTAATCCGCCATTGAAACACTTAAATCAGGAACGTTGCACTGCACCTAGTGATATGCATCTACGTCATCACACACAAGCTGTTCGATCGTTGATACAGACAGAAAACCTCGGATCAGTATTGTATTAGATGTTTGTCTATTTATTGTCGTTGTTTTTGGCTTGGTATAGTTTCTTGTTTCATTTATGTGATACGTATTGGTGTACTCAAGACGTATTAATATTAGAAATGAACGACCTTTTAACTGTTACCAATAGGTTGTTTTTGTTTAGTTAAACACTCAACGTTTCGCTATACAGACGCCCTTAGGAGCGTTCGTTGAAACACAAACCGAAATTGACAACATCTTCGTGTACATAACTCTTTACATTGGAAGTTTCGATTTGTATTTTAGTGAACGCTCCTGAAGAAGCTTGTAAAGCGAAACGTTCAGTTTCTAATTGAATAAAAATAGTTGGTGATATGAGGTCGTTTATTTCGAGCATTACAGAGTTGTTGGAAGTATGTAACAGTTGCTTAACTAGCACCGAAAGAATGCAAATTACGTTCATTCAGTAGACAACTTTTCATGACATAAAATCGAATCAATATGCTTTCGTTTGAATCAAATAATTTTACGTTATTTACATCATTTGAGCCTTCAGGGAATATTCTTCACTGTTAATCACTTGTATTTTAGTTAGTTTATTTGTTTGTTTTGGAATTTCGCACAAAGCTACTCGAGGGCTATCTGTGCCAGCCGTCCTTAATTTAGCAGTGTAGCTAGTCATCAACACCCACAGCCAACTCTTTTACCAACGAATATTGGGATTGACCGTCACATTATAACGCCCCCACGGCTGAAAGGACGAGCATGTTTGGTGTGTTATATTTTAGTACAAATAGTTATGGAAATAAAAAACAGGAAGTGTGAATATTCCGGGCTGACATCCTTTTATTATGTAAAAAATTAACTACCCCAGTGTATATTCATGATTGTATTATATTCAGGGTTATACCGTGAAAGTATGTCGAAAAGAAAAAATTACCTTACCAACAGTAAAAGAGAACATCTAAAAACTTACCCTGAAATCGAAAATAAGCATTTTATTTCTGTTAATTGTTAATCCGTTAACCCTATTGTTCATCTCATCCTGTAAAATAAGAACGCAAAAACACACTTAAATCCCGGAAACGAAACATTTTATGTACTATTAGCTCATACTGTGATTGGTTGTCACCCAACAAATTAGCATATCAATATAAAGCCTGTGGAAGTATGGGTAATATTAGCATGATTCAAGTCATTACTTTCAAGAATGAAATATTGAATGAGGAGAATGTAAAAACCCCAAAGTTTCATTTGGTTGAAGACAATCCATAAGAAAACCTCTGGTAAGGCTCCAAATGTGGTATGTGAGAATTGCACTGTTAAAAACAGAAGTGCTTTTAAATAGGAAACCGAAACTCTCCAAAAACAAATTAAGTACTAGAGGGCATGTAATGTACGAGAAAGCTATGTAAAGGGTTTGTTTTAACTGCAACGTTATCCCTAAAATGGTAGGATACACATTAGTAAGAAGTGATATCAAAAGACGTGTAACTGCTTAAAAACAACTGTTGATAAAAGGTAATTCAACCGGAAGGTTGAAATTGACATTATGCTACTAACAGTGGAATGAAAAACCTGGAGACGTCGGCTTTTTACAGATGACTCCAAATTGTTGGGTGACAGTTCAATGACAGTTTCTTGGATTAAAAAAAAGAGGAAACGTGTTATGTCAATGGACAATGTCTAGAGAAAATCGTAATGGGATATCGGAACAAGTTTGGGGCTGCATCTAAATCAACCTGTAGGTGACCCCGACTGCTGACAACTACACACGAATTTTGATCCATCATGCAGTTCCCGTAGGAACACGATTTGCCAGACAGGGATTTAGCTTTCAGCGAGCGTACAATAAAAGTGGTTAAACGACATCTCGATGGTGAAGCGAGCAACCTTCGCGACTCTGACTTGGCTTGTCCAGAGTCTTGATATGGACATACTCAACGTCGTATTGGCTTATGAAAACAAACAAGTTGGAAAGATCCAAGGGCGATCCAACGAATTAGTTGTCTTGTTGGAACTACTTCGAAACCTTCTGAGCGATATTTCACAATCGCACATCCACAAATCGTAAAGCAAGGCGAATTGCTCTGAGTGAAACAAAGAAATTCCATGGAAAATACTTGTTTGTTTTCCTTTTTGTATTATCCATAATAATATTTAATGTTCTGTTCCGTTTATAATTCAACTGTTATTTGTGTCTCCTGCATGAATATCGCTTGCATGTTTACATTAATAATTTCATTATAGTTTATGCTGTTCAGACATTCACGTTTATCGAGCACCTTTTCCAAAAATTAAAAAAACACTCCTTTTAAACATGTGGACGTTTCAGCGAGTATTGCTGGAAAGTTAGATACTCCTGTCTCCCCTTTCTCAATCTCTCTTTGATGTCTCTCCTCATTCAAAACTCTTCTTGCTTTGACAAGGAAATAAATAGGATTATTTAGTGCAATGAAAAGTAAAAACGTGTTATCGCACAATATATTCCTATTTATTTTCGATACCCGTGGTGGGCAAAGCACAGATAGCCCATTGTGTAGCTTTGTGTTTAATTCAAAACAACAACTGACTATACGAAGACCAGTTGCATCTCGTATAGTAATACGAAGAAGATGATTTAAAATAAAGGCAGAAAAATAACAATGAGGCCAGTTTATGGATTTAATACAATAGGCCAGTTAATGGATTTAATACAATAGGCCAGTTAATGGATTTAATACAACATATTTATTTTATATTATCTTAAAGATGAGGATCTCGAAACGCAAACTGTATTAATAAAAACTGCGTAATATATTAATGGCAAAGACATTTATAGAATGAAAGGAACATTCGAGAAATGTCACACGTTGATGTTGTTATTGGTGTCACATACCAAGGTATATGTCTTGAATAGATCATCACGTACAGGATTTAGTTAGGCAGACCCGATGTGATTAGTATGTTTATACAAAGGACTACAAATGCAACGAAAAGCAACAATCATCTTTGGAGAAATCATCATTCGAATTAGATAAATGAGGAGACGTAATGGAATATAGGTTATTAGGTTTGAAGTAAATAACCAAGAGTATTAATATTAGTAAATATTAAGAGTCAAAACAGATAGAAATAAGAAATGGACCAAAATGGCAGAGTTGTCAGAGGTATTCTGTGGAAGTGGTAATGAAATGCGAAAATATAATCAACATATACAGAGCTCGAGAGCAAATAGAATTGTTACCATAACGCTATAAATCATTAGACTCATAACCGTTCATTCAAGTCTTGTTACCAGTTCAATTCTTCCCTAACATCCTTGTCCGCGTCTTATTGGCGCTAAACACACATTTGTAATGTTCTAGTATTTTCGGTTTAACTGGAACTTGGTCGACATACAGAACGTGCTTTGAACCAAATAACTTTTCAGCTATCGATCTAAGCCACAAGTTTCATTTAGACAAATATAATTATTTCTTTAACGTACACGTGAACTCTGCTCTCGGCTACGACAGTGACTTCATTGATTTATGTTGTGCTCGGGTAACTTAGTAAAAATAAACATCAGTGTGAACGTTCCAACAGCCCGCTTCTCTAATGGCTCGCTTCATTATTAAATAAGTATTCTCGCTAAATGACTGAGACCCCTCTCAAATATCTGTGCAGGCCTAATGAGACAGTATTTACTTTAAACACTTGAAGATATCTCGAGATTGGTGCTGACCTGTTCATTTGCTGTCTTACTTACATTATTAAATGAACACTGATTTATTTGCCTCATTATTAATTCTTGTGAAGAATGTAATTCATAAAATAAATGCACAATTCGGCTCGCGTCGTAATTTCAATTGATTCTCCTTTTTGTATTCTGAAGATTATATGACTTAAAAGAAGTAGGCATTTTGTATTTTGCTAAATAATTCTACGAACCATAACATTGAATTTGTTTTTTGAACTTGCGTAAAGCTATTCTAGAGTTACCTGCGCTATCTGTCCATAATTTAGCAGTGTAAAACTAAAGGGAAGGCAGCTAGTCATCACAACCACCCGCCAACTCCTAGGCTACTCTTTTACTAACGAATAGTTGGATTAACCGGTAACATTATAACACCTTCGCGGCTGAAAGGGCGAGCATGTTTGGTGCGACGGGGATTCAAACCCGCGACCCTAGAATTTTGAGTCGATTGCCTTAACCACTTGGCCATGCCGGGGCCTACATGAGTTTAAAATAACTGGACAACATTTCCCAAAGTCATCAAATGACGAATTGAATTTTAACCAAAATGATTATCACTGAAAACATTTTTTTGTAAAAAACATATTTCATTAAAAGCATAAAATTAGTGATTTAATAATCTATTTCATTTAACAAAATCTTTTTTGCAATTATAACATGATTCGTTTAGGCCGCACAGTAAGGCTTCAAGGACAATGATTAATAATGTATTGTTTTCTTACACCAGTAAGTAACATTTCTCCTTCAAACCCTCGTGTACGCGATGCTTTCACGTCACGCGTTCATTGCATTGCTGTCTTGAATCAAAATGTCGTATAAGGATGCAAAAAATACGACTGCATTTAAAAAATATTTCGAATGACTGAAGAATTTCTCGAGTTAGGTATGAAATTAGTTTTTCTTTTCCTACTTTATACTGCATTAAATAGCTGTTTATTTCAGTTGAAGGTGAATGATGTTTGTTTGTTTTTTTGGAAATTCGCACAAAGCTACTCGAGGGCTATCTGTGCTAGCCGTCCCTAATTTTGCAGTGTAAGACTAGAGGGAAAGCAGCTAGTCATCACCACCCACCGCCAACTCTTGGGCTACTCTTTTACCAACGAATAGTGGGATTGACCGTAACATTATACACCCCCACGGCTGGGAGGGCGAGCATGTTTAGCGCGACCCTCGGATTACGAGTGCACGCCTTAACGCGCTCGGCCATGCCAGGCCCCAGGTGAATGATGGTAACGATCCATTTCTGTATAATTTTCAAGCACATTATCCAGTTCATTGCACATCATCATGAAGTGGAACTCGATGTGCAGTATTTTAATTATTGCGTTTATGTTTGTCCATCGTTATAACTACACCTATGTTTAAATCAAATAATACTGCGTTATTGTGTCGAGCGTCACATAAGATATTTTGTTAAGAAATATATTATGACTCCTTTCTTTGATATTTACAGACCTGCGCATTAAAAAGTCAAGTGGATAAAATTACAGGTTAGGCCGGAAACAAGATAGGTACTACTTGGAGTTTTAAGTCACAACCTCATTGCTAAAAGCACCTGCAATGAAGTACAAGAGGTAATACTGTACTATAAGTCACAAACCTATTAACAAGATGTTTGTCTTTCAACTGAAAAAAGGACGCCCTCCTAGAAATGACATGAATAAATGTCTTTCTAAGAGGTACAGGTTGTGAAATTACACGATGTCCTTTTAAGAGGTACAGGTTGTGAAATTACACGATGTCTTTCTAAGAGGTACAGGTTGTGAAATTACACGATGTCCTTTTAAGAGGTACAGGTTGTGAAATTACACGATGTCTTTCTAAGAGGTATAGGTTGTGAAATTACACGATGTCTTTAATCGTGTGTCTTTTTTTTTTTTTTACATCAATAAATTTTCGCAAGTTGCCTCTTGCTCAAAACACCGCTGTTTGATTGCTGTTTAACTTATACATACGTGTTATGCGTTCGGAATACAGTTCGATATAAATGCATTTTCATTCTCGCTTGTTTTCAGTACCTTTACTGTACCTGTGAATATTGTATGAAGAAAACATTGATATTTTAGAGCGATATAAGAAGTGGTTATGTTTGAACCAATTCATTCTTAGGTTCTAGGAAAGGCAAGTGGTATTTGTACCGAAAACATTCCCAGTCTCATTACGCCTTGCTTTTTACTTTGAATCACACGGCGCCTGTTGAAAGTTAAGCCTACACACGTGCGTAAAAAATGTAGCAAATGCAGTTAACGTGCCTGTATTTTAACACATTGCCAATACCATCTGATTATCATTAGTCTAAACTGAGCACAGCTGAGTTAGCTTCACATGAAACTATTGATTCAAAAAACTCAACGAAAGATAATGAAACTTTGAAACTTTGCACAATAACATCATTGGACCATAAATTAACTTTATACACTGATTAACTTCAACAAGAAAATAAGCCATGCTCTATATATTGACTATGACAATGATATCACTGATGTGTGGATACTGATTGACTAATATCTACTTACTGACCAACTAACTTCGATAAAACCAAGCTCTACCAATTAACTGATAAACTGAATGAATCTGACTTATTTCCACAAACTTACTGATTAAAGTGAACAAATGTGACTTATTTCCACAAACTTACTGATTAAAGTGAACAAATGTGACTTATTTCTCAAAATGTACTGATTAAAGTGAACAAATGTGACTTATTTCTCGAAATGTACTGATTAAAGTGAACAAATGTGACTTATTTCTCGAAATGTACTGATTAAAGTGAACAAATGTGACTTATTTCTCAAAATGTACTGATTAAAGTGAACAAATGTGACTTATTTCTCAAAATGTACTGATTAAAGTGAACAAATGTGACTTATTTCTCAAAATGTACTGATTAAAGTGAACAAATGTGACTTATTTCTCGAAATGTACTGATTAAAGTGAACAGATGTGACTTATTTCTCAAAATGTATTGATTAAAGTGGACAAATGTGACTTATTACTACAACCTCACCGGCTTAATCGAGTGAAAGTTTAAATAATTTTTACGTACTGACTGACCATGTCAAAGAAAATCTTAACGAGAACCACGTATCGATTGAACATGTTGAAAGAAATCTTCAAAGAGGCAACATACTGAACACTAGAATAAACGAATTTGCATATCGGGAGGCTGTAATAACTACAAAGTAAAATGTGATGTTTTCAGTAAAACTGTTTACTAAAGACTACTTCTAGTCAAAGACGATTGAGACACAAGAAGGTTGTATAGTTCTGATTTATAATAATAACAACACGTATGTGTTACGTAAGAAATGTATAGGATAAAATTAACTAAAATGATAAGTGTTAATCGTGTGTGTTAGTATTTTTTACACTATTTGTATTCGTGTTGATACTTAGATGAGGTTTGGTAATCAAACATATTAATTATATTTGACAAAGAAATTAGTAAATATTTTACTTCTAATATCATTTTGTATTTTAGCAATTTTAATATACACATATATAAATAATTAGTCCTCGATTTAAGCCTAAAAGTATGTTTGACCTACCTGCGTGCGCTTTGAAAGCTTGTTTCATTTCATGACGTGGCCATAGGTAGAGTACGTGCCCTTTTAAAAATGTTTTATGCGCATACCAGTGGTATCTTACAGTAAAGCCTAAAGTAACCACGGAGAGGCGCCACATACCAGCACTTTTCAGTTTGTGGGTTAAGTGAAGAAAGTTGCTTAGTTTCTACACGCACATATCGACCAGAAACCCTAGTGTGTCATATGACGTGATCACTAGCGAGTTTCTCTTCTGAGATATATAAGTCCCTTCATTGTGAACAATCGCATAACAAGCATCAGGCCGCCAGCTGTCTAACGCTCGTGGATTGTCTGAGGACCTCTAACACTGGTCACGTTCTATTACAGGCACGTATGAAAGACTAAAGACCAGAGGATATCTGGGCACGTACAAATATGACAACCACTCTTTTCCGTCGCTGAGAATCTCAAAACCCACTGTCTCTACCACTCAGTACTTTGGGCGTTGACTTTATAGTAAGAATACCAGTTTTGTTTTGGGACTCTTGTACTCAGTGTCTGAAAGAGCAGGAAACGTTGTGTTTAGGAAACGATTTGTTGATCTGTTTATCAGAGTTTGTTACTTATTCCATTGCTAGTAAATTTTTTTTTATGAGCAAGTGAGAGTTGGCCCGGCGTTTTGCTGATTATCCATAAAATGAAATCGAATACACTGAGTGATACGAACAGACTTGTAGGAACTGCACTAGCGAGTTTGTGCGTGACGTCACTATTGTTTCAACTTACTGGTAAGTTTAGTTTGTTTCATTTAGTGTGTTGGACAAAAGTTTGAGATGAAAACTTATCGGATGGAAACCGAAACACAAATTATTTATAGGGTGCAGATGCACAATATTATTGCATTTAAGAGCTAAATTTGATGAATAACTGTTACGTCAAAAGGTATGTCGCGTGTTTGAGACTAAGAAGTTACAAGTAACGAGCTATTAATTTTAATAAAATATACTTGTAACTTTCAATGTTTATCGTGCTTCACTGTATTTCTTGTCTACAGTGGATTATGTTTCACTGTATTTCTTGTCTACAGTGGATTATGTTTCACTGTACTTCTTGTCCACAGTGGATTATGTTTCACTGTATTTCTTGTCCACAGTGGATTATGTTTCACTGTATTTCTTGTCTACAGTGGATTATGTTTCACTGTACTTCTTGTCCACAGTGAATTATGTTTCACTGTACTTCTTGTCCACAGTGGATTATGTTTCACTGTATTTCTTGTCTACAGTGGATTATGTTTCACTGTATTTCTTGTCTACAGTGGATTATGTTTCACTGTATTTCTTGTCCACAGTGGATTATGTTTCACTGTATTTCTTGTCTACAGTGGATTATGTTTCACTGTATTTCTTGTCCACAGTGGATTATGTTTCACTGTACTTCTTGTCCACAGTGAATTATGTTTCATTGTACTCTTTCTCCGTGAGAGGAATAAATAGTAGTCAAGCAATTTTAACATTTAAGTTGTGTCGAAAGGCACCAATAACATTGTCCTTATTTAACTGTTTGAAGCACATCCGATTTAAACATCTAGAGTATTTCTGAGACCATCCGTATTGTAATCGTAATGTAATTCGCATAACATCGAAAATGATCTCACATAAACAACACTGCTGATCATTCAACTGTTAGAGCCTAAGCTGTAATAAATCATATGAATTAATATGAGCTAGAAATACGAAATGAAGTTGAAATGTTTCACGTAAGAAAGCGTTCGAATTCAAAATATCGACTGAGTTATTATACAACGAATAATGCTTCTGTTATCTTGTCCAGAAAGGCATAGAAATATATTGTTACGTACTCTTAATTCGGTTACGTTCACTCAAATATATATGTATAACCGTAACAAAAACCTAACTTTCATTCATTTAACAATGCAATGAAATTCTACTGGTTTTATATTAAGGTGTACGAGCATCGTATTAAATATCAAATATCCTTGTCTTCTTTACTTGAGTTCACACCAAATTAATTATATTTCAAGTGTTCGAGTAAGTTTAATCTACATATGACACAACTCGATCAATCTGTTCCACACAACACTGCTTACATTTAGAATAACCAGAGTTAATTTAAGCATTTTCGTAGTGTCAAGATTAATAATTGAGTATTGTAATAATATTGGTTCTAAGCTTTTCACTCAGAGCGCTTATGTGTAACTTGTTGATCAGGTTGAAATAAACAGGAAGCATACATAGATCTGGTTATCGACTTTAGCTTATGTATCCAAAGTTTTAAAGCTCAACTGATCATCTGTGTCAAGTTTTAAAGACTTGCCGTTTAGCCTTACATTCTTGGGGCATTGATCATAAAAACTCTTCTGTTAGACAAATACGTAAGATTGAGACTCAGACGACTCCTGGTTAAAAACACCTTCATTAAACTATGTAATTAACCAGTGTTTGATGGCATAAAATAATTCTAAGTTTATTTATCAAAATATCCATGTTTGCAACTTTCTCTTGCACGTTAATGAATTCTTAGTCGATTTCTATTTCATTTTGTTGGTTTTCTTTAAATGATGCGATTGGTTTCGTGTTTCAATTTCACCATCTTTTTCTTCTTGTTCCCCTCTAAACTTTGATCTTTTGTATTATTTTATAATTCATTAGCTATTATTTTTCTGTGATTTTGACAAAGTGAGATTTAATACGTGAATTAAGACACAGCTCCTATCTCTCTTAGTTTGATTTCATGACGTAGGATGCAGTTTCTATCTCTTTTAGTTTGATTTCATGTCTTAGTAAGCACTTCCTATCTCTGTTAGTTTGATTTCATGACGTAGGATGCAGTTTCTATCTATCTTAGATTGATATCGTTACTTAGAATGCAGTTTTTTCTCTTAGTTTGATTTCATGATTAGTATGCAGTTCCTATCTCTGTATGTTTGATTTTATGACTTACTATGCACTTCCTTTTTATGTTAGTTTGATGTCATGACTTAGAATGCAGTTTTTCTCTTAGCTTGATTTCATGACTTAGTATGGACTTCCTATCTCTGTTAGTTTGATTTCATGATTTAGGATGCACTTCATATCTCTGTTAGTTTGATTTCATGAATTAGTATGCATTCCTATCTATATTAGTTTGATTTCATGACTTATGATGCAGTTCGTATCTCTGTTAGTTTGACGTTATTTTCACATAAATTCGTACAGAGCTGTGATAATTTCATGACAATCTTACAGACTTCGTTATAGCTTTTGCATTAATTTCTCCACATGCTATTCAGCTTATGACTGGGGAACTTCAACAGCCTTATAACCTAATTTCCTTACATTTTCGGTTAGTATACAAAAGCTGTTTTCAGTTACAAATATGAAAGCAGAAAGAATATATTTTCTTGTGATGTTGTTACAAATAACATAGAATTAGATATGTTTTAAAGAATATACTTTGAGATTATAGTCCACAACTGTAGAATGAAAACCATCACCAAATTTATGTATTTTATTACATTCAAAGTTTATTTTAAATAGCACATAAAACCTTCACTGTATTCTCACTGAACTGCACGAGCTGATTGAAGCATGACGAGAGCTGTGAATGTACGGCCCAAGTTGTACTTATTTATGTATTGTTGACCGTATTGTTAACTGATCTAATCAGAGAATGTAGTTTTCGTAATGTTTGAATATATGTTAATATTACGTTTTCATTTGCTTTCTTATTGTTTTGTTTTTTTAAATCCTGAAATTTTGGGATGAAAGGTTAGGTATTATCACAGTTAGATCTGAGTTGTAAATTTTTAAAAACAAATAACACTGCACCGAAACAAAACAAAATAATTTCTTCTGATTATTTTGGCCGGCTCTATTCAGAGTCTTAAAAAATTCGAAAATTTAGGAAGTTTTTGTTTCTAGCTGAGCACAAATCTACACACTGGTATCGAAACTTGGGTTTTAGCGTTATAAGCATTCCGAATTACCTCTGAACAACTGGGAGACACGAACGCAAAGTAACCCAAAATAATGAAAAAATACTAAATGAAAACTATCAAATGACACAAAATAACCAATAGTTCCGAATCTATCATACGGATTAATTTCCTGACTGACAAGAAGAAGTTGCAACATGTTTTATAATGTAAAGAGAGATGTTTTCAAGTGTCCATTACGAAACTGACCAATGTGATACAACAAACAACGTGGATGATGCCTGTCTATTTAACGGTGTATTTTCGTATTATAAGGTTTAAAAACTGTGTTGTGTAAAATGCAAATCAACAAATTTAAAGTTTATAGATATTGGTTAAATGAGAAAACGGTCCGGTATGGCTTAACCTCTTAAGGCGTTCGACTCGTAATTCGACGGTCGCGGGTTCTAATCCCACTCGCACCAAACATGATCGCCCTTTTAGCCGTGGAGGCGTTATAATGTAACTGTCAATCCCACTATTCGTTGGTAAAAGAGTAGCCCAAGAGTTGGCGGTGGGTGGTGATGACTAGCTGCCTTCCCTCTAGTCTTACACTACTAAATTAGGGACGGCTAGAACAGATAGCCCTCGAGTAGCTTTGCGCAAAATTCAAAAACAAATATACATACGAAAAAACAAACTCGTACGAGTTTCAAAAAATCCGATAGCAATTTTTTTTGGAATTTGTAAATCTTGAACCTTCAGGGATATTTGATTTCTAAATTTATTTATTTGCTAATAAACGTACTATAACTTCATCATATTATGCAGATCCCTCGAAGGTTGTCCCCCAGTGGAGACAGCGGTAATACTATAGACTTACGACGTTAAAACAAGATAAGTGACAGAATTTATATAATTTTATATCTTTTATATTCCAATGACTTTTATCAAGAGACAAATGTAAAAGGTTTAATAGATTTTGTTTGTTTTCCAGTTTGATTGGTGTACCTTTTTAAGTTACATGTAATGTAGTCTAGACGTGAGTCCTTACTGGGTTAGAAGAGCATTGCATTAATTCTAACCAAAGTTTATCTAAAAAAAATTGCCCAGTTCTTACAACAAAACTTAGTTTCTTCGTGATATTATTTATATTGGTATATTTTGTTCGTTGAAAAGTTTATTTGCGTATTTAAGCCAATGTTTGAAAAGTCTTAGCTCTAACAATTTCACGATCCAGCTAGAACTGGATTTTCTCGAAGTATGACAACTTGTTTATTATATAATCTGAAAGTGCAAATATTTGTATCCAAATTTAGAAATACACATTCGCTAAAAACATGCTAACAGATTCAAGTCATAAGAAGATGAAAATAACCGTATTTATTATTACATATAAAAGGTAATACGTTTGTGTTTTGCTCATATGTTAACTGTAATAAATATTAATATATACATGTATATATAATCTTATGAATTAAAGCTAATTATGCCTAGGACTATCACTGAGTTTTGATGTGGTCAACACAATTATTTCTAGTAACTGTTCGTGTAACTTGCTATTAAGGGACAAAAGACAGAACCACGTGTGTTGATTATGTCTGCTCTGAAGGTTTACAATCGTCTTCGAGAAAGAGATTGCGTTAATATATACGCGTAAAGAAGTCACTGTCCGTTAATCCGTTTGTTAAGTGATATAAACACGTTCTAACTGATAACGCAGCGTGTCTGTATATTTTCATACACCATAAGATGATAAATATAGCTTTATATTCACAAACAAGTAATTGCGTGGGAAAAATGACATGGAACAGCTTATTGGGAAATGAGTTTGGGAAAAGCAGAACCTAACTCAGATAATGGAAAACTTCTTGAAGATTATAACGTTTGAATGACTCAATTTCTACAAGTTACGTACTAATTTTATGTAGTTTTAAACCTCGACTTAATTTCGTTATAAACGATGCACTAAAGTATTATTTATAATAAGTCAGAAAGGAGTGGCGTAAATCGGACCCGAAACCCTTGATATAAATAAATCGACTTCATTTAATATTCCTAGACAACCATATTGTAGCAGTTAAATGTAACCATCACAAATCCATCTGGAGCTAAAAGGCTTAAAGAACATTTCAAGCTTTTACCTTAAATTAGGATAAGGCATGAATAATTATCTTATCTCGAATAAGAATGATACAAACCTATCTGACATTATTGTTTGATTCTGTTGAAGCCACATAACGTAGATCATTAAAGCTCTACAAGAGACACAGACCTTTTAGAATATGCTTGAGATTTTGTTTAATATAGTATGCTCTACTCATTATTTCCAAATAATACTCAGCTATTTCGTGCATCCGAAGACTTACGACGAACTAGGTCTCCTTGAATAAAACAGAAAACAAAATCAGACTTATAAAGTAGAGAGGGAGGGAAGTAACCGCCCTTTCACATAGAGATCCGAATGAAGAGATTAAGAGAGTGGTTGGTTGTGTGTAATGAAGAGCATTACAGAGCTCCATATTCACTGAGAATGCTTCAGTGCTTTCATCACGCACAAAGCACACACACACATAACAGAGAAACATGAAACTTAATTTTTATCTTGCAAGGATTAATGGGAACGTTTTGTTATCAACTTCAAATGAATATCTCAACATTCTACTGATACACGCTTCTTTCCCCCATCATGGTCGAACAGCGTTAAATTGACGGACTTACAGTGCCAAAATCCAGGGCTCGATTCCTAACTGTATTAAAACACAGCATATATATTCATATGACCTTGTTGTAAAATTAAAAAAAAAGAAATCGGCGTGTCTTGTACAATGTACTTTGCCTTACAATTATGAGCGCAACGTTTAAAAGAACACAGACATTAAAATATGATCAGTGAAAGAAAAACGCTTCATATCAACCACATTATCCGTCGTAAAACAATACTCATATAGATCGCCTTATAATTGGACAGTAGGTTGTTTCTATATATCTAGGACCGGCATGGCCAGGTGGGTTAAAGCGTTCGACTCCTAATCCTAGGATCGCGGGTTCGAATCCCGGTCGCACCAAACATGCTCGCCCTTTCAGCCGTGGGGGCATTATAATGTAACCATCAATCTCACTATTCATTGATGAACGAGTAGGCCAAGAATAAGCTGTGGGTGGTGACGACTAGCTGCTTTCCCTCTACTCTTACACTGCTAAATTAGGGACGGCTGGCACAGATAGCCCTCGAGTAGCTTTGCGCGAAATTCAAAACAAAAAACAATCGTTTCGTAATTTGAGGGTCGCGTCACACCAGACATACTAGTGCTTTCTTTCTTCGGGGCAGTATTATGTAACGGTCAATCCCACTATTCGTTAGTAAAACAGTAGCCCAAGAATTGACGGTGGATGGTGATGACTAGCTGCCTTCCATCTGGTCTTACACTGCAAAATTAGGGACGGCTTGCGCAGATAGCCCTCGTGTACTTTTTCGCAAAATTTAAACAAAACAAATCTTATATAATAATAACACGTTTCACGAGCAACTCGATGGTCATTAACATAAACAAAGGAAATACACTTTAATAAATAATGCATCTTATTTTATTCATTTTATAATATAATAACCGGGCTTAATATTTACTCCATTATTTTAGTGTTGCATGTAGGAATAGGAAAGTGAGTTTATTGAATAGAACTAAATAGGTTCTAAGCGTCCAAGATTTTTTTTGGATTTGCTTGTTTGAGTTTAACGTTATTACGTCGTTTATATGTAATTTTAGTCTGAACTTCATTAGATTCTGAGAAATTCAGCATATTTCATACAAGTTTCATTCTCATTTTTGAAGCTCGTCCATACGTATCTAGGTAGAAGATTTAAAGTTGACATTATAAACATTCAAATTCACACTGTTCACACATGAAAAGTATTTACAAAAATACACGGTTTTAAGTTGCTAATTTGCAACTAACGTTTTGACTTTTTGTCAGGATAGATACATGGTCCGCATGGCCAAGCGCGTTAAGGCGTGCAACTCGTAACCTGAGGGTTGCAGGGTCGCATTCCCCTCGCGCCAAACATGCTCGTCCTTTCAGCCGTGGGGGCGTTATAAGGTGACGGTCAATCCTACTATTCGTTGGTAAAAGAGTAGCCCAAGAGTTGCGGTGGGTGGTAATAACTAGCTGCCTTTCCTCTAATCTTACACTGCCAAATTAAGGACGGCTAGCACAGATAGCCCTCGAGTAGCTTTGTGCGAAATTCCGAAAACAAACAAACGTGATAGATACACTCGAAACGTCGGTAAATGTTAATTTTTTTCTTATCCAATCAAAGGCCGCATTTTGTAAATAACAAAAAGTGTCTTTTTTATCTAAACAAAAAGTATTACTTTATTATCTCATTGAGGAAATGGTTCCCCATGGCTTTAGTTCGTCATTTTGTTTTTCCGTTACTTACCTTGACAATCTTAACAGAGCCAAAACTAACTCAATTCCATAGCTCGAAAACATAAATCAACAATCACCAGGGACGCACATCTCCTTCTCGTAGACAAACTACGTGGAAGCTTCTGAAGGAACTTTGTTAAGTGATAGCTTAGAGACAATTCGAGGTGGCTACGCTTGTAAGTATTGTTTGATAGCGTTTCTTGAGTTTCTCTACAAAGGTTTCTTTCTTATATTCGCTTCTACTGCATCTTCACTTTCTTTCAACCAGTGTGATGTAAATGAGTTCCAGAGTCATGAGGGAAGAGATATGATGGTGAATTTCCTGTATTACGAGTCGTAGTTTCGTACATGGCACGGCCGTAATTTTCGATAAAGAAAGGTGATGTTGAATGCTAAAGATATTAATAATATTTTATATACTTATGAGTCTCATATCAAAAGTTTTGTTTTCTTTTTATCAGGTTTCTGTAAACAGATAAATGTTTTATAATGTTTGCCTTTTTCCTGATTAGATATTCAGTAATAAATTATACCAGGAAAGTAGACATGTTATTTTTATTAACGACACTACATTCATAGAGGGATGTTTTTTTAAATTGTGTCTTATATAAGAGTTTAGTTCTATTCTTTGAAGTAGCTTTTGTCACCATGAATAGGAAGCTATTTGACAAAATCCTTCTAAAGCCTTGTGATGATTTTATTACTCGGTAGTTTTGTCGGAATAGACACATGATAAACTACGTATCTGACGTATTTTTGCGCCCCTCCCGCTAGTACAGACGAAAATCTAAAAATTTACAACGCTAAAATCAGCGTTTCGATTCCCATTGGTGGGCTCAGCAGATAGTCCGATGTGGCTTTGCAATAAGAAAACACACACACGTATTTTTGTTTAATTATAAACGTCACCACAAACATTGTAATAGTTGAAGAATCCATGCTTGTGTGTGTCTCAAAATATTACCCAGAATTCAAACTGCTAATCATTTAATTCTGTTTATTGAGAATTAATTAACAGTGAACAAATTCTTTCAAATTATGAATATAATTTCCGATTGCTCTGCTCATTTCGTTCTCTATAAGTTGTCTTTTCTTTATTAACACATTTATTACACATTCCTTCTCGACACGAATTTAAGGAACCACTTGAGAAAAAATCTTCCGTGTCGAAAAAAACGTTTGAGTAAGACATATTCAGTGAGAGAGCGGTATGAATGTGGACTTACACTTGCAGGAGAGCGGTATGAATGTGGACTTATACTAGGGGAGTGCGGTATGGATGTGGACTTACACTTGTAGGAGAGCGGAATAAATGTAAACTTACACTGTAGGAGAGCGGTATGAATGTGGACTTACACTGTAGGAGAGCGGTATGAATGTGGACTTACACTGTAGGAGAGCGGTATAAATGTGGACTTGCCCTGTGGAGTGCGGTATGAATGTGGACTTACACTTGTAGGAGAGCGGAATAAATGTAAACTTACACTGTAGGAGAGCGGTATGAATGTGGACTTACACTGTAGGAGAGCGGTATAAATGTGGACTTGCCCTGTGGAGTGCGGTATGAATGTGCTAAAAACAGGGTTTCGATACGTGTGATGGGGCAAAACACAAATTGACCATTGTGTAGTTTTGTGCTTAATTCCAGACAAACAGTTTTTTTTCGTGTCCCATTTCTTTCAAACTATTAAAAATTTATTTTAGTTGTCAACTCCCTTTTTTATAGTTCCATTACTGCAAGAAAAAAATTCCAAACTAGGTTCAATTGTTTTTTTTTGTGGTAATACAGCCTAAAATCAATCATACTTACGAGATTATGCGAACAACTAATTAGTTTTAAATAATTATTAATAAACTAATGCATTTATCTTTAACGGTTTTAATTCATTATATTAATTTCTATGAGTTTATCAAGCTGATAAATATAATTATCGAACTTAAACTGATAAATATAATTACCGAAGGTTTTTCTTTGATCACGATAAGTAATTTCTAATACTGAAAATATATTCTTAAGAAAACAAAGTTTACGGAAATATAAGGAAAATTCATTATGACCAAAAAAAAACTATTTTCCTAATCGCCAAGAATATCCCACATAATTTTAAAGATGAACAACCACGAGCATATTTAACAAGTAAGTATAATGACAGCACCTCAATCTTTTTTAAAGATGAACAACCACGAGCGTGTTTAACAAGTAAGTATAATGACAGCACCTCAATCTTTTTTAAAGATGAACAACCACGAGCGTGTTTAACAAGTTAGTATAATGACAGCACCTCAATCTTTTTTAAAGATGAACAACCACGAGCATATTTAACAAGTAAGTATAATGACAGCACCTCAATCTTTTTTAAAGATGAACAACCACAAGCATATTTAACAAGTAAGTATAATGACAGCACCTCAATCTTTTTTAAAGATGAACAACCACGAGCATATTTAACAAGTAAGTATAATGACAGCACCTCAATCTTTTTTAAAGATGAACAACCACGAGCGTGTTTAACAAGTATAATGACAGTACCTCAATCTTTTTTAAAGATGAACAACCACGAGCGTATTTAACAAGTAAGTATAATGACAGCACCTCAATCTTTTTTAAAGATGAACAACCACAACGTGCCTCAATCTTTTTTAAGATGAGCAAGAACTGATCATTTATTTACGCTTCCTCTGAGTGTTTAAGAAATACACACTTACACCGAATGTTCGTTTTATTAGGACTGAAAAACACAGTTAAGAACACTTCAGTTGCATCAATTGGGAATACAGACTTACGATATGATGTGTTTGGTAATTGTATTAGCCTTTTACACACAGAAATATTGTCATACCCTGGTTGTACTGATAAAACAAGAAACAGTGGGATTGCTGTGAATTTTAAAGGACATGAAAGGAATTTTCTATTCAGGGTAATGGTTTTATCAAAGATCGTCTCCTTGGACAGCACGTGAAAAATATTACAGTCATAAAAGGTGCGATGACTGATTTCATTTATGCGTGGTATAAATAGGGCTAAAAAAACTTTCGTATGCAGCTTTTAATTATCACAAAATGTTTGAGTTTAGGTGCAGCTTGAGAGGTTTGTTTGTTTGTCTTCTTTTATTGAATTTCACGCAAAGCTACATGAGGGCTATCTGCGCTAGCCGTCCCTAATTTAGCAGTGTAAGACTGGAGGGAAGGTAGCTAGTCATCACCACCCACTGCCAGCTCTTGGGCTACTCTTTTATCAATGCATAATGGGATTGGCCATCACATTATAACACCCCATGGCTGAAATGACGAGCGTGTTTTGTGCGACATGGATTCGAAACCTTCAGATTACGAATCGAGTGTTTTAACCACCTACCCATGTCGGGCAGTTGTAGGGGAACATAGAATATAAATTGTGGATAATAATGATTTGAAATGTGTAGTTTCATCTGATGAGTTTGTTATTTAGCGTGTTTGTTTTTCTAACAGAAGAATTAAATTACGGAGTAAACCACATGGTACACTTGGCTCAACTTTTGCTGTTTCGAAAGTGCACGATGCTGTATTAGTTAAAACTATGGAGTAAATCACACCAAACAATTGACACTACTCGTGATGTCTCAAAAGTATATGATACGTCATAGAAGGTGGAAATCCTGTAAAATGGGCTATTCAGTGTTCCTCACTAAACTTTTAATACAATATGTTGACCAATAAATTTGGATACTTCAATCTGATGAAACAATATAATATCTAATAATGACTTATTTAACGATTTTCCTTATTACGAGTATTTATAGACAAAAACTGGTACTACTAATTGAACCAAAAAGCAGAATAGCACATGTTTATAGGTGGTATTTCGTTCCTGCCATAAGAAACGGTAGCAAAAAACAACCATCCGCATCTTTGTAATGTAAAGTATTTTTACTCAGTGTGAGCGAATTTCGTTTCGATGACAGGAGTTGAATTCGAAGATAAAAATACACACGTTTCCCTTACTTCTGAGTGTGTTTTCAAACTACCTAATTTATTTTTATTCCATTTAATACACTTTTTGCTGAAATGTTTGCAAATTTTGCAACAAATAAAAATCATTATTATTAAGATGAAATACAGACACACTCAGTATTGTTAAGTTGTGAATACAGACACACTCAGTATTGTTGAGTTGTGAATACAGACACAATCAGTATTGTTGAGTTGTGAATACAGACACACTCAGTATTGTTAAGTTGTGAATACAGACACACTCAGTATTGTTGAGTTGTGAATACAGACACAATCAGTATTGTTGAGTTGTGAATACAGACACACTCAGTATTGTTAAGTTGTGAATACAGACACAATCAGTATTGTTGAGTTGTGAATACAGACACACTCAGTATTGTTGAGTTGTGAATACAGACACAATCAGTACTGTTAAGTTGTGAATACAGACACAATCAGTATTGTTGAGTTGTGAATACAGACACACTCAGTATTGTTAAGTTGTGAATACAGACACACTCAGTATTGTTGAGTTGTGAATACAGACACACTCAGTATTGTTAAGTTGTGAATACAGACACACTCAGTATTGTTGAGTTGTGAATACAGACACAATCAGTATTGTTGAGTTGTGAATACAGACACACTCAGTATTGTTGAGTTGTGAATACAGACACAATCAGTACTGTTAAGTTGTGAATACAGACACAATCAGTATTGTTGAGTTGTGAATACAGACACACTCAGTATTGTTAAGTTGTGAATACAGACACACTCAGTATTGTTGAGTTGTGAATACAGACACACCCAGTATTGTTGAGTTGTGAATACAGACACAATCAGTATTGTTAAGTTGTGAAATATATGCTATGTTAAACATTTACATGCGAAATTTGTATAATTACACAGGTTCTATAGACATCATGAATGACTTATTACGACAGAAAACAATTTTATCCATCACCTGTGGAAAGAATTGTAATTCAGTATTTCATCTACCACAAGAAAACGTTACAAGAGCATATATAAGGATAAAATATAATATGAAATTATAGTGCGTGGGGTTTCTAACCGTATATTAGTTCGTAATAAACATTCAATACTTGAAATGGTCATTTTCGTACTCTTATAACCTCCGCTAGACGACGTGGCATGCTCTCAATGGAATTATTCATGCAATCTACCATAATTACATCGACTTGTTTCTAGAAGGATCTTCAGTTCAGCTACAGCAGCTGTTTTTTTATGGTCATGCTGATAAATCGTTTGGCTAAGTTCTCAATAGGATTACTATCTGGAGAATTTGTTGACCATGGCAATCTTGTAACGTCCCCCGAGTCGAGATAATCCTGTACATGAGCAATGTGGATAATAACATTGCCATCCTGGAACACCAAGTTAATGCCAGACTTTACCCAAGCAGAAGGCGCCATCAACATTTTTTGTAGAATATAAATTGCAGTTTTTCACCATAATGAATAGCTGCCCAAACACGTACTGCACCACCTATAGAAATATGTATGATTCATCATTTCACTGTGGGAAAGACAGTCTTCTCTCATCTGTTGTTAAGAAAAACGACAAATCTGAATTCTACCATAAGCTTCAACAAGCCAGAAACGGGACTCATTTGAAAAGATGACGTGGCACAAGTGTCCTAGTTGCAAGTTGGTATGCTGTCTTGCTCAAGTAACACCGTGACGACTATGAATTTTGGTTAATATCAATTTGCAGATACCGCTTCTTGAAAATAATTCGTTTGGTCATTCTCATATTGAATGTTCTCCTGGGTACCATGAAGTAAATGTGTTCATCCCTTTCCTGTGGTAAGTTGTGGCAAAACTTCTTTCGCTCTTGATGTGTTAAGATGATGGAAACACAGTCATCTGAGGCAGCAGTTTTTTGGCATCTACCACTAGACTGTCTTGGAACAAAGTTTTCTATAGTCCGATGAAGTTTCAGGATTCTGGATACAGTATACTAGGGACACCCTACTGTTTTGCCAATGTCTTTTTATTTCATGCCATTTCTGGACAGTCGAGCAATTAGACGCTCTATAACTTATGACATGTGACGAGGCTTAGCTCTACAACAAGTACAGAAAAACTGTCTGAATAAAGCATTGATCTGTTTCTATAAAAATTATACCAAACGTACATCCTTTTATACAAACAGGTGTGTTTGTGTGATGCTAAAAACAGCTAAAACAGACCAGAATAACAACGCGTAACAGTTTGTTCAATCATACGCTACCTTCTCTGTTAACACTGGAGCATTTGCTCAGTAACTACTCCGTGCTCGTAGACAATAAAGTTAATACAGAACTGTACACAAACAATTTGGTCAAGACTGTATATGTGTGTGTTTGAAAATAAATTCTCTTTCTTTCGACATTTTATTTTATATTTTGGCTTTACTGTTATAAGTTCCAAGAGGAATTCAAATAGCAGGAAACAGGATATTAATTTCATGTTTTAATAGAAGGAAAAATTATTTAATTTACGCTTATTTTAAGTTTTAAGTTTCATTGTAAACCAATACATAATACACAGACATATGTATTCCCGAAAACGTATCTACTTTGACTTTGGAGATACCTCGCTCTTGTTAAACTGTGTTATTGTTTTTCATTATTCTAAGTTAAACCAGTTGAAAATATTTTAGATTCTACACTATTTGGCTTAGCACTACTGCGATAATGAAAACTCTTTTACGATTTGTAATTAATATTTGAATGCCAACGATTTGCTTAACCGACAGAATCAACGACATTTCAACTCTTTTGGTACTTAAAGACAGATATGAGTATAGAATACAAGAATTTCTAACTGAAGATATCAAGTGATTCTTGAATAATTTCTTGAAACACTCGCTAAACATTGTTGTAATAATGTTCATTTTGTGTATCTTGAAAATGTGCTCGTCCCTTACTTTCCGAATGCACACATGCGCGAGCACTTTTTTATTTACGAATATAAACAAAAAGTGGATGTAAATATATTTTAGTATGGATTTTGTACAACAATATGTCAAAAACTTGTCAAAGTTCTTAAAACAAACAGTTTAGCATTGTCGTAGAATAGCATTATAAATGTATTTATTGATAGTATTAAGTACGGTAACATTTAGCCCTAACTAAAAAACAACAACAACAAAAGAAAAACGTACACAGTTTACATTGCTGATTTATCTCTTTACAGAATACAAGCTGTTCTCAATAAAGGCGTAGTTATTGTTAGGCCTAAGACATGCGGACTTAAATATTTAGATGTTTGTGAATAGTGGTCGTTTGTAATATTCTAGAAATCCTGTATTTAAGGAAGTACTCTTGCAGTAAATATACTAAATCTACCGCATATTTTTTTAGGGTTTTTACTAGTAAAACTGTAATATACTTACCCTAACTCCACGTTGAATGTTTTGCAAATTTACATCATTCAACCAAGACAAGTAATGGCTTCTTTACATCTTAGTTACAGTGTAAAGAAACGTGACATAGTTTTCAGCTGCATATACTTTATAACAAAAAAAAATTAAATGTTTTATTATTCTTGCAATTGGCAGATCAGGTATTTCGCATTATAGCCTACAAATCATGTTTAATATACGCATGCGTGACTAGCCATTTAAGGAAATAGATCAAGGATGCAATTAAGACAATATATTAAATAGTTCTGGAAATAAGTCTGAAAGAATAAAATTACCCTAACACCTTAAGATTGGAAGCACTTTATGGGCGTTAAGTCAAAACAGGTCTCGTAGGATATATCATTTGTTAACAGGTTATTGTTTAGATGCAAATCCTCATTAACCTTCTCATGGAAGTTTTAATCTCACTAATGAATCATTTAAAACCAGACTTGTATGCTTAGGAAATCACTTGAAATTTATTATGTATGAAGCGACTCGTGAAGAACGTTAGTAGCCCGAGTTTAATTTACAAGCAGCGAGGATTTTGACTCTGGAATGTTTTTGTGATAAACAGGATTTTGTGAAAACTTTTTCTCACATTCGAATCATTACGATGAAACCTTAGTCAGAGATGCGCAACAAATACCCGGTTTTTAAGGTATGTTTGAATTTAATTTTTTTCGGATTGTACAAAACTGAGTTTGAGTATTAAATGGTAATAAAGTAGTACAGATAAGTTCAGCAACATTCTGGAAGTACCTTTGTAAGTTGACAAATGGAGTTGAGGAAGCTAGAAAGGCTTAACTAGCATGCATATCGACAAGGATATCTAAAAATATCAAGATAAACAGTTGAAATGTTTGTGGAAAATGAAGCACAATCCAGTTCACATTTCGGTTCATAGAGGGAAAGTTTTTCTTGGACTGAATTTCGCGCAAAGCTATACTAAGGCTATTTGTAGCAAGGAGAAGTCAGCTAGTCAATATCACCCACTGTCAACTGTAGGGTTACTCTCAAGAATAGTTGGATTGACCATCACATAATAACGCTCTTAAAGATGAATGGGAGAGTATGTTTAGTGATAAAGAATCGAACACCCTAACCACTGGACCATGCTAGACCGAGAAGAAAAGTGAAAGTCTAAAGTGTTCCATCTAATCTATTAAAGTTTAAAAGCTATGAAGAAATAACTCAGGTTAATTAGTTTTACAATATTTACTGAACTTGTAAATAAAGACATTAAAAGGGTACAAGAAACAAATGTTTTTAATGAAAATCGAGACAGTAAAGTTAAGTAGACAATGACTTTCCTTTATTGGATAATTGATAAGATCTACCAAACTCCTTACAAGTTTAAATTTCAAAAAAACCATATGAACGCTCGCGCATGTGTTTTTTTTTCATATAACAAAGCAACAATTGGCAATCTGCTTAGTCTACCGGAGGGAATCGAACCCCTGATTTTAGCTTTGTAAATCTGTAGATTTACAGCTGTATTAGCGTGGGATTGGATGAACGCATTACTTAAAAACGTAAAGGGAAGTAAAATTTCTAGATTGTGATGGCCAAATTAAAAGGTCAAAATAAATAATATTTTAATTGTAGGACATAAATAAACCACATATAAATAATAATAATGTATAAGATAGGTAAAAGAACAAAAGAGGAACCACTTAAAAATAGTAGTAAAATGTTTATTTCTAAGGTAATAATTGTTAGAGGGCGTCTCTGTTGAAAATAATTCATATCTAAGCAACGATATACAAATATCTTCATTACCTTTTGTCTATGCTCTCAATAACCGTCAACCTGGATAGTATTAAGTCATTTATTATAAAAGTTAAAGAAGAGGCTTTGCGCGCAGTAATCATCATAGAAAAGTTATTCAAACTATGCGGATGCAAGTCTAAACAATTTGCATCAAACGTGTATTATACATATTTTTCGCATCATCGCTTTCTGAATGTGATATATGATGGATATATGGTTTATCCAACTGGGATCGTATTGGAACAATACACGTAAAGAGTGGTGGCAGCTATTAAACAAACTGTGAATATTTAGCGCTCAATAACCAAAAACAGACCAATGATAAAATTTAAGTGACCTCGAGAAATGAATAATTAATATGCGATGTTACTGAAGGACGAGGTGTGACTGAATGTTTGATGTTTGTGACTTTGATTAAAAATACATTACGCTTAATAACAAAGAAGTAACAGAATTATGAGTATATATATGATATCGTAACGCCTAAACTATAACCGTATTTAAACCATAAATGAAAATATAATTGTCTAACAGTAAAATTAACTTTTGGTAGATCATATTAACATTATGTTAATTACTATTCACATATCATCTTAATGTTGGTTAACGTGAGAAAATGACAAGCGTGTTCTACGTACAAAGTTTTTATTCGTGTTCGTAACATAAAACTGTTTTATGCAGTATTCAAAATAAGTATAGAAAAGATTAAGTTATATAAATAATGAAATCACCAGCAACGATCAGTGGAAAATAAACGTCTCGTTTTTCGCTATCGCAGTACATTATTATGGAATCTCTAGAATACAAGTGAAAATGTATTGTATTTTCTTTAACATTGGAACGACCCCCTGTTTCCATGTCACCATAAGTTTAACAATGTGTGATTGTAAAAAACAAACAAACAGGCAATGCCCTTCATTTTTGTTACAGTTCGGGCGTGAATTTGCAATATAGGGGTAGGTAGCTCAATAATTTTCATATCAAAATTTTGTGCAAGACGAAACAAAATTACAAGTGTTCCATTTCACGACATCTGCTGCAAACTTGGGATCATTGTCTCAATGGAAAATACCGAATAAAAACTTGTTTCTTACTGTAACAAGTCTGGATGTCATTAAGAACTTGTCTGTAACTGTGAGTAATCTGGATGTTATTAAGAGTTGTTTGTAACTGTCAGCTGTCTGAATGTCATCAGTTTCATTCAGTATATTCGTCAACATCAGATAAGATGCAGCCCACGTATGTTCTACTTCATTGTTAATGACGTGCATTTACCCAAACGCCATTCTTCTTTCTATCATCGAATAAACTATCATTAATTATTAAACACAATTTTAATTTGGATCCATATCCAAGGATAACACTTTTCTGTTTTTTTGATTTCCTTCTTTTAAAGTATTTTGGTTTCTATGTCATCTCTAAACAACGGTTTTTGAACTGAAGCTTCTTCGTGTTAAAAGTGTGTTTTACACTTTACTGTTCTGGTTTGCTTGTTTTGTTTGTTTTTGAATTTCGCACAAAGCTACTCGAAGGCTATCTGTGTTAGCCGTCCCTAATTTAGCAGTGTAAAACTAGAAGGAAGACAGCTAGTCATCACCACCCACCGCCAACTCTTGGGTTACTCTTTTACCAACGAATAGTGAGATAGGCCGTCACATTATAACGCCCCCACGACTGAAAGGGCAAACATGTTTGTCGCGACGGAAATGCGAACCCGCGCACCTCAGATTATGAGTAGCACGCCTTAACACGCTTGGGCCCTACTGTTCTGGAAATAAGTGAACGATTTCTTCTGCATTAGGCCTGGCATGGCCGAGCGCGTAAGGCGTGTGACTCGTAATCCGAGGGTCGCGGGTTCGCGTCCGCGTCGCGCTGAACGTGCTCACCCTCCCAACCGTGGGGTGTATAATGTGACGGTCAATTCCACTATTCGTTGGTAATAGAGTAGCCCAAGAGTTGGTGGTGAGTGGTGATGACTAGCTGCCTTCCCTCTAGTCTCACACTGCTAAATTAGGGACGGCTAGCACAGATAGCCCTCGGGTAGCTTTGTGCGAAATTCCAAAACAAACAAATCTTCTGCATTGTTGTGTATCGTGTAAAGAGCATACCCAAAGTTGAGTTATTTAAAAGCTCATTGGAAGAGCTTGGATTTCTGCTTTGAACACTTGTATTACAACACTCCCATCAAATATACGTCATAAATTTAACACACTTATGTTAATTACACTGTGTAACACAAATTGTATTTCTGAATAGTATGTGTTATTTCTTAATTGCTTATGTTGTAAAAGTACACGAATAGGCCATTATTCCCTTCAAACTTTGCTTGTGTGACATGGATAATGAAATTTAGAAATTAAACTATTTTCTATGTAAAAACGAGCAATTTTGAGCATTTTTTGTTCACATAAGGTCTGAATAAAATAACATATGAATCAAGATTTACATGTATTTATACTAAAGTTACACAAAAATGAACATAAATGTTTATAAGTGAGTAGTTTTTCGAGATTTGCGACTATAATATAAATCACTTTCACGTATGAGTCCCCAAGTATAGTCTCCCATCATGTTCTCTTTATACGCTCCTTGGTAGCGGCGTTCAAAGTCTAGTATATCTTGATGCAATCGCTCGCCTTGCTCCTCTGAGTATATTCCCATGTTCTTCTTGAATTGATTAACTTTTAAGGACATCCTGCAGCCCATTTTGCGTAGTTAGTTCTTCACCAGATCCTTAACCAGTTCCACATAATTTTCAGCCTTGTGATTGCCCAAGAAGCCCCAAACCACTGCGACAAAGCTGCCTCGAGAATTTATTTCTTCCTACTGAGCTCTTTGGGGAATTCTGTTTACTCCAAGATCTTCTTTATTTGTGGTCCTACGAATACATCAAATTTGACCTTTGCCTGAGACAGCTTAGGGAAGAAGTCTCAAAGGTACTTGAAGACTACACACTCCTTATCAAAGCTGTGACAAATTGTTTCATAAGACCAAATTTTATGTGCAATGGTGGGAACAACACCTTCTGGAGGGTCACTTGTGGCTCACACTTAACATTGTGCCTCCCAACAGAGAACTCGGTCCGTTGTGGCCAGTGCTTTCTGTTGTAGTGTGCTGCGGTGACTCTGCTGTCCTAAAGACAAAGATAACAGGAAAACATGGTAAAGCCTCCTTGGGGACCAATCAAGAATGCCACCATTTTGAAGTCTCTGATAACATCTCAGCCGTACTCATCATACTTCAAGGCTTCTAGCAAGGTGTTGACGCTGCTGTATTCCTTTTTAAGGTGCACAGAATGAGTCAGGGAAATAGACGGATAATTATTCCCGTTATGGAGCAGCACAGCTCTGAGGTTTCTGAATGTGCTATCAATGGAAAGGCGCCACGCGTTTGGGTTACAGAAAATTCCAATTGTTTCGCACAGACCGGATACGTTGTGAGAGAAGCAGAGCCAAGCTTGAAAAATGTTGGTGACGCTTCCTCTGACTTGCACACTTTCATCTAACAAATCTCACTCCTTGATCCTAGATGTCAAAAGCTCGGCATTCGGCTTTGTTAGATCAAGTTCTTTGATCAAATCATTGAGATATCTTTGGTTGTGTTAGTCTGGTTTTTTCTCACCAGCTGCACCTCTTAAATTGTAATCTGGATCTTTAAAGTCTACCTTCTCTTCTGATTTGCTGGTCTCTTCTGAGGATGGCTGCTTTCTCTCTGGCGGAGTGGGTACAGGAACACAGGGCAGTGTGGCACTGAGGTGATGGATGATGGAAGGTCTGGATACCTGATAGCAGATGCATTCTTGCCAGCCCGACGTTTGGAAGGGTCCACCATGCAGAAGTATCAATTGTTTGAGTGGTCAGTGGGCTCACGCCAAGTTACTGAAATAGCGAACCCAAGGTTAAGCTATTTTCTTCACGCCCAACGTCAAGTTTTCACAATTTTATTGGTCATTTGTTTCCGATATACGTTTGCCTACGTTGAAAAGTTGAAAATTGTGGTTAACTTTTGAAAAAAAAATCATAAAAGAGCGTAATCTATTAAAGTATCAGACGAAAGGAATTGTATCTTACAAATACGTTTAAAAATACAACTTCCTTGTTATTCAGTTCTTATTATTGTATTCTGAAGAACTTCTGCATCTCAGTGTGTGTAAGAACAATGATAAACATTTCAAAAGTGATCGGTTCATAGAGTATCGAATTTTTGTGTTTTAACTAATTTCACGCCTCGATATGATTTCCACACATCTTCAATATAAATATATGCACACACTTTTTTTTATCTTTCGTCTTTCATATCCCACTTTTATAACTTGTTTGTTTATTTGTTTTGAATTTTTGCCCAAAGCTACACGAGGGCTATATGCAATAGTCGTCTCTAATTTTATGCTGTAAAACTGGAGAGAAGGCAGCTAGTCATCACCACTTACCGCCAATTGTTGGGCTACTATTTTACCAATGAATAGTGGGATTTACCGTCACATGATAACGCCACCACGTATGAAAAGATGAGCATGATTCGTGTGACAGGAATTCGAGTCCACGACCATCAGATTACGAGTTGAGTTCCGGGCTCTTTAATAGCTTATAACATCCACTGATTTACTCTGTTAATAACTTATAATACCCAATGATCTCATCTGTTTATAACCTATAATGATCAATGTTCTAATCTGTTTATAACCTATAATGATCAATGACCTAATCCGTTTATACCCTATAATGATCAATGATCTAATCTGTTTATACCCTATAATGGATGGTCTGGATACATAATAACAGATGCATTCTTGCCAGCCCGACGTTTGGAAGGGTCTACCATGCAGAAGTATCAATTGTTTGAGTGGTCAGTGGGTTCACGCCAAATTATTGAAATAGCGAACTTCATGGCTCTCTTTTCCCCTCTGTACCATCCTGCAAAACAGCAAAATAAAATTGTTATTATGATGAATAAATTTATTTTATCCACAACTAATTTGTAAGAGGTTTAATGCAAAATATTTATATGTGATATTTTTTCTATACTACTGGAAATTAAAAACAAAATTAAAAGTTATTTAAAATTTTAAAGGTCTAAAATTTGTATAATAAAATCTTACGATTCAAGCAAGCAAAAATTGTTCATCTTCCCTTCCAGATTTCTTTGCAGTGCTCGCAGGTAAAATGAGATACCCAGGGTTTGTTTTGGTCCCCAACAGGCATGCCCAAATATCCCTATATCCCTTGAAGGCTTCACACGTTTCAGCAGATGCTGTTACAAAGTACGTTTTCCGCTCTTGTCTTGATAAATTTGTCACATACATAGCAGAATATGTCTGGAGAATGCTTGCAGCATCTTGATGTCATCTCTGATAAAATCAGATAGGTCTATGTGTTCACTTATGCAGCTAAAAGTAAACTGAAGTGGTGAGCCCCTGTATATATATTACTATGGAAAGTTCTAGAAAATTCTAAAAGGTTCATGAAAGTTCTTTGTAAATTCTACAACATTTATTCTAAAAGGTTCGTGAAAGTTTTCGTAAATTCTACAATATTACAGAAAGTTACAGAAAATTCTCTATTAGCTACTCAACACTGAATCTACCTGGAATGTTCTGGAAAATGGGTAAATTTGAAAATTTCATTAACCCTGGTCACAAACGCAAAATTTAAAGATAAAAATAGTTTTTTTTCCATTTACTTTAGGCATAAGCAATTGAGAAATAACAATTTCTGTCCAGGAACAAGAAAAAGTAAACATTTGTTACATAGTATTATCAACAGAATTAGTTTTATGTGTCACTTCAGAGTTTCCATAAAACTCCCACCAAACATGAGATTTCGTCTCAATATGTCGTAGTGAGCATTCTTGAGCAAACACTTTAACTCACTTCTCGCGTGTCATGTCTGCCTCGTCTGGTATCAACTCATTCACTACATTACTGCTGATAATGCTGCATTTTTCCATGTTTCATGCTAGCGTTGGATTCTCTGATTGGTTGAATGACACTTAATACCAACTTAAACTATACAAACATATGAATGTCTTTTTGTATAGTTTATGTCTGTAAAAAGTAAGGGTAACAATCTCATAACATTTTTATTTCATATCAACTTTATTCACTGTCTACATGAAATAATTATATATTACATGTCCGTAATATCATAATAAGTATTTCTCATAAATGCATCAAACTATGGCTTCATTAAGGCTTAGCTTACTTAAAGCTACATTCATCATTTTGTCACATTTCGTTGAACATATTTTCAGGTTCATGTAAGAAATGTTCACTCTGCTTTGTTACAGATTCCGTGGGTTTTCATCAGAACATTTATACAAATGTAAATACAGTAAAGTGCAGCTTGTGGAATACACTTTTACACAATACTGAGAGTAATCTGAGAGAAATACTCAGCATTCTTAGATACAGGTACACTTACACTTTTTAATATAAAATACAATCAAATCCGATTTTACGCATTCACAAACAAGAACTGAATTTACATCAGTATCAGTTCCTTATAAGTACAAACGATCGGCTTATTACTACTCAATACTATCATGTTGATGTTATTACCTGGTAAGCCTATCAGCATAACGCATACTTATACATGAGGTACGTGTGTGTGCAAATGTGTAACAAATTTGTCTCTTGGGTGTAAAACAAAATCGAAAGTAAGAGGTAATATTTTAAAGACCACGAAGGTTATTCAACCATCTAATGTGCAATAGATAAGACAGTTACTTTATACTTGTATTTCGAGGTGCCATATTTTACAACAATGATGTGGCTTAATTGTTTTAGCACAAACACGTGATATTTCGACTTGAGGAAACGCATCACGTCCCACTTCATGGAATTCTGTATCATCGCTTCTCTTGGACTTTCTAGTTAGGTATGTTGATGCACATTTCCCTAGGCTAGCGTGAAGTTTGATATGAAGAAGTTTTAAGTGCCTTTGTTATGATATATCAATCTCATTCTCTATAAATCAACGTCTTTTTCATGTCTCTACAGACTACATTTTTGAAGACATAATTAGAATTCTATGCATACTTTGTGTCGTGCGCGAGGCCTTAAGCAGTAAAAGAACTATTCCAATTAAAATACGACCTCGTGCATTCCTTCCTTGCCCTAGAGACTAAGATGTGGAAGTAGATAATGATCCAACTTCTGGTCCTACAGCTCTTAGAAACGTCGATTGTACGGTGTAGGCCTCACTTTCAGAAGGATACATTCAGGTAAGGAAATACAGAAACGGAACTGGAAATGTGCTTTAGAAGAAATAACAACTCCTGTGTACGTTCTAATGTATGCACATGTCTTGAGAATAAAACATTTTATGATAATTGCGTTGCTCCCAGTGGCACAGCGCTATGTCCACTGGAAACCGGTTTGCGATACTCGTGGTGGGCAGAGCACAGATAGCCCTTTGTATAGCTTTGTATTTAATTCCAAAGCAAACAAACGTAACTGTGTTTAGATCTTTATCGAATTCAGCAAAACTTATAACTATTTTGGCCAACTGATTTATTTTACAATACTATTAAACAACTTGTGGTTTGTAGGTAGAAGAAACAAACATTTTTAGAGGTTTATAAAAATAATTATATTTCTCTAACATTCCGTTTATTAAATGCCACGTGATCAACCCTCAGCTACTACCTTTAAAATTTAAATTTCCTCAATAAATGATAATCAGATATTTCAAATACTTATTTATAGTCTCTCACAGTCTACTTCTTTATTGTTAATTACCAGATGCGATCCAGTGGGGGGATTCAACTAATGAAATAACTTCTGCAATATTGAGGAAAAAAAATCGTTGGCCGGTATGGCCAGGTGGGTCAAGGCGCGTAGCTCGTAATTTGAGAGTCGCATGTTCGCATCCCCGTAGCACCAAACATGCTCGTCTTTTCAGCCGTAGGGGCGTTATAACGTTACGGTCAATCCCACTATTCGTTGATAAAAGAGTAGCTCAAGAGTTGGCGGTGGGTGATGATGACTAGATGCCTTCCCTCTAGTCTTACACTGCTAAATTAGGGTCGGCTAGCGCAGATAGCCCTTGAGTAGATTTGCGCGAAATTTAAGAAACAAATATTATAATGCCTCCATAGCTGAAAGGGGCGAGCATATTTGGTGTGACGGAGATTCGAACCAGCAACCCTCAGGTTACAAGTCGATACTTCATTGTTGTCGGGGATGCTCATATAACTGGCTCGATCATTGGAGAAATAGAAGTATAGTCACAAATTAAGTATCTCGATGTATCATCATAGTAGTAAGTTTTAGTTTGGTAGAACCAAATTACACAGAAAACTACTGTAGGTAGCACGTTAGAAACAGAATAGGGACTACAACAACCATTTTAAAAAATAAAGTTTCAATAAATAAACTACGATCATTCTATACCGGCACTTCAACTATATTTAGGCTGTAGATATTCCTATCAGGAAGTTACTCACTCCAATTTAAACATAATACATGTCTGCATGTTACTGGTGATGAAAAGCAGTAACACATAAATTTATAAACAGGTTTTATTTCACACTAGCAAGTATTACTTTCTTCCTTCGCTTCTCTCGATTTATTCCATTTCTCTCCCACACATTTATTGGTCTTCTTCCTTGTCCTTCATTGAATTCTTATCCGTAATATTCCTTTCTCAAACCCACACCGAACCAGTCCAACTTTTTCTGCCCCTGCACCTGCTTCCTATTTATCAGTTTATATCCTCTCATAATCTTAAGGGTCTTGTAGTCTTCATACCAGATGAACTTATAATAAGGGTGGCACGCTATGCTCGCTTTTTCCAATCATTTCTATTGGCCCAGAGTGATGTAAACCTCTAATTTCTTCAAAGGCTGTTCAAATATTTGCCGCTTCTTTTCACATTCTCTATTTCAACCAATGACACTTCAGTAACAAACTGTCATATCACAAAATTAAGATACCAAAACAAAAACAAGAATCTGGCGATTGAAAAGAAGAAATAGGAAAGTATTATAGTTAAGCCTATTCTCAAAGCTGTGTGGAAGTAACATTTATGAGGCCCGGCGTGGCCTAGCGCGTTAAGGCGTGCGCTTTGTAAACTGAGGGTCGCGGGTTCGTGCCCGAGTCGCGCCAAACATGCTCGCTCTCCCAGCCGTGGGGGCGTATAATGTGACGGTCAATCCTACTATTCGTTGGTACAAGAGTAGCCTAAGAGTTGGTTATGACTAGCTGCCTTCCCTCTAGTCTTACACTGCTAAATTAGTGACGGCTAGCGCAGATAGCCCTCGAGTAGCTTTGTGCGAAACTCCAAAACAAAGAAACAAACAAAACAAGTAATATTTATGTGATAGAGAAAATGGGTGGAGCATTTTTAGGGTTACCGAGAAACTTTTATTCGAAAGTAAATTCGTACGAACAAAACTGCGTCAAACATAAGTTGACAAAATATTGGTCCATGTTTATTTTCAAGCTTGAATTATTTCATTGTTTTAACATAAAGCGCTGATTAACCGCTGCTCCACTGGGGATACAGTTCACAATCTTTGTCGCTAAAATGTTTCATTTACATATTTATATATATATTCGACTTTAAACTTTGTACGGATGCACGATTGCGTGTATAAAGCGTATGCTTGTATTCAGTTAAATCGCATTCGTTATGTATGATATAAATGTCACTTTAAACACAAAAAATATGAGACTTAAAGACATGTGGTAGATGAAACAACTGTTTGCTTGTATGTTTAGTGTGAAACTAGGCAATAAACTATCCGTGTTCTGCCTGCTGCATGTATCGAAACCCGAATTTGAACGACGTAGGCCACAGGCTTATCGCTGAGCCACGAAGGGTTACAGTTGTGGGCATTATGTGTCTCTTTCGTATTTACGGAAACGCTAACGGAAATACTCCAATATAATTGTTTGTTTGTTTGTTTTGGAATTTTGCACAGAGCTACTCGAGGGCTCTCTGTGCTAGCCGTCCCTAATTTAGCAGTGTAAGACTAAAAGGAAGGTAGCTAGTCATCACCACCCATAGCCAACTCTTGGGCTACTCTTTTACCAACGAATAGTGGGATTGACCGAAACATTATAACGCCCCCACGGCTGAAAGAACGAGCATGTTTGGCGCCACCCAATATAATTGTTAGATATATATTTACAAGTATATTTTAAATATGTTTGAAGTAAATTTTTAATGTTATGGTTGTCGGTTATGTGTGTGTTCTTATAGCAAAGCCACATCTGGCTATCTGTTGAGTTTACTAAGGGGAACGAACCCCTGATTTTAGCGTTGTAAATCCATAGGATTCCCGCTGTAACAGCGGGGAAAGTCTCGGTTATGACGTCAAGCCGGTGCATTTGAAAACAGCAATGTTATAAACGTTTTGTTATTTGTTTTACAGCAAGGCCTCTTGGGTTTTTTACTGTTTTCTCCGCAGGGATTCGAACCTTGGATATTAGTGTTATAAGTTTATAAAGGCTGTTTTTTTAATACGTATTTCTGACTTAGCGCACATGTCTCTTAATGTTTAACTTGCAAGTGTTTTTTCTACAGGATTTTTTGCTTATTTTTGCAAACTTTTGGTTTATGTTCATTCTGCCCAAAGTTTTGGGCATCACTGCTTAAACCAATGACCGCATCAAAAGAAAACATGCCTTCTACTTTTACTGACCACCTTACCCAACATAATATTGGGTTCGAACGCCTTTCTTCACGTTAATAGTCTTTAATACGATACATAATATACTCAGTGCCGAAAGATGTCATCTTTGATTTGTCTGAGAATACGGTCGATGAGTGTTCGCAGATGGAAAGACCCGAAATGAAACTTTCAGACTAATTCCCAAAATTATTTACCGAATTAAATTACTGTTATTGCAATAGCTAAAGAAAGTGGCTGAAGTCTCCGTCATGATCTATGAATCAAACTCGGTCAATCTAAGTGCAATTAATTGTTACACATTAACCTTTCTGCAATGTTCATCAGTGTGTAAGTGTAAGACTGTGAAATGTGAATGTTTTACAGTAACTACTGACTAGTCATTGCGTATGTTTCTAAAGAAATCAGCTTATGTTATGAAAGAAGGATTTTCAGAGATACGCGTCGATTTTTCAATGAATAATGTTCTTGCTTTTCACATGGATATACCGTAATTATAAGCTCTGTTTAATGAATCTGTTTATAATTAGATACAGATTTACGTCTCTTGTTCAAGTGTGTTTAGTTCCTTTTCTTCTAAACATTCGATAAACATCGACTGTTGCGTCCCATGTTCCAAAAAATTTGCACGTGATAAAGAAGCAGGTTTCATTGGGCTAGTGCCAACTGCGACAACCCTCGTTCTCCAGCGGTTAGCTGACAAACTTACAATGCTAAAATAGGGGCTCGATTCCCTATTGTAGACGCAGCAGATATATTATATGATATAATGTTGGTTTGCTTTAAGAAAAATAACAATAAAAAAACGACCCGTATCGCTTTGAAAGTCGATAAGGTTGTTGCACGTACCTTTTGTTTTACCATCGAACTGTGATATAATATACATTTGTGTTCAGAAGTATGAATCAGTCATCTGATATATCACATTGTAGTCTATTTGGGAAAAAATGTGGAGTATTTAATAAAGCGTGTGGTTTGTTACGAAAGGCTCTATACAGTATAATGTAAGTTTAAGTGTGATGTATTTGAAATATACATTTTGTTTCATACTGCTTCGATCTTTTTCTCTGAAAACAACTTTTTCTGGACATCTGTGGTTACGTCTTGGTCTTCCTTCAAGAGAGTACTTTTGTTGTTAGTACCGTCCGCATTTCTATTAATCTTTCAGCTGTAAAGTCTCAAGAAATGCGATTAGAAATGTTTGTTTTCCTTCTGTTTGCTCTTTTTTTTTGTTACAGATAACTGCATTTACGTGCGTAAAATCTTTATGTTATCGTCGAAATAGTATGCTGTCATTAAAGGACCTTGTTTGTTAGTGTGGTTTGAAATTTCGCACAAAGCTACTCGAGGGCTATCTGTGCTAGCCATCCCTAATTTAGCAGTGTAAGACTAGAGGGAAGGGAGCTAGTCATCACCACCCACCGCCAACTCTTGGGCTACTCATTTACCAACGAATACTGAGATTGATCGTCACATTATAACGCCCCCACAGATGGGAGGGCAAGTATGCTTGATGCGACAGGGATTCAAACCCGCGACCTTAAGATTACGAATCGAACTCACCTGGCCATGCCGGGCCAAGAGGACATTGAAAATTGTATTATATCATATGTTACTGAAACCTAAACATGCAACGTTTCTTATACGTTTTATGCTGTTGCTTCAGTGTTATGCTATAAAGATATGATCACGTGACTGGCGTTACCATTATCGCATTGTTGTACATTAACCTTGTCATATTTCTGCCGTTACTACTATTACATTTATTAACGTAGATCTCATAATAATTTTAGCGTTACTGCCAATAGATTATCTTACACCAAGAAAAAGGAAAATAAAAGAAAACACTTTGAAGGATTCTTATTACAAATAATAGACCTTCTGTTTTTCAATAACTTTTAAACAAATTTTTTGTGGTTTTAATATTAAAAGATTCAACAATTAATTAATAACAATTCTCAGCACCAAATGTGTTCTTGGCTCTATAATATTCTTGAAATTTGCTGGACTTCCAAATTTCAAAATATTTGTATTCAAACACTCATTTTAAGTTTTTCAGTGACAAGGAAACTTTTGACAATAAAGTTTTATGTACTGTTAAAAAACAATACTTTGTTTCAGTATTCAGTGAGTATTTCCTCTACAAAAGTTTATTTTATGTTTTATAATTCTTTAAGATGTAGTTCTTAACATGAATTTAAAAAAATATATACCTGAAAAATTGTTACTGGTTTATACCAGTGGATTATGTTTAGTTTCTGGCCTTTCCCCATTTTATTGTAGCTTGTTCTTCCAAATTTCATGTAAAAAATTTTTTTTTCAGTACTTACTATGTATTTTGGCAACGCATGTTCAAGTGGTTTGGGCGCTCAATTCTTGATCTGTGGGTGCGGATTCAAATTCTGGCCACACCAAACATGCTCGCTCTTTCAGCCATGGGGCATTATATGTCACGATCAATCCCACTATTCGTTGTTAAAATAGTATCCCAAAAGTTGGCGATGAGTGGTGATGACCAGCTGCCTTCCATCTGCTAAATTAGGAACGGCTAGCGCAGATAGCCCTCGTGTAGCTATGCGCAAAATTCAAAAACCACAAATAATACAGTGCATTTGCATTTATATTTCCTCATATATTCTACCTGTCATTCTGATCTCTTGTTACATCATTTCCTTTTTTCTGTTTTCTCTGTTGTTATTTCATAAATTATTTTCAATTTGACTGCTTTTATTTCTTTTTGTAAAATTCGTCTTTCTCCGGATTAACTGGGTTTTGACGAGTGTGTTGGCCACTAGGTTCTGGTATGTTCTGTGACGAGAGTGTTGGCCACAAGATTCTGGTGTGTTCTATGACGAGAGTGTTGGGCACTAGATTCAGGTGTGTCTTGTGATGAGTGTGCTGGCCACTAGATTCTGTTCTGTTCTGTGGTTTACTATGTTTTATTGAATTATTGCAATGGATTGCTGGGAAACAGTGACAAAAATATTCAGAATCACATTTTGTACTCTGCATTGTTTACGGACATGAAATGCATTCTAGTGAAACAGCAATCCTATTCATTTTGATGCACTAATGTGCATAAAGATGTAAGATGACGATAAAGTCGAAAAATATGAAATTCTCACTAGTTTATGATGAAGAGTTGGAACGACGGTTCCAGCTTCGTAACATTGAAGAATGATTTATTATACTCCAGAATAATACCATGACAAAAGGAATACGAATGCGCCTGTCTAACCTACAAGGATATAATATTAAGACCAAAATTAATTCACTAATTATAATATTGATATTAATTTATTAAGTGTTTCATTAGTCGTGATAACACCAGCTTGACAAATCACCATTTTTGTTGAGGTTATGTTTATTAAACATTATTTGTTTTATCTTCTTAAACTATCAAGCTACTGACAACTGCAAAGAATTAAAAATTTGCATCCTTCATGAAAGATCGTTGGGTAGATTGTAAATTTTGACAATGGTTACGTTAATTTACTTAATTTATCCAAGCCTAATTTGTTTAGTTTAACCGTTCACATTGCTTGCATATCAATTTCAAGTGTCAGCAAACATCCGTTAACGTGTTAAACTGCTAAACTAGTGTGAAAACAGCTAGTCAGCAGCACCCACCATCCTCTCCTGGGCTACTCTAATCAAATAGTGGGATTTGACTGTTACACTAATAACCTATCCAAGAGAACAAAGTACAAAGTGACTTGTTTTTCTCTTAATGGTATGCAAGTCTTCAATCCTCGGATCCCCGGCCCTCTATACTAACTGCGATGCCACACCTTTTGTTTATGGAGGGCGTTATAGTTTCTCAGACGACAATCATTTTAAAAACATTAACGGAAAGCACCATCAGACTAACTTGGTGTAAAAACCAGTAAAAACTGTAAAATGTTCAGTTTATTACCGCGACATACATAAAGAAATGGTTAAATAAGTCCATGTCTCATTTCCTCGTATCTTCATGGTATTTTACCATTTTATAAAACCAGCCTACGAACTCTAGGAAGCTATATGAAGCACATCGAAAATTTCTGTTCTTTGACATCGTACTCACGAAATCCAAATACATAAACTAGCACAGGAAACAACCAACCAGCTTACTGGGATTGAATAAATGTAATTAGAAATAAACATGTTGGAAAACTGTACTTTTTCAACTTGTTTCTTGTAAATGTTCTTGTCTGAATACAAATGTATTCACTAGTTGTAATTTAAACGGAGCAGACTTCGTTATCTTCATCACGCAAAACAGTGTTTATCATTTACAATTACTGCTTTTCTTTACTCAGAGAAAAGCATTCTAGGTAATCACGGGATATTAAGAATATACACATACGTACACATATGTGAAACTTAGAGAATTGTGAAGTACTGTGGAAACGAATGTAGCTTTATATCAAACATTGCCTGGTAATTTATAATTACGTAGGAAAATAAATATGTTTTAATATTGCTACTTAGCTCACGCAGGAATTTTAAATAACGTTTTTTTTAGAATCACTGGAATTTGATGATGTTTTTTTAAAAAAACAACACACGTGATGAAGTATTCATTCTTTTTGGAACATATTTAGAATCGCCAAGATAACAAAACACGTCACAGACGTTTAAAATAATATTAATAACAAGGAGAGACGATTTTCTTAGTTTATAATTGTGCTTGTCTCTAGTTTAGATGTTTTCTTTTGTACTTACGTAATTTTAGGGTCGCGGGTTCGAATCTCCGTCACACCAAACTTGCTCGCCATTTAAGCCTGTGGGGCTTTATAATGTGACGGTCAGTCCTACCATTAATTGGTAAAAGTTGACAGTAGGTGGTGATGACCAGCTAAATTTCCTCTCGTCTTAAATTGATAAGTTATGGGCAACTAGCGAGGATAACCCTTGTTTATCTTTGCGCAAAATCCAAAACAAACAATCACTTCTACTACTTAAACATCCTATCCATAAACGAAAAGACAGAAAAGAGACGGATAAAAATACTTTATAAGAAACGCAGAAAAACAACACTCACGCACAGTTACTAGTGTAACCTAAGTCCAGCTCTATATTTGTCAGCGCTACAGAGACAGTGAAAGAAAAATAAATGTTTAGATTCGTTGTTAATTTATTAACCTGAAGATGATTTAAGAAGGTCGAAACGTTGTTCTCTGTTTTATTAGTAAAAGTGTTAATACCCATACTAGCCGCCCAGAGATACAAGTGTTTAGATTTGTTTGTTGATAGTACAAATCTATTAGAATCATCCCTAAACCTATAAGATCTGTTATGAGACTCTGCAATTATTTGAGAACTGATCTTTATGAAAAAGTAAAATGGACAATAAAGAAATATATACCAATTATGAATCTATATCGATATCATAGCATAGTCTATTGTATGTCCAATTACTTTGCAGTGTATGGCTGGATCTTTACCGAATATGACTGGAAAGTTTGTTGGGTCCATGGCGAGATACATGCAACATGATACTTACAACGCTATCAACTGGGTTTTTATACTCATGGCGGGCAGGTCACAAATAGCCCGTTGTGTAGTCTTGTACTTAACTTCAAACAACAACCTAAGATAACCTTCACCTAATAACGAACTTACGTAACCTTCTACCAATTACTATTAAACAATTTTTCAAATTAACAACTACTTGCAAATAAGTTACGAATATTTTAAAGACGAAAAACGTGTTGCAGCTCAAATTGTACACATTTTATATAATTATATAATTTAACTGTTGAAATGATTTATTTCGTCAACAATGTGTTAATCTTGATAACGAAAATAAGAAAGAAATAATTCTACACTTTTTTCTAATAAGAAAGAGGGCCCGGCATGGTCAGGTGACTAAGGCGTTCGACTCGTAATCTGAGGGTTGAGAGTTCAAATCTCCGTTACACCAAACATGCTCGCTTTTTCAGGCGTGGGGACATTATAATGTGACGGTAAATCTCGTTATTCGCTGGTAAAAGAGTAGCCCAAGAGTTGGCGGTGGGGGGGGTGATGATTTGCTGCCTTCCCTCTAGTCTTACACTGCTAAATTAGGGACGGCTAACGCAGATGGCTCTCGTGTAGCTTTATGCAAAATTAAAAAAAAATAAAACTAATAAGAAAGAATCTAAACACTATAATTTCTTCTTTCCGTATTTATAATAAACAATTTATGAACCTATTTCGAACAGTAACACTAATACCTCTAATTTCTCGTAACCACAGTATCGAACAACTCGTCAAAATAGCGCTTCAAGCATCAAAAACAACTAGTGATGAAATATGGTTTGAATAGAGTTTTTACTTTGACGTTTTTTAATTACTCTATTTGCGATAGTCTGAAAATACAAAGCGAGTGCCCCAATACTTATTAAAATTTATAAGTAACTTCTGTTACTTTGTGCAGTTCGTTAGCAACAAATTGGAGAGTAACATTCAATTTTTACTTTCTTAACTGCATAGCTTAGACGATTGATTATGTTTGTGTTACAAACGTTTCGATTGTTGTGTTGAATGCCCTATTTGTTAAGTTTACTGGATTTACTGGGTGTGTTACAAAACATAATTGGTAATGTACGAAACGATCTCTTTGATGGTCGGTAATGTTTAAATGATTTTAATTTACTTTCACATTATGATTTATGTTCATTTGCAACGCATTTAGTGCATGTTATGTTATCGCGTTGTTTTAACTGTTTCATACTTATAATAATAAGAAAAGTCTTAAAGTTGCTTGTTAGATACAGAGATAAATTATTCATTCGTGGCTATTTGTATAAGGTACTTTTCTAGTCGTCCCTAGGAAATCAGTGATAGACTAGAAGGAAACAACTGGTCACTACTACTGGTGTGCTTCTATTTTACTGACGAATAATGGAATTAATAGACATATAATAACGCCCTTACAGCTGAAAGGGCAAGCATGTTCGGTGATAGAGAATCGAACATCCTAACCACTGGACCATGCCAGACCAAGAAGAAAAGTTAAAGTCTTAAGTGTTCCATCTAATCTTCTAAAGTTTAATATATAAGAAGTAACTCAGGTTAATTGGTTTTACAATATTTACTGAGCTTGTAAATAAAGACATTAAAAGAGTACAAGAAACAAATGTTTTTAATTAAAATCGAGACAATAAAGTTAGGTAGAAAATGTCTTTCCTTTATTTGCTATTTGATAAAATCTACCAAACTACTTAAAACTTTAAATTTCAGTTAACTATATGAACGCGTGTGTGTGTTTTCTTACAGGAAAGCCGCATTGGGTTATCTGCTGAGTCCACCGGAGGGAATCGAACCCCCTGATTTTAGCGTTGTAAGTTCGTGGACTTTCCGCCGTACTAGTGGGGAACTGGATAAACGCATTACCCAGAAATGTAAAAGGGAGTTAAATTTCTAAATTGTGACGTCCAAATTAAAAAGTCAAAATAAATAATATTTTAACTTGTAGGACATAAATAAACCACATATAAATAATAATAATGTATAAGGTAGGTGAAACAGCTAAAGATGAGACATAAAAAAAGTATTTATTCTTAACGTAATAAATCGTACAGCGAGATATTCAACATTACCCACCATCAACACTTGAGACGCTATTTTACTAACAAAACATTGAAATGTAATCACGAGGATTCGAACTGGTAACCCTCAAATTACGTGTTGAATACCTTAACCATCATGCCCTGCCACCTCCCACACGTATTTTAAATACTGGCAACAAGTATTACGTGTTACGTTGATATTTAGAGAATATGTAAATACGAAGAATGTGTTTCATTATTCAAACATCAGTTTAATTTGCTTTTAAAATTAGTTTGTTCATTTGTACCTTATGGCAAAATTTATTTTCGAATATTAATTTGCTAATTAAAGCAGATTCAGTGTAAGGTCGGTTTCCATTTTCGTAAGAATAGGGCCCGCAATGGCCAGGTGGTTTAAGGCGCTCGACTCGTAATCCGAAGGTCATAGGTTCGAATCCCTGTCATACCAAACATGCTCGTACTTTCAGCCGTTGGGGCGTTATAATGTTACGGTCAATCCTAATCTTCGTTGATTAAGTAGTAGCCACTGCTAAGTTAGGAACGGCTAACCCAGATAGCCCTCGTGTAGCTTTGCGCGAAATTCAGAACAAATAACAATCATACGAATAAAGTATAATAATAGATCTGTGAGTCGTGAAACGCGTGTAAGTTCTTATTCAGACACTGTTTTATTTTAATTGAATAATCACCAATGAAATGAGAGAATGTACTTCTGTATTTTTATGTCACTTACGATGTTCCTTCCACGAAAAGTTCTTGAAGAACGTCTGAAAAAGATGTTTTTTTTCTTTCAAATAATAGGTTTAGTTTCAGTTAATGTTAACTGTTTAAACCTCACGTCCTTTTTATAGTAACTGAAACAGACTTGATGAGTCTTGGTACTTAGTTAAACAAGGTATGCTATTAGAGAATGGGTGAAAACATAAAGTCCATCATCCTGAAAATGAAATACGTGTCTTGCTAATAATATGAAGGTCGCAATCGAAACTGAAAGTACATTCGTGCCTTTGGTCGTCCTGCTTAATAGGCGTTTCAGTGATGTGGAAAAGTCGATAAACGTGATACGAAATAATATTTACGTGTACTACCAATCCATTAGCAAGTATTCTTATTCGGTATTAATTGCGAAGAACTCCAGTAATCCGCTTTGAAAATGCACAGCAGTGTTTCTGTTTTTATGAACATTAGCTTCCACCATGTTTATTTATTTGGTGAAGTTATGCGATAGAAAAGCGTAACACCTCAAGCGTAAATCGCTCAAAAATAAATTAAAATGTTCATTTCCAACCTCTTTCTTCGATATTTATTTCCTTAGTAATGATGAGGGTCGCGGGTTCGCATCCGAGTCGCGCTAAACATGCTCGCCCTCCCAGCCGTGGGGGCGTTATAATGCTACGGTCAATCCTACTATTCGTTGGTAAAAGAGTAGCCCAAGAGTTGGCGGTGGGTGGTGATGACTAGCTGCCTCTCCTCTAGTCTTACACTGCTAAATTAGGGACGGTTAGCACAGATAGTCCTCGAGTAGCTTTGTGCAAAATTCCAAAACAAAAACAAATTTTAGTAATGGTAACGTGCGTTTTCATCTGGGGAATTAATTTGGAATATGCTATTATGGTTCCAACGTTTCTTTGAAATAGAGCACATCGGATTAACTCAGCGCAATAACGCTGTTCCATTATTTCTGTTACAATCCCTTCATTTCTTTAATTATAGATTATTGAATATATATCGAATGCAAGTCTGTTATTTGTTCCTCGCGTTTCGATGTCACATTTGTTTGATAAATGTCACTTGAAAAACAGCAACATTCATTTGAATTTTTTATTTTCAGTTTTCATTTGTTGTATTCCTATGAGCCTTAACCCTAAACCACGTGTAAATAAATGTTTTCATTTGTTATATTCGTATGAACCTTAACCCTAAACCATGTGTAAATAAATACAGCTCTTAATATTAAGTTTTCATCTTATTAACTCAGTTGTTTTTGGCTTTCAGTAAAGTAAGTGATCAAGAGTTTTGTTTAAAGTGGTGAAGTATCTGTTTCAAGAATTTAGTTATTCAAAAATAACCAAAAACTTTCCACACAATACTTAAGAGTTAAGCTTGGTTTGTTTTGAATTTCGCGCAAAGCTATACTAGAGCTATCTGCGCTAGCCGTTCCTGATATAGCAGTCTAAGACTAGAGGGAAGGCAGCTAGTCATCACCACCCACCGCCAACTCTTGGGCTACTCTTTTATCAACGAATAGTGGGATTGACCGTCACATTATATGCCCCACGGCTGGGAGAACGAGCATGTTTAGCGCGACGCGGGCGCGAACCCGCGACCCTCGGATTGCGAGTCGCACGCCTTACGCGCTTGGCCATGCCAGGCCATATATAAATAAATGTAAGTATATATTTCTGACAGTAAAATAGAGACATCAATGAGAAGTAGCACTGTCGTGCTACCAATAAATAAATAAAAATATATTTCTAACAATTGAATAGAGACAACAATGGGATTTTTAACACTTTGCTGATCACATTCTTTGAGAAATCAAGGCTATTAAGCTTGTTAGGAAGTTTGCACGAAGTTGCACGAGGATTATCTGCACTAGGGGTCAGTAATTCAGCAGTGTGAGATGAGAGAGAAGGTAGCAAATTATCACTACTCACAGCCAACTCTTGCAACAATCTTTTAGCAACGAATAGTAGGACTGACCATTATGTTATAACGCTCCCACAGTTGAAAGAGAAAGCGTGTCTAGGGGCGCGGAGATTCGAAACCGCGACCTTCAAATTGCTGGAGTCTTGAGAAAAGAAAGCTGAAAACTACGTCATTTAATAATATAATTTATTCTATACATTGTATAGAATGTATTGTTATTCACGTGTTGATAAGTCCTTGTTTAACCGCCGATATGTTTTGTTCTTTGTTTATTAGGAAGAGTTTAAGGTTGTCCGGATAAATATAGCATTGAAGGTTTTTTTTTCATTTAGTGAAAATGAAATAGTAAAGAAAAGAAGGTATTAGCACTCTCGTGGCAGCAAAAAAGGCCCCCTAGTGAGCCTTTATTTAAACTTGATGTTGAAGTTAGTTTTCTGTATTTTGTTTTGTTTTCGCACATCTACCTGTGATATTTCTTATAACTAAAAATATGGTAAATTTATACCTGACTGGTGTTGTTATAAAGTTGCAGCTTGTAGCATATATTTCAATGTGAGCAAAACCTTTTTCATCAACAAAAATTCATACTTACGAAAATGGAATAGAGGAAAATTGCACTGGTAACATATACTCTATTGTGTAATATGTAAAATGTAATAACACGTTTGCACGCAATGTTACATGCCAGTTACATTTCGAATCCTTGTTCTTTCACCGTTTTTATGTAAATCGAAGACCCTTTGGTGAATACTAACTAACCCTTGTTAATTTGGTTAATTTAGATATTACTATATTGTAAAGATATCGTGATACTGTTGTAGTTATGTTCTGCTTAGCATGAATTATTGTTTTTTCTTCTCCTTACGGTAACTTCCACAAATTTTCTCTTTTTCTTTTTTGTATCTTCGTTAATTCGTGAAACGATTGAAATGTTCTTCAGATTAAATTTTGACCACAATGTATGTTACTGTTGAGGCCAACAATAGCCTTCGTTAATTCGTGAAACGATTGAAATATTTATCAGAATAAATTTTGACCACAATGAGTTTTACTGTTTAGGCCAACATTAACTTGACTATTAGTATTTTAAATCTAACTTTTCAATTTACTCTAAAAACAACGCTTTGCTTTTTCCTTTAAATAGACGAATTTTATTTGTGAAATACTCAAATGAAACATTTTTTCAATGAAGAGTTTATCTCAAGTAACATTATGGTCGTAGCAACTTTCGGGGTCCTTCCAAGAATTTCTTACAGGTAGTGAATAGCGTTTTTCTTACATATCACATATATCTTATTATTTTAGGTTGTTTTTTTTAGCTTAACTAAATTTTATAACACCTCAAATACATGTATCGCTTACCTAAAGGAATTTATCTATTTGTAGCTTCTATCGAATGTCAGTTTCCCGCCAGATGGACTGGTCTGTGGTTTCAAAAAGGACTGGAGCCACCCATAAGAATAGAGGGCGCCACTTTCTCCTGGAGGGGAAGGTGCATTTATTCGGAAGGAGATTTATTTTTAATTGATGACAGGTGAGTGTTAAACAGATGATAACATTTTAAATATAAACAGTTAACAGGTGAGTGTTAAACAGATGATAACATTTTAAATATAAACAGTTAACAGGTGGGTGTTAAACAGATGATAACATTTTAAATATAAACAGTTAACAGGTGAGTGTTAAACAGATGATAACATTTTAAATATAAACAGTTAACAGGTGAGTGTTAAACAGATGATAACATTTTAAATATAAACAGTTATAACCAAGTGTTTAATTATAAAACTTAAGCTTGAGAAGCAATTAGTCACTCAGCGTTTTTTCTCAGATTCTTGTTTTGATTTTCTTAATCAATTTATTCAAACAATTTTATATTCATAATAAACGATAATTTGTTAATATTATTGAACTGTATCATCGTATTTTTCATGAAATAACTGGTTCAGTGAAAACGTTAAAAAGTTTTAGCTTCTGTCAGATGATGAAGACTGATATCGAAGGCAACGCTGTTGTTTGTTTGTTTTTTATTTCGCGCAAAGCTGCAGGAGGGCTATCTGCGCTAGCCGTCCCTAATTTACCAGTGTAAGACTAGAGGGAAGGCAGCTAGTCATTACCACCCACTGCCAACTCTTGTGCTACTCTTTTACCAATGAATAGTGAGATTGACTCTACCATTATAACGCCTCCACGGCTGAAACGGCGAGCATGTTTGGTGTGACGAAGATTCGAACCTGCGACCCTCGAATTACGAGTCAATTGCGCATACAGAAATTTACGAGGCTGCAGAAGGGTCACCAGATTTAAACACTTGCGCCATTATACAGTAGCGTTTTATCTCTCAGCCATTCAGAAGACACCAAAAGGAATTCCCAAAGAAACGCTTAACGTTGCAATTTATACTGCCGTGAAATAAGCAAAAAGTGAGCTGGCCATGAATCACGAGAAGAATTATGCACTCTGTAGGTTAGAACACAACATGACACATGAACTTCAAAACGAGAAATAAAAATATATACATGTTTTAGCCTTAATTTTGTTTTTATTTACTCTTGAAAGAGAACTGTTTCTGTTACCTTGAAGAAATACATCTTGTATTATACTCAGGGTGGGTAACCTAGTCAGTGCGATAAGGATAACCACTCAGAAAAATACTTCCTTTCAAAACTATACTAAATTTGGCATCTATCACAATGCACAGAAATGAAACACCTTATTTAAAAATAAACGAAAAATAATATTTATTGTTTTCGTTCGAGCGACCAAACTGTAGCTATTGTCGATTTAGTTTTGAATTTTGTTTGAATGGAGTCGAACGTTTTTATGTATATGCCAGTAATCACATTGCACATTTGTAGGGTATAACAAACACGAAATCACTCAGGTGAGATAAAACAGTAATGACTTGCAAGAGCACATGTTGAGCTGGTTTATCGTTTCGCCTTTATCAGCAGTACAGTAAGATCAATATGAAAATATATGCGCATGGATAACGTGATATGTCACGTCACTAACCAACCCGACTTTCTGATAGTGTTTTATTATAGTACTGTGTGTGCCTGAGACCAATATCGATGGTGTTCCAATTGGAAATTATGTGTTTGTTTGCTTCTGTTTTATTATAGCAAAGGAACATCGAGTTATCCGCTGAACCCACCGAGGGAAAGCGAACCTCTGATTTTAGCGTCGTAAATCCATAGACTTACCGTCGTACTATCGGGGGAGGGACCACTAATTGGAAATATTACACCTCAAAAGCACAGAATCCTCAAAGTGTATTTTTACGCTTCGTCTATTTTAAACTGAAATGGTTTAAAACACTCTGGAAAAAACTGATACGAATTTCAATACCAAAAAAAAACGAGAATAAATATAAAACTTGATCACAGCTTCAAGAAGTTAAAGTTTATCGTTTACAAAAACAGGATGTGCTCGTGCACAATGGGCTCCGTGTTGTTTTTTTATTGTAACTCGACGACTGTAATGTTATTCGTCAGAGATTAAACATACCGTTGTTGTTGTTTTGAATTAAGCACAAAGCTACACAATGGGCTATCTGTGCTGAGATTAACCATACCGTTGTAATTAAGTGATAATTTAATTGTACGTGAAACGCACGTTCATCATCCTATGTTTAATTTTTTGTACACACCCATCAAGTTTATATAAGAGACTTTAGGTGTGTGCTGTTGTTTGGTCAAAGCTTTAACCTCAGCCCGTGTATACGTGAATGATAGTAGGTGTTTTGGATCAAATACTGTTTATATTACGTCTATTCGCTTCTTTGACAGAATTAAAGCGTTTATTCTCAAAAAAATGAGAAAAAAATATTCCATTTGTTATTACAATCTGGGGTAATTTTCCCGTTTTTCCACGATTCACTCGTTTTGATAAATTTACGACTGTTCTTTGTGCACAAACTAATCAAGTGTTTGTACGCCTGTCACATACCAATATTAATTTATATCGGAAATGACACGCGATGCCCTAGCTTTCAATAACCTTCTTCTCATAAGCTACTTTTCGACTCTCGAAATTTACGTTAGAAATTTTTTTTAAATTTTGCTTACTTAAGGTAATTTTAAATGTGGTTATACTTCTGAGAGATCAAGAGCTTTTCACGATCAGAACGACCGTCAGACTACAGGACTGAATCTCCAAGATTTAACACACTTCCTCCTCGAGGCATGAACTCTCCAACTTTTTTTTAAAGAAATACGCGGCTATCTTAATAACAAAAAAACCAATAACCTTCTAAAGTACCATTGAATAATGAGCTAGTGTCAGCATATTTTTCTATAAATGGCTGTGCCAAGGAAAACAAGGGTAAGAATATTTTGACTATATGGAAACGTAGGAAATGATAATTGTAATTATGTATGATCCTCTCTAGTATTTTAAAATGATTATGCAGTGCGCATTTACATACAGGACCCGGTATGGCCAGATGGTTAAGGCAATCGACTCATAATCTGAAAGTCGCGGGTCCGAATCTCTGTTGCATCGAACTTGCTTGTCCGTTCAGCCGTGAGGGCGTTATAATGTGATGGTCAATCTCACTATTAGCTGGTAAAAGAGTAGCCCAAGAGTTGGCGGTGGATGGTGATGACTAGCTGCCTTCCTTCTTGTCTTACACTACAAAATTAGGGACGGCTAACGCAGATAGCCCTCGTGTAGCTTTCAGCGAAATTTATAATATTTACTCCACTGTCTTCAATTCTCCAACTATTATCTTTTTTTTCCCGACTTCTAAAGATTCTTTTTTATTCGTCTATATCTGAGAAAACTTCAGCAATGAGCTCAAAATTAGATGTTAATTTCAGTGTATCATTCAAAATACTGATTTGAGTAATTTGTGTGCGGGTTTTGTACCATTACTGATCAGCAAACTCTAGAAAACTAAATTAAAATTTTGGCACTTAGTTACAAGGACTTTGTTTAATGAGCAGTCGTAGTCACGCTATGTGTTTATTGGCTCTTATTAGGCCACGTGCTTAGTGGTCAATACGCTCACGAGAATAGACTGCCAGAATTAGGTACTATTTTCTGGATTAATGAGGGTCTGGCGATCTTTGGCTGGTTTAAAGCTTATAAATAAAAAAACCTAAAACTGGTTTTCAAATAAAATATTTGGCTTATTTTACATTCATATTTCGTTTGGCCATATTTCAGCTATTTTCATTCCTGTTTGAAAATTCCGCATCAAATACAACTTATTTTAACTTTTGTCATATTGAGCATAAATTTCTTAATTTAGGCCTTACATTACAAGACAGATGTACATTGTTACCTTTGTTGAAAAATGAATATCACACCCATTTATTTTTACATTTTTTATGTTAAGTTATCTACAAAGTATTGGATTAAAATACAATCGTTTAAACCTAAAATTGTACGTTTCGAGTTGCAAGTACCTTATTGTTTGTTTGTTTTTGAATTTCGCACAAAGCTACTCGAGGGCTATCTGTGCTAATTTAGCAGTTTAAGACTAGAGGAAAGGCAGCTAGTCATCACCATCCACCGCCAACTCTTGGGCTACTCTTTTACCAACGAATATTGAGATTTACCGTCACATTATAACGCCTCACGGATGAAAGGGCGAGCATGTTTAGCGCGACGGGGATCCGAACCTGCGACCCTCAGATTACGAGTCGCACGCCTTAACACACTTGGCCATGCCGAGTCAAATTATTTGAAGTAGTTTTGTTTGTTTTCTTATGGCAAAGCCACATCGAGCTATCTGCTTAGCTCACCGAGGGGAATCGAGCCCCTGATTTTAGCGTTGTAAATCCGGAGACATAACGCTGGACTAGCGGGAAGCCCTGATATTAATATTAGCGTTAAAAATAATCACAAGTATTTTTCTTCCATTGTTCTGTATCTTCACGCTTTCCCCTTGCTCTTACATATTGTTAAACAAGGTGTCGGTTCTTTATTTATTTATATGAACACAGCAATATTTCTAAGAAAGTAGAAGGAAAGAGAAAGAAACATGAGAATAAGTGAATATTGGGATATAAATCTATAAAACAAACAACAACTGTAATTAATCCTTACATTTAAATGACAAACAATAACACAACTTCAATGTATTTCCTATCAATGATGGTTTATTTATATCTCTTTCACGAAAAAAGACACATCTGCTCGAGAAGAACAAATGAAAAAGAAAATGATAATTTTCAATGATCACTGTTTTCTAATACATGATATATGTAATATGTTATATTATTCATATGATATTCTTATAAATAACCCAAAATAGATAGGAAATGACTTAAGCTGTAGAGACCTCCTGTAACTATTTTTAATTTCCTCTAGTTCCTGCTACAAGTCATTTGCTATTTCTTTTTCATAAAAGCAGCCCAACCAGTTTCTCTTGAGCTGTCATATCTTCGAGTGTGTATGTATGTATATAAAAGCTGCAGCTGGCTATCTGCCTTGTTTATCGAGGGGAATCGAACCCCTGATTTTAGCGTTGTAAATGTGTACACTTACTACTGTCCCACTGAGGGATTTATTATCCACCATAAGCAGTTATGTTTCGTGCAAGTAATAATTATTAACTATGTTGCAAGAACCATTCGTTTTGTAGACAAGGAAACGTTCGTTTTAATTAATGGAAGTTCAGCGTTCACAAATATCTTATTGTTTCCAGACAATAATTTTTACACACAAGCATACAAAGAGTATATATGTATAAATTCCCATTTATGTGCCATGTCGAGATTTCCTTTACCTTTTGAGAAGGATTGTTTGTTTGAATTGAGGACAAAGCTGTACCGTGGGTATCGAAACCAAGTTTATAAAGGTGTGAGTCCGTATACATCCCCTTGTACCACTGGAGGGATTTATAAAGGTGTGAGTCCGTATGCATCCCCTTGTACCACTGGAGGGCTTTATAAAGGTGTGAGTCCGTATACATCCCCTTGTACCACTGGAGGGCTTTGACAAAAGAAATCCCATCCAATTTTAGTTTTGTTCCCTTGAGACTACAAAAAAAATAACCAATTATAAATCGTGTAGATGGCACCTTCCTTTTTAAAAAAAAATTTTTTTTAGACTTATATGCACGAGAAGGGAATCCGACATCACTAGAACACGGTCCTTAGTGAACGTTAATTTTAATAACGTGTTTTTAAATTTTTGAAATAATTCAATTTGCAGGAAACTGCAGTGGATGAGTTCCAAATTAAAGCTGATATTGTGATATTCTGAATCGTCCTTTAATTGACATCGAAAGGTGCAGTAAATAAAACGTTACGCGAAGTTTGGAAACAGAAGTATTATTATCCACTGAAACTTCTAATACGCGTATAACTCAGACGCTTCTGCGCAATCTCTGCAGAATCTTACTTTTATCTTATGGGGCACTAAGAGAAAAAGCTTCATTGTGGTGAAATATTAGTCCAGTGTTTGCAGCTTCATACATTTTTCGTCACGCTGCTCTAAGGCGATAGAACAAATACTTCCCATAAGGGTAATTTCAACATTGGAGTTAAAAGGAGGCAACCAGACGTTAATTCTCAAAAAGACATTGGAAACCGACTTGTCATACCATTCTTTATGTAGCCGAACTATGTTTATCGTTCAAAAAGTGCGTCTAATGAAAACTTTTTGTTTCTTCTTCGCATCACTGACTACTAAAAGCAAAACTAATGTCGTTAAGAAACTCTATGTTTGGTATATGTCGGTTTGAATCGTTTGCTATTATTCCACTCTATTACTACCAAAACAGTAGATAAGTTCCTGGAATATAAGTGCATTTGTCGTTAGACTCGTGGAGTACGACTTTGTTTGTTTTTGAATTTGCGTAAGCTACATGAGGGATATCTGCGCTACCTGTCCCTAATTTAGCAGTGAAAGGAAGATTAGAGGAAAGGCAACTGTAGTCATCACCGCCCACCGCCAACTCTTGGGCTACTCTTTTACCAATGAATAGTGGAATTAAGCGTCACTTTATAACGCCCTCTCTAATGTGACGGGGATTCGAACCCGCGAACCTGGATTACGAATCGAATGCCTTAACCAGCTGGCCATGCGAGACCTGTTATAAAATTAATTTATACGAATATTAATGATCAATCTTAAACTACACCCATTATCTGTCTCAGGAGTAATTTTTGTTTGTCTGTAATTAATCACAAGGCGACCTAATGGGATATCAGTGCTCTGTCTACCACAGGGATCGAAACACGATTTATGCCACTGGAAATCAGTAGTATTTGGAATAAAGTAAGTGTATTTGACACACCGAATTCCATTTTTCTTATTAAGAAGATTCTTTATATAATATAATTCTGTTTGATGACATATGAACAGTACATTTTATTTTCCAAACGTTCAAGAAGGTATTATCAATTTTAAAAAAAAATGAACTTCGATCGACTTTTAAGACATTTACAACATATGATACACAGGGTTTTTCAAAAGCTGGTTGTTTCAAATTAGTACATGAATTTTTTTTCGTTACTATCTGGTACGGTTTAACGTACAAATATTCCCAAGCACTACATACACTAACATTGATGTTGCAGGACAATCGTTATCCATAGGAATGGTTTTAGTATTGAGAACATAACTTTTAAACGAGCCCGTACTTGTTATACGAATCTATAGGTTTGATTGACTATTGCTTATGCCTGGAATATGCAAAACAATGATTTACAACCAAAATATAAAAATGATGTCTTCAAATAGTTATTTAAAAAAATGTTCCATTGTTCTATCATAAACACAAGGGAGTGAAATAATAATTAAAAAAAATATTAAGCAGTATTTATATACAATATTATGTTGTTTATTACACAGACACATTCTCCTATTTACATAACCAAAATAAATGGCTTATCTCTTTGACAATGTTCTCAGAAATTCGCATAATAGGAGAGTGTGTGTATGTGTGTGCTTGTTTGTTGTCTTGAATTTAGCACAAAGCTACACAATGGGCTATCTATGCTCTGCCCACCACGGGTATCGACACCCGGGTTTTAGCGTTGTAAGTCCGCAGACATGCGGCAGAGCCACTGGGGGTTGTGTGTGTTGTGTCAACACTTGTTATGGGTTAAGTTAACACTGATGAAATTCAATCAAATTAACGTAATTTGTATCAGTGTATTAACTGCACGTTTAAGGAAGTTAAATCAAAGACACAATATTAAATTCGAACAATAGAAAAAATGCAATATGAAAATAGTGGAAACGGAGCAATTTGAAATTTGTAACGATTTTAATTAATTTTCCGTTAATTTTAGCATAAAATATTAATTATAAATAAAAATTAATTAGATATTTTGTATTATATTTCGTTTTGTTTTAAGAACATAAATATAGATGCAAATTCCTTATTGTATAGAGGATTAACACGCGTGTCATTCTGTCCCATGTGAAACGTGTCTGAAATCGCCGTTTCGCTAGAAATGATCGTATCTTAACAAACAAAATTATGAACTGTAATTGAGTGGAAGTAATGCACTATCACATACCTTACTGTCTAGGTGCAAAATCTTCACATTCTGTTCTGTATTAACTTTATTGTCTACGAGCATGGAGTAGTTACTGAGCGAATGCTCCAGTGTTAACAGAGAAGGTAGCGTATGATTGAACAAACTGTTACGAGTTGTTATTCTGGTCTGTTTTAGCTGTTTTTAGCATCACACATACACACCTGTTTGTATAAAAAGGATGTACGTTTGGTATAATTTTTATAGAAACAGACCAACGCTTTATTCAGACAGTTTTTCTGTACTTGTTGTAGAGCTAAGCCTCGTCACATGTCATAAGTTATAGAGCGTCTAATTCAGAAATGGCATGAAATAAAAAGACATTGGCAAAACAGTAGGGTGTCCCCAGTATACTGTATCCAGAATCCTGAAACTTCATCGGACTATAGAAAACTTTGTTCCAAGAAAATCCAGTGGTAGATGCCAAAAAACTGCTGCCTCAGATGACTGTGTTTCCATCATCTTAACACATCAAGAGCGAAAGAAGTTTTGCCACAACTTACCACAGGGAAGGAATGAACACATTTACTTCATGGTACCCAGGAGAACATTCAATATGAGAATGACCAAACGAAGTATTTTCGAGAAGTGATATTTGCAAATTGATATTAACCAAAATTCATAGTATTCACCGTGTTACTCGGGCAAGACAGAATACCAACTTGCAATTAGGACACTTGCAACATGTCATCTTTTCTGGCTTGTTGAAGCTTATGGTAGTATTCGGGTTCGTCATTTTTTTTGGCATCATATTAGAGAAGACACAGTTAAACGGCATGAGTAAAATACTGAATCCCACATATTTCTATAGGTGGTGCAGTACATGTTTGGGCAGCTATTCAGACTGGGGTAATACTGCTCTTCATATTCTCCAAGGAAATGTCCACAGCTACAAAATTGCTATGATCATTTAACATCATATTTTTGTCATCATATATGTTTCGATGAAGTTTTGTTGTGATAGGTGAAATTCTGAATTACACATCTTTTTACAAGTATCTGATAAAACTCTTTGCTGTTCCAATAAATCATTCATGATGTCCATAGAACCTGTCTTTCTATACAAATTACATAAATAGATGTTTAATATAACCCACATTTCTCACTGTGACAACGTTAAGTGTACTTGTATTACGTCTGAATAACAATGATCTTATTCGTTACAAAATATGCAAACATTTTGGTCATAACTATGAAACATAAATTCCTCTTAACAAGGTATTTAACATAATACAGCAAAATATTTGCACCACGAAATATGTACTAAAGTATAGTAAAACACCCCGAAGGACCTATAACTGCAAGTAATTCGTGTTTGAATGTGTTAATGGTCATGATGCATTAACACGTCTACCACCATCAGCATATAAAACTTATTGCACCATTTCAACCAGTCCTGGCTTCTCGTATTTCTTTCAGAAACACTCAACAATATTATTTTAGCTATTTGCTAAAATTACTCTCTGTCCATTATTTTTGAAAGTTCATGTGGGCCCCGGATGGCCAGGTGGGTTGAAGCGTCCGACTCATAATCCGAGGGTCGCGGGTTCGAATCCCGGTCGCAATATAGTGATCGCCTTCCCAGCCGTGATAATGTGACGGTCAATCCCACTATTCGTTGGTAAAAGAGTAGCCCTAGAGTTGGCGGTGGGTGATGATTACCAGCTCCCTTCTCTCTAGTCTTACTCTGCTAAATAAGGGACGGCTAGCGTAGATAGCCCTCGAGTAGCTTTGCGCGAAACTTAAAAAAAAAGTTCTCGTGATGTACTGAAAGCTTTTAAAATCAAAGGACGGTAGAAACAGACCAATAGCTGACCGAAGTATGTTAATCTTAAGACGATAGTCTGTTTGTTTGGAATTAAGCAAGAAGCTACAAAATGAGTTATCTGTACTCTGCTCACAACGGGGTATAAAAATCCAGTCTTTAGCGTTGGAAGTCAGCAGACGGTACTCTTTGACAGCCTACGTATTGTGGAATACAATCGAGGACCCGCATGGACGTAACTCTTTATTTTGAACAGGTAATCATTCCTACACAGATAGGAACTGTCAAGGTGAATATTGGTTCTTACCGACTCCTTTCAGTTCGAATTAGTTGTTTCATTTTTCGTGTTCTAAATTGTTTAAGAACGCAACGTTAGCTGCCAAACTCGATGACAGAAAATTTACTTCATCATTACTCTCGCATCACTGCTAACCGTGTTCCTTATGAAGTGTACCTTGTGTCATTCCAAAACAATAATTCTAGTGTCCAGCCCCCATCTATGACTTTTGCGTTTTGTTTGTGATTTTACAAATAAGTGTGTCCGCCATTGACGTTTTTATGTATTGGAAGATTTAAGGGTATATACCGAATAAAAGCATCAACGTAAAATAAATTTATTTTCCACTTTTAATATAGTTTAGAATCTGTTTATTGATGTATCCGTACATCTGATTCATTTTTCCTTTTATTTTAAAATATACTTAAGAAAATGTTAAGGTGAATAAAGAAATCTGTAAAACATTTGGCGTTATAAACTTTTAATGTTATTTAATCAAACCTAATTGTGCAAAAATTGCAGTTACATCACAACACTCGGTTGCAAGAATATACTAAACCTAAGCAACAATAAAATTGCAGTTTATTGTTTAACTAACGTGGTTTTAGGTGGCCAACGAACGTCTAACTTATTTTAGCTTTCAAATAATTCTGTCTCGTTTATTTGCGCTGATTTCTCTGGAAAGATAATATTCATTCCCTCAAATGGCAACATTAATGTTTTTAAAATTATACAGTTAAAATGAGGCTTTTCGGTATGTAAATGGAAAACATTTAAAATGTTAAATTCGCACACACACCAAATGTTTCACAAAGCCACGTTATGGTTGATTACACCGTATTTTATTAGCAATTGGAACGTCCGATTCATTTTTGTTAGAAAAACATATTAATGGAAGAAAAAATGTTCACCGCCTATTCAATTAACGTTCTTATACGAAACTAACGAAGTTATAGTAACGCTGAATCACCAATTAGAGATAAAAGTTTATTGAATAAAATCGCCTTCCTTAACCAAGCAATGAAATCTTGAAAATTATGATTTCATTTTTGATGACTGCTACCGGGAGATAAAGCATTATGAGGGGGGAAATCGTTTAAGTATGTTTAACGTCTTTTCTGTCGTGTCATCATAAGTATTGAGCTTACATACAAATGTAAAGAAGAGAAAAGTTTTAAATCGCTCAACATTTCACTTTGGTTAATTTGATGTCGTTCCCAAAGGTGATTTGCGCCCGGCGTAGCCAAGTGGTTAAGGCGTTCGACTTGTAATTTGAGGATCACGGGTTCGAATCCTCGTCACCACAAACATCTTTGCCCTTTCAGCCGTGTGGGTGTTATAATGTGATGCTCAATCTCCCATTATTCGTTGGTAAAGGAGTAGCCCAAGAATTGGCGGTGGGTGGTGGTGACTAGCTGTCTTCCTTCTAGTCTTATACTGCTAAATTAGGGACGGCTAGCGTAGATAACCCTCGTGTAGCTTAGCTTTGCGAGATACTCAGAACAAACAAATAGTCACACTAGACCCGGCATGGCTAGGTGGTTTAGGCACTCGACTAATAATCTGAGAGTCGCGGGTTTAAATCTCCTGGCAACAAATATTCTTGCCCTTTCAGTCGTGGGGCGTTATAACGTGACTTTCAATCACACTGTTTGTTGATGAAAGAAAAGTCCAAAAGTTGGCAGTGGGTGGTGATGAATAACTATCTTCCCTCCAGTCTTACACTGTTAAATTAGGGACGGCTAGCGCAGATAGCCCTCGTGTAGTTTGCCGTTGCATGAAGTTCAAAACAAAAAAACAAAAGGATTATTTATTAACATAAAAAACATCATTAATGTTGAAATGTTCCCGCAAATCTAATCGAAACACACACAAAACATAATTAAATTCACATGGACACTTATTCTGAAATAGAATATTCTAATGTCACAAAAATGTATCTGACACACATACAATCGATATTAATTTCTTTAGCCACCTGTCTCTTTCCGTTTATTTACACACACATTCTCTGCGGGTACAGCGGTAAGTCTACAGATTTACTACAAAAAACATCAGGAGTTCGATTCCCCTTGGTGGGCTTAGCAGACAGCCCGATGTGTCTTTGGTATAAAGAATACATACACACACTCATTTTTTTGCAAACGCTCCGAAGTAACCTGACTCCATTAACATTTATCTGTATTGGATTAGGCCTGGCGTGCGTAAGGCGTGCGACTCGTAATCCGAGGGTCGCGGGTTCGCGCTCGCGTCGCGCTAAACATGCTCGCCCTCTTATCCGTGGGGGCGTATATATGACGGTTAATCCCACTATTCGTTGGTAAAAGAGTAGCCCAAGAGTTGGCGGTGGGTGGTGATGACTAGCTGCCTTCCCTCTAGTCTTACACTGCTAAATTAGGGACAGCTAGCACAGATAGCCCTCGAGTGGCTTTGTGCGAAATTCCAAAACAAACAAACAAACTGTATTGGATTACAGCCTCAGTAAAGAACAACCTCCGCGACAAGGAATTTGTTAATCTCTTCTCTCGTTATTTCGATAAAGAAATCTGAGGAGCAGTGAGGATCTTCTACCAACGTGAATTTTAATGAAACTAAAATCCATGTCAGTTTAAGCCCACCGACCAAAGTCCATGGATGTGCAAGTCAATTCTTCTCGATGTCAATCGTACTTTCAGCCTCAGTTAGTCCGTTTGTTGAATGATGGGAATTCTTACTAATGTGTGTGAGGCGTGAAGTGAATGCGTCTTTTGTATTCGACCTGTTGTTGCATCGCGGTTAAGAGATAAGTTGCTCGAACAACGTTATTTGCTTGTAGTTATGCGTGGCAGCATGAAAAGTTAATTAAATTCAGTACTCCAGGGTATAAAGATTCGTTCCACTCGCTTCGTGTTAGATTTTTGTTTATCCCACGGTTCCATCAGGAAGTCGCTGCAACGACTTGGAAATTATTTCCTCAGCAAAATCAGACGAGTTCGGGAAAGGAACAATCACGTGTCAGTGTATACTAAAGAAACGATATGTGACTTCCAGAAATAGCTCTTCCGGAAATAAAGATTCGTCTAATGGAAGAGCAGCGTTTCTTACACGTGTACGCCATTACGTTCAGAGTGAAACATTAGAATAGCATAAAACCCCCAAAAAAACATTTCAGTATTTTAAGTGTAATTCTGGATCGATCGTTGAGAAATAAGTTTTTCGTTTTTCATGCAATTGAAGCTTCGTTATATACATTATATATCTATATATACATTATGTATCTATATATACATTTTGTATCTTATGACGAGAACGACAAGCAATCAGCTATTTATTTGCAGATGGTGTGTCATCTGAACAAGGAGTATCACGTTCTTCCACATCATAATAAGAAGTATTGCTAGCCAATTATTTATTTGTAGATGGTGTGTCATCTGAACAAGGAGTATCACGTTCTTCCACATCATAATAAGTATTGCTAACCAACTATTTATTTGTAGATGGTGTGTCATCTGAACAAGGAGTATCACGTTCTTCCACATCATAATAAGAAGTATTGCTAGCCAATTATTTATTTGTAGATGGTGTGTCATCTGAACAAGGAGTATCACGTTCTTCCACATCATAATAAGTATTGCTAGCCAATTATTTATTTGTAGATGGTGTGTCATCTGAACAAGGAGTATCACGTTCTTCCACATCATAATAAGAAGTATTGCTAGCCAATTATTTATTTGTAGATGGTGTGTCATCTGAACAAGGAGTATCACGTTCTTCCACATCATAATAAGAAGTATTGCTAGCCAACTATTTATTTGTAGATGGTGTGTCATCTGAACAACGAGTATCACGTTATTCCACATCATAATAAGAAGTATTGCTAGCCAACTATTTATTTGTAGATGGTGTGTCATCTGAACAAGGAGTATCACGTTCTTCCACATCATAATAAGAAGTATTGCTAGCCAACTATTTATTTGTAGATGGTGTGTCATCTGAACAACGAGTATCACGTTCTTCCACATCATAATAAGAAGTATTGCTAGCCAATTATTTATTTGTAGATGGTGTGTCATCTGAACAAGGAGTATCACGTTCTTCCACATCATAATAAGTATTGCTAGCCAATTATTTATTTGTAGATGGTGTGTCATCTGAACAAGGAGTATCACGTTCTTCCACATCATAATGAGAAGTATTGCTAGCCAATTATTTATTTGTAGATGGTGTGTCATCTGAACAAGGAGTATCACGTTCCTCAACATCATAATCAGAAGTATTGCTAACCAACTATTTATTTGTAGATGGTGTGTCATCTGAACAAGGAGTATCACGTTTTTCCACATAATAATAAGAAGTATCGCTAACCACCTATTTATTTGTAGATGGTGTGTCATCTGAACAAGGAGTATCACGTTCTTCCACATCATAATAAGAAGTATTGCTAGCCAACTATTTATTTGTAGATGGTGTGTCATCTGAACAACGAGTATCACGTTATTCCACATCATAATAAGAAGTATTGCTAGCCAACTATTTATTTGTAGATGGTGTGTCATCTGAACAAGGAGTATCACGTTCTTCCACATCATAATAAGAAGTATTGCTAGCCACCTATTTATTTGTAGGTGGTGTGTCATATGAACCTGGAGAAATACTTTCATTGCCTCTGGGCTTCCTTTGAGTTTATTACGAAGTCAGGATTTTAATTTTTAATAAAGTTCATCGAAGCAGTTTCTGTTTCTTTTTTGTTATATGCAGTTTCTATTCGAATGTGTTTGTTTATTAATTTCAACACGATTCTTTTGAAGCTTGGCTCGTTCTCAGATTGATCGAACTTTCGTTAGTAACTGTCTTCTAATTCAAGATTGATGTTGGGCATTTGCTCTCTCAGTCTTTGCTTATTGATGATCTAAACATTGTTGTCTTTTAATTAACTGTCTTCTTTAGTTACCGAACAACATGTTCTTGTTGGTCGTAGTTGTAACTGTTTATTTAACGGAAATATATTTGTGGAAAGGTTATTTTCCGTTATTAATGTTCTGGAAACATTCAAATTAAAAGGAAGCGCACTTTGAAAGTATTGTATTATTTAAAGTTTGAGTTAAACCTTAGAATATTATTCAGACTTTATCACCCTGTATTTAGATTTATGGTGGCCATGATTTAGTGTTGTATAAATGTAAAATATCATTTGTTTGGGTAAACTCGAACGTCTTTAAAGTTTGTTTGCTCTTTTATTCACTACAAAGTTTAAATTTTCATATTATGTTACTTCAAAAATATAAATTAGTTATGCTTGTAGCCCTCCGGTAGCTCAGCGGTATGTCTGCGGAGTAACAACGCTAAAAACCGGGTTTAGATACCCGTGGTGGACAGCGCACAGATAGCCAATTGTGTAGCTTTGTTCTTAATTCAAGAACAAAAAAACCAGTTATGCTTGCCTTTGAAATTTTATTTTTACATCTATATTCACCTTCCATTTTATAACCAATGTACCTATCTTTGCTTCACCTTCTGATTTTTCATATCGATGAATATGCAATGTATGTTGCACGAATCGATTGTTTCTTTGAAATAGACTTAAAAGTCAAAGCCTTTTTCTTCTTCCCATTGCTTTTTTTAAGGCAGGGGTATGAATTTATATCAGAGAATCAGAATACAAATAGAGCTATTTTCATTCCTTTATTTCTAGCTGAGACATGGGTCTCAAAAGAAATAAAGCCAACGCCACATTTTTGATCACACTTGAATCTAGAGAATTTCATGTAACAACCATCTATTTGCACCTGTTTTATATATATTATGTAACCATGGTACCTATATTTATTTACTTTATGGTTAATTTCATTCGTTCGAATGTTCGTACTGGAATCCTTAGTTGTTGTTTTAATACAATAGAATCACATTTGTTTGAGGAATCTTGATTAAATGTTCACTTGTGGATTGTTGTAGTCATCGTGTCCAGATGGTCACATCATACATACTTACCACAACGCTAGGCCTTTTGAACCAACAATCTCTGTAACGTCTGTACTACAGGTGTTTGTGGTGCAGTTCTTGAAGTTCAAATGTAAAAGTAAGCCCAAAGCTTCATCCACTTACATTAGAGAGGTCTTGTCTCTAAGGTTCATCGACTTACACCAGAGAGGCTTTGTCTCCAAGCTTCATCCACTTACAACAGTGAGGCCTTGTCTCCAAGTTTCATTCACTTACACTAGAGAGGCCTTGTTTATAAGCTTCATCCATAACACCACAAATGCCTTGTCTCTAAGTTTCATTCACTTACACCAGAGAAGCCTTCTCTTCAAGTTTTACCCGCTTACACCAGCGAGGCCTCGTCTTCATGTTTCATCTTCTCACACCAGTGAGACCTTGTCTCCAAATTTCATCCACTTACACCAGTGATGACTTGTATCCAAGTTTCATCCACTAACACCAGTGATGACTTGTCTCAAAGTTTCATCCACTAACACCAGAGAGGCCTTGTCTCCAAGTTTCATCTTCTCACACCAGTGAGGCCTTGTCTCCAAGTTTCATCCACTAACACCAGAGAGGCCTTGTCTCCAAGTTTCATCTTCTCACACCAGTGAGGCCTTGTCTCCAAGTTTCATCCACTAACACCAGAGAGGCCTTGTCTCCAAGTTTCATCTTCTCACACCAGTGAGGCCTTGTCTCCAAGTTTCATCTTCTCACACCAGTGAGGCCTTGTCTCCAAGTTTCATCTTCTCACACCAGTGATGACTTGTCTCCAAGCTTCACCCATTTACTTTTAACTAGCATTGAACTGTGTGACCCAAACTTTACTGGTAAAGTAAAACTGGTAAACGTACGTATGGCAACGTCATAGTTTAATTACCAATAAAGTATGTTTGGTCCGTTTTTTACCGAAAGGTTTCACTTGCGGTATTGAAATTATATTTCGATATATTGCGCATTATATATATATATTTATGTATATAAGAAACGTCTTCGTAGGATAATTTAGTATAACACCAAATATAACAAAAACTATCTTTCGCGGAGATTTATTGGTGTAACAAGTCTGTTTCAGGCATGAGCTTATTTTACTTAAATAATGTGTTTTTGTTTCCTTAGAGCAAAGCCTCATCGGGCTATCTCTTGAGTGTACCGAGGGTAATCGAGCCTCAAATTTTAATGTTATAATTGCGTAGACTAACCGCTATACCAGTGGGGAACAATAATTTTGTTCTTCACACACTATTGAAAAAGGGATAAGATAAATAAATGTTACTTAAATAAAGAATACATTTTACGTTTTCAGCGAAATGTTAGTTATTATATAAATCGTCCCTAATTTCTACCCAAACGTTTAGAACAGATTTATTTCATTGCATTTGTTTGTTTGCTGTTAAGCACAAAGCTACACAATAGATATGTAAATGTGCTCTACGAATCTCGGGTATCGAAAACCGATCTTTAGCGATATACGCCATCATTAAGAACTTTAAAAGTTACTTTCATTTTTCGAGACAACTGAAACATTTTGGAATATATCAATATAATAATAAAATTATAATGTCGAGTTTCTTCACTAAAATAATTAGTTGATTTGTCAAATTATGAAGCAAACAAAAAGTAACAACATATAATTATCAGAAGCCAATGTTCTTTAATCGTCCAGAGGCGATTTAGGCCCTGACATGGCCAGGTGGTTAAGACACTCGACTTGTAATCCGAATGTCGCAGATTCGAATCCCCGTCACCACACGCATTTTTGCCCTTTTATCCGTGAGGCATTTTAATGTGACGGTCAATCCCACTATTCGTTGGTAAAAGAGTAGCCCAAGAGTTGGCGATGCGTGGTGATGACTAGCTGCTTTCCCTCTAGTCTTACACTGCTAAATTAGGGACGGCTAGCACAGATAGCCATCGAGTAGCTTTGTGCGAAATTCCAAAACAAGCAAACAAAATTATACATATAAAAAAAGGTAACTTTCTCTTGGCAGTTAATTTACGCAATAAAGTGAACAAAATATTTGACGAAATCAGAGTGAATTGTAAACTGATGTATTTATAGATCCTCTTTATCGGATGGTGAAGAATTGGTAGTTTACAAAGGAAGACGTTTCACCCATGTAGTTTACAAAGGAAGACGTTTCACCCATGTAGGTTACAAAGGAAGACGTTTCACCCATGTTTAGTTTGTTTTTTATTGAGGGGGAAATATTCATTTCTCACACTTTCCTGTTTATTTGTTCGAATTTTTGTTTATACATGCCATGCGTTTAACATTTCTATCTGATGTATTACGTCGATTACCGTTTCGTAACAGATATATTTCATTTGTGATAATTTTTCACACATCATGTGGAATTTTTCCTACCTCTCATATCAAATATATAAATAAATATATATTTAAAGCATGTTTTAAGGTATTCCTTGTATAAACAAAATATGTAATTAATAGCATTGAGAGGAGATGGGGACACAGGAAAAAGGAGAGTATTGAGTGAGGATCATATGAAATTACTTGTCAAAACAATATTTGTGTTACACAAACGTATTTATTGAGGAAGTGAAATTAAACTGTTGCACTAACACAACTTGTCTTAACGTTAGGGGTAAACAAAACTCCTAACGTAGCGCTTTGTCATTCATCGAGTTCACATATTTCGAAAGAGGAAATTTTTTCATAAGTCATTTTATAAAATATGTAATAATTATATGTTTGTAGAGTGACAAATTTTGTTCCAATGACATACTAAGTACAAAAACTGACAAACAAACCCATGAGTGGTGAAACGTATTGAAATATTTTAAATTATTTAAGGCGAGGATAATTTATACGTACTGAAAGGACTCTGTTCCAGGTAACGTTTATTTGCTTGTTTTTCTGGCATCAAGTATTTTTCTTAAGCCATTTATTTTTGCAAAACTTTTAGCCTATAAGAATGGATTCTATTGTTTTCATCAGTAATGTACACTTTTAGCCTATAAGAATGGATTCCATTGTTTTCATCAGTAATGTTTCATTTTGCAGCCAGTTAGGATGCTCAAGGTGTGTCGTGATCTACGAGAAACATCCCAATGTCCTTCAGTATAGAGAGAGTAAGTGGACATTTCAATGTCACATTGTAAATACACTTCAATCTCTAGCTTTTACATTTGATTCGTTTGTTACGAAATGAATATAAAAAGTTGTTTTGTGACAGTGTTCAGGGTATTAACCGCCAGTCAAACAGTTAAACGAATAATATAATATAATATAATATAATGTGACATAATATAACATAATTGTTCTATTTGAGAGTTGCTACCATGAAGATTTTTCGTTGTGTATTTTATTGAATAAACATGTTAACAAAAACAAATGCAAATGTAAATTAATTAATAAGAAAGAAATAGAAGAATGTTGGATGAAATACAACAGTTTACACAATTGTAAGTTAACGTTAAAGTAGGGGAAACGCAGTTTTGCTTCATGCAGAAGCACCACGTTTCATAGCACATTCAATCAGATATAAAGTTCCATTCTAACGTAACTGAATTTGAAATAATAAATAAAGTTCCAATTTCAAACACTCCAAAGTGATTTTTCAACATTCTTGTAGGTGTTATAAACCAGCAAGGGAAAAATCGAAAACTTGAAGAAATAGATTGGATTGATAGTTTTGTTTTTCTTCACTATTCTGTTTCCCATTATAAATTTACCCTGTTTTATTAAAGAGCAATGAAAACTACATCACTGTTTTTACAGCTTACTGACAAGGACTTTTCAACCTTTAATATCGACAGAATACGCTACTATACATTATTCCCGGTATTTTGATAGCTTTTGTAATCAGTTTCCCGCTCGGACGTGCTTGTATATAAACCGTCATTTGTAATAAATAAGTAATAACTGTCATTATAAATTGTATTTTTTGTACATTAAAAATATTTGTGTTTAAAATACCTGTGTGTATCAATCATTTTGCCAAATACCATAAATTTGAGACTTATTAACATGCCCCCCTTTGCTGAGACAGCGATAACTCTTTGGAGCTAAAATCAGAGGTTCGATTCCCCTTGGTAGACACAGGAGAGAGCCTGATTTAGATTTACTATAAGAAAACACATATTTTTGTAATCATTATTTATATGTACTAGATCATTTATTTTGTTCTTAGGAGGTGATTTAGATTAGAACTTAAAATATTACAAAACGGTCATATCACCTTTTAGATTCTCAAGGGTAAAATAGTTTGTAGTAATTTGTATATACCAGACCATCCATTTTGTTGTTTAAAACGATGTAGATTTGAACTTAATGGATTCAGGAAATAGAATGTCACATCATAGTTCCTTAAGGATAAAATAGTTTTAAAACTACTGATTTTAAAGACCGTTTTCTTCAACCCTTATTTGAAGTACATTGCCCAAAATACCATATCGGTTTTTATTGTACGAAGAGCGACTGACAGGCTTTATTTTAGCCACACCTAATCCCAATTGACTTACACTACTTACTGACTAAAAAATGAAATGTCAAAAAGACCGTGGCTTGTGATAAATTGTTATATTACAAACCCATACTTATCAGTTGTGTGAGTTTCTGAAGGTTTTATCCTGTCGTTAAACGAGGCGTGTAACGCTTTGAAATAGTTTATTGCGAGTTGAAAAAAAACCTACCATGTACTCACATGTTTTCTCGTAATTTGACATATATGTTATAATTAGCATTAATAACACTCCACCTTTTATCTCTGAAGAATGTTATAATTTTATCGTTTCAACTTTATCAAATATACGTTAGCACATAAACATTTCTTTATATTAATAATCAAAACAATACTCATGTCAGTTTTAGGAGTTATTGTCCATCTGCATGAAGAGTAACAGAGCTATTGTAACATTTTTCTGTTAAATTGAAGATTTAGATTTATAATTAGTTGATTATGAGAACACTTAGATTTACTAGAATCACAAATAAAATCATAAAATATTCAGTCGTATCATGTGATATCTCTTAGTGTCATGAAAAAGTAATATGAGAAGGATTATCCGGAGGTGATTATGCTGGATTATCTTATCTTTTAAAATATATTTGACTTTTTTATTTTAACTTCGCAGGTTGAACTGACACGTAATCAAATAATATATATTCTTTATCAAATAATTTCTAAATATTAATAAATTTTAATTTGATTAATGAAAAAACACGTGGCTGCCTACGTATGTGCGACGACACGTTTCTAACCCATTTCAACCAAAGTTATGCTCTAGAGAGTAAATTAAAAGAGAAATTTGCTCAAAAAATTGAATACACTTTTCACACTACTGTGGTAGACTTATTTTTTTCAGCAATTGTAAAAAAGGAATTATCTGTACACATTCACACTGTAAGGATTGCCATATCTGAACACATTCACGCTGTAAGGATTGCCATATCTGTACACATTCACGCTGTAAGGATTGCCATATCTGTACACATTCACGCTGTAAGGATTGCCATATCTGAACACATTCACACTGTAAGGATTGTCATATCTGTACACATTCACACTGTAAGGATTGCCATATCTGTACACATTCACACTGTAAGGATTGTCATATCTGAACACATTCACACTGTAACGATTGTCATATCTGTACACATTCACACTGTAAGGATTGTCATATCTGAACACATTCACACTGTAAGGATTGTCATATCTGAACACATTCACACTGTAAGGATTGTCATATCTGTACACATTCACACTGTAAGGATTGTCATATCTGAACACATTCACACTGTAAGGATTGCCATATCTGTACACATTCACACTGTAAGGATTGCCATATCTGTACACATTCACACTGTAAGGATTGTCATATCTGAACACATTCACACTGTAAGGATTGTCATAACTGTACACATTCACACTGTAAGGATTGCCATATCTGAACACATTCACGCTGTAAGGATTGCTATATCTGTACACATTCACACTGTAAGGATTGTCATAACTGTACACATTCACACTGTAAGGTTTGTCATATCTGTACACATTCACACTGTAAGGATTGCCATATCTGTACACATTCACACTGTAAAGTTTGTCATATCTGTACACATTCACACTGTAAGGATTGTCATATCTGTACACATTCACACTGTAAGGATTGTCATATCTGTACATATTCGCAATGTAAAGATTGTCATGTATCGATAATTTTTCCTCTTTACAGCTTTCTGCGAAAAGCATAAGAATCTCGATGAAGCGTGTGCAAAGTTAAGTGTGGATGCCCATCTCCATTCCATGTTTAGAGGTAACTATGTTCTATATTTAATATACAATCCATGTTTAGAGGTAAATATGTTCTATATTTAATATACAATCCATGTTTAGAGGTAAATATGTTCTATATTTGATATACAATCCATGTTTAGAGGTAAATATGTTCTATATTTAATATACAATCCATGTTTAGAGGTAAATATGTTCTATATTTAATATACAATCCATGTTTAAAGGTAAATATGTCCTATATTTTGTATATAACAAATATTTAGATGTAAATCTCTCCTCTTTTGTATCTAATTTATTTTTGAAAGAAACTGTTTCCCTATATTTTATATAAAATCCATGTTTAGAAATAATTCTATCCTATATTTTATCTATGATCCATGTTTCGAGGAAAATGTTTCCTTATATTTAATATATAATCTATGTTTAAAGGTAAATCTGTCCTACGTTTTGAATATCTGTTTTGACGCAATTGTTTTCTTATATTTTATATATAATCTATGTTAAGAGGTAATTCTGTCCTATATTTTACATATAATCCATGTTTAGAGGTAATTCTGTCCTATATTTTATATATAATCTATGTTTCGAGGAAACATTTTTCCTGTAATCTGTGTATAATCTTTGTTTCGAGGAAACTGTTTTCCTCTACGATTAGAGGTACTTCTGTCCTATATTTTATATATAATCTACGATTAGAGGTACATCTGTCCTATATTTTATATATAATCTTCGATTAGAGGTACTTCTGTCCTATATTTTATATATTATCTACTATTAGAGGTAAATCTGTCCTATATTTTGTATATAATCTACGATTACAGGTACTACTGTCCTATATTTTATATATAATCTTCGATTAGAGGTACATCTGTCCTATATTTTGTATATAATCTACGATTAGAGGTACTTCTGTTCTATATTTTGTATATAAGTTTTAAAGAATTAGATTGATCTAAACTTAACACTAACTATTGCTTTTACTAACAACACTTCATAAGTTGCTTCTGTGATGCTATCTTTATCTGTAACAATTACAATGACAAATATTGGCTGTTTTGTCTGAATGCCGGTTTTTTCCCAGGACAAATAGAAGTTTTTTTGTGGAACTACAATTCAAAATTATGACCAAGAATTAGAATTAAATGGCTTAGATAACTATATTACACTAAAAGTGATCCTGAACGAATACACAGAGTACGGAAGAACTGTGTTTATTAGGAGAACGAGCTTTGTTATGTATTTATGTAACATTAACCTGGAAGCATATGGAAAATACTCCAGAGACTTAGTGTTTCTGCATTAACTTCTCTTATTGTCCAGTTCCATTAGCTGGAACCTTTCCGAAGTAATGTTCTTTTCTTTTCAAGGCTGTATAATATAGTATCGTGACTATAACAAACTCCATTAAAAGAAAAGCTTCAAAGACTTACAGTTGTATTCCTCGTCTCACTTTGATGGGATGCACATTGTACCTTAAAGAAATGGGAAGAAAATCTTACCTTATGGCAATGATAGCACAATTGATCCTCACAAGCCGGTGGAGGTATTATCTGCGTTGGAAACAAAACAAAAAATTCCAAAACACCATCGTCTTGTACTAACGCATTATGAATCATCTACGCGCGACTTTGAATTGATCTGTTGATGTACTTTAAAACGCAACACAATCTACTAGCTGTCTTTATTATTCTATCTCTTTCTAGGATTTTGGATAATACAGTTATATTGGAGTAAAACCGTTTAGAAATTTAAATGGACTGTTAGAAAAACATCTAAACCCCAATGACGAAGAAACATTGAAAGAGTGAATCTTCTATATGACACTGAATTTTTATTAGACAGTCACACAAAAAGACGGACTTAAGTTCATAACTTTCGGATAACGTTTAGGCGTAAGCTCATAGCTTCAATGACATGTGTGAACCCAGAGTAGAGTGTAATACTAATTAGATTCTAAACGACAAACTTGGATTCAAACTGTAAAAGAATATTTTGATGTTTAATAAAATTCGTATACTTCCATTCGGGTTTTATAAAATATGATTGGTTGAATTTAATTTTAAAATTAGCTTAATATTACAATTTAAAATGCAGTAACTCTAATAAACTTTGTTGATGTTTTAAAGATGTGTATATTTGAATTGTTTTTTTTTAATTCGTGCCAAGCTACACAAGTGCAATTTGCGCCAGTCGTCCTTAATTTAGCAGTGTAAGACCAGAGGGAAGGCAGCTAGTCATCACCATTCACTACCAATTCTTGAGCTACTATTTAACCAAAGAATAGTGGGATTGACCATAACATTATGAGGCCCCCACGGCTGAAAGAGCGAGCATGTTTGGTGTGACGGGGATTCGAACCCGCGACACGCGAATTACGAGTCGAATGCCTTAACCACTTGACCATGCTTTATATATCAAAATGCTACAATACCATACGCTTTATTAATACGATAATATGAACTAACATCAAAGGGTAATTAGATTTATCCTGTAACACCATGGACAAAATTAAAGGGTGATAGAATCAATCCTGAAATATCATGGATAACACTAATTTGTGAAAAGATTTATTCACATTCATGTAAATGAACTGTCAAAGGGTGTCAGAAAGTGGTAGTAAATACATATGTTAAATGAAAACACGTTGGATGTTTTAAGAGGACAACATGCGTTTTAGCGTGCAAAAGAAAAAGGAAGGAAAATTCCGATCAGTTTCAAGCTTTAATAAAAACATTGCAAACAAATGTTCAAGTTACAGCTTAAGATCCGTTTTCATGAGAAGAAACAGATTACACTCCATCAGAAATAATAAACAGGACTCCAAAGAAACGTTTGTCTGGACTGTAGAGATAAGGATTCTAGAAAGTTCAAATAAAGTAGAATTATTCTGATGAAGTGTTAAATATGATCGAAGTTCTGTCGCATTCGTGAATAGAGATAAAGGAAGATTGTTTTATATATAGGCAGCTAGGGGGATGAATGTATTAAACTATCAGTTTGTTTATCGATGATCGTTAATGGCAGGTCCGTGTGCGAGACTTTAAAATAAAATAATTTTCGGTAAATAGAGTCTATTTCTGTAAATACATAACAGCTGCAGTGTTCAACCCTGATACTGGTGTTTTTTGCCCAACCAGTGACATGTATGTAATATGTAATGTGTTTGCAGAATCCCAATCCCTTTAGAAACTGGGTTTCGATACTCGTGGTGGGCAGAGCACAGATGGCCCATTGTATAACTTTGTGATTAACTTCAAACAAACAAGCACCCCAGTGGCTCAGCGGTATGTCTGCGGACTAGCAAGCTAAAATCTGGGTTTCGATACCCGTGGTGGGCAGAGCACAGATAGCCCATTGTGTAGCTTTGTGCTTAATACAAAACAACAAACAACAATATACACATATATTTTATATAAGTCGAGAAAATCTGTCTTTTGAATATGTTTAACAGTTTTAACAACGACATATTGGTTTAAGCTATGAGACAAAATTGTTACAAAACCCTTTGGCCCGGAATGGCCAGGTGGTTAAGGTGCTCATCAGTGGAACGTTATAATGATAAGGTCAATCCAACTAGTCGTTGGTAAATGAGTAGCCCAAGAGTTAGTGGTGGTAGGTGATGACTAGCTGCCTTCCCTCTAGTTTTATATTACTAAATTAGGGACTGCTAGCCCGGATAGCCTTTGTGTAGCTTTGCACGAAATTAAAAAACAAGCATAACTCAATACGTTTCAGTTGAATACGGTCTTGCTATACAAGTAACTGGAAAATAATGAAACACTTCCAATGTTAATTAAGCATGGTCTGTAATATGGACTTTCAGCTTCTGAAAATATTGTAATATTCAAACAACACTCAGCGTTTTTCTACAAGAAGTGAATTTTGTTTAGTTTCAAGGCGATTCACTTGATGTATCTAATGAACGATAAACATCCTGGAAGTCACAAAGATATTTTATGACATTAACTTTTAGTACCGTACATTTTAAAATAAGACATTCGGCCTATAACATTCAGCTGGACCACTTAACCTGGAAACCGGATATCCTTGAGATATTTCATTTGGTTCGAAGTTCTTACGACACATCTTTGTCCTCACCACATTGAAAATGGAAATACGTATCTTGCTGACGTCAGTAATGTGTGTACTTCGTTCCGTGAGAAGGAAAAACAACAACAAAAGGGACAGAAACTGGAGCAGAATTTTGTTAATGTTTTCATATTTCGTGATTGAAATAGTTCACATTGTTGTGAACAATTTTCAATTTTTGAAAATTTTATCCTCCTGTTTCCTTTTTATCATAATACATCTGTATCAGTAACAATGGAAATATTCCACAACAAATTTCAAATTCAGTTCACATAAGCGACTTAGCTGAATATCTATTTTAACATCAACATATTTTAGTGTTTTTCTCAAATTGCATTCATTTAGAATTATTCACCCATTTAGACAGAAATTTCGTTTGTTTACTTGATAGTTGTTATTTTTTTTACTCAAAATGCAATATTAATGATATTCACTAGACATAATCGATCCAAACGTGCTCACTCTTTCAGCCGTAGGGGCGTTGTAATGTTACAGTCAATCCTGCTATTCGCTGGTAAAATTGTGGCCAGAGAATTAACGGTAAGTGATGATGACAAACTGCCTATCCTCTAATCTTATAGTACCAAATTGGGGACGACTAGCACAGATAGCCCTCGTATAGCTTTTCGCGAAATTAAAAGCAACAAACGGAAAAGATGCCCCCTAGCGGCTTTGCGGCAAGTCTGCGGACAAACAGCTAATCATTGGGTTTCGAAGCACAAACAAGTCATTGTGTAGCTTTGCGCTTAACAACAACAACAACAAAAACGACGTTTCTGTCAACTTATTTTGCACCAACAGCTGTTAAATCAATGCTTAAAAATCACTCTTTTGCTTGAGAAAATCTTCATTTTTAAATTCGTATGTTAGGATATATACTTACAAAATTAAAATCATTGGTTCGCGTCTCCAGGGTGGACGACAGAACTCAAACAATCCATTATGTAGCTTTGTAATAAAACATTGTTTAGTTCTATCAGTTTCGTTTATTTTGAATTTCACACAAAGCTACACGGCTGTCACCGCTATGAGTCCCTAATTTAGGAGTATAAGACTAGATGGATGTTGTTTTGAATTGAGCACAAAGCTACACAATGGGCTATCTGTGCTCTGCCCACCAAGGGTATCGAAACCCGGATTTTAGCGTGTAATTCCGCAGACATACCGCTGAGTCACTGGGGGGCGACTAGATGGAAAGCAGCTACTCATTACCATTCACTACAACTCTTGGGTTCCTCTTTTACCAACGAATAATGAATTTAGCTATATAATTATAATGCCTCCACGGCTAAAAGGGCGAGATTCTTTAGTGTGACGAGGATTCGAACTCGCAACTCTCAGCTTTCAAGTATAGCATCTTGAAACCCTCGCCATGCAGAGCATTTTTGCCAATATTGACCAGGATGTTCAAGGATTCAATAATTCTTTTTCGTCGCAAAAAATGTTACTCATTTTTTAACGAAAAATACATCTATAATAACAAAAAGATATATCTGTAGGTCTGTGTTTGTATGACTGTCATATCTTCAAGAGAAAAGAACCTGGACACGTGTATTTTTGCACCGATATCAAGTGTTCCCGAGGGTGTGCACCTGGGTATTAGTTATTTTATCTATCGTTTCATTGGGATAAGAAAACAGGATTGTTTAGAACGATTAACTTTTCCTAGCACAAAAGCAGAAGACATGTTTCAAGCAAAATATAGAGCGAACGAGGAGCCAGAATCATCGTATTTCGCGAATGTTTTTTTTCTGTAAAATAACGATGAATTTGTTTGAAATTGAAATTAAGCACAAAACTACCACGTGGGATATATGTGTTCTTCTAACCATGGGTATCGAAACCCGGTTTCAAGCAGTCTAAGTCCGCAAACATACCGCTTGTTACTGGGGGAAGCGTACTGGTAGGAGGTTATTTTGTTTTGTTTGATTCTTTGTTTTATGAATTTCGCGCAATGCTACACTAGGGCTATCTGGGCTAGCTGGCCCTAATTTAATAGTGTAAGACTAGCGGGATGGCAGCTAGTAATCACCGTCCACCGCCAACTGTTGAGCTCATCTTTTCAAAACAAATTCTTCCCAGTGGCTCAGCGGTATGTCTGCGGACTTACACGCTAAAATCCGAGTTTCGATACCTGTGGTGGGCAGAGCACAGATAGCCCATTGTGTAGCTTTGTGCTTAATTCAAAACAACAACTCAACAAATAGTTGTATTGCCCGTCACATTATAATGCCCACACGATTGAAAGGGCGAGTATATTTGATGTGACATGGATTCGAACCCGCGACCGTCAAATTACGAATTGAGTGCCCTCCCCACTTAGCTCACGCATTTTATTCTTTGCTTGTTTTACTTTTTAGCCCTTTTACAGCATCACACTAGGGTTTATGAAATCAGTCCTTCTAAAATAATGTATTTATTTCAAAATTTTGTTTTTCAACTGTTCTTATTTTAACTTTCCTGCAGTATCTCAACGGACAGTTATTTTAATTGCTTTTTATTTCTACCCAGTTGATGCTGCTCCTGTGACCTGTCCTTTCAAAGGACCTTTCACCTTTACCTATAGCCGTGGTCATGGGGAGTGCAACTATCCAGTGTCCACCATCGACTCCTGCACCGACAACTCAAAACTTTTATTCCGGTTTCAAGCCTGTGTTGATGTGATTAAATCGGAGAGCAGTGGTAAGCTAGTTCAACTTATTCCTCGCACGAAACCAACATTAAACATTTCGATATTAAACATCGGGGCTACGGGATTTAATCTCAGAAACTTTAAATATAATAGTGTTAATTGAAAACCTTTTCTACAATATCAGTACGAGAATTATTAAACTAATTTACGTGCTGACATTAAGAGAGGATTAAAAATGGCATGAGAAATCCATATGTAATTTCAGTCTGGTTCACTCAGAATAAAATACTAGAAAAATAGATTTAGTGAAACTTCGAAATCGATATAAAAATTACTGATCATACATTAACCGGAAGCGTACAAACACAACTTACAGTGCACTGGGTTTCTAGAGCCGTTGGTTCAGAAAGTTTGATGAAAGAAAACAGAGTTTCTACTATGAATGCCCCCCAGTGGCACAGCGGTATGTCTGCGGACTTGCACGCTAAAATCCGGGTTTCGATACCCGTGGTGGGCAGAGCACAGATAGTCCATTGTGTGGCTTTGTTCTTAATTCAAAACAAACAAACAATCTACTATGAATAAATATTACCATAAGTTTGTGGATTTCGGATCTCAATCCTAACACAGGATATAAGATTAACCAGAAACACCAGAGTCAAAAAAATTAGTAGCTCAGCCTTTCACATCTGTGATTCGCTTGAAACTCACAAACAAGTTTACTCTTCTCGTTTTATAACAAAGGTTCACAGTTCCATCCCCTTAGCGAGATAGGTTGTTTGTTCTCGTTTTATAGCAAAGGTTCACAGTTCCATCCCCTTAGCGAGATAGGTTGTTTGTTTTTGGAATTTTGAAAACCCACACGAATGCGTTAGCCGTCCCTAATTTAGTAGTGTAAAACTAGAGGGAAGGCAGCTAGTAATCACCACCCACCGCCAACTCTTGGGCTACTCTTTTACCAACGATTAGTGGGATTGACCGTTACATTATAATGCCCCCACAGCTGAAAGGGCGAGTATGTTTAGTGTGGTGGGGATTCGAACCCACGACCCTCAAATGACGAGTCGAATGCTTTAACCACCTGGATATGCCAGGCTCGATAAGTTGTAGATATAATTTAATTATTGGAAGAAACATCTTCACACCTTAAAAAGTCAGTTAACTTAGCAAAGTTAATAAAAGCAATCAGGATAGTCTCAAAAGATAGTGACAAGCTTCAACCTATCCAGCCTTATGGCTGATGATATTTTCTGTATCACATAAATAATTCGACACCACTTGTAAAATTACATAAATCTTATGGAACGCGCACAAAAGACGAGAACACAACCAGTTTACACCAAAATAGTGAACCCTACTAACAATAAGAAGGCTCACCTCCACCACCAAAACTCAGTAACTCTTAAAGATAATATTTTACTGTTAATATCCTTAATGTATCTCTTTTGCTTTTCGAGATTTGGCTTAGATGTGTTGATGATAACATGGCCGCATATTACAGATAAGTTTGAGAATTCACGAATCGGTTGAACGGACAATATTTCACGATATATTTTAAAATCGAAATAGGAACTAAAGGATAACATATCCTTCCACCGCCTGACAGTTGGTTAGAGTCGCTTTTGAAGGTGGAGGATTCGAATCCCCGTCAGACGAAACGTACTTGCACTTTCAGCCGTGTGGGCATTATAACGTTACGATCAATCCCATCATTCATTGGTAATAAAGTAGTCGAAGAGCTGGCTGTGTGTGGTAATGACTATTTGCTTTCCCTGTAATCTTACACTGCTTAATTAGGGACGGATTGCACAGATCTTACAACTTTGCGCGAAGTTCAAAAACAGAAACAAATAAACCTCTTTCAAGGCACATAACAGAAGTCTCAGAAAACACACTAATGATTTTATAAATGTAAGAGAGACAGCAATGTTAGAACAAGCATCAAAAAGTGCCTTACTTTGCGAGTGAACAGGATTTCTAATTCCGAGAAAATGAAGAAGAAAAACAGTAAAACATTCATTAACAATTTGAAAAATTAAATTGGTACCTCGAACACTTGATATGGTGAAAGCCGAACATTAGGGTAAACACTGTTATGTCAGTGGCCTGTTTATGAAAATACAGAGAGCATATGCAAATAAGGTGAAGTTAGGATAATATTCGTAAGATGCAACACGAAACACACGTAAATTTCCAACTGAGAGAAAAATACAACTTACAACTTCCCATGTGAGTGCGAATTCCATTATAAAAGTTACGATCTGGGAACACGAGAGACATATTAGACTCAGTATTATCGATTCTTTCTGTAATAGCCAGTCATGTCAAAAAATATCGTAGCATACACTAGAAAAGCAATAAAATAATAGGATATGAGACATGTATGAGGAAAATGAAATTAACGTTATTTATCCATTCACCTGATAACACGGTTAATCTAAAATAGAAGCTAACAACATATGGATATCTTCATGGAAACATCATGCAGTTCGTCCATCTTGAGTGGACAAGACACATTACTAACACAAAAATAAAGTTTGAATCTTGTTAACTACCATTAGAAATATGGTCCTTTTCAGGACTTCCGTAAAGGCAGGCAGAAGCCAAAACGTAGGATAAAACCAGATAGCAATTAATTACTATAGGCACCTAAGATCATGAAAACATTTCCATTGAGAGTGTGTGATGAGGGTAGTGAAAAGTCAATTATACACATAAGAAAATTAGTTTTAATTATATATTTGATTGATTTGTTTGTAGAAGAAGAACTGACCTGTGTAGCCACGTGGAAGGAAGGTTCATCTCATTATCTGGTTGGCAAGATGATAAGGAAGAAAAAACACAGGATCTCTTACAAGGATGAAGACACTTACCGATGTTTTGTACGTTCGCGTTTGTAATTTTGTTTGACTTTTTATAAACATATGTGCCTATATGTATACATATTATTTTTCTATTACGCAAATGACTATATAATCATTCATAAACATAAGCTTGTGACTAAAAGCGTGGCCGAGCGCGTTAAGGCGTGCGCTCGTAATGTCGCGGGTTCGCGCCCGCGTCGCGCTAAACATGCTCGCCCTCCCAGCCGTGGGGGTGTATAATGTGACGGTCAATCCCACTTTTCGTTGGTAAAAGAGTAGCCCAAGAGTTGGCGGTGGGTGGTGATGACTAGCTGCCTTCCCTCTAGTCTTACACTGCTAAATTAGGGACGGCTAGCACAAATAACTCTCGAGTAGCTTTGTGCGAAATTCCGAAACAAACAGACTAAAAGCGTATTTATTATACAATTTTTTTTTTCAGAAAGACAAGAAGTTATACGTTGTTGTTGTTCTTTTTTCAGTTATTCATAACTGAAGAAACGACCTGTTTAATTGGCAAGCTTATTTTATTCTTAAAAGACGGGGATTTAATCTGATTTCACGTGTAGCTAAAAAAAATTAAGCCAATCATTTTATGTCTTTGAAGCCATTACTGTTACGTCGCTATATCAAATGACACGTAACAGAAAATACTGATAACAATAGAAATAGATAGTCGATAGTAAAAATATGTTTTATTTAGGATTTTACAAATTTGATCAATGTAAACAATTATAAAAATACAGCAATACTTTATTTATGATAAAATTTAAAAAGCATATTAAATATAATTATGTGGTGATGTTTCATTTATGGCAAAATAAAAAACATATTAATACGAAAAAGAGGCCATATTTTTACTTATTAAAAATATTAACACAAAAAATACGGCAATGTTTTACATGTAGCAAAATAAAAAATGATTTTAAAACTAAAAATACAGTAATGATATTCCTATGTTAACATTTAAAAAAAAACATTAAATCAAAAATAAGACGACATGTTATTCATGTCAAACTTTTTTTAAAAAATGTTAACCCAAGAACTGCGGTAGTATTTTACATATGGCAAAATATAAAAACGTTAAAAATACGGTAATATTTTACGTGTGACAATAATAAATATATAATTACAAAAAATATGGCAATGTTGTACGTATTCCAAAATAAAAAATATGAAAAGAAAAAATACGGTAATGTATCACATATGGCAAAATAAATAAAAAAATATTATAAATCATGATCTTGAAGATTAGGCTTAGGAAAGAGTACACTTTAAACGAGCACTAAACAATCTATTTGAACATTTATGACTCGTTAAAAGTGTACTTTTTCCTAAGCTTATTCTCCAAGTACACGATTTACTTATCAGTAAATTGTTGGATCGTATTTTGTTGATGATTCTTGAGCAATTATGTAATTAGCTATTTATCATGTCCATAAGAATTAAGTACCTAAGACAAAATGAATATCATAGAGTATACATAACTCGGTGATAGTGTTTAAAGTTTTGTATTCAAATATGTTGGACTCGGCATAGACTGGTCGTTAACGCACGCGACTTCAATCGCATGTTTGAATCCTAATCGATGAATGTGCTTACCCATTCAGCTGTGAGACGTTTGTTATGTGACATTCAATCCAACTATTAGTTAGTAAGAGTGTCCTATGAGCTGTTGGCGGGTGGTGTTTACTAGTTGCTTTCCCTTTTGTCTTTTTTTTTGCTAAATTAGATATCACTATAATATCAAGTTTTATCTAAAAAGTAATGATGATCCGTTAGGTGGTTTGACAGTCGTAAGGACTAACTTCAGACTAAATAAAATAAAAAAGTAACATACCAATGGTTATACTTTAGCTAGAAAGTTTAGAAGCGTTAAAATGTGAAACTATTACTGATATAACTAAAGAAATCCTACAATATGCGTGTTTTAATAAAAGAAACAGACATTATATTATCTAAAGAGAAAGTGCTTATGACACAATTTGATTTTGTAAAGTACAAAGACTGATAAGATTGTTTGTTTGTTTTTGAATTTCACGCAAAGCTTGCTTGCATATTTTGGAAATTCGCACAAAGCTACTCGAGGGCTATCTGCGCTAGCCGTCCCTAATTTAGCAGAGTAAGACTAGAGAGAAGGCAGCTAGTCGTCACCACCCACCGTCAACTCTTGGGCAACTCTTTTACCAACGAATAGTAGGATTGACCGTCATATTATAACACCCCCACGGCTGGGAGGGCGAGCATGTTTGGCGCGACCGAGATGCGAACCCACGATCCTCGGATTACGAATCTCGCGCCTTACGCGCTTGGCCATGCCGGGCCCTACTTGCACGAACTTACACTTCATGAAAATGTCGAATAAAGTGAACCAATATGAGTACATTTTTTTTTCTTTACTAGGTGTACGACAGTCTTCCAGACAGCTTCCTTTTGTCACAGTCAGCTGACGCCACGTGCGATGGACTTGTTTCACCACGAGAAGGTTATAGGACTATGCGCCTTAGAAAGAGTATGGTGTTCTAAGTTCTCAAAAAGTAATGACCATAAGTACCAGTTTAATTATTGCCCCGACAGATCCCGATTTCCTTGTTAAAACTATTAGACAGAGCAATGTACAGAATTGATGCTCACTTTGTACAGATGTTTTACCAGTTTGTTTACTGCTGTTTTCGTGTTGTTTCAATGCCATTCCCTCTAATCTAAAACTTCATAAACCAACTCATTATTTTTACCATTCGGAGGACAAAGAAGATTTTTTAAACATGATTCTCTTCAATAAAACTCAATCTTATTGGTTATGATCGCTTGCAACTATTACTTGTGGTTTTTTAGCTTTAATATTTTCCCACATTCTTTTGAATTTGCATTATTTTTTTTTCCTTGCTTATGTTTTTATATTCACATTTTTTTTCTCCTTTGCAGGCAAACATCCTTATATAGACTGCCAGTTTCCTGGTTGGGTCACTGCTCATCAGCATTGGCATACTCTCGACAACAGCAAGTCCTATATATTCAGCCAATGGAATTCTAGTTTCCGCATTAGCCATAATGATCTTGGTTATCAGGACACGAAAGTTACCTGCACCAAAGAGGTTTTCAACACAATGAATACGACAGTAGTGGTTGCATACAGTACATCAGGATGGTAAGTCATATTAAACCATTAGAAAAAAGACAAACAAACTTAGTATAACAAGATGATAAGTCAGATTAAACAATAAAAAAAGACAAAAAAATTGAGTGCATCAGGGTGGTAAGTCAAATTAAATAATAAAAAAGAAGACAAAGAAATTGAATACATCAGGGTGGTAAGTCAGATTAAACAATAAAAAAGAAGATAGAGAAATTGTGTGCTTCAGAGTGGTAAGTCAAATTAAATAATAAAAAAGAAGACATAGAAATTGAATACATCAGGGTGGTAAGTCAGATTAAACAATAAAAAAGAAGATAGAGAAATTGAGTACATCAGGATGGTAAGTCAGACTAAACTATAAGAAAGAAGACAGAGAAATTGAGTGCATCAGAATGGTACGTCAGATCAAACAATAAAAAAAGAAGACAGAGAAATTGAGTACATCAGGATGGTAAGTCAGATCAAAAAGCCATACGAAAGAGGACAGAGAAACTAAAACAGATATAATTAATTTTGCTATGAAGTTGGAAATAACGATTCGAACAATTGTACAGTTTTACATTTTTATTTTAGATAGCCTTTCAATGTTATATACTAACTTATCTATTATATTCTGTACGTTAACCTATAATCACGCAACTACTTCGCTTAATTAATAGTCGAAAAAATATTGAGAAAATATACTTAAGTGAATATTTAGTTATTATAACACAGTTTAGTGGTTTAAAATTAAAGTGAGATCATTCTCTCTTACACCAGAAATACTTTTGCCAGTTACATGTATTGATGCGGTAATAATCCGTTTTTAATAAAGTTGTTGTAGATTATTTAGAGATTTTACAAAAAAAAAAAGGAATTCTGTAAATAATTATCATTGTTACTTGAAGTGAGCATTACTTATTAAGATATTTCGTGAAATAAATTAGAAACTGGTATTCATAAATGTCCAAGATAAAGATAGCAGATGTTCTCTTCATAAAAGTATATACCATTCACTGAAAGCAGACAGATTTAACGTAACAGAAAAATTCGTTTAAAACTCGAATAAAAAATAGGGTGAATATAAATTACCTTATTAATTGAATATAACAAGAGATTTATAAGATGAATAATTGTTGGTTCCAGTGTAAATGGCTCAGAACTCAGGTTTATTCATAACCACTGTCACAAATAGTGTTTCGATCATGGTACATCTTCATCCACGTACTATCATCTCCCAAGTACTCGTCGCAGTTGTGTTTGCTGTTCGTCATGTGCTGTATTATCGTATTACAGACTGTGTCCACTTCTCTCTAATGAAGTGTTTCTTTTATATAGAAACAAACACTTCAGATTTCAGTGTCTTACATACCTCAAACCGAAACTGTTTATATGATGTAGTTCCTATTATATTAAACTGTGAAAGTGGTTGAATAATTTATGGATAGGCTGTAAAAAAGAACACGCTATGCTGGTGTATATATATATATATGTACACGCTATGCTGGTGTATATATATATACGAACACGCTATGCTGGTGTATATATATATATATATGAACACGCTATGCTGGTGTATATATATATATATATATATGAACACGCTATGCTGGTGTGTATATATATATATGAACACGCTATGCTGGTGTATATATATATACGAACACGCTATGCTGGTGTATATATATATATATATGAACACGCTATGCTGGTGTATATATATATATATATGAACACGCTATGCTGGTGTATATATATATATGAACACGCTATGCTGGTGTATATATATATATATACCTGTAGGTTTTGAAGCTCTTCTCTTGTGGTAGCAACAACACATTCGCACTGAACTTACGATAGTTGGTATATATTAACGTATGAGAAACATTGGACTATATTTCACGGTTATAATTTTATTTCAACTGCTTTCCGCTAGGCTGTCCTCCTTCATTTCCAAACAAGTTGTTTTTATATTTGTGTGTATTTCCTGGTTCCATTCAATGCGAGTTTCCGGTGAGAATAGAAAAGTACGTCAACTCTGCTTTGTTTGTGGTTTTGTATAAAATATCAAAGTTTTACGAGTTTGAACGTATTTTCATTCAATAAATGTAAATGAAACAGGTCGAGTAACATTATATCCTTCGGAAGTAAAGTGACTATTCCTTATTGGCTTATTGGAATAAGTCTCGCATTAATAAAATACAGCTAGTAGTAGTGTTGAAAACGTTATTTGAGTAAAAATCGCCATACTAATTTACACGGTACATTTTAATTATATTAAAATCTCAATTATTTTCCTTGATTATTTGCTTTCAGTGACAATGGTTACGTGTGCATAAGCTTTCACCGTCGGGACAAACACATCACCGAACTTCAGATCGGTAAGTCTGTAACAGGGCGTTTCTCTCTTCTCTGTTGGTAGTTCCTCAGTGTTTTACTTTGTCTTTTGAAAACGAGTTTGAATCTTTTGAGACGAAAAAAAACTGAGACGATTTCGAATATTTGTCATCAGTTGTTAACGTATTTGAAGCTTCTCTATTATGCTCAAAATTTGTTTTTTGTTTACAACAAGAATGAAAAGCTGAATTCATTTTAAAATAGCATTATTTCTGGCGAAATAAAACTGTATATTTTTGAAAACTTTTTTATAAAAAATATATGTCGGTAAAGTTCTTATTTCTTCTTAGTACAAAAAGCACAAATTTTTACAAGTTAGAAGTTTCTATGATAGTTTTAGTTCTGCTCGAATAAAGCTCGTGCTTGTGAAAACCAAATAGTGTCAATAGTTGTCGTTTGAATATTTTCGGTTTTTAAAATGGCCTTCTTTATAACTATTTGATATTTACTAATTCAATTGGTATCTGGACTGATCTCCAAAAAATTTTAATTATCTAATAATTGTTAAGTATGAAAATTTCGTAAAAAAAAAGACACTTTATTTTTTACGAATCACTTCTGACGATCTTCAAGTGTGTTTTAGTAAGCCACTCACAAGTTAGCTATAATGTGAAATAGACAAGGTTAACTACATTATATTGAAATCACTTCAAATTATTGCCACGTGGTTACAACACATGTTACCGTGTCCACTCATATTCTGTTTGACAATCGTGTGTCTTTACAATAGTCCTGCATGCAGCGTAGTTTCCATTCCAAAATACTCCATCGCATGACTGTCTTGTCCAAATCTCACCATTCTCTCTTGCATGTTTTCCATAATGCATTTGCTGTAGGGGGACGATGGTTTCCAAACGATTATTTTAATATTTCAGTCGCAAAAAAAAATTCAAAGACACGGATTTGCTGAATCTGACGATTTGATATGAACGTTTCCGATTGGAATAGTATGAATAAACGTTTCTCTCTCCAAGTTCTCCAAGTACTTGGAGTTTATGGATATCCTTCATCATAACACTACTTTTCTCACTGACCTTTGTGGCCATGGGTCTTCTCATCTTTTACAGTGTATTCTTTGCTTACCACACTATCTAGCAGGTCGTTTTACTGATTGGTCTTGGCGCTTCAAGTGTGCCCCTTCGTTTTGCGATGTTCTTAAATAGAAAGAATATTCCCATCTTAGCCATTTCTAAATCCACGATCTCGACACGTAATGAGAGGCGTGTGTGACATAACAACATTTGCCATTGCTTGTTGCCACTTGGGTGGCGTGATTGTAGTGATTTTTGACAAACGCATTTAACAGCAACTTTGCATCACTTATGGATGTCACGTGACTTCTCCCCACGTGGTATCTCGCTTTGAAGTCATTAATAGTTAAACTGTTTACTACACAGCTCTCAAAACAGCGACATTTTGTTTAGTCCTACGTCCTCGATACATTATTCAATAGCAGAGTGTTTTACGTAAATAACCAATCAAATAGTCAATGATTGAAAATAACAAAGAATAATGAAACTTTCTAGCAGTATAATTCAAATATACTGAACGAGATTCGAAACCTGTTTTTCTTATAGTACTGCTGATGTTCAGAACGATACGTTGGCTTATTTTAAATACGACCAATGACATTTTATTTTCATTCTATTTTATATTTTTGAAAATCAGACAGTAATTATTTTGAAGATAGATTAAAAATAATAATAATAATAGTTCTAAAACAGCTCATAGTAAAATAGGCCCAAAGATTAAAAAAAACAATTGTAAACGTCAAGGAAAAATAATCAAACTATTTAAATTTATAATCCAATTTATTTCGCACACATGGGTGATTTTCAAATTTTGAAATAATTTCAAAAAGGCAGAACGTATTAACGAAGACAAAAGAAAACGATTTTAGAGAATTTAATCACAAAATGCAAATAAAGTTCTGAATTAGCAGAAACTGAAACTAAACTAAATGGAAAGAAAAATTCATCGTTTTAACCTGAAACAACAACAACAAAAACCTTTCAAAGATGCAACGCTTTTTTCCATTGGATAAATCTCGTAGAAACTGATAAAAGAAAAGGTAGTTTGTGGCGAAGTAAAAATATCTTATTAAACTATAGCTTGTAAACTTGAAAATGTTCATCTAGGAAATTTTGCCAGAAGAGCTGAAGACGCTTGCCTTCCTCCGGTCCATGTTCCTGGTAGCCAGGAGTACATTACTTTAGTGAGTGAGTACCAGTTGAGGGAGTTTAGAGAAATAATTAAACAATGCTTAGTTTTAATGAGTTTGGAGTATATAAATATTGATGTATTGTGTGTGTGTGTGTTGATACTGCCGTACCGGTGTAAATGGTGTGAAAACTTATAACTTACGAGCATTATTAAACAATGGTTTGTTTGTTTGTTTGTGTGTTTTAGAATTTCGCGCAAAGCTACTCGAGGGCTATCTGTGGTAGCCGCCCCTAATTTAGCAGTGTAAGACTAGAGAGAAGGCAGCTAGTCATCACCACCCACCGCCAACTCTTGGGCTACTCTTTTACCAGCGAATAGTGGAATTAACGATCACATTATACACCCCCCAGGGCTGAAAGGACAAGCATGTTTGATGCGACCGGGATTCGAACCCACGACCCTCGAATTACGAGTCGAACACCTTAACACGCTTCGCCATGCCGGGCCTATAAAACAATGGAAAGAGACAATATCCTTACTTGTTCGTAAATATTGGTCCTGTATGGACAGGTGGCTAGGGTGACCGACTCGTTATTCGAATCTGTCATACCAAACATGCTCGCCTTTTCAGCTGTTAGGCGTTATAATTTACGGTCAATCCCACTATTCATTGATAAAAGAGTAGCCCAAGAGTTGGCTATGAGTGGTGATGACTAGCTGCCTTCCCTCTAGTCTTAGACTACTAAATTAGGGACGGCTAGTACAGATAGCCCTCAAATAGCTTTGTGCGAAATTCCAAAACAAACGAGACATAATACTGTTGAGTAGATTTACTAACATGGAAAGATTGTACTACAGTATACGGATTTATGGATACGACTTTAAGAGTCATCGTTGATATTACGACACATTATTGATACATAACTACATTAGCGTAGCGAAATCAGACAACACAGTAAAGTTCTGAAGTAAAAACACACAGATATACAGGTTTTTAAAGAAATAATAAAAGAACAATGATAAACACAATAGCGTGCAGCAACTATTGTTGTTATAGCATATATATATATATATTATATTTGCGCTACAGACGCCAGGTGTACAATCTAATGAAAGATGTGATTTCAAATTTTTTTTGTGTGAATTATTGACACATGAGCTAACTAATTAAAAACAGTATAAATCCACATGTTTCATGAGAAAACTTACATCCACAGTAGAATTATGAGATATGAAATGTTATTATTTTTATGAAGTAATATACCAAATAACTAGCCCCCCAGTGGCACAGCGGTATGTCTGCGGACTTACACACTAAAAACCGGGTTTCGATACCCGTGGTGGGCAGAGCACAGATAGCCCATCGAGTAGCTTTGTGCTTAATTCTAAACAAACAAAATCCAAATAACTAAGCCTAATTGTAAGTACTCACATTTTTAAAAGGTACTATCGTAAACATTTTAAGGTTAAGAGGTTAAAATGTTATAGGTACTTTCATGTAACCCATTTGAACATACTTTTTTTTTTCTAATATGATACTTTACGTTTGTGTTTATTTACATGTCTTTTCATTCCGTTTATAAATTTGCAAAAGTTTGAAGTTTTATTTGGTCGAAATTTGAAAACGCGTTGTCGTTTTGTTTTTGTAACCACGCCTTCTTTCTCAAAGTGATACGTAATAAACTGAACGATAACTAACTGGTCGGATGTCTGTGGACTTACAACGCTAGAAACCAGGTTTTGATACCAGTGGTAGGCAGAGCACAGACAGCCCATTATGAAGCATGTGTTCAAACAAACTAACTGTTTACCAGTGTAGATTTCTGTTGATGTTTAGTATAAAACAATGGGCTAACAACAGAATGAACGGAACAGCACATATTTTAAGACGTAGGTTTAAGACTCTATATCCACATGACTGACACAATCAAAGTCGTAGTATGTTATAAAACTATTCATGAAGTTTGGAGTCTTGTATTTTTATACTAGAACTATAAAAAGTAATTTTAAAGTTGTCTATGCCAACATTAATACATGCTGCTTGAAAAGAAACGAAAATCAACAAAAACAAATAAATGAACACGTATTTTTCGACCTAGGCGCTACTCTCAGCTACTAATTAGTTGTTCCGATGTCAAACTCCACAAACCTCCAAAGATATCAACAGTATGTATTGTTTCTACATTACTTGTAGAATAAGTTTTTCAAAAGCGTTAATTACTAGTAATATGTCATTTTAGGAAAGCTAATAATTTTAATAGAATTAGTATATTGTATAATATTGGACTCTGACAATATGTAGGCAAAAGTCACAGTGATCTGATAAGTTTAAATAGCAGACACGAATTTAGCTTTTCACAAATGGAAAACAATTATGATAATAAACACCACGTCAATTTACACAAGGTATCACACAAGTCAGACATAGCAGTTGACCTAACTTAACCTTTTCACCCTAACATCTGCTTATTTCCGTCTTTATTAAGACGTATTTAATTTTAATTTCTTAAAATAATACCCCCAGTGGCTCAGCGGTATGTCTGCGAACTTACACGCTAAAATCCGGGTCTCGATACCCCTGGTGGGCAGAGCACAGATAGCCCATTGTGTAGCTTTGTGCTTAATTCAAAAAACAAACTTAAAATAATGATGCAAATACGGATTCTTCTGATTTTTTTAACCCATCAAAAATTATAATTGAGTCAAACATAATTACTGTTGATTTTTGGTCAAAATTGAGAAAAAGAAAATATTCCTATTGGGCATTTCCGTGAGAGACATCGAAGCTTTATTGGGATGTTTCAGATAATACTCGTGTTACAATGACGTAGTTATAAAATATTTTGACAGAAGCAGGCGTGTTAGACTTTCGGATTGTTCAACAGTAACATTGTTCAGGTTTGTTTGAACCTTTGTTTAATGCTTTACTACAAGTAAAGAAAGGTTAACAGTGAACCATTATCAAAGGTTATTCATAACGTTTTCTTTAATATCTCTAGCTTCCACACCCCGTACTAACCTGTGTCCAGCAGTGGCAGAAACTGATGGTCTTCGCGTGGAGACAGGAAAACTTGGCTCCTTGCCAGATAAATGCACCCAATACTCTACAGCAGTTGTTGGTTGTAGGAATGACAACACCTTGGAATTTTTGACGAAGTGTGCATCGTATCAAGAATTGAAACGTGAGATTGTTTTAATATTATTTTGTACAAAAGTTAAACAAATAGTGTAAATTCCCACATCTTTGGGCATTATCACTTCAACACGTCGGCATCAAAATCGAAAGTTTCTGTTTAGGCATTAAGATCAAATACGTTTTCTGGTAAGGCACCTTATCAAAAATTACCATGAACCTTTCAGTTGTCCTTGAGAGATGTTTTACTGTTTATGTATTATACGATTCTATAGCTTTTTTATGTTGCATATACCCGGTTTGAAACATGTCATATTTCTATAGATTTGTATTCTTATTAAAATCTGACCCCTATTTGTTGTTATTTATATGTGATATTTGATTTATACGTCAAACAATAAGCGTTAAAGAAATAAAGTTTGTCCGAAAGAAATTAACTGATGGTACAGGAATGTTGTGGACATTAACGAACATTTAATGTAATTATTGACCCCGGCATGATCAAGCATGTCAAGGCGTGCGACTCGCAATCTGAGGGTCGTGGATTCGCATCCCCGTCGCGCCAAACATGCTCGCCCCTTTCAGCCGTGGGGGTGTTATAATGTTACGGTCAATCCCACCATTCGTTGGTAAAAGAGTAGCCCAAGAGTTAGCGGTGGGTGGTGATGACTAGCTGCTTTCCCTCTAGTCTTACACTGCTAAATTAGGGATGGCGAGCACAGATAGCCCTCGAGTAGTTTTGTGCGAAATTCAAAAACAAACAGTGTAGTTATTTTAATCACCATGAGCCACGAATAAGCCCAAAAAAGTATAAATACTTTTGAGCTTAAACTTACATCAGCGCCACCATAAGAGTATAAACAAGGTATAATAAAATCGATCAGTAATTTTGAATTCAACATTGAGTAATCCCGTGCGAAATTACACTTGTATTTACGTAATCTATTTTTGTCAGCATATTTGTTACTTCCGCCACCTAAAGTGGACAGAGGTTATGTTTTTATACCTGTGAATGTGTGTGTCAGCAAGATTGAATACATTTGGACGCAAGTTGGAAGTTTTTAGGTTTTGGAGGCTTAAGATTACGAACGACTAAGAAGTGAGAACCAATTTTTCACACTGTTTTTGTTCTATAACTCAGTTAAAAATGATTGGATTCCTACGAAACTTAATAGACTTAGATAGAATATTATTCGTTATTTCAATGCCGAAAACGATCCGTGTCCCTTGGTAACGACGAACTATGAATATTTTTTCATATTTTTTGATAATCGAATGCTATCACGTTTTGGTGGTGGAGGTGTGAATACTGAGTGAGTGCCTTTGTAGTTTTATTTGGCATCACCACTTCAAAATGATGTCCTGAGACCTTATTCACGATAAGGCTTAAAGCTCAGTTTGCTCTCTAAGTGCATTCATTTTCACTTAAATTATTTATCTGCTCAATACAACACGATTTTATATGAATTAATCTAAGTTTAGATACATATTAAACTTGGAAACATATGTCTATAAATATATATAGGTGAGCGTTGCTTCTTCATTTTGAGGGCAAACGCAACGTGATAAAAAAACACATTACTTAAATCTTAATAAACATATATTTACCCTTTAAATTTTATTTACTTATAAGCTTCAGCGATGAAAAATCTTGACACATCTCATCGTTCTTGTAAATCGTGACAAACACAAAACTCATAAAAAAAAACATTAATGAAATTTTATCAGTTATTGATCTTGGTTCACGAAGCTGTTGGTGTCCTCTTTTTCATGATAAGACGTTCTTTTACTACATTCATTTTACTTGTAAGACTGTATTTGGCATAAAGCACCGATCGCGTTTTAACGGTAAAATAAGCCACTGTTACATGGCACTATTAAAACTTAATGGCTAGTCTTCGCTCTTTCTCATTATAGAAACATATTCTTACTATTATAATTAATCCATTTCTTCTGGTCTTTAACGATCAAACCTGTTAGGAATTTGAGAGCGAACTCGGTTTTCATCCGTGAGCTTTTAATTAGGTGCAATGAAGTGTTTACACTTTAAATCTTGTACTCGTGTGTTATTTAACACAATGAAGCCGGGGATTTTCACTCAGCCAGTAGGCTGTGAATGTTCGGTGGCCAAAGCATTGCTCGTACCTTCTTACGATGCATTAAAAGTATTAAAACCAAACTTTAAACGAGGAAAAAAAAACAGCTAGTGCACATTAAAATTAAATTATGAGTTTTATATCCACAGAGGACAACTTAGTTTTGTTCGTCAACTGATGTAAAGTTTCAAAATAATTATATTTTGAACCATATGTATTCGGAAACTCTTTTATTATATTTTAGTTTAATAACATTAAGTGGCGAATAAAATTTATCAATTAGCGTGTTTCGTTACGCACTGAAAAATGCACACGTTTCAGTGAATATTTATTTGACCTATGTGCTATTAATACTCGAACAGTAAGCTTAACTAATGCGTTACAAAAACTGAAATTTTGTCTCGTGTCTAACAACAAGAAAAGTAGTTACATTTAATGTTCGATATGATTGGTTTGGTTTGAATTTCGCACAAAGCTACACGAGGGCTATCTGCGCTAGCCGTCCCTAATTTTGCAGTATATGACTGGAGGAAAAGTAGCTAGTCATCACCACCCACCGTCAACTATTGGGCTACTCTTTTACCAACGGACAGTGGATTGACCGTTACATTATAACGGACCCGCGGCTGAAAGGGTGAGCATGTTTGGTGTGATGGGGATTCAAACCCACGTCTATATTATTGTTAAGTGAAAACTTAATTTTTTTTTAAGCCCAAGCCTCTTGGTCCGACATGGCCAGTTGGTTAAGGCAATCGACTCATAATCCGAGAGCCAAGAGTTCGGATTCTCGTCACACCAAACATATTCGCCCTTTGAACCAACCGTGCGGGCGTTGTAACGTGGAGGTCAATCCCACTATTTGTTAGTAAAAGAATAGGAGATGGGTGGTGATGACTAGCTGCCTTCTCTCTAGTCAAAATTAGGGATGGCTAGCGCAGAGTGCCCTCAAATAGCTTTGCGTGAAATTTAAAACAAACGAAACCCATGCCTTTCAGTAAGGAAGAGGTGCTTATGGAAGGAGAATTTTGTGTACGATAGTTTGATTATATTCAAAAGAAATTGGAAAGTTTTTATGGCTTAAATATTGTTTACTATAACACGTGTTCCTATTCAATAAGTCAATTAGAAGATTAATGTATTGAATTTTCACAGTGTTTTTTTGTTTTAGGGGGGGACTTGCAGCTTCATAAACCTTGTATATCCCTTTAACTTTGTCATGTTTTATTTCTTTCTGGTATTTTGCGCAAAGCCTCTCGAGGACTGTCCTTAATTTTAAAAAAAATGAACTAGAGGGAAGTCAGCTAATTAACACTACCCGCCGCCAACTCATGGCCCCCGTTTACTAACGAAACGTGGGAGGACTGCCACATTACAACGCTCTAGCAAGTGAAAGTGGGAACTTGTTAGATGACAAGATTTAAAATCCCTCTTTAATCGCCAGATCATGCCAGACCTTAAAACTTAGGATTGTGTTTTAGCTTTCATTCTTTCTTGATGTTGAATATCACCCTGTAAAGCTAAGTACTGAAGTTTAGATTTTATCAACTGAAAATAGTTATTATACAGGAACTACAAATTCTGTAAAATTAATTATATATATATATATATTTCCGTACTGTGTTTTTGACGCTACTTTGTTCTCAATTAGGTGCCGTGGGTGCGTTATAGAAGTAACGGTCAAATCCAATTATTTGGTTCCACCAAAGTTGTTCTAGAGTCGGTGGATTTCTCTCTATTCGGTCACTTCAAAGTTAAGGGCACTTTTGAGAAGCCTTGTGCACAACTGAACAAAAAAAATTAATAGTTTTATTGAACAAAAAAAAGAGTAATAAATTGTTTTAGATTCAAAATTAGTCATGTTTCGAAAAAACGACTTGAAATTGTATATGTCTGTAAAAATCACCTTTTTCACAGGGTTTCAGTGTCATGGCACTTGGGAAGAAAAAGGTCGAACGTATCTTGTAACTGGATTGAGAGAATCACGAAGCAAATTCTGTTTTGTAAGTATTGTTTCATATTTCATACCATGTTGTTCAGTGTCAATCACTTGCTTTCCTAGTCATGTATTATTATTATTATTACTATTTTTACTCATGTTTTATTATTACTCTTTCCAAGTCATATAATCATGACATTTAATATAGAAAAAAACAATAGGGAATCTTCAGTAGCTGCGGCTAAAAACAAAGCAACTAAACGAAAGATAATGAAGAGAAATCATTGAATTTAAATCCATTTTACAGAATTTATCATCTTGTTTTACATTGTAAACCACGTTTGGTCATAAGAGAAGATGTTGTAGAATGTTCGTTTAGATTATAAAAAGTTATTATAAAAATCAGTTCAAGGGATGAACGTTTAGGTTCCGAAAAGATTAAAGGCTGCCTACGTGATTCAACAAAATTGTTTTCCATCATTTTTCCAAAAGAAAGAAACTTAGCTTAATCGAAGATAAACTTACCTGAACTGTAAACTTTCTGTTATGTGACTGAGTCAGCGTAACACTTTTTTGTTAAAAGGTTTTTATCATCACAAACACGGTTGGTTTGATCAATTTAGAATAACGTATAATAACGACACCTAATTTGTAACGCATGAAATATGTACTTAACAAGAAGAGAAATAAATTTGACTAACTATTTTCTCAGGGACTTTCATCGTTTTGTTTGTTTTCGTACTAAAAAGTTTATAATAGGATCTGAAACCAGCTCCTCAGGTTATAACAATTTATAAAATATCTTTGTTATCCAGCGAGAAAATTGCACGTGTAACTATAGTAAAACAATTAAAATCACGTTTCATAATTGGTTGCGCTATAGTGTTTTACACGTATTTTTGTCGGCTGGTATGTTGATTTTAATAACGTGTACTAAAGAAAACAAAAGTCTATAGTGGATTTCAATAACTGTTACACAGTTTGCTTTTTATTATTGCTAAAGGAAACAAGAAGTTGCTGACGCTTCTATACGTAATAAAATAACTCACTGGTCAAAATAAACTTCTCCCAGGAGAAGCCTAAGTGATCCTTTAATTCAACTCTCAATCGTCCCCTAGTGGCTCAGCCGTAAGTCTGTGGTGGGCAGACCGCTCACAATTTATTCTGTAGTTTTTTACTCAACAACAAATAAACATCTTTTAGTCTTCAACAAAGATCTCCGTAGTGAAAAGGACTGAAAGATGTAAGTCACAAGTTGATGCACTGATTCGTATTATTAGCTAATGACCATGTATCAATTTTACAAGATACAAACATTAATATAAAATTAAAATGCTCTTTCAGTTAGAATTACATTCATAAATAATGCAACAGATAAATAGCCATGTGGTTTGTTTAATAAAACGAAATATCTAAGTCTAAACATAGTTTTACGATATTTTGTAATTTTCATTTAGAAATTTGGTAGGTGCGAGCGAAGAATGTCCTTGGTGAGTCATCACTAGCATCAAAAGTTCCATTCCCGGTGGTGGATAAACCGCGAATAGCCAACTGCGTCACTGCGCTAAAAACAAACAAAAGAACGAACCAATAAATGAATCACTTATGGATGCTATCATCTGGAAACAACTGTAACAAAACGTACATCATAAATGCTAATTGGTTTTTGATTAATAAAATATTGAAGACAACTCTACTTTTTAAGAACAGCGTCCAACGTTCCGTGGCACCCTTGGAACTGAATTACTTCCAGTCATTAGTGACAGTGATCCTCCATTGTGGATATATAGCGCTAGATACCCGTGGTGGGCAGAGGACAGATATCCCTTTGTGTAGCTTTGTGCTTATTAGAAACAAGAACAAACAACTGACATTGTAATAATACAATGGTCATAATTGTGTAGTCAAGTATCAACTGTGGCATATAAGTCTATTGAAGTTGCATATGGTACTTGACAAATATGGTCAAATGAGATTGTTGTAATTTTGACTTCTACCATTTTTTTTTCGTCTGAAACAACGTTGGTTTCTGAGCTTTTATGACCGATTGTTTATTCTTACCCAAAAAGAGTTACAGGGTATCTCCAGCTTCATTGCAATGTAATTATTTTATGAGTAAAGTGATTATATATTTTATCTACCTTACTGATGAGAGAATTGCAATAAGTTGGATTGGGACACATTTTTAGAGCCTTTGACTGTTCTAAATGTTTGGCCCGGCATGACCAATCTCGTAATCCGAGGTTCGCGGGTTCGCATCCCCGTCGCGCCAAGCATGCTCGCCCTTTCAGCCGTGGGGACGTTACAATGTAACGGTCAATCCCACTATTCGATGGTAAAAAAATAGCCCAAGAGTTGGCGGTGGGTGTGACGACTAGCTGCCTTCCCTCTAGTCTTACACTGCAAAATTAGGGACGGCTAGCAAAGACAGCCCTCGAGTAGCTTTGTGCGAAATTCAAAAACAAACAAACAAAAACTTCTAAATGTTTCTCTGTACGAGTTCGTTTCACCTTCAAGGAAAGCATTAAGAGGCCATTCTTGTGACTGTTGGATCTACGAGTTAACGATCTAACATCGTTTGTTTTGTTTCTTTGTTTTGGAATTTCGCACAAAGCTACTCGAGGGCTATCTGTGCTAGCCGTCCCTAATTTAGCAGTGTAAGACTAGAGGGAAGGCAGCTAGTCATCACCACCCACCGCCAACTCTTGGGCTACTCTTTTACCAACGAATAGTGGGATTGACCGTCACATTATACGCCCCTAAGGCTGGGAGGGCGAGCATGTTTAGCGCGAACCCGCGACCTTCGGATTACGAGTCGCACGCCTTACGCGCTTAGCCATGCCGGGCCCAACGACCTAACAAAGAATGTCGTTCATCGGAAGTAGCACTGACATTCTCACATTCTGCACCATAGAATGACACACCATAGTGTGTCTTTGAGACCCATCCCATTTGGGGCAACACTGTTTCATTAACCATAAGCAACGCATCCAAATAAAGGGACATCATCTCGCTCTCTACTGCCTGTTTTCTAGTAATTAACTGATATTTCGCGATTTAACTTTCAGTTTCTTATTGTCCGGATTCAACTTGAATATGATAAACATTTCCAAAAAAAACAACAACAAAAAAACTAGTTGGATAGTTGAAATTTCATTCTTCTGTATATAATGTTCAACTAATGGCAGTTAAACTTTTTCAACTTAGGAGAAATTGGTATGTTCCACTAACGCCTAAATTACCGGAAACAGTTTGGCTCGGAAGCTTTCGATTCCGTTCCGACGTCTTGAATTACTGGTAACGACCACGAGGCAAATTCGAGACTGTAGATTACTCTGGCTCGTGATCGACCCATTTGTATGTCGTTTCGGAATAAGTAGGTGATTTGATATTCTAAGAGCCCAAAAAGCTTCATTATCATGCCTCTTTCTTCAGAGCCGTTCTTTAATCAGGTAATGGATGGCTTGAACTGGTGGTGGTCATTTAAGTAAAAGCCCAAACTATCTTAATGAAGAACTCGTGAACCAGACCTCTAATTAGCTTTCCTCTCTTCATGTTTTCTCCACCCTTACGTCATCTTAACGAAAGTAAAATCTTCAAAATATATTTTTTTACTGGTAGATAAAAACGGAAAACAGTCAATATTTGCGAGCTAAAACTTTTTTCTTCTTTTCTTTACTTATTTTACCCATATTAGATAAGCGGATGTGAGTTAGTTCTGTTATGAATTCGGAGCAAATAGGCTTACATTAAATCACGTAAAAATATGTCTTGAGTACGTTATAGATTATTTTATTCTTTGTCTAAGAACCACTGAATTTTCAGATGTGACATTTTATAAAAGAATACGTTGTTTTTTCGCATTTTATCCCACTAGCTCTGGAGGGACACCGATATTGAACAATGTTATGTTGAGTTACATATACCTAGTATAGACAATTATAAATTGCTGAGTAAAATTTCAATTCATTGTGAAATTCGAGCATGTCAATATCAATTAGCATATCTAATTTTGAAATTGCAGACTTAATTAACAAATAAATTTGCAGGGTAATATTTTCCTCGTCATGTGAATTTTCTGTTGTGATAATTACCTTTCAGTGCAGCCCTGCACGGCCAAGCGGTTAAGGAACTCGTCTCGTAATCCGAGGATCAAGGGTTCGAATCCCCGTCACGCTGAAAAATGCTCGCCCGTGAGACCGTTATAATGTGATAGTCAACCCATTATTCTTTGGTGAAAGAGTAGCCCAAGAGTTGTTGGTGATGACTAGCTGTCTTCCCTCTAATCTTACACTGCTAAATTCAGTGAATGTTTATAACAAATACCTCCTCAGTTGTCTTGCTTAAAAATGATAAAATAACCAGTTATGACACAACTAAATAGGTGTAGTAGTACGGGTTTTTTTTTGTTTTAATTATCACTGTTGTGCAGCGAGGAATAATACATACATGTATCACATGCATTATAATATACAAAATATTTCTCAGGTGTTCTCGTCTAATTCACGAGTGACCCGGATGTCAGGTTTACACGATACCTGTTCTCGTAGTGTTCAGCCTGGTATTACTGGGAACCTAACCTTCAACATTACAGCAGCAGGTAAGGTAAACTTAGAGTAAAAACAATACACGAGTAAAATAATCTATTTACATTTAAGTATTTGTAAGAAGATGAAATTTAAACATTAATTCAATCGACCCCAAAGTTTAGGTGGTAACTAAAATAGTTTTGTTTTGTTTTTGCTTTTACTATTATGTTTCTGTGGCAACTTAATGTCGATTTTATTACTTTACGTCTAATATCAGGCGAAACATCATTTCAAAAGTATTTAGTCTTCATGGTTCACTAACTTAATTTGTATGCATGTTTCAAGTTATTCAAAGGACTCGTTTTCAAATATATTTAATATTTCCAAAACGTTTGTGTTGGATAAATCGATTTCTATAAGAAAACAGCGAAATGTATTATTAGAGCAGCTAACTTTCACAATAAGCTGCTTAAATTTGTCTCCCATAGTATCCAATAGAGCTGTCTGTGGTGTACTTTTCTTCAGCTGTACACTGCCTAGAAAATATTATCATAATGTACTTTTATGAGATCTATATATTATCCAAAACAAGAGTACATGGTGTAATTTTTATCAGATATATACTGTCTAAGACAGCTGTCTGTGGTGTACTTTTCATCAGATGTGCATTTTCCAAAGGGTGACTACAGTATGTTTTTGTCAGATATATATTGTCCGAAACAGATGTATATGGTGTACTTTTCTTCAGATGTACACTGTCAAAAACAGCTGTCTAGAATATATTTTTCTTCACATATATATGTCAGTTTTTATAGGCTCGATTAATGTCTTCCTCTACTCTGGGTCATTGTCACTGTTTTGTAAAAAAAATAATACAATAAAATAAGATATAATGTAAGGGGAAAAAATCTAAAACATCAGTTTATTAAAGTAAGGGCTAAATTACAGGAACTCTGAAACACTACATACATATATTTGTATAAATATAGAGAAATGTTCTTGAAATTTTGAATTGCTGGTTAAAACTTTATAGATTAATGGCTGTTCTTTTTCTTCCCAAACTCTTTCCTTCAGGAGATTGTGATTACACTTTAAACGCAGTCACCAGTCTCTCTTATTCGAGAAGCCTACTTTTTGCTACCTATTTAGTTCTTACAAGAAACAGTCGGTGATTCGTTTGCCAGGGATGTTTCTCGTGGAAGCTTCCGATGCGTTTACCAGGAAACTAGGAGAGACCAGAAGATCATATAAGTGCCTCTTTGTGAAGTCCTTCTCACGGTTGCTAGACAAACTTCCGAACAGTAACGAGTCTTTCACAGCACCTTGACATATTTTCAGAAGATGCGATAAAGTAAATTAGTGACGTTTAATTTATTAAGATTATCAGAATTGTGAACACGGGAGAAACTTAAAAGTAATTATATTTATTGTAAAATAAAGTGCAATCATTTTGGACGCTGTGCTTAGTGTTAATATCATAAAGACCAAAATGAAGTGATTAGGTGAAGGATATATTTGTACGTGTACGTGTAAGTGTATGTTTAACCTACTAGGTAAGAGAACCGACGGTATGGGTGTTATTGTAGACTTACATGATTTTCTTTTAAGAAAACAATAGATCAGATTCTCTTTTTCAGATAAATCAATAGACAAGAAATACATTTTTTTTTCACTGGTGACAAAAGTACATTTCAATTAACAACATTGACTGAGAACGTTAAATAACTGAAACTCGGTACACTCCCTTTCTGTAACAAATATACATATTTTTTGCACAGGCTTAAATGTTTCACAGTACAACATATATATATATAAGTCCACAACGTTTATTAATAACCTGGCACATACTAACAATTACATTAAAACATACACACAAATGTACACTATAGTACATACATGTGTATATATATATATATACACGAGACAAAAATAATAAAAAAAATTCATGGAATTTGAAATAAAATGTCATATGATGTTCATTGCTCATATTCTAATAACTCTTTCGTGACGGTATCTGTGTAGTTTATCAGAAAGAACTCTTTTTCTTTAAAGAGGACTTCATTGAGTTCAACGAATCATCCTGCTTTGAAATGCTCTAAGTCTTGTATTTGCTTTAGAATTACGTGACTTTAAATCTTTATTGTGTGTAAAGGTTTCTTTTTTTTCCAAGCACTTCAGATCCCCAAGTCATGGGTTCGAACCCTGTCGCTGTAATCCGATGTCTTTCCGTAACTCACAGTAGCTGTATGACTCCTCTATTTTGTACCAAGCCAAAAATATTCAATAAAAAATAAATGATGAGCAGATTTAGAATATGTTTTAAAGTGTTTTGTTTTGCTGCATGTCTATTAATACCCAAGCTTTAATATATGTATTTATTTAACCTATCACTCCTTAGCGTCTCTAGAATGTTCAGAAAATGTGAGAGAATTACCAGGAATGTTGTAGTCAATGTTCTGACATTTAGCAGGACAACGTTGAGATGTGCTCCCGTTTCTACTTAACCTTATACGTGTCTATACTGCACTGTAAAATCTATGAACATTCTTTACAACAGATATCTAATGTAATTAATAGTTTCGTTTTGAATTTACTCACCAGTTTTATGTTACGTCTTTTACAGCAAAGAATAATTATGTAACACTTTGTTGCTAAGCGACACAGAACAGTCAGTTACCAAAGGGCAACAGACTTTTGTGTAAGTTACATAACTAACCATTATTTCAACTTAATGAGCTGACACGTGTGTTTATTTACATTCCCAGCGCGCAAATATAAAAGCTTTTTATAAAATGTTTTTTTTTTCTTTTGTCTATGCTTAAATCAGGGAACAATAAGTTTTAGAACAGGTACGACGTTTCGATTTCAATTCTTAAGAAATGATGACACCAGTGATCGAAACGTCGCACGTGTTCTAAAAGTTATTCTTCCTCAATTTGAAAACTGTAACTCGTTACCAAACAATAACTAATACAGATGTTTAACGTATTTTAGTGTTTGTTATTGACAGACAAATTGAAAGAAAAAAACATTTTTTTCATTTAATTAATTTTAAACTTTTGGTGAACTCCAGTTGGAAGTAGTTTAGAAATCTCAGACCAAAAGCCAAATAAAATCCGTAGCTAATATGAAGTTATCGTGATTTCTGTTGCGCATAAGATAAAAACTGTTAATTTAAATGATAATTATTTTATAAATGAAATGAATTTAACCGAGGTACGTTTCGTTTCATGCGAAACTTGTAAACAATATGATACCCTGGCGAAAAGGTAATTTCCGAAAAATGCACTATGCAACAGTATTTTTACTTTTTCTTGTTCCTGGGCACAAAGTGTTATTTCCCAATTTCTTATTATTTCTAAAGTAAATAAAAAAGAACTATTTTTCTTTTCAAACTTTGTTTTTGTGACCTAGATAATGAAATTTTCCTGGTAGATTCAGTGCTGAGTAGCTGACAGAGAATTTTCTCGAACTTACAAGAATTTTTAAGAATTTCCTAGAATGTTGTGGAACTTACGATAATTTTCAAGAACCTTTTTAGAACTTTCTAGAACTTTCCATAGCAATATATATATAGGTGCTCATCACTCAGCAATTCAGTTTAGTTCTAGCTGCCTAAGTGAACACATCGACTTATCCAAGGAGGCTTTTCCAAGTTTCTCTGTTATCTTTGCCTTTGGGACAGCAGGGACACCGCAGCGCAATACAACAGGAAACACTGGCCGCAACGGACCGAGTTCTCTGTGGGGAGGCACAATGTCAAGTGTGAGTCACAAGTGGACCTCCAGAAGGTGTTTCTTCCACAATTGTACATAAAATTGGATCTTATGAAACAATTTTTCACAGCTCTTGATAAGGAGTTTGCAGCCTTCAAGTACCTTCTAGATTTCTTCCCTAAGCTGTCTGAGGCAAAGGTCAAAGGTGGTGTCTTTGTTGGACCACAAATAAAGAAGGAAGGAAAAAAAAAGCTTGGGGCAGCTTTATCTCAGTGGTTCGGGGCTTCTTGGGCAGTCACAAGGCCGAAAATTATGTGGAACTGGTTGAGGTTCTGGTGGAGAACTACGGCAAAATGGGCTACACGATGTCCCTGAAAGTCCATATCCTTGACGCTCATCTTGATAAGGTCAAGAAAAACATGGGAACATACTCAGAGGAGCAAGGCGAGCAATTCCATCAAGATATACTGGACTTTAAAAGTCGCTACCAAGGAGTGTATAACGAAAACATGATGGAAGACTATATTTAGAGGTTGATACGTGAAAGGGATTTACAATACAGTCGCAAATCTCTGAAAACTACTCACTTCTAAACATTTTTGTATAACTTTAGTATAAATACATGTAAATTTTCATTCATATGTTGTTTTATTCAGACATCATGTAAATGAAAATGTGCAAATTTACCCGTTTTTACATATAAAATAGGTTAATTTCTGAATTTTATTATCCAGGTCACAAAAGCAAAGTTTGAAGGGAATAATGGTCATTTTTGTACTTTTACAACGTAAACAATTAAGAAATAACACATGCTATCCAGGAACATAATTTGTGTTACACAGTGTTGTAGAATAGCCAGTGGTATGTAATTACCGGAGCGTAAAATTAAGATAAATAAATTATGATGACAGTTTTTCCACTACCAAATCACCTTAAGACAGACTCATAAAACAGCGGATATATTTACAGAATAGCAAACTTGGAGGTTGTTGATGATATATTTACTAACACAATCGGTGACAAACCAACATCAAGTAGTCTCTCCGTATAACAAGGCCCTTGGTTGAAGTTACTGTTTTCTATTATTCCAGATTATACAGTAACGCTGTGAAGATGCAGAATGCTTCATAATCAGTTAGCCAATTAAGGTGAGATATGGTAATCTTGCGAGCATAGAAGGTTTTATTCTCATTTATAGATTGCATCTATACAGTTCTCGGCTCTTTGACAGAACACATAGAAGTTACATGTAAGTAACATGGTATTCTCTATCAAGGAACGTAAAGAGTGTTCACATTCCTGATATTTCGCCAGATCTTAGTGAAAAAAATCAGTCCAGTACTCTTAATTTGCGACTAATGTAGTCACAAATCAGAAGTTTACGTCTGCTGGTAAAACTATCTCGCAAGAGGCAATTTTAGTCACTATTGACCTCTGACATCTTTTGTGTGTGTGTTTCGTTATTATAATCACAGTAATTTATTTAAAACTGAAATGTATCAATATTTAACAATAGGTGCACAATAAACGCTATTAAAATCTATGTATAAAACTAGTTATAATATATTATTTGTAAGTTAAAGTTTTTTGTTTTTTTATAACTGAATTAATATAATTGTGCAGTGTAAGAAAGTGGTTTTATTTCACTTTGGGGATCTATACGCGTCTATAAACACAAGAAATAATGGCGTGTGTGTTTTTCTAAAAGCGAAGCCACATCGGACTATTTGCTAAGCCCACCGAGGGAAATCGAACCTTTGATTTTAGTGTTGTAAATCCATAGACATTCAGCTGTACTAGCAAGAGGGAAATAATAGTAAAAGTTAGAATATATATATATATATATCACATATGTATTCAAAACAAGTATTGGAAATTTGCCTGTAACATAATAATAACGATTATAAAACCCTGAATCAGAATAATATATAAGGTTCTCTTTCAAAAACATTGCTTCAAGGTATTCTACTAGTCTAAAACGTGGATCTATGAAACAACTGATAATTCTATTTTCCTGCAAATATGTGCAATTCCTGGAAAGCTTTTTCTTGAGATGTCATAGAGCATAGTTGAGACGAACAATATTAAATGTATAAAATACACCGCAATTGATATTCGTTATTCTTATTAAACATTTTAACCTCAAAACTTTCTAAACTTCTTGTTTAATAGGTGAAAAAGGCTGTCAATGGTTGAAGACTTTCTTGTAGGTTTCAGGAGCATTAAAAATTGAAGTTTGCTTGCACCTCTGACATTATAGCTGCTTGTCTGAGATTGACTTGCGGTTACATATTATGTTCTTTATTGGTAATATTACAGAAGACGTTGAAATATTGTGTCATAGCGAGAAGAATTGGTAAACTGTTCTGACACATGCTACGCAATGTTCGTGGACTTCAGTTCAATGAGCAATCAGACGTAGTCGTAACTACGTCAAGTAAAGGAAAACATGATTTTCGATGGCACATTTTAATCTGTAAGAACATAAAAACACAGCTTCATCCTTTTTGTCCAGTTAAGCTCGGTATGACAAGGTGGTTATGGGTGGTTAACTCGTAACTTGAGGGTCGCGGGTTCGAATCCTCATCACACCAAGCATACTCATCCTTTTAGCCGTGGGGGCATTATAAATCTGAGAGTCAGCTCCACTATTCATTGGTAGAAGAGTAGCCCAAAAGTTTGTGGTAACCAACTGCCTTCTATCTAATTTTACACTGATAAGTTACGGACGGCTATTGCAAATAGCCTTCGTGTAGCTTTGTGCAAAATTCAAAAGCAAACAATCTTCCAATAACCAAGATGTACCTGTTTTTCTCTGTTAACAATAGAGATTAAAACTCGTGTGTGTTTGTATAGAATTTCATCTAGCTTTACGTATTAAATAAAGCGGCTCTAAAGGGTAACATCTTATTAACAGGATAACGTTATCAAATTTTACTGAAGACAGCTAATAGTTTTTTTCACTTCTAATTCTCAAGCTACTTGACCAGTTGCTATGTTTTTTATTTTTGTAAACATTTTGAAGGGATTTCTTTTTGTGTTAATTTATTTTTCGGTCTTCAGTGTTCCTACTGGTTTGCACATTTATGTTTAAGCTGAACACAATATGTAATCTTAGTTTTTATTCAGTAATACGATATTTGGAAGAAATAACTACTGTTATAAAAGTTTATTGTAAGTCAAATGGTTGATGAATTCACTTTAAACATTTATCAATTAAAAACCATTACATATTGATAAAATGGTGCCTGAAATGTATTCAAAAAGCACTTTTAGTAATTATTAACAGGGTAAAACTAAAATATCTTATCTAACTGAAAAAATGCACTGGAAATAAGTTCAGAATTTTGTTTTAGGAAGTTCGCACAAAGCTACTCGAGGGCTATCTGTACTAGTTGTCCCTAATTTAGAAGTGTAAGACTAGAGGAAAGGCAGCTAGTTATCACCACCCACCGCAAACTCTTGGGCTACTCTTTTCCCAACGAATAGTGGGACTGACCATCAAATTATAACGCCCCCATGGCTGAAAGAGTGAGCATGTTTGGTGCGATCGGGATTCGAACCTGCGACCCTCGGATTACAAGTCGCACGCCTTAACACGCTTGGCCATGCAGGGCCCGATAAGTTAAGAAAGATGGTTGCTTTTATAAAACAAAACTCAGCATTTTATAATGAGATAGTGATATATGTATTTCCAGTTATATACTGTGCGCATCTAAAGGTGTTTAGAATACAGACATGGATTTAGATATTAAAACATGTTCCAGTTAACGTTATTTGATAAAAGTTTCAATTATCTCATTGACGTAATCGAGTGATTAACGAACTTTGTTGAAATAATCCTGGGATTGCTGAGAAAAAGAAGAGTTAATCATATTAAAACACATATAGTACATTACCTGTGTATGACGTTAAGATATACTTTGACAAGATTGTAAGCCTAAATTAATGAAGCAAAAATCCATTTATAGCGGTAGTCTCGTAATTGAGATTAATACGCTCTTACTTTGGAGTAAGCCTAATGAATTGAACGTTTAGACACATAAACTCATTTAAACATTCTTGGCGCAGTCTATCATTGGATGCTTTTTGTAATCAAAAATTGTTGTCAACTTAAATTGTAAAATTCAACTTAACATTAAATTCCTTCACAACTTAGCGAAATCAGGCCGCGCAGTGTAGCCAAACTTTTACAGCAATGTTTGTGCTACTAAAAATGGTGGGCCTGGTATGGCCTAGCGCGTTAAGGCGTGCGCTTCGTAATTTGAGGGTCGCGCCAAACATGCTCGCCCTCCCAGCCGTGGGGGCGTTATAATGTGACGGTCAATCCCACTTTTCGTTGGTAAAAAAGTAGCCCAAGAATTTGCGGTGGGTGGTGATGACTAGCTGCCTTTCCTCTAGTCTTACACTGCTAAATTATGGACGGCTAGCACAGATAGCCCTCGAGTAGCTTTGTGCGAAATTCCAAAACAAACAAACAAACTAACTAACTAAAAATGGTCTTCATAAATTTATTGATATTTTCATTTTGGAAGCTTGAACATGAAACGTTAAAGAATGCAATTTTTTTTTTCACGACAAATCTATTTGCTTCTTTTACATTGAAGTGTTAGTTATTAAAGTTACGATTGTAGAATTGTGACTTGTGGTAGGTAGGGCAGGAAAAATGTAATTACCATAAATGCAAACCCTCTAGTTTTTTTCACTCCCTAATTACTTCTTATTTGTTGAAGAAACATGTATATATTTATGGACACGTCAAGTCAGACATACAGAAATACAGTGTATGTGTAGGCGTTTTTTACCATTTTTATCTTTCAATAATTAACCAATTTTAATATATATATATGAATGTGTATGTGGAAGAAATACACAGCTCAGCATTTTTTATCGCACTCTGATACGCATATAAATATGGTTAAATCTCATATCATATCTCGATTTAATCCTACGCTTTTCAATGCTTTCTAAGTTACGTATTTGTAGCTCTTAATATATTATTATTTATAAATTGAAGGCAATAATGTAAACATTGTTACATATTGTAATTTATTTCGGACAAGCCTCCGATTTATTATGTTAAATATGTTAGCCTGTTACTTTACCAGTTAACTGGAAATGTAAATTTCAATTTGAAGTTAATTAAATGTTAATATTTGTCTGTGTGTGTGTGTGTATTTTCTTATAGCAAAGCTACCTCGAGCTACCTGTTTTGTCCACTTAGCGGAATCCAACCTCTGATTTTAGCATTGTTAATCTGAAGAGTAACTTAGTGTCATGTTTATGATATTTGTCAACGAGACCGATACACACAATTTTCTATTTTAACACAAGTATATTTTAACATACAAAAAATACAATTTATAATAACAGCTATCACAAATAATGTTTTAAATACAAGCATTTTACAAGCTTGCAGATAATATTGAGTCTTATATCTGATCTAGAATTGAATATTTTACTGACGATCTGGGTTCACAACGAGTAAATTAATTCTTTCTTGATACACCTGAAAATATTTTTCCACCTAACTGGCTTGAGGCTTCTGAAGGTTGTTTTTTTTTTGCCAGTACCAATATCTTATGTTTTCGTAGAAATACTAACGTCCGTAGTAAATTCACAGAAATTAAACGGTTTTTAATGCTCAAAACGTATAAACGTTTCTGGCCAAATTCTGTAGTTTTCCATTTAATTTACGTTAATCACAGTTGCAGTGTTCAAGGCCTGTAGCCTACTGACTGTAACTGATGAATATCATTCTTCTTCTATTACTGCCTCATGGCTATTTGCAAGTCTCTTGAAGTTTCAACAATGTTTTCTTGAAAGAAATATTGTTGATTCTTACTCTCAAAAAATTTCTACAAATTTCGAGAACAGGCAAAACTTGTGCAATTCAAAATCAAGACTATACGTCACATGTAAAAAAAAAGAGAGAAAACTCTAATGAAACAAATTCAGGAGTTAAAATAAAAGCATAACGGTAAATCTGTTACGCCATAAGCTTCGAATATCATTATGGTAAATAGGATTTTAAACTTCAATAATAATAGAAAAAAAGCCAAAATCTTAAAGGTAGTATTAAGGTAGCTTACATATATTTAAAAAGAATATTATTATAAATGGAACTCACAATGTTAAAATCAGGGGTTCAGTTCCCCTCGGTGGCCTCAGCGTATAGCCCAATGTGGCTTTGCTATAAGAAAACACACGTGCTATGATAAATAATGCATTTTCCTCAACCAAAATATGCAACTTATTTACAACTACATCTGCTGTATACACAACCAAATTGTACAATTTGTTTACATATTGCATACACGGTACTCTTAAAAATATTTAAATAAAACTACTGCGTTTCCTCAACTTTTGACCGTTCTGAGAAAAAAAAAAACTTTCCCCCAAAGATGCTCCATCCCCAGAGCATATAAGCATGTTAATACTTAATAGGAAGAACAGATCCAGACCACTGTGTGAACGCACGTGATTCAGCAGGGTGCACAAGTTTTATTTATCAAAACTAGTATTATGTGCACTATACGCTTAACATGTAATTGTACATTTTTTTTATTCTATTATTAGTATGTTGTTGGTGAGCTATGATTTTGTTAAAGGGATCGCAGACGTTCTATTGCTACATAGACGTCAAGTGGATGATGACTTTCCATCATTAGTTCAAAAGAACAACCTAACTTATCTATACCCACTTCATAGGCTTTCGATTAATGTCAATATTTAGTAAAACATGATTTTTAAATGCATTATATTTTACTTTATTACTTTTGAATTAAATATTACGAATTGTATCCAGATTCCTATATCATGAATTTTCAATGCATTTTATTTCACTTTATTACTTCCAAATTAAATATTAAGAATTGTATCCAGATTCCTACATCCTGGGCCTGGCATGCATGGCCTATCGCGTTTAGGCGTGCGCTTCGTAATCGGAGGGTCTCGGGTTTGCGCCCGAGTCGCGCCAAACATGCTTGCCCTCCCAGCCGTGGGGGCGTTATAATGTCACGGTCAATCCCACTTTTTGTTGGTAAAATAGTAGCCTAAGAGTTGCCGGTGGGTGGTGATGACAAGCTGTCTTCCCTCTAGTCTTACACTGCTAAATTAGGGACGGCTAGCACAGATAGCCCTCGAGTAGCTTTGTGCGAAATTCCAAAACAAACAAACAAATCCTACATCGTGAATTTTCAATGCATTATATTTATCTTATTATCTTATTACTTTTGAATTAAATATTAAGAATTGTATCCAGATACCTACATCGTGAATTATCAATGCATTATATTTCACTTTATTACTTTTGAATTAATTATTAAGAATTGTATCCAGATTCCTACACCCTGAATTTTCAATGCATTATATTTCACTTTATTACTTCCGAATTAAATATTAAGAATTGTATCCAGATTCCTACATCGTGAATTTTCAATGCATTATATTTTACTTTATTACTTTTGAATTAAATATTAAGAATTGTATCCAGATTCCTACATCGTGAATTTTCAATGCATTTTATTTCACTTTATTACTTCCGAATTAAATATTAAGAATTGTATCCAGATTCCTACATCGTGAATTTTCAATGCATTATATTTATCTTATTATCTTATTACTTTTGAATTAATTATTAAGAATTGTATCCAGATTCCTACATCCTGAATTTTCAATGCATTATATTTCACTTTATTACTTCCGAATTAAATATTAAGAATTGTATCCAGATTCCTACATCGTGAATTTTCAATGCATTATATTTATCTTATTATCTTATTACTTTTGAATTAATTATTAAGAATTGTATCCAGATTCCTACGTCGTGAATTTTCAATGCATTATATTTCATTTCAATACTTCTGAATTAAATATTAAAAATTGTATCCAGATACCAACATCCTGAATTTTCAATGCATTATATTTCACTTTATTACTTTTAAATTAAATATTAAAAATTGTATCCAGATTCCTACATCGTGAATTTTCAGTGCATTATATTTCACTTATGTTTATGAGGTAAGTGAATTAACTGGTTTCTTTTATCTTGAATTATTAGTGAAAATATTGATCACTTGAAAAAAAACTCTTAAATTTTTATTAACGCTAAATTTATATTACAATTTCTCATTCGAGCACAGTTTACTCCTGGATGGTTTGATTGTTTGTTTTTCAATTTCGCGCAAAGGTACACGAAGGCTGTCTCCACAAGCCGTCACTAACTTCGCAATTTAAAACTAGAGGAAGGGAAACTAGTCATCACCACCCATCGTCAGTTCTTGGGCTACTTTTTTTTTACCAACGATTGACAATCACTTTATAACGCCTATACAAATAACGTGTTCAATGTGACGAGTATTCTAACCCGCAACCCTCAGATTACGAATGGAGTATCCTAATCACCTGTGGATTACCTAATGACAGTTAATGCAACTATGTTATGTTTTTTACCAGAAATACTGCATGCTGGTTGGTGGAGAAACAAGTAATAGTACACTCTTGATGATTTACAAGTTATCTCATATAGAGATTACATTTCTTACCAATAACTTGAAATCATTAATTTATGATGTTCTAAAAACAAATAGTTCAAAGAAGTCTTGAAAAAAATGAAATAGAAATCCTTATTCAGGAGCTAACTGGGAATGATGATGCGACTACACAAGTGATATATAAAGTGAGTATTTAGTAACATCATGGTGGTCATCCGGCTTTCCGGGATTTGTTTATTTCTCTGTGTACTGTTGTGAGCGTCTCATTTCCGATGCAATGTTGCCGATGGCGAGAGTGTGTGTGAAAAGGTGTTAGTGATATTTTAATTTTGAAATGGCTCAATGTATGTGTATTTTTGAACAAATGTGCTTCGGTGTTTAAATCAAATGAAATAGAGATAAAACCTGAAGAGTGATTGAAAAAGATATTTGGTACACCATTTCTAGAGAACTACATTAAAGCTGTAGAAAATGACATAACTCAGATCTTAAAATATTCTAAGCAGTATGCTAATACCATTAACCAAAACGAAATAAATGTTTCAAACAATCTTAAATCGAACAATAATACCACAATGAAGCCAACAGACAAGGGTGAAACAATTGTTATTCTTAACAAAGATGGCTATATCACAAAAGCCAACCAGTAACTAGAAGGCATTAATTTCTATCAAAAAAAATTCTCACATGATCCTTCAACTCAGTTTATTAAAACCATAACTGACAAGTTAAATAACTCTTTAAAAACAATGCAATTAATCAAAAACCTTTTAGTATTTGATTCCAAAACAAGCTCTTCCTAGTAAATGTTATTTCTTACCCAAAATACACAAACCAAACAACCCTGGTCGACCCATAATTCCTAATATAGACAAGACCGCTGTAAAGCTGTCCACTTTTGTTGACCAATACAAAAAAATGTACTCCCTATACCCTCCTCTCTTACATAAAGAATACTATCCACTTTCTCAACGTCATAGAAGATAACAATACTGACAGACAGTTACCACCAAATAGTCTTCTTTGCACAGTGGCTGCTTTTTCCTTTTATACCAAGATCCCACTTGATGAAGGATTACAAACTCTAAACTCCACATTAAACCTCTCTAACCAATTATGATTTCAAATAATAACCGATCTTGCCAGCCTAATTCTAACTCTGAACAACTTTAAATTCAATAATGAGCACTAAATTCAGGTTAAAGCAATGGATACCAAAATGGCTCCCGAATTCAATAACGAACACTACATTCAGGTTAAAGCAATGGATACCAGAATGGCTCCCAATCATGCCAACATTTTTTATTGGTTATATTAAAAACCAGCTTTTACAACTCAACCCTGTAAAACCTCGTAAATGGAAACGTTACACAGACGACATATTTTTTTCATTTGGAAAGCCAACCTTGAATCATTTAAAGAGCTTATCACACACGCAAATTATTTTCACAAAACAATCAAGTTAATAAGCGATTATTCGCCTACGCAGATTAACTTCCTTGATGTCATAGTTTCTCTGAAAAACGAAACTTTACAAACCGACTTGTACTAAAAAACCTACAGACAGACCACAGTATCTTTACTATAAAAGCTGTAACCCCTCTGACAGTTATAGGAACATTACCTACAGTCAGGTTTTGTTTGTTTGTCATCACCACCCACCGCCAACTCTTGGGCTACTCTTTTACCAACAAATAGTGGGATTAACCGTCACATTATAACGCCCCCACGTCTGAAAGGGGCGAGCATGTTTGGCGCGATGGGGATGCGAATCCGCGACCCTCAGATTATAAGTAGCACGTCTTAACACGCTTGGCCATGCCGGGCCCTACAGTCAAGTTTTTAGAATAACGAAAATATGCTCAGATGAAACAGACTGCACAAAACACACTGAGAATCAAAAACAAACCACGTTACAAAGACAGTATAAATATACCGAAATTGACAAGCATATTTAGAAGGCTAATAACTCGGCGGAAAAGCATCCTGAATCAGAGTAACACTAAACTTACAAATAGAATTACTCTAGTTATTTCCTATCAGTTTAAACTTAGAAATATTTCACGAATTTTGAAAAAAAGAAAACATTTTTATCTACTGCAGTTCGTCTCAAACAGATATTTCGAGAAGTTCCCGTTGTCTCCTTCCGAAAATGCAGAACTCTAAAATATATCCTTGTTCACATAAAAATAAATTACATCCCACTTCGAAATAGTTTTCGTCCATGCAATAAAGCCCATTGTCAAACTGGAGAAATTCATAAAAATCACTGATCCGTTTTGGAACAAGCATAATGAAAGAAATTTTAAAATATCTGAATAAATCGCATGTGAAACAAACAAAAATCACCATTTATCTTATACAGTGTAAAAAAAATTCAGTCATCAGTATGCAGGATGTACACAAACAACTCTACGGGAATGTTTTAACCACCATAAATATTCTATTAACACCGAAAGAGCTCTACCACTCACTCAGCACTCAAACCAACATGGTCGTTCCATTAACGATGGTGCTCTCACTGGCGTTGAAACAGGACTTAAAACTAAAGCATATAGAGAAATAGAAGAAACTTATTGAATTGCTAATCGGACGACTGTTCAACGTTTCGAAATTAATCTAAATCCAGGAATCAGTGACCTCTGGTCATTAGTTTTATATCTCTCGGAAAAATAAAAATAACTTTTTCTTCACTTGTTTTTTTCACGAAATATCAAACCTGATTTTTTTATATTGATTACTGTAACATATCTTTTGCAATCGCACTCCAGGTGTTATCTTTAATTCATTTTACTTAAACACCAAACCATGTTTGTTTAAAAATGCACACACATTCAGCCATTTCAAAATTAAAATATCACTAACACCTTTTCACACACACTTTCACCATCGGCAACATTGCACCGAAAATGAGACGCTCACAACAGTACACAGAGAAATGAACAATTCCCGGAAAACCGGATGACCACCATAATGTTACCAAACATCCTCTTCAAGTTTGCCCTTGAAGAAGAAAGCTCCACCTTTCGATAAGACTTGGATTATAGGGTTTCTATTTTGTTTTTATTTTCGTTGATTTTATTTTCAGATACGAGCATGAATTACAAAACTTACTTTAATATGCTTGCATCGTATATTCTTATAGCATTTTGGCAATATTAAACGAGTCTTAGCCATTGTTTGCACCGCGTTTCTTGTTTTAGCAATTTACGAGGCTTAATGTCCTTTAGTTACTCCCAGAAATCCAGAATGAACAGAGACTAAAATCAGAAAATCAGAACGTATTATAATTGCAAACAACTGAGGCTTAGGTTCTTTTAAATCCACTTAGGCCTAACGTAGATGCCAAATAAGCCTATTGATAAAACTTAAGAGTTCGTATTTTGAAATAGCCTTTTGGAAGGTTGCTATGAATATTTTTGAGCAGAGCAGATTCTATGATCCAAGCTCCGAAATTTTAAACTTAAATTCTACTAAATGCCACCTGGACATAAAAAGTGACATTGCTGTGATTAACATGTTTAACAGTTGACGGTATTTATATTACTAGTAATTTTAGAAAGCGTAAGTACAAAAGAAAGAACATTTGTATCAACTGGTATTCTAATTTTTATGTATTTGTTTTATCATTACTAAAGCTTGGTGTAGGTAATTCGGAATAATACCTGGAGGATGACATGGAAGTATTGTTTTTATTTTTTCATTATTAACATAGTATGGAAGTGGGAAATTCTATCCTTTTTATTACATTGATGTCAAGTGGTAACAGAGGGTCTAGCGTGACAGACCTTGTCTTTTATATTTTGTATTTTAGATTTCCCAAGCATTAGTTAGTATTACAAATAGAGCTAATGAAAATATAATTTTTTGTCAGTAAAATAAATCATGTTATTTATTATAATACCATTATAACATTTAATGTGTAAGAGTTTTTGTTTTGAACTTCGTCAAAGCTACACGAAGGCCATCTGCGCTAGCTGTCCCAAATTTAGCAGCGTAAGACTAGAGGAAATGCAGTTAGTCATCACCACCCACCGCTAACTCTTGGGCTACATTTTTTTTTTTTTTTGCAACGAGTTTACCGTTATATTACAATGCTTCTTAGGGTGAAAAATCACACCTGCACCCTCATACTGCGAGTCGAGTGTCATCTGGCTGTACCGGAACCTTAAAATATGGTTTTAAGTTATTGTGACGTATTTGTTTAAAGCTAAGCAAAACGCTACATAATGGGCTGTCAGTGCTCTGCTCACCACGAGTATCAAAATTCGGTTTTTAGCGTTGTAATTTCGCAGACATAACCGTTGTGTCAGTGAGGTGGGTAGCTGGAACGTTGTAAGTCCGCAGACATAACAGTTTTGTTACTGAGGGGGATAACTGGTACGTTGTAAGTCCGCAGACATGACCATTTTGTCACTAAGGGGGGTAGCTGGTACGTTATAAGTTCGCAGACATAGCCGTTGTGTCATTGAGGGGGGAGCTGGTACGTTGTAAGTCCGCAGACATAACCGTTGTGTCACTGAGGGGGTAGCTGGTATGTTGTTAGTCTGCAGACATAACCGTTGTGTCACTGAGGGGGGTAGCTGGTACGTTGTAATTCTGCAGACATAACCGTTGTGTTACTGAGGGGAGAGCTGGTACATTGTAAGTCCGCAGACATAACCGTTGTGTTACTGAGGGGAGAGCTGGTACATTGTAAGTCCGCAGACATAACCATTGTGTTACTGAGGGGAGAGCTGGTACATTGTAAGTCCGCAGACATAACCGTTGTGTCACTGAGGGGGTAGCTGGTACGTTGTTAGTCTGCAGACATAACCGTTGTGTCACTGAGGGGGTAGCTGGTACGTTGTAATTCTGCAGACATAACCGTTGTGTCACTGAGGGAGTAGCTGGTACGTTGCTAGTCTGCAGACATAACCGTTGTGTCACTGAGGGGGGTAAATTGGTACGTTGTAATTCTGCAGACATAACCGTTGTGTTACTGAGGGGAGAGCTGGTACAACAGTTTGTCGATTATAGATATAACAACAATAGAAATCTTAACATCATAAATTTTCTTCTCAGTACAAAAGAGAAAATCGTGCATGCTATTCAAATCGAATTGAATCGTACATTATCACTAGAAATACACCGAGAAGAGGATAGAAAGCCGGTACCAAACATGTCAAGCATATAGCGGCAGAATTAAAATCACTGCGTACGTGGACTTTGAAAAATTTAAAATGTTATATAAACAATAATAAAGCTAAAAGTGGTTGATGCCAGCTGGTCGCTTTATTGTGTTCGATGGATTGGAATTAGAAACGGCGCCAAACCGGTTGGATTGCGCACATTTAGTGCACAGATATTCCAGACGAAAACTACATCAGTGAAGCGATATATCATAGAATATCAGAGGTCGTTTTATGGTTTCAACAGTATATCTTATTTGTTAGAAAGCGTATTACTTTCGGGGACCTATATGAGCAAAGTAATAATCTAACCGGCTGATTTGTTAGCCGGGCCTCGGTCATGATGCCGTACGGTCATGAACAACGATAAAGAGTTAACAGAGCGAACAAAACTGTTTGTTGTTGAAATTGAGCAGAAAAATAACATATTGCTGAACGTACTTTCTTCACGTACACGTAGCGAACTGATTGTTAGTCAGTTTCATAAGCTAATTTAATTTGATAAAGGAATACTGCAGTTAACTTAATGGATTATGTGATACTCCAATCCGTTCGACTCCAACTTTAATCCGTTCAAATTGACTGCAGCTATTTCAAGTTATTGAATATTTGCAGCTTGTGTGGATGCTGTAAACTACGTTATCCAGGCATTTGAAATTGTTCCTACGGTAAATCCATTTGTTAAAGCTTGGATACTTCTTTTCGTAATAAGAATTGTATCGAATAATTTAGGCGGACTGTTTTTAATTTCTGTCTATTGTATATCTTCTAAATTTCTGATTATACTAGCAACGAGTATGTTTGAGTCGTTCACGCAGGCAGACGAAACTACTAATTGGAAACCTATCAAAAAATTACAGTAAATAACTTATGAATAGCTAATAGAATATAGCGTGTAATTTAAGTCGCGAGAAGACGTGTATCGATATATGATGTATTCCAACACTGGGACTATTTACTTTAAAAAAATTCGCTGTTAAAATGACTTTAACATGTTTAAGTGAAAGAACATGTCATCATTTCAGAAACCAGAAATACTACGATCATGCAATAATAAAATGTTGATTGACTTTCATGATAACATGTAAATAACATGACTTTTCCACGCAAAATATTCAAACAAACGTTTAGATAGATCGTTTAGACACTTTAAGGTGGGTATATTCCTTAGAGTCAGTGAGATTGGAAAACAAAGGAATATATAAGGACAAGTATGAAATACCAGAACAATCCAAAAAGAGCCCTGGAGCTAATTCTGCAATGTAATGATGAGCAAATTGTGCAGGTTTTGTTTTGTTTTTCTCGCGCAAAGCCACACGAGGGCTATCTGCGCCAGCCTCCCTTTACTTAGCAGTTTAAGACTAGAAGGGAGTTAGCTAGTCATCACCACCCACCGCCAACTCTTGGGCTGTTCATTTGCCAACAAATAGCATGATTAACCGTCAAATTATATGGCTCCCACGGCTGAGAGGGTGAGCATGTTTGGAGTAACGGAGATTCGAACCTGCGACTCTCAGATTACGAGTCGAGCGCCTAATCCACCTGGCTATGTCAGGCAAATGCGCAGGAATCTTCTGTGATGGAAGCTATGCGATAGGACTATTTTCTTAGATGCGTTAAATGAAACATTACCGGACTTTGTGACATGGGCTGTAAGTACGCGATGAGGTCTCAAACTCGTTTTAGTATAACGTACTAAAACCTCTGTTTAAATTTCAAAATTCGGGCATCTTATGTTTCTATCGAACATATTTCGACATGTGGCAAGTTGTTCAAAATAAAGAAATTTTGTGATAAAACGAGCTGAAACGTTTCTTACTTTATTGAAAGCAGGTCCTAACAAATCACATCTAATTTGCATACAAGTGTTTATGGTAAAATGTGCGTGAGTGAGTGTGTGTGTGAGTGTCTTTTTTACAGCAAAGCTACATAGGGCTATCTGCTGAGTCCAGCGAAGGCAATCGATCTCCCGATTTTAGCGTTGTAAATCCGTAGACCTACCGCTGTACCATCGGAGTGAGGTTTATGGTACAACGGTTAATTACTAAACATTCAGTTGAACTACGTTTCTCACTGAGGTACTCTAAATCTAATGAAACTAATTTTTATCGGAATAATGAAATTATATGCTTCTTACGTGATACAGTTTGCAAGTGAAATAAATAATTTTTATTTTCTCTTTAACATAAAAACTAGGGTAGTAAATATTCTAATTTGATATAAGAAATCCTATTCAACATGTCGTCTGACATGTATAGTGCAAAACAGTTAATGTCACAGTTTTAAAGACCAGCATGAAGCCGGAAAGTCAATTACGTTTTCATGTTTCGCTCGATGAATTCGTTACACAAATAACAATCCTATCTTAGGCTTATGGGCTTGATTGTTTCGTCAGCTTTTGAAATTCAAAACAATGACAATATATAGTTTATACTTTACAAAAATATTGCACTGAACAAAATCTTTAGTAATAAGAATCTCTAATGTTAGGCCTAATTATAATCGTTTAAGCTTCCTCATTGAAGTTATTTGATTGCCTATAAATTTCAGTTGAAATCATATACGTAATGATCAATATAAATACATGTTCATATATATACGTTTGATACCCTACAACTGAAGAGAAACGAACAAGTTCCTTGTCATGAACACGATCTGCTTGTCTGTACATTTTCAGTGGTTGATTACAATAATATCACAGACTTCTGATAATGTAGACTTCTGCGGTTAGCCGATGATAACTACAGCGGTAAATTTAAACATGAGTCCAGCGTTTTTTTATAATAACCTTTTTTATTTCCCATAATCCTTTACATTCGAAACGTTTTCGCTTCGAAAGAAGTGTAATCACATAGAATAACTTTATTTAAAAGTTACATTGCAAGACACTAAAAGCACATTAACATTAGAAACCTCTGTGAATAGTAGTAAGATATTATTAGTCGTCTGTACGAAGACAAACATTTCTCAATTTGTATTTTGTTCATGCAAATTACCGTGATGTTTGTTTCTATCGGCAATAACTCTCAGTGACACAACCAACAGTAATATTTTCCTCTCATCATTTTTTTGTTTTGTCAGTCCTTTGTTTTTCTTTAAATAAAAAACAAGCAAGATATTTTCTGGCATGATCTATTATGAAATTTACAATTTTGAAAGAAATTGTATAGGGTTGTTTTCTCGTTTGTTTTGTGATGATGAAAAACCCACTTAAAGCAAAAATGTATCTCAGGACGGCTGGTGTGGGTATTTATCAAAATAAAGCAGAGATGTGCCCTGAGATACATGTTTGTTTTATTTTACAGAAAAATACCCATGCGATAGCAGTTGTAGAAATACAGTAGCTATCTAAATTGTATGTTTATTTAAAGAAGGTCTTCTATATATGAATGTTAAAGAGAATCTAGGTAAAGAAAGGAAGAAAAATCTTTGACATAAATATATATACACGCTACGTAGTCAAAAGGTATGTGGACACCCCTTTTAATCAGTGGGTTTGGCTATATAAGCCACACCTATTGCTTAAAATCAAGCATACAGCTGTGAAATCTCCATAGACAAACATTGGCAGTAGAATGGGTCGTACTGAAGACCTTTGTTTTGTTTTGTTTGTTTTGGAATTTCGCACAAAGCAACTCGAGGGCTATCTGTGCTAGCCGTCCCTAATTTAGCAGTGTAAGACTAGAGAGAAGGCAGCTAGTCATCACCACCAACCGCCAACTCTAGGACTACTCTTTTACCAACGAAAAGTGGGATTGATCGTTACATTATAACGCCCCAACGGCTGGAAGGGCGAGCATGTTTATCGCGACGCAGGCGCTAACCCGCGACCCTCAGATCACGAAGCGCACGCCTTAACGCGCTAGGCCATGCCAGGCCTACTGAAGAGCTCAGTTACTTTCAACGTGGTACTCACATAAGATGCCACCTTTTCAACCAATCGCCAAATTGCTGCCTTGCTAGAATTGCCCTGGTCAATTGTATGTGTTGTTATTGTGAAGTGGAAATGTCGATGAGCAACAACAGCTCAGCCACGAAGCGGTAGGCCACATAAACTCACATAACGGGACTACTAAGTGCTGAAGCGCGTAGAACGTAAAGTAGTGGAAATGCGTTTTCTGGAGTGATGAATCACGCTTCACTAATCGTTAGTCTGACGGATGAATCTGGGTTTGGCAAATTCCAGGAGAACGCTACCTGTCTGAATGCATAGTGCCAACTGTAAAGTTTTGTGGAGGAGGAATAATAGTCTGGGGTTGTTTTTTATAGTTTGGGTTAGGCTCTTTAGTTACAGTGAAGGGAAATCTTAATGGTACAACATAAAGTTACATTCTAGAGAATTGTGTGCTTCCAGCTTTGTGGCAACAGTTTGGGGAAGCCACTTTTTTGTTTCAGCAAGACAATTTCTTTGTGCACAAAGCGAGGTCCATAAAGATATGGTTTGCCGAGTTGGAGTGGAAGAACTTGACTGGCCTGCACAAAGCTTTGACCTCAACACCATCGAACATCTTTGAGATGAATTGGAAGGCCGACTGTGAGCCAGGCCTTCTCACCCGACATTATTGCCCAACCTCACTAATGCCCTTGTAGCTGAGTAGGAGTGAATTCCCGCAGCCATGTTTCAAAATGTAGTGAAAAGTCTTCCCAGAAGAGTGGAGTCTGTTATACTAATGCCCGTAGTTTTGGAATGAAATGTTCGACAAGCACAAACAAAAATGTCGACCTTCAGTGTCGCTTTCCATAATTGTGTTCTTGTCAGTATGAAGTCTAAATCAAACAATAGTAATATCGAATTCTCTCCCAGTCTGAAGTTTTCGGATTTAAACCGGTATAATCAGGGGTTCTATTCACCTCGGTTACTTCAGCAGATAGCTCGATGTAGCTTTGCTATAAGAAAAACACACACTTTACAAGAAAAACATTTTTTTCTATGAAAATCTTTTTCTAACTGTTCATAATAAATTAAACTACACATACATATATGTCCAACAGTAATATATTTTGCCTTTGGGATGCGATGCCAACAAGCATCATCTATGTGTTCAACTGAAAGCAAATTGCAAAAAAAATGACAAATATTTCCACTAATTTCCAGTAATTAGAGGCAGCCCTTGTAGTTGGTAACCTTTCTTTGGTTTGAAGCTCAGAATAAGGAATCGTTATAATCTTAGACATGAAAAACGTTGAATGTCTCTATTCATTCACTGGTCCGGCATGGCCAAGTGGTTAGGACGCCCGAGTCGTAACCTGAGGGTTATGATTCGAAGCCCCATTGCACCAAACATGCTCACACTTTCAGCCGCGGGGGCGTTATAGCGTTGCGGTTAATTCAACTATATCGTGGTAAAAGAGTCGCCCAAGAGTCGGGGGTGGTTGGTGATCACAAGCTGCCTTACATCTAGCCTTACGTCGCTATATTAGGGAGGAGTAGCGCAGATAGTCCTCGTGTAGCTTTGTGCCAAATTCAAAAGCGAAAACAAAGAAACTCTTCACTGGGCTAGTTTAATGGTCTTATAGCTTCAATATTTGAGTGAATTACATAATATATTGGTGTGCTAGGAAACCTTCGCTGGAAGGGATAGACGAATAGAGTTTTATTGAGTCAAGCTGAATTTTATGTTTCTAAATAATATTTTTCTTGACCATTCGAGCAATTATTTGGATCACTTTACTCTTCATTAGTGTTCACCTTGGAGCGAGTCAACATTGGTATGTCCTCTATGTTCTCCGCGGTGAAACGAACCCCGAATCATCTGTTTCACCGGGCCGACATTATGCAGCACTATATAAACAGTTATGCTGAGGGTTGGTTAATCGCACCTTACGTTTCCTATAGAGTTCAGTTCGATACGCAGGATTACGTTATTACTGTCGAACAAAACAATCTTCACTGTGTCAACCTCACGAGAAAGATGGCGACTTCAGTTCACTCTCAGGCCATACATTTTGAAAATATTTTAAATAAAATTTTAGGATGTCGGCATCAAAGACCACGATCGAGTAGACCAAAAGAAGTTTATTGAAGCTGACATCATAGGCACGTGATGGAACAGAATTAATGTGATTCCTGTTTCTCAATTTGTTTTGACGGTTGTGTCACGTAAACATCCATTCCTCTTAAGGTGTGGATGGAAAACCACGAATCTTATCCAGCTTGGTATCGTTACCTTGTTATTGGTAAGAACCGATATGTTCAGCTTTATCTCAAAGACTCGTTTTGAGGATAAGATGGATAGTTCTTTTATCATCCCTTTAAAGATAAAGTCATTGTCCTTGTTTGACGAGAAGGGGAAAGCAGGCCAGAGCTTTTCCTATCTCAAATGCTCTACTGGAACTGTGTTTCATCATCATAGACGACAATAAAACCTGTTTTTCTCGTGACATTGTGTTCTTCCATTCTACTTTATTTGGGAACCATATTTTACATATACATATTTCCTTTTTAGGAAAATACTCATATGTATTTTTTCCAGTGATAAAGGTAATTCGGTGTCACTGTACTGTCGAATGTTTAAAAAATGCACACGATTTGATTCTTTAATAATATATAACTGCATCAGCGTACGATTGTTCTTATAAAAGTGATTCACCTCATGTATAACGCCCCCTCCCCCGCTAGTACAGCGGTAAGTCTCCGGATTTACAACACTAAAATCAGGGGCTCGATTCCCCTCGGTGGGCTGAGCAGATAGCCCGATGTGGCTTTGCTGTAAAAAAACACAAACACAATCATGTATAACCATAAGTTACTGGGAGTATGTTTCACTTATTGACATCATATAGGGTAATGGAGGTGTCATGAAATTTTCGTAGAAGATTTTTCCAATCATTCATCTGTGTAACCATTGATATAAACTAAATATACCTTAAAATGCCCGAGGTTAAAATATTGAAATTTGACCAAACACTCAAAGCAAGTTTACTCTAAGTTTTCTGCTATCAATGATGTTATCTTAAAAAAAAAATCATGTTAATAACATTACTAAGTATTATTACCTTCACGATGTTTCGTGGCTTTTGGCATTTAAATAATTTAGGCTAATATATCAGATGTTAAGTAATACAAGCTAGACAACTGATGGAATTGAATCTTGGTGAACTTTCCTGAGACTGTTGTGTTCTTTTTCACATCTCTTTGATTTTTTGTTCCTCTCCGATATAACCCTTTCAGTAAACATGATATAAACAAAATATAAAATCTCGAAAAGACAGGACGAATGCTATCGTGTTCTGAAAATATCTTCCCTCAGTACATAAGGTAACAGTTTGAAGATCTCGGACGAAACAGTAAACATTGGTTAAATATATACCTTCAGTATTTTCTTTTAATAAATTCCCAGCTAGTAGTTACGCATTAAAAAGCAAATATGCAGGGTGTTAGAAACCAAATAAATACTGTCGAGGCCTATTAATTAGGCATTAATTCTCTTCAAAACCAATTTTAGTTTAACGCTTTAAAACAAAGATTTGTTGTACATTTATATATGTAGAAGAAATAAAGAGAGAATAATTTTTATTAAACAAATCTTAAAGAAAATGCAACAAATAATATTGATTATTTACAATGAAGCACAGAACTATATACAATGTGCTATCTGTGCTGTGCCCACCACGGCAATCGAAACCTCCTTCCTAGGAATGTGAGCTCACAGACATGACACTGTGCTGGAGGCAGAAATTAGTATACAACTGTTTGTTTTTGTTGTTTTTTTTTAATTTTGCGAAGAGCTACACGAGGGCTATCTGCGCTAGCCGTCTCTAATTTTGTAGTGTAAGACAAGAAGGAAGGCAGCTAATCATCGCCACCCATTGCCAACTCTTGGGCTGCTCTTTTATCAACGAATAGTGAGATTGACCGTCGTAGTACAATGCCCTCACGGCTGATAGGATAAACATGTTTGTTGAGATAGGGATTCGAACCTGTGACCCTCAGATTACGGCCGGTATATAACTGATATCTGATTTCTGTAAAATTCTCTGGTGCATATTGGTGTATAAAAACGTTTTGATTTTTATAGTAAACGATTTTATAACATCAAATCTGACAATTTTATTTAGTTAGAATTCAACTTTTCGCTTTATAGCTTTTACGAGAGCGTTCCACTAAAACATAAATCGTAACAGACAGTACAAAACTTCAAATTGTTTGAACAATGAATTATAATCAAACCTGCAGCATTCATTTCCACAGCGCGTGTTTGGCATATTAAGTAATAAAACTTTTTCAATTAATAAATGACTACTCACGACAAACAAACATTATACTCAAGTTTATAGATTGAAATAAAAGTTAAGATGGTTTGTTTCGAATTTTTGGCGCAAAGCCACACTTGGACTATCTGCGCCAGCCATCTTTAGTTTAACATTTTAAGACTAGAGGGAATGCAGCTAGTCATTACAAACTTTTGGGCTACTCCTTTCACCAACGAATAGTGGGATTGATCGTAACTTTACAACACTCCAATGGCTGAAAATGTGAGAATGTTTGTCTGAGGAGCGTAGTTAAAATGGAAAAAAGTAAAATCGTTATAATTACAGGCGCCATCTTTTATCTCTATTCATCTGTGGTCTAGATGTTCAATGACAAGATATCTCAGTCTGTTGGTGGCTTTGGTAATGATTTGTAGAAAATAGATGGATTCATGCCAAGTGTTATATATTCCTGATTTGTCATAAAAAAAGGATCCTAGGTTTGTATAGTGTTGTAGTTTATAAAGAGAGTCAATATGTTCTCGTACTCTGATTTATACAAACCAACGTATTCATAACAAATAAACCTTGTTTCTTTCGCTAATGAACGTGTATCGGCACAAAACCCTTCGTAAATACATAAACACTTTCTCAAAGTTTATCAATGCAATAATAAAACTCTACATTAAACTTTGTGAACTTTTATATATTTTGTTGCACAATAAGCACGAGGTTTATAGTTAATGAGGGGTGCAAAACGCTGAGGTGAGGATATTCTAGGACTCAGATATAGTTATCCTAAATTTTGAACTGTTGTCCAGGAGGAAAGCAGCCACAAGAGTTTCTATATAGAGCTTTTTGAACTAAATAAGGGGAGTTACTGTCACATTTATAACGCGCCTATTCCTAAATGTGTGGAGAATAATCAGTAGCATCACAGTTCGATCCCTTTCTCATATCTGTCCATTGTCGAACCACAGGTTAACCAAGATTTCGCCACTGATGTGACGCATGTGTAAAAGGAAAACCAACGCTTTATAACTACACATGATGTATTGGAATCTTTTGGTGGCGGTTTGAAATAAATATATGGAAATAGTGTAAGGACACTTTAAATAATAATGTTGTAAAAGCAGATCGCGTCAATGTTCAAACATCAATAGTGCACTTTCTAAAGCTGTTGTGATTTTAGTTTAATCGTTAAAAGTAACCCCATATCTACAGTTATTGTTAAATAATGTTACAACAGCAGTTACTCCAATAAACTCCACTCTTCCCTTCTTGTTACAAAATTGGACAGATTTATGTGAGACATTTTTTAAGGCCCATTTCAGTAATTCTAGTTGATTGCACACGGATCGTGGTGCTATTCTCTGATCGATTTAGATACAGGGTGAGCTTAGCTGGCGAATAATAACTTGAATGACAAGAAAATCCAAAAGAAAACAACAACAATTGCGCCTGCACAACAAAGAATTTGTTCACAGCGAATTTCTGTTACATAAGGGGAAAAAGTTAGCTTGTTTATTTTTTCGAAACTGATATACTCATCTATAGTTATTCTCACTTTATCTATACATAGCAACACAATAGCTACTTTCTTAATAACCCATAGCCTGTATCAGGCTTTTCGTGGCTCTGTTTTCCAATATAAACGTCAATCTCTACGTTCAGCACGATAAGAAACAAACGACAAGATTTAAATCAGTTAAGAAAACGGAAACAAAACCAGTTTGTTCTTTATTGCAAAGTGAACAAAGCAGTTTAACTTCGATTATTTGAAAATCACGTATGAAAGTAAGTATCATAACTCGACTGTGATTAATTAATATTTATAGGTATGCGTGTGAATCTTTGTGTACATCACAAGATAGTGTGAAATGGAAGAAAAACTTATGTTACACTGTTCATGTTGACTTTCGCTCAAAAAGAAAAATAGATCAGATCAATGGAAACCAGTTGACATGAAACGCTGTGAAAGAATAGAAGAAATCTGGCAAGTGTGAAGAAACGCCACATGCACAAACAATAATAGAGTTTCGTTCTTCAATAATTAGGTTATCTGTGCCTCAAAAACCAAGTGTGTGACGAGTTTTTCCAAACGTGATGAAGCAGGGATTGGGTTACTTTGAACGAAAAAACTAAGGGGGAAAATATGATTATAAACACTTTCACGATAACATAATTTTATCTCATCCTAAAGTGGTTTATAATATGAATATATCTCTTGAAATACTTCTAATTTTTTTTTATTTTATTTTATTTTTTTTTGTAGCCGGTTACTCAGATATTTCCGTAAAACAAAACAAATCAGCCGGTGAATTCTAATAATGAAGTGTGATTAGGCTTAAATTATCGAGAGGGCTCAACCTTTAGCATTTTTTCCTTTTAAATTTTCGAGGGTCGCGGGTTCGACTTCCCGTCATACCAAATATTCTAGCCCTTCCAGCCGCGGAGACGTTATAATGTGACGGTCAGTCCTACTATTCGTTGGTAAAAGAGTAGCTCAAGAGTTGGCGGTTGACGGTGACTACTAGCTGCTTTCCCTCTAGTTTTACACTATTAAATTTGGGACGGCTAGCGCAGATGGTTCTCGTGTAGTCTTGCGCGAAATTTAAAACAAACAAACCAAACCTTTTAAAATTAATCAAAATACTGTTGAAATACTTATTTCATCAAAATTACAATTAATACCATTCCAAAAATAATTAATCCTAGTTTTATAATGATAAGCCTTTTTTTCTTTTTTACGTGTGAAAAACTATACATTTTTCTACATACTGTTTTCGCTTGAATATCATACAAACTTTCACGTTACCCGACAGATAATTTTGTTTCTAAATCGTAAAGTTTTACGAACGTGTCTTTTATGATATAACTGAAGATAAAATTGCCTATCTAATCATGCAGGGAAATATTAAAAGGATGAAATAGGAATTCTAACAGGCGCCAAACCTAAATACCTATCACAATCAGCTTCTTGTTAATGTAACACCTTGAAATGTCTGGTGTTATGATGCTAATATCTTCAAGATTTAAACAAATGTTACGATAAGTTCCTGTTTAAATGCTTAAGACTGGCAAATCATCAAAAACCAGTGTGCCTGAAACGTGTGATAGAATGTTTCAAACTGTGATATTTTTTTCACATTTGTCTCAGTTTGTCCATTACTGATTTAAAATCGAGAAAGTGCAACAGTGACCTTTCTTATCATCTTTTATTTCCAATAATTCACTGTTCAAGAAGCCTTTAGTTCAATACCAGAACTCAATATTGGATTGAATGATGAGAGATAAAATATTCTCTGAAGCTTAACATATATTATGTAAATATACATACCTAAAGCATTTCACATAGTAGGATTGACCCCAACATTATAACGCCCCCACCGCTGAAAGTGCGACTATGTTTGGTGTGACGAGGGTTCGAATCCGCAACCCTTGCATTACGACTCGAATGCCTTAACCACCTTGCTGCGCCGGGCCCGTCATGTTTTGTCGTACAGTTTCGTAATTTGTTCTTCTTGCTAGTTTCGTTTGACCAGACAGTTTTGTTACGCTACAATTAAAAGTTTTTGTGTATTGTAATATTGTCCTTCGTACTGGGCGTTTCCATAACATACATGACTCTGAAATGAACAAGTAAGCGCATAAGGAGAACACAAAGTTATCATCCTGTTGGGAAAATACTTCTTAACATAATTAATCAAATACCAAAAACCTGAAATTGGACAGTCAACTGATAATTTAAAAAAAAACGCCTTATCAGTCGAAACACAGACATTTTGAACAGGTTTTCTACGTCACAAGCTTTTGAATTAAATAAGTTTAAACTGTTTTGGATGACAGAACAAACTGTATAAATGACTGCGTTTGAATTTTGCGCAAAGCTACACGAGGGATATTTGCACTAGCCGTCCTAAATTTAGCAGTGTAAGACTAGAGGGAAGGTAGCTAGTCATCATCGCCCACCGCCAACTCTTGGACTACTCTTTTACCAACAATAGTGGGACTGACTGTAACATTATAACGCTACCACGGATGAAAGAGCACGCATATTTGGTGCGACGGGGATTCGAACATACGATCCTCAGATTAGGAGTCGATTGCTTTAACCATCTGGCTATCCAGGGCCAGGGTTGCGTTGCTATACTATTTTTTTCATGCACAAACTTTCTAGTATTTCAAAAGTTTTACCTGTAGGGGTTCTAGATTAATTCTCATTAATGTGTGTGTATATATAAATCAAAGTCAATGTGTGTGTATATATAAATCAAAGTCAATGTGTGTGTATATATAAATCAAAGTCAATGTGTGTAACGTCACGCTTGGTTTCACGAAATAGGAGGAGTCATAAAAGCTAGAATGCATTTATCCAAATAAAATAGTTTGATTACTGCCTGCCGAATGATTTTAGTGTTGGAGCGAAAGAGAGCTGTGAGAGTTCGTGTTGTGAAACCTTATACGTGTAGTGAGTGTTTGTACAAATAAGCTGAAAGTAAAGACGTAGCGTGGAATTATCTAGCCTAGTGCAAAGTGCATAACATTTATCATGAGAGCAAAAAATATTGAATCAGTTTTAAAGTTAATTTGTTTGTAAATTAGGCTATTTTATTTTATGTCACCAACGTTTTTAACAAAAACACAACAGAGATTCTAACGTAAGAAACCAACAATCTCTTATCACTTTTGTTATCTATTCATTTCATTTTATACTTTTAGTAGATAGACAAATAAAATATGATGTTATAATTTTGTTGCTAAGCAACATAACATAAAAGTCATTGTTGGAACACGCACCAATTTCTCTATATGTTAAAAGTTGTTAATCTAACTGCTTTTACCAATAATTATTCTATGAATACATCACGAATTCATTTCATGAATCATTTTAATATTTTTTGGTTACCAAAGGAATTTACCTTTCGCTGTAAAATGTGAAATTGTGGTTTACTATGGGGTGAGGGTGGCGGTATTTGCCTCATCAGTTTTGACAGGTTGTACGCTTTTTTTGTATGCAAAATAAAACAAAATTATAAGGAAGAACTGCCTTAAAAACAGTAAATCCAAGCCTTTGACTAATGTGAGTTTGTTATAATAAAAAACAATCCGAGTACAAACTATAATGTAGATTACAAAATGAACCCTAAGTTTTGGAGGCGACGGCGGAAGTAGGACCCACATTGTGGTGGGGATACACTATTCACCACTCCAACAGAAAGAATTAAAATAATGGAATAAAATAAAATAAAGAAATACCAATAGAAATAAAAACAGAAAATAACAGAAATAGAAATTAGGAGAGCGATATTTGGCTGTTCAAGCCCACAACGTCCCACATCTATATCGCCCTTCACTGCCTTCACAGTTGTGGAAAGGTGGCTGTTCTTCAAAGTGAAGAGAAAGAAGAAGAAGAAAAAATTAAGTAAAAAATAGATAAAAATTAACGAATAATATAGTGTTACCATCTGTGGATAAGTTAAATAAACTATATATATTTGGGAAGTAATTAGAATCATTGCAAATGCTTCAAATCAAAAGCAAATGTTAAATATTTATGTATATTAACATCCACAGACTCTCTATCTGTCTAGAACTCTCCTTTTTTTCCATTAGGATCGCTTGTTTTGTTTTGAATTTCGCGCAAAGCTACACGAGGACTATCCGTGCTAGCCGCCCCTAACTTTGAAGTGTAGTAAGACTAAAGGGAAAGCAGTTAATCATTACCACCCACCCCTTACTCTTTGACTATTCTTTTACCAACGAATAGTGGGATTGACCGTAACATTATAACGCTCTCAAGGCTGAAAGATCAAGCATCTTTGGTGTGACGGGGATTCGAATTCGCGACCCTCGGATTACGAGTCTCCATTAGGAGGTTGTCTTGAATTGTAGAGTGGACGCCATTCTGTTGGTTAGCGTGTCAGGATTGAGTAAATCTAGCGATTAGTAGTTTTCGTTCGGTTGCAGTGAAAACGCACTCCGTACTACTGAGCCACGTACGGTCTATAAGGATGGCATTCAAATCCACCATTCATTCAAACAAGAACAACACAAAAGTTGGCAGTGGATTATGTCGATTAACCGCTTTTCTTCTGAACAATCATATCAAAATCATGGATTGTTCGCTCATATAAGCAGTAAGAGAATCTCGGGAAATATTCGAAAACAAATAAATGAATTAATGTGAGTCATTATTATTTTTCACTTAAAATTATAATATCTTTCATAAATAAAACTTGTTACGGTTGATTTTAAAGATGGTAATCTAAGTACTTCATATCAACAATTAATTTGATGAAAATTTTAATGTGGATGTTTGTTTGAGAATTTTGTGCACAATCCACAATAATGTGCCATATTGGGTTATTGGTTTAGTGCTATTAAGTTCAAATCTATATATTTTTTCTGCATTACGAGTTTTCTTAAATAAGGCGTGCGACTCGTAATCTCAGGGTCGCGGGTTCGCATCCCCGTCGCGCTAAACATGTTCGCCCTTTCAGCCGTGGGGCTGAAAATAATGAAAATGGAATAACTCAACCTCTCTACTGACTAAACTTAATTTGCTATGATCATTCCTATTTAGTGGAAATGATCAAAACGTTCTAAAAATATTCTTTCTCGCTGTAAAAGGTGTAACTTGTAATGAAACAACGCATGTAAACTCAGTACGAAACTATTCACCTTCAAACTATTTGCGTAAGTCACACATCAAACGCCGTTGCTCCATTTTCATTAAAAGAAACGTATTATGCTTTAACAATAATACATATTGTTGGAATCGTAGCAACACAACAATACTTTTAATCAATGTCATAATATTATTCACAAACCTAAGTCTCTTTCGGTTACTGTATGGTGAATTAATCAGGATTAGAAAACCTCATAAAACTCGTTTCTATTTGTTTTTTCGACTAACGTGACTTGTGAGACTGCCGTTTAACAGGCGATTAATCTTTGAAATTATGGCTGTTTTATAAACGGACATTTCATTTAAAAACGCTACAAATTTCAACACTAAATCTGCTTAAATATTTAGACATACGTACTGTATATAAATTACATTATACGTTTTAAAAGTAGGGCTGATAATAATATTTTAGTTAAGTTTGTTAGTGACGTTCACATAATTCTCATTAAGAATTTTTATTTTATATGATTCCTTATTTGTTTGTTAAATATCACTGAACAATTGAATCTTAAACAGTTTCCTCTTGTCTATATACATTTCGTTTGGATTGATGTGTCGCTGGTTGCGTTAGAAAAATTTTGTAGAACTTACTCTGAAAACTGAATTTCACACACGCACACACCAAGTTTATGTTAGCACCCACATTTATTTTATCTTTTCTTTTGTTAAAAAAATACGATGACAGAGAAATCAAAGAGACAAACTGAGGCTTTAACCGTTAAACAGTTTCATATATTCAATGGTTCCAGTACACTCTTGCAATTAAAATTCATAGACTTTAAAACCCAGCTCGTTGGAAGCAGTGGAATAGCCAAATCCATGGCTGTAAGCTCGTTGGAAGCAGTGGAATAGCCAAATCCATGGGTGTAAGCTCGTTGGAAGCAGTGGAATAGCCAAATCCATGACTGTAAGCTCGTTGGAAGCAGTGGAATAGCCAAATCCATGACTGTAAGCTCGTTGGAAGCAGTGGAATAGCCAAATCCATGGCTGTAAGCTCGTTGGAAGCAGTGGAATAGCCAAATCCATGGCTGTAATTTCCTTTCGCTTTTCTGAAATAATCCACAGCAAATCGACAATACGAATAACTGGAAAGTATTTTGAGCCAAAAACGTGGCGAAAATACTGTTATTGACACATAAATAATTATTCTTTGACATTACACAAAATTATACGATTATTCTAGAGTCTCGCATCATTCCTGCCTACTACAGGGTATTAAATAAACAAAATAGGACAAAATTAGAAACGTTATAACTCAAAAACCCAGTAAGAGCCCAATATTTCATATCACGCTATTTGCAGTCAGTTTTACTATTCTTTCTGGAAGCCACGGCTATTAAAATATGCTTTTATTCTAGATCCGTATGAGATCGTGCTCAACTAACATTTATCTTTCTTTTGTCTTTTAGGGCGTATTGGCACCTGCGAGCAAACATTTCAATTCGACTATATATATATATACATTTATATTTGTGTGTGTGTGTATATGCACACCCGCAATGTGACTTGCGTGTCATTTTATTCGTATTCGAACATTTCATGTACAAATTCAAATTCCTTTTAATAGACTGCGTCATTTACATATTGTAAAACATCAGTTGATTATGAGCAAAATTCTTACCACTTGTACACAAAAATATATCTACAGATATATGCACTTCTTGTTCGTGAGTAAAGATAGATTTAGCTTTCGAAAGCGCTTGTAATACATATTTTCGTATGTTTACATTATATTTTGTTATCATTTTTAACCTACGTATACATACACATGTTCATACTAACCACACCTTCGTATACATACACATGTTCATACTAACCACACCTACGTATACAAACACATGTTCATACTAACCACACCTACGTATACATACACATGTTCATACTAACCACACCTACGTGACCTGGCATGGCCGAGCGCGTTAAGGCGTGCACTCGTAATCCGAGGGTCGCGGGTTTGCGCCCGAGTCGCGCTAAACATGCTCGCCCTCCCAACCGTGGGGGTGTATAATGTGACGGTCAATCCCACTATTCGTTAGTAAAAGAGTAGCCCAAGAGTTGGCGGTGGGTGGTGATGACTAGCTGCCTTCCCTCTAGTCTTACACTGCTAAATTAGGGACGGCTAGCCCAGATAGCCCTCGAGTAGCTTTGTGCGAAATTCCAAAACAAACAAACAAACACACCTACGTATACATACACATGTTCATTCTAACCACACCTACGTATACAAACACATGTTCATACTAACCACACCTACGCATACATACACATGTTCATACTAACCACAACCGTTTAATCCACTGACGGTGAAGAAGTGAATCCCAAATAAAATTCCAGTTTCTATAATTTATAAAAAAGTGTTTGTATTAACTCACTTTTCTCTTACAATGGTTACAAATGAAGTTACTGTCTTGAAAGCTAATATCTTCGTTAGCGTGCTTTCTTGCTTTGGTCAATACAGTTATCAGACATATAAATACATTCGAGGTTGTATCAGGTCGATATTAAAACTTTATAAATAGTTACACTTGTGGTTTTTTATTATGTCTATAAGTGGCACATATATATATATATATGGTGACCTGGTTTTGTTATTTTACGAGACATGACGTCATTATGTAAAGATCATATTATTCATATTTTGTTCTTGTAATTATATCAAAGATATAATACGAGTATATCATTACATAAGTTGTAACGACATCAACTCTGAACCCTTCTAGGTTTTCCATAAATCTTCATAAGTTTTTGCTTATATTTGTTTGTTTGCAATTAAACACAAACCTAAAAATGGACAATCATTGCTTTACTCACCGTGGGTATAGAAACCCGGTTTCCAGCGATGTGAGTCCGCAAACAAACATCTGTGTCACTGAGGGGCAGTTTATTATACAAAATAGTTCATTTTATTGTAGAGTGATTATAAATTATGCAAATTCATGCACACCAGAAATAGAACTTGAGTGACCTTGATTTAACCTTTTTTATTATTATTATAGCACCATGCTAGCAAGGAATGGACCCCTAATATGTATAAGCACCCTCTGATGACAGAGTTTGGATATTTTATATCTAATTTACTACAATAGGGGAGAAGATCAAACTACAGACTCGCCCTGTAGATATGCTCTTATAAACACAGTGATAAACCAATGTGATTGTAGTTATGAGGTCTCGATATGGGCTTGGCATGGCCGAGCGTAATGCGTGTGACTCGTGATCCGAGGGTCGCGGGTTCGCGCCCGCGTGGCGCTAAACATGCTCGCCCTCCCAGCCGTGGGGGCGTAATAATGTTTCGATCAAACCCACTATTCGTTGGTAAAAGAGTAGCTCCAGAGTTGGCGGTGGGTGGTAATGACTAGCTGCCTTCCCTCTAGTCTTACACTGCTAAATTAGGGACGGCTAGCACAAATAGCCCTCGAGTAGTTTTGTGCGAAATTCCCAAACAAAAAACAAAAAGACTCGATGTCGGCCGGATAATGTGTTTTTATGTCGGATGTATTGGTTTCCTTGTGCATCACACGCTTTTGTTTACGCTTTCTTTTCAATTATTTTTTTTTCTCTCAGTGTTTGTTTAGATTTAAGTACAAAGCTACACAACGAGCTGTCTGTGTTCTGTCAACCACGGGTATCTAAACCCGGTTTGTGGCGTTGTAAATCTGCAGACATAGCGCTGTGCCAATATTTTATTGAAATGGGACCACGTTTTATTTTACTTAAACTGTTATAAACCACTGGCTGTACATTTTTCTAGACCAACAGCAAGGTGAGAGTCTGATCGATAGTTCCACAACCAGCACATAATAAAAAAAATGGTCAATGAAACACCAATTTGAATCGAGTTTTCTTTTCTTTCCCATTTCGAAAAAAAATTCCTTTCCTGATGAAAAAAAACAACAACAACGAATATTATTTTCGAATTACATTACCGAATTATAGAGATTTCGTTATTAAAACCTAAACAACTTTTATGAAGTTTAAAATTCGTAAACCTGTTTACTTTACACGAAGGATTAAATAGGTAATCTTTTGAAAAATCGAGAACGAGCGAAATGAAAGCCAAATAATGAAGGAAACTGGTTAGATAGTTTAATATGATATAATCATATACTAATAATGAAAATTTTAATACGTGTATTCACGCTACACGTAACAAGAGCTTATAGAAGCACGAATCTTCCTTATTAAGTGACGATTTTCGTCCTAAGAAAGTTTTCGCAGTATCTTGGAAAATGGAACACGCGAATACCTGTATAGATTCTGTTATTTATATATTTCATCCTAAATACACACATATATTTTACTGGGTGATCCTCAATGAGAATATTTCATTGTTAACTAGTAATTAAACTTTAAAGTGGCGTTCGGAGCTTACATGCAGAGTATAATTATCTTACAATAGCGTTTATATGCTCAGTGCGGCTAGAAATAGAGAAACTTTCCTCGATAACTGTAAGTATTAGTTAAAGTTTACTTTCTATTTACTGTCAGTCTTACTTTATGTTTACTTTCTATTTACTGTCAGTCTTACTTCAAGTTTACTTTCTATTTACTGTCAGTCTAAGTTCAAGTTTACTTTCTATTTACTGTCAGTCTTAGTTCATGTTTACTTTCTATTTACTGTCAGTCTCAGTTCAAGTTTACTTTCTATTTACTATCAGTCTCAGTTCAAGTTTACATTCTATTTACTGTCAGTCTTAGTTGAAGTTTACTTTTTATCTATTGTCAGTCTTAGTTCAAGTTTACTTTCTATTTACTGTCAGTCTTAGTTCAAGTTTACTTTCTATTTACCGTCAGTCTTAGTTTGTAGTCTACTGTCTTCATTAGCGTTTAGTGTTTGTAGTTTTTATCCTGGACTTCCACATGAGTTACTCCAGGTATGGAGAAGCCCACAACCTGCGAAAACAGTAGCCACCATGGACCTCAGGTCATTGCCTTTACGTTTGAATGCAATGCTCCGACTCATTGTGGCGTATTTGTAAAAGCATAACTTTGTCACTTATATCTGAATAGTATTGTTTTCTGATATATTTTAATTAATCTTTTTTAAATAATTTTATTCTTAAATTTCGGGGGGACGCGAGCAAATGCCCTTTGCCCCATGCTGCTGACGCCCACGGTTTGTAATTTCGTTTTCAGTGTCTATAAAAGAGTCGTGGCGCTTGATAAATGAAGAAAAAGAAGCCATAACAATATTCTGAAACGACAGAGTTCGTTTCATTATTTTGCATTAACTTGGGTGTCTTACTTTCTTATTTTGTGTCCCAGTGGTGAGAAAAGCACAGATATCCAATTGTGTAGTTTTGTGCTTAAGTTCAAACAATTATCTTTTATCTTCTTATCTGTACAATGTTTACCAATTGGATCCTTGAATCTCCTGTTATTTGCTCACCCGAGCTGTTTACATACAAAGAAATATTACATACTTGTAATAGTGTTTCAGAAATGTGTAATGTTCTCTTAAACAATTCGAGTACCTTGGTACACTGGAGAGCCCTGACAAGTAGGTGTTTTAAAGCAAGAGCTGCAAACTAGATACGCTTTTGAAAGACGAAACTTTCGCGAGAGATAAACCCAAAACGGTTTTTTTTAAAGGGATTGTACAGTTTTAATGAATTTTTTTTACCCTGATTCATACATGATAATATACTCAACAAGTTTGCAACGATCAGTATATGAAAACTGTGTTTGAACTTGAAACTCATATTTGTTTTGGACGGGAAATTACTTGAACGATATGCAGCTTTAATAAATATCAATTGCTTTTGTTTTTCTCCACATTTTATGATCACATTAAAATTTCTGAACACTTTAACATACTTCAAGCTGTATTATGATTCATACTTGGAAATACTGGAGAGCAGTTCCTTATCAGACCCTAGCCGGTTTAGACACTTATCAACCAAGATGATATGAAATGGGTTCCAGTATATCTTTCATATATAAAAAGTAGACGGCATATTGGTGTGGGTTTTAATATTCGTTTATCTTTCTGCTGACTTGATGAGAGACAATATAACATCCAATACGGTTCACAGCCGATCAGGGTATATGATTCGTTTGTTCTTCGGTTAGAGAAAATGTCTTTCTTTTTTACATTTTTTTATATGATTAAGAAACCTGCAATGTGATACAAGCTCAAAACAAATTCCTATATTTGAATGTTTTTGAAAGTAGATATTTCGTTTTTTCGTCGCAGGTTTCAAGTATTCAATAATGTGAATTATTAAGATGCTATTTTATTGAGAAATAGAGTTTTCTTTTCAGCTTCAAAAACGAGGCTTATGATATAGGATGTCACCCTGTGGAGCTGTCATGCAAAATAAATAACATAAAATGAGTGCTTGAGTTAACTGCAAAATTGGATAATGTCGAACTTTTTTTTTTTTTTACTTCTGTGGTGAAAAATGGCAATAGAAGGTTTGATAAAACTAAACCAGACGAAACGATTTTAACCGTCTTGCTGCTCTGATCTGACTTCTTTTGTGTGTGTTTTTTCAAAGTGTGATATTATTGGAAATAAAGTACACAAATTAGTGTAAAATCCTGAAATAGATCGTTACCAGTGCTTAAACATATCCTCTATCATGGAGTTTCTTTATAAAAAAAATCGATAACTCCGTCCGCATTTCAACTCCGAAAACGTTAAAGATATAATGCTACTTTAATATAACACACTCTGACTCCGTCAAGTGTTGTTTTTAATTTAAGGTTTGCCAAATATTTTGAGAGTTTGTATATTCAAGTTATATATAAATATTGAAGAAGCAAGCTACTTTAAAGATTCGTTAGTTCAAACAAAGTAAGTTTGGAGAGTTTCTTTGGTTTGTTTTCAATGTCGCGCAAAGCTACACGAAGGCTATCTGCACTAGTCGTTCCTGATTTAATAGTGTAGGATTAGAGGTAGGGTAGCTAGTCATCACCACCCACCGCCAACTCTTGAGCCACTTTTTACCATCGAATAGTGGGATTGACTGTCACATTATAACGCCCCCACGGCTGAAAGGAGAAGCATATTTGGTGTAAGGTGGATTCGAATCCGCGACCAGACGAGTACCTTAACAATCTGGCCATGCTAGGCTTGCTTTGGAGAAAAATGCAAAATAAAGCACCATAGATAAATTGTTAAAACATATTTAAACTTGGATTTTTTTTTAGAGAAATGTTAAAAGGAAACTCGGATCACCACATGGTGAATAAAAGATATATGAATGAATTTTCTTTTGGAATTTTGAAGAAAAAGATGTTAGTGAAAATAAAAACAGAATGAAGTGAAATAAATCAGTTGCCTGTTTCAGTTTTTAATAAAAAATCTTAGGACAGATAAAAACGATGCTTTAATGTTTACAGGATAAAATGGAATAAACGTGAAAGGTTTTTTTCTGAATAAAAACTGAACGTTAAATATTGACAAAACCCTGCACTGTATTTCGAATAATGTAATAGAATTATCACTAGTGTATTTACGATTATGATAAAGGGTGAATTATACTAAATATAATTTCAGTTATAAGTTTTAAACAATAGATATTAAGTAATGTTCTGAAAAAGTAAATAAAATGTTTCATTATTTTATTGCATTTTTCCTCTTAACTAAACAATAGCTTTATCTATTCTTTTTCAAAATGAGGTAATAAGCGTTGTCATGACAAAAAATATTCTGTTTGATTTATTTTACAAAATTAAATATTCTCGTATGCTTCACTGCAAGAAAAAAGTATGTTTGCAAAATATCTCTGTGTAAAAATTCACATTTAAATTCCTATATATAAATGTGACATTATATAAACTCTTTTATGGCCTGGGATATTTGTGTAGATTTTCTCTTTGCCATAATTTATCAGTAGTTCATGAAGTATTAAAGTAAAATAAACTGTTTTGTGCACGTGAAAGAATGGGCGGAATTGTAAAATGTGTCTGGCTATTATCGCTCAGTTGAATTCATTTTTATATATTGTTGCTATTGTATGTGACCAATATTATTTCGACTTCATTTTGTACAATATTGTTCACAGTATAATTTTCCGTGTAAAAGTTGTTTTTTTTTAATTTCGCGCTAGCCGTCTCTAATTGAGCAGCATAAGACTAGTCATCACCACCCACCGCCAACTCTTGGGCTACTCTTTTACCAACGAATAGTGGGGTTGATTGTAACATTACAACACCCCCACGGCTCAAAGGGCGAGCATTGTTGGTGCAACCGGGAGTCGAACGCCTTAACACGCTTGGCCATGCCGGGCCCCCGTGTAAAAGAGATACAAAACAAACATTTTCTGTAAGCTAAAGTGTGGAATGGACAAAACGTTGCCTTTTGTACAAATTATTTGAACACCTAAAAGTAAAATAATTTATTCATAGTATTTTAACTGAGCTGTAAAATAATGGCTTCAAGCAATATAAATACACTAAAAGCGCATAATATGAGAGTATTTCTTGAAATATAGTGAGAAAGTCATTTATCTTAATACACGACAAAGTGTTCGTCTTCTTAACAAAAACAAAGATAACTTGCAAACATAATAAAAATAGATTTGAATCAAATTAAAACTTAATGCAAACTGTATAATAAACAATGACTAATCTTGTAATATAAATCATTGTCAAGTGTCCTTAAAAATACTAGTACCTTGTTTGTATGAACCACCTGAAAGGTGCATAGTGAAACATTGTTGGGTGACCTTAAGAAAATACAACTCCGTCCTGTTTGTATGAACCACCTGAAAGGTGCATAGTGAAACATTGTTGGGTGACCTTAAGAAAATACAACTCCGTCCTGTTTGTATGAACCACCTGAAAGGTGCATAGTGAAACATTGTTGGGTGACCTTAAGAAAATACAACTCCGTCCTGTTTGTATGAACCACCTGAAAGGTGCATAGTGAAACATTGTTGGGTGACCTTAAGAAAATACAACTCCGTCCTGTTTGTATGAACCACCTGAAAGGTGCATAGTGAAACATTGTTGGGTGACCTTAAGAAAATACAACTCCGTCCTGTTTGTATGAACCACCTGAAAGGTGCATAGTGAAACATTGTTGGGTGACCTTAAGAAAATACAACTCCGTCCTGTTTCTATGAACCACCTGAAAGGTGCATAGTGAAACATTGTTGGGTGACCTTAAGAAAATACAACTCCGTCCTGTTTCTATGAACCACCTGAAAGGTGCATAGTGAAACATTGTTGGGTGACCTTAAGAAAATACAACTCCGTCCTGTTTGTATGAACCACCTGAAAGGTGCATAGTGAAACATTGTTGGGTGACCTTAAGAAAATACAACTCCGTCCTGTTTGTATGAACCACCTGAAAGGTGCATAGTGAAACATTGTTGGGTGACCTTAAGAAAATACAACTCCGTCCTGTTTGTATGAACCACCTGAAAGGTGCATAGTGAAACATTGTTGGGTGACCTTAAGAAAATACAACTCCGTCCTGTTTGTATGAACCACCTGAAAGGTGCATAGTGAAACATTGTTGGGTGACCTTAAGAAAATACAACTCCGTCCTGTTTGTATGAACCACCTAAAAGGTGCATAGTGAAACATTGTTGGGTGACCTTAAGAAAATACAACTCCGTCCTGTTTGTATGAACCACCTGAAAGGTGCATAGTGAAACATTGTTGGGTGACCTTAAGAAAATACAACTCCGTCCTGTTTGTATGAACCACCTGAAAGTAACACCTTGATTGCTGTATATACCCATCCTTGATAAGGTAATTTCTTAATCAATTTAAGTTTTTTTGTTTTATTTGCTAATAAGTACAATGGTACACAATGGGCTATCTGTGACATGCCCAAAACCAGATTTTTAGTGTTATAAGCCCGGAGATCTACCTCCGAGTCACTGGAATGCATATATTTATTGTATATGTAAGTTATAGAAGCTGCAATTTAACTTTGTAACGAGATGAACTCATACGAAGAAGGAATATAAACGTTAATTGTAAGGCTATGTATGATTTTGTCTCGTTTTGATAGTTGTTTCTTTGTATAATTGTCTTAAAGGTCATTTAACAACATTGTTTTTATATTATTTTGAATTACTGTAGTTTAAAATGCCTCAAAACAAAATTATACAAATGTGTGTGTATATATATATATATACATTTAAAAATAATTCGCTACATTACATCATTATTAAATATATTAAATGTGTTAGTTGTTTACAGTTGTGATCAGAAATAACTGAGTTTGAGTAATTAATATCCGTTTGATCTTGTGACGTAAAGATTAATCTAACGTTGTACAACATACAGTACACTAACTTAAAACTGACAACGTAACACAGCGTTTTGGAAATACTTATTTTTTAGTATTTTACGCTTATTTGTTTGTTTGTAGTCGAGCTCAAAGCTAAAGAAAGAACAATGTGTGGTTTGCTCGCTACCGGTGTGGAGCATTTTACTCACATCTTTTATTAATCATGCCGGGCCTAATTACGTAACAGTAACTAACTTCCATTGTGACTATCCCACAATGAACCAATAACAAAGCAACAATTGGGAAACTTAAACTTAGAATTCCACGAATCTATAAATCTGTGAGGTGACATTGGAGACCTGCAACTTATTCAGCTAACACTTCTGCTCAATAAACAAAGTCAAGGGTTCGAATCTCCTGTTTCAAATTGTCATCTTTACAATGCAGTGCAACTTATTCAGCTAACACTTCTGCTCAATAAACAAAGTCAAGGGTTCGAATCTCCTGTTTTAAATTGTCATCTTTACAATGCAGTGCAATTTATTCAGCTAATATTTCTGCTCAATAAACAAAGTCAAGGGTTCGAATCTCTTGTTTCAAATTGTCATCTTTGCAAGACAGCGCAACTTATTCAGCTAACATTTCTGCTCAATAAACAAAGTCAAGGGTTCGAATCTCCTGTTTCAAATTGTCATCTTTACAATGCAGTGCAACTTATTCAGCTAACATTTCTGCTCAATAAACAAAGTCAAGGGTTCGAATCTCCTGTTTCAAATTGTCATCTTTACAATGCAGTGCAACTTATTCAGCTAACATTTCTGCTCAATAAACAAAGTCAAGGGTTCGAATCTCTTGTTTCAAATTGTCATCTTTACAATGCAGTGCAACTTATTCAGCTAACACTTCTGCCCAATAAACAAAGTCAAGTCTTGTTTCAAATTGTCATCTTTGCAAGACAGCGCAACTTACTCAGCTAACGCTTCTGCTCAATAAGCAAACTCAAAGGTTCGAATCTCTCTTGTTTCAAGTTGTCATTTATTTGCAAGAGAGTGTAATGTCCGTAAATATTTCTACCAGTGATGGTACAAAATATGATTTTTATCTCGAGCAAATATTCTTCGAATTACAATTTGTTTTGCGAACTACTGAATTCTATAACTTGCTTCTACATCCCGAGCTGGATTTATCTACATAAATATAACAGTGCTGTTTGTTACATGTCCATGTAACTATTACGCAGGATATAGATGAATGTTTACCAAAATTGGTATGTAGGTTTACAGATCCATGCGAAGGTACTTAATAAATGTTTGGTTTTGCGGCGTTTATGGGTCTGTTTTTTTTTTTAACCACTACTTCTATGTTAGTAGATCTTCAACCATGAACATTTGTTGGGTCCATGCAGAGGTACATGCAACTTTGCGATTTCACGTTTTGAGTTTTGCAGTTTTTGTGGCAAATTTTTCCTAACATTACATTTAAGACAAACAAGTTTTCGTGACCTATGATGACCTTTCAGTAATTTCAAACGTACGAAGCTTCACAATAAAATCCTAAAGTTTTATTTACATTAGAAACTAATGAAAATAATGGGAAATAATCCATAGAAAGTATTTGCCCAAAAATCAATAAACCTAACTCGTCGTTCAATAAACATTCAGAGCATTATTAAAATCAAACACGAAAAGGTTATTTTGTGACAAATAAACACTTATTTTACTTGTTATTTATACTGAAAGTTATGTAATTTACCACATGCAACAAGAAATTCATAGCTCTTTATAAATCCACTGGTAATACTCTTGCTTCAAGCTTTTGTATCGTGTTATTATATATAACACAAGTAACGGTCCCGAAATACCATTATACTAAATATATACAAAGAACTTTTTTGAAGTATATATTAAAATAACATAGTTTAGCAAATTTTATGGTAGTTATAAAAGCATTAACTATTAATTTTCAGTTTGAAAACCTGATCATGTCCAGAGAACAGCTAACGAGTTTAATGTGGAATACAAGGTTTTTAAGCAGTTCTTATATTTTTCTAGTGCTATCAACCTCTATAAGTAATAACATCGTTTACATTTTATATTCAGTTTTTGTGGTGAAACTTCAAACTTGTGTTCCTAGAAATCATTTATTTAAATTAGTTTCGTAAACTATTTAACTGTGTGTAATTACGTTAACATTTTTTAATATGCATATGTGGGTTATTATGGCCAAATATATGTAAATATGTTAGTTTATATACACATATACAACAAAATAAAACGTTCGATAAGATTTCCATGTACAAAAATATCTTTAGATTATGCACAGCTTAAATTTCTAAAGCACACGATGGAAGGAACTTTTACAGATAAACACAAATAGTTTATAGAAATATATATATATTCATATACTATTCAAAACAATTAGAGAACAATGGATAATTATAAAGCTTTGGCTAGTACTAACCCATTTGTTTTGTCAGAAAACAATCAGCCCGTCGTTTTACTGTTGTGCAAATGACTTGGTCTCTCCGCCGATGTTATGAATAATAGTTTGAATAAAATTCTATCTCAGTTGTCACTTTGAAATTAATCACAGAATTTAAAGTGTTCCAATTTCTTTTTTATAAAGCAGAGTCTCAGGAAAGACACTTATTTTACTCATGTGGAAAGTTATTCAACGAAAAGTATCTAGCCAATTATCAGGTTCTTCCAACCTATCTTCAAATGTCAATTGCAGAAGGACTGACTTATGTGAAAGTGCTTTCTAGAGAAAAAGGGGTTAATTCAATTGTTTGGAAGCGATAATTTGTCAAACAGTGGAGAAAAAATGGTATCTTATTTAATGTACAGCATCTGTATTGAAGTGTTATGAAGGATCGATTCAAGTTTTGGACCGAAACCCAACCTATGACGTCAGTGACCTACAAACAACTGATGGCAACCGAACTTCTGACAAGCATAGATGGATTTTTATCCATCGTGTCAGTTTTTCAGAAACACGATTCTTTAGGTGGGGATCCATTATCCAACGAAACAATGATTGTAGTCATAAAACAAATGTTGTGAAAAGACATCTCAAGTGCAAAGAGGCTGATGGAACATACGAGACTATAGTGTGATATGCACAAAATACTGGTATCAACATTCCTCACACTGCAAGGACTCATGTGAAATGCAAAAAAAAAACCAACAAAAGGCAACCATATAATCTGGCTGAATTGTTGGCTGTAATAAAAGAAACAATATTCAACCATACTACTATATCGTAGTATGATACCAACAGTTTATCGGATTCCATTTTTTTTGTATTTGTATTTTCTGTGATAATGTTCTGCACCATTATTACATATACTAAATTAAATATTAAATTATATTTATTACTTCATCACGTGAATCGCCTGTCTGTTTTCATAACTATTTCCTTTACTGTATTGCTTACAATGAAATCGGCATTGTTGCCTTCTCTTAATTTTACGTTTTGGTTTTAAAACCTCACCTGCCAAGTAATGCCAAAGTTCTGTTCCTAGGGAATAAAGGGTACCACAGAACAGTTTTAGTTTTAGTTTTGAAACCTCACCTGCCAAGTAATGCCAGAGTTCTGTTCCTAGGGAATAAAGGGCACCACAGAACAGTTTTAGTTTTGGTTTTGAAACCTCACCTGCCAAGTAATGCCAGAGTTCTGTTCCTGGGGAATAAAGGGTACCACAGAACAGTTTTAGTTTTGGTTTTGAAACCTCACTTGCCAAGTAATGCCAGAGTTCTGTTCCTAGGGAATAAAGGGTACCACAGAACAGTTTTAGTTTTGGTTTTGAAACCTCACCTGCCAAGTAATGCCAGAGTTCTGTTCCTAGGGAATAAAGGGCACCACAGAACAGTTTTAGTTTTGGTTTTGAAACCTCACTTGCCAAGTAATGCCAGAGTTCTGTTCCTAGGGAATAAAGGGTACCACAGAACAGTTTTAGTTTTGGTTTTAAAACCTCACCTGCCAAGTAATGCCAGAGTTCTGTTCCTAGGGAATAAAGGGTACCACGGAACAGTTTTCTTGGTGTTGTTACAAGCAGCAAAGTGTTTATTAAACTTGATGTAATATCATTTTTGTCTGCCGTCTATTAATCCATATATCTGAATGTATATTATGTATTTGTTCTTGTGTGAAGCTGTCTTCATAATTTTGTGATTGGTTGGTCACCTTTATTTGGAAGCAATGTTCCAACGCACATTGAACATCAAACTTGCTCATCTGATTTTGCACAGAAGAGCCACAAGAAGGCAGCTGCATAGAGGTTTGCAATTAATAACATTTGAAGAAAGTGCGCTTGTCCTTGGAAACACCAATAAACTACTTTTCAGCCTTCAATTCTTCTTTGCTTTTGCAGTGGCCCGGCATGACCAAGCGTGTTAAGGCGTGCGACTCTTAATCTGAGGGTCTCGGGTTGACATCCCTGTCGCGCCAAACAAGCTCGCCCTTTTAGCCGTGGGGGCGTTATAATGTGACGGCCAATCTCACTATTCGTTGGTAAAGAGTAGCCCAAGAGTTGGCGGTGGGTGCTGATGACTGGCTGCATTCCCCCTCGGCTTACACTACTATATTAGGGACGGTTATCACAGATAGCCCTCGAGTAGCTTTGTGCGAAGTTCAAAAACACACAAACAAACTGCTTTTGCAGAGGAAAATCACATATCTGCTTAAAAGGATACACAAAAAGAGGTACTTAAATACATGCTGCTGTTTAGACAGCCTTGAAAAAAGGAAGTTGAACAAAGGTGCCATCTGGATTTATTTAGGCACCTTATTAAACAGTGTTCCAACATACCACGTGTTCAGTAACATGAAGAATGTAGTCTTGTGAAACACACCTGACATTACGTACTGCTGTGTGTAATAAATGTTCTCTCTAACATTTAAGTGTGTTTATTATTTTATTGAGCTTAAATCTAATGTTCTATTTTTAGTTGAACGTGGAATACATATGCATTTTCCATTTAATACCTTCATCTTATTAGATACTTTCATTCTGGCACTTAATCAGCTTGTAACGATCACTTTTTTTTCAAAAATAGATTTGTCGTGTACCATTGATATCCCAGTACAAAGAACTGTGGAATACACTCTCTCACTGATAACAGTTTCTCTGAGATGAAGTACACCTGACATGCTATGTTTTGTATCTGTCTTGTATATTTTCTTGTGAAAATACAACAACAGTTATAACCAGAACACTAATTTATGTTCTTCTTACCACTCCAGGATCAGCTCCAATGGTCTACACATCAGTAAACATTGTATTAGACAATAGTACACACCTGTAACCACTTGTTTTATACAGCTCTACACATCTGTGACCATTTGGTTTAGACTACTATACACATCACTAAAAACTTGTATTAGACAACTGTAAACATCAATAAACACCTGTTTTAAATTACTGTACACATCAGTTAACACTTGTTTTATATTACTGTACCCATGAGTAACCACTGTATACATCTGTAACAACGTGTTCTAGACATCTGTAAACACTTGTTTTAGACTACAGTACACATCAGTAAACACTTGTATTAGACAACTGTAAACACTTGTTTTAGACTACTATGCACATCAGTAAACACTTGTATTAGACAACTGTAAACACTTGTTTTAGACTACTATGCACATCAGTAAACACTTGTATTAGACAACTGTAAACACTTGTTTTAGACTACTATACACATCAGTAAACACTTGTATTAGACAACTGTAAACATCAATAAACACCTGTTTTAGATTACTGTACACATCAGTTAACACTTGTTTTATATTACTGTACCCATGAGTAACCACCGTATACATCTGTAACAACGTGTTCTAGACATCTGTAAACACTTGTTTTAGACTACAGTACACATCAGTAAACACTTGTATTAGACAACTGTAAACACTTGTTTTAGACTACTATGCACATCAGTAAACACTTGTATTAGACAACTGTAAACATCAATAAACACCTGTTTTAGATTACTGTACACATCAGTTAACACTTGTTTTATATTACTGTACCCATGAGTAACCACTGTATACATCTGTAACAACGTGTTCTAGACATCTGTAAACACTTGTTTTAGACTACAGTACACATCAGTAAACACTTGTATTAGACAACTGTAAACACTTGTTTTAGACTACTATGCACATCAGTAAACACTTGTATTAGACAACTGTAAACACTTGTTTTAGACTACTATACACATCAGTAAACACTTGTATTAGACAACTGTAAACATCAATAAACACCTGTTTTAGATTACTGTACACATCAGTTAACACTTGTTTTATATTACTGTACCCATGAGTAACCACTGTATACATCTGTAACAACGTGTTCTAGACATCTGTAAACACTTGTTTTAGACTACAGTACCCATCAGTAAACACTTGTATTAGACAACTGTAAACACTTGTTTTAGACTACTATGCACATCAGTAAACACTTGTATTAGACAACTGTAAACACTTGTTTTAGACTACTATACACATCAGTAAACACTTGTATTAGACAACTGTAAACACTTGTTTTAGACTACTATACACATCAGTAAACACTTGTATTAGACAACTGTAAACATCAATAAACACCTGTTTTAGATTACTGTACACATCAGTTAACACTTGTTTTATATTACTGTACCCATGAGTAACCACTGTATACATCTGTAACAACGTGTTCTAAACATCTGTAAACACTTGTTTTAGACTACAGTACACATCAGTAAACACTTGTTTTAGACTACTATGCACATCAGTAAACACTTGTATTAGACAACTGTAAACACTTGTTTTAGACTACAGTACACATCAGTAAACACTTGTTTTAGACTACTATGCACATCAGTAAACACTTGTATTAGACAACTGTAAACACTTGTTTTAGACTACAGTACACATCAGTAAACACTTGTATTAGACAACTGTAAACACTTGTTTTAGACTACTATACACATCAGTAAACACTTGTATTAGACAACTGTAAACATCAATAAACACCTGTTTTAGATTACTGTACACATCAGTTAACACTTGTTTTATATTACTGTACCCATGAGTAACCACTGTATACATCTGTAACAACGTGTTCTAGACATCTGTAAACACTTGTTTTAGACTACAGTACACATCAGTAAACACTTGTATTAGACAACTGTAAACACTTGTTTTAGACTACTATGCACATCAGTAAACACTTGTATTAGACAACTGTAAACACTTGTTTTAGACTACAGTACACATCAGTAAACACTTGTATTAGACAACTGTAAACACATGTTTTAGACTACTATGCACATCAGTAAACACTTGTATTAGACAACTGTAAACACTTGTTTTAGACTACAGTACACATCAGTAAACACTTGTATTAGACAACTGTAAACACTTGTTTTAGACTACTATGCACATCAGTAAACACTTGTATTAGACAACTGTAAACATCAATAAACACCTGTTTTAGATTACTGTACACATCAGTTAACACTTGTTTTATATTACTGTACCCATGAGTAACCACTGTATACATCTGTAACAACGTGTTCTAGACATCTGTAAACACTTGTTTTAGACTACAGTACACATCAGTAAACACTTGTATTAGACAACTGTAAACACTTGTTTTAGACTACTATGCACATCAGTAAACACTTGTATTAGACAACTGTAAACACTTGTTTTAGACTACTATGCACATCAGTAAACACTTGTATTAGACAACTGTAAACACTTGTTTTAGACTACTATACAAATCAGTAAACACTTGTATTAGACAACTGTAAACATCAATAAACACCTGTTTTAGATTACTGTACACATCAGTTAACACTTGTTTTATATTACTGTACCCATGAGTAACCACTGTATACATCTGTAATAACGTGTTCTAGACATCTGTAAACACTTGTTTTAGACTACAGTACCCATCAGTAAACACTTGTATTAGACAACTGTAAACACTTGTCTTAGACTACAGTACCCATCAGTAAACACTTGTATTAGACAACTGTAAACACTTGTTTTAGACTACTATACACATCAGTAAACACTTGTATTAGACAACTGTAAACATCAATAAACACCTGTTTTAGATTACTGTACACATCAGTTAACACTTGTTTTATATTACTGTACCCATGAGTAACCACTGTATACATCTGTAATAACGTGTTCTAGACATCTGTAAACACTTGTTTTAGACTACAGTACCCATCAGTAAACACTTGTATTAGACAACTGTAAACACTTGTTTTAGACTACAGTACACATCAGTAAACACTTGTATTAGACAACTGTAAACACTTGTTTTAGACTACTATACACATCAGTAAACACTTGTATTAGACAACTGTAAACACTTGTTTTAGACTACTATACACATCAGTAAACACTTGTATTAGACAACTGTAAACATCAATAAACACCTGTTTTAGATTACTGTACACATCAGTTAACACTTGTTTTATATTACTGTACCCATGAGTAACCACCGTATACATCTGTAACAACGTGTTCTAGACATCTGTAAACACTTGTTTTTAGACTGCTTTACACATCAGTAAACAGTTGTATTAGGCAACTGTGCACATCTGTAACCACTTGCTTTAGACTATTGCACACAAGGACTAGATGCGATCAGTATCCTCACTAGAACTTGTTTTAGACTACTGTACACATCTGTAAGCAAAGTACAATATTTATTTATCCGTTTAGTTTGAATAAAAAAATATTTGTTTCGTTTCTAGATTCGACAATGTTAAAGCAAAAAACAAGTTTGAAATCGAATTCTTACCTGCATCTAACGTCCAAACAATCTTGTCGTTTGGAAAGTCATAATTAACATTGTTTGTTATTATTAACTCTATGCATTCGTCTTTATTTGTGCAGTGGTCTCAGTTTCATGAAAGAACATTATTGGCGATAATCCCATAAGTACCAAGGTTCAAGAATGTTCGAAAAGGCTTAATATTCTGTCAGATGTCAATGAGCTTCAATACAATAGTAACTGCTTTGAAAGGTTATTCCTTTAGAAAGTCACAGCTGGAGTTTTTATCTTTTCTCAGTAGAAACTGAACCTCTAGCTTTATTTGAAGAGATTCGATTCGAATATTAGCTTTAAAAATAAAAATATTTCATTGTTCAAAGGAACTAACATCTGATAATCTGAGGTAACTCGTAATACGTGACTGAAAATTGTCTTATAAATTGCAAAGAATAAATATCAGAAACCGTTGCTAAGTCCTCAACAGCATTGTCAAAGCAGAAAGAAAAAGAAACATCGCTTGCAGAATTAAGGTGTCCACTCGTAGATTGAATTCAGTCTCCTAAGTTACCTTTGCAATATCTGGATGCTATTCTGTTATTTCATTGTGTGATGTGTTGTAACCAATTCCATATCAACAGAATTCAGCCCGCCAGCATCTCCTGCAGCTTAAATCATTCGCTTCCAATGTATAAATACATCTATTTGATGGAAAAAAGAAGCTACCATGAGCCACCTGATTAATTAACTTGTTTTTATCATTTAACGTTTGTTGATTGTTGTTATTTTATTGTACTTTGGGGATGTTGTACTTGCTGTTGATTTTATAATGTCGTACTCTTATACAGGACATAATTATTGTACAAATACATTCGCCTCCGAGAAGAAAGTTCGAGGATTTAGTTGGCAAATTCTTGAATTGGAACAACGAAGAAGATATGACACAGATGATTTAGCAAAGTAACTGTTGTTATTTCTTCACTTACAAGGATGAGTGTTAATAATACCTTAAGAAAGATACGTATATATATATATATATAAGAGCATCAAATAAACTTATTATGACAGGACAGCTGAGAGTTGATAATAACTGATAAAACTCAAACGCAGATATATTATAGACAGTCTTTCTTAAAAAGGTTTATCTGGTTTTTTTTAACTACCTAAATGATTTATTTGACTTGAGTAAGAGGAAACTCCTCAGATAGTTGAGCCATTTTGCAGGTACTTAACCTTAATTTGTCACCATTGTGGTTCACCTTGTGACTGGATGTGATCAGTATCTTCACTAGAACTGGATGCGATCAATATCGTCACGAGAAACTAGAACTGGATGCGATCAGTATCGTCACAAGGACTAGATGCGATCAGTATCCTCACAAGGACTGGATGGGATCATTGTCCTCACTAGAACTGGATACGATAAGTATCGGCACTAGGACTTGATGGGATTAGTATCCTCTCTAGGACTGGATGCGATAAGTATCTTCACGAGGACTGGATGCGATCAGTATCCTCACAAGGAGTGGGTGCGATCAGCATCCTCACAAGGACTGAATGGAATCAGTAGGTTATCTAGAACTGGATACCATCAGTATCCTCACAAGGATTAGATGCGACTAGTATCCTCACAAGAACTGGATAATTGTAAGAAGGAGCAACTCATACGAACCACAATAAACATTTTATTAACCTGAATAACCAACCGGTGACACCTCTGTTAGCGAGGCCAATTATAAGCGTATAAACTTAAGTTGTCACACCTTTAGCTCATCATGTGACCATTGGGTCTATAATTTCACGAGATCAGTTTGGTTGTCATTATGATCCAACTGATCAGTAGAAGAAAGTGACAAATTAGTTTTACCGCAGAGATGCCATACCCCACACTCATGTTTGCGAACTATTACCATCTAAGAACTATAGATAAACATAAAACAAAACAAACACAACATCTATATAATACATCACATTGATTCGGTTCCCAGTTCAGCCGTATGAACAGCAACTCAACCTCATAAAATAAAGTTGTTATGTCTATGATTCTTAGAACCTAAAGATCTATCAAGTATCATCCTGAAAGCTGTTGTTTTGACACAATTTATAAGGTCTTAGATTTTGTATACTTATAAGCCTGCCATGGAAGACCCCTTCTGTCATTCTTCGTTCTAAGTTTATTAGGGCCTCCTTCGAACTCTCCAGTGAGCCAACGTTATAACTGCGGACATACACCTTTAGATTCGGGTTTCGATACCCGTGTTTGGCAGAGCACATATAGGCTTTGATTTATACTCAACTTCAAACGCGATGCTCGAAGCTGATGCACAATATATAACACACGAATTAAACACGTGAAAATGAAGAAACAAGCTGTTATGAAATCTAGTGTGCAACGATTTTCCTTAATTATTCAAGGAATAATATTCATCTGTAACAGATGAATATTACAGATTCAAACACTTACCTGATAACACTTGTAGTTTGTTAATTTGTTAGTTTTGAATTTCGTGCACAGCTACTTGAGGGCTATGTGCGCTAGCCGTCCCTAATTTAGCAGTGTAAGACTAGAGGGAAGGCAGCTAGTCATCACCACCCACCGCCAACTGTCGGGCTATTCTTTTATCAACCGTTAGTGGGATTGACCGTAATGATACAACGCCCCTACGGATGAAAGAGCACGCATGTTTGGTGCGACAGGGATTCGAACTCGCGACCCTCAGATTACGAGTCGAACGTCTTAACACACTTGGCCATGCCGGGTCTGCTCTATTTGAAATACTTTCCTCATAACACTTGCAGTCTTGATTCAGTGGTGGTATGTGCAATATTATACTCGGAATGAAGTTTCAATTTTGTTTTTTTAATAGATTTGAACTTTCAGGATACATGTACACGCAGATTTGACCTTTTTTTTTCTATATGAATACATTTGAAATGAATAGTTAAAGAGGGAAGATTTTTTTGCATTTGTCTTAATAAGAAATACGTTCACTACCACAGGATTTTCACTTGCTATTCGTGATTTCTTTTTGTTTTCTTCTTATATTTTTAACGAAGTTCTTTTATCGTTGTTGTCTACAGAACGTAAAGAAACTGTATCTTTGTTGTTAAATATATAATCTGCACAATGCGCCCTCTGCTCTCTGCCCACAGCAGATATGGAAAGCAAATATTCACTATTATAAGCCTTCAGACTTTTTGCTAACATACTAGTTGTAGGGTTAAGGAACGTGTCGAAAATGGTTCTATGAAAACAGGTTTTCCGAATAATTATTTTCGTAAAAATTGTAAAACAGACGTATTTAGATATTAAACGTAGGAAGTAACCAACCACCTCGAGTTTCGTAAACGAACGCATCCATACAAGGTATTTTGCTCTTATACTTATGATATATGCAATGCATGATAACAGTTACCTACATTGCTTCAAGCATAACGAAAAGCTTACTGAAGATTTCCTTACATTGATGAATTGTTCATTCAGTCCATGGCATAAAAGTCTTCTGGGTATTCGCAAGTGTGTTCTCTTATCTTTAAGAAGAGAGCTGTAATCAATCAAACGTGAAGGACGCGGATTCGAAAGGTGAGGAAAAATAAACAACTTTTCATTCAAAGGAAGATTTCTTTCTGTAAGCATAACGCACGTGCTAAGAAGAGCCATATAATCAACAGTTTGATATTATTGACTGTCATTTTTGTTTCTTAGTATCAACAGTTCAGATGGAAAAATGGAAAAAAAAATCGAGAACGTGTGGATGAAATAACAAAGAAATCAGTAAAAGTATATGATAAGAATACGTGATATGCCTGGACACATAAGCATATATAGAATAATTACAGTTTTTTTTCAATAAAAGAAAACGTTTGTTTGTTTTTGAATTTCGCACAAAGCTACTCGAGGGCTATCTGTCCTAGCCGTCCCTATTTTAGCAGTGTAAGACTAGAGGGAAGGCAGCTAGTCATCACCACCCACCGCCAACTCTTGGGCTACTCTTTTACCAACCAATAGTGGGATTGACCGTAACATTATAACGCCCCCACAGCTGGGAGAGCGAGCATGTTTTGGCGTGAATCGGGCGCAAACCCGCGCCCCTCAGATTACGAAGCGCACGCCTTAACGCGCTAGGTCATGCCAGGCCCGAAAGAAAACGAAACATATTTTCTTTTTGCCATTGTCTTACATAATTCTACATTCAAAAACGTTTTTTTCTCGTTTATCCTTCGTTTTTGTAATTTTTCATAAATGTTTAATTTTTTCATCTTCGTGTGGCAATTTTCCCTGTCTATGAACCATTTTTACACAGTACTCAAACGTCCACAAAAACTTTATTCATAGTTATGTAAGATAATCAAAGATTATTTTGAAAAATAAAATTGTAATCACATTTTGTATAATAATTCAGATCTTGAAACACAGCTTATATACATTACAAATATAAATATTTTATTAGACAAGAGGAAATCCTAAATAGTCACAGCTGTTATTGGATCTCAAATCGGTTAAGAGATGAAACTATTGAGTTGTCCAAAAATAAATTTCACGATGATATTTAGAAGCTTGAGTAACTTATCGTTGGTTGGTTGTTTTAATCTAACGTTTGTCGTTTACAAGGTGTTCTATTTGTCTGATGTTTCAACTCTACTCAAAGTAAGTTTTGTAACCTCCAAGGCAGCATGGACAAGAAGGACTTTCGTCTTATTTTTCTCTACGACTACAAATTTGGACGAAAAGCTACTGAAACTACATGGAATATCAACCAGGCATTTGGCTATTGGTCTGCTACTGAACGTATAATTATGCGTTGGTTCCAAAGGTTAGATGGAAGTCTTAAAGACCACGAATGTCTGGAACGAAGCCATCCTCACATGAAAACACATTAAGGGAAGCAGTTGAGACAGATCCTTGTACAATAGTACGAGAGCTTTCTGTAAAGCTAGACACAAGCAAATCAAGTATTGCCAACCACTTGAGTGCGATTATAAAGAAGATAAAGTTGGATAAGTGGATTCTGCACGAGCTGATTGAAGATCAACAAAATCGACGTTATGAGACCTGTCAAGGATGACACTTCTGTAATTGAATGAATTGGTAATCGAGGTTCTGCCTCATCCACCTTATTCCCCATACCTTTTCTCTAGAGATTTTCATTTTTACAAGCAGTTTGAGAACTCTTTGAAACCAAGCAGCTACAGAAGAATTTTTCAGGGAGCTCATTAACCACAGAAACTCTGATTTCTACAAAAAAAGAGTCATAAACAACATCGTTACACGTTGGCTAAAGTGTGTTGAATCAAATGGTGCTTACTTTGATTAAAACATGTTTCACGACACTAGGTTATACTTTTACAAACTTCACAGCTCAAAAACGACATTTATTTCTGGGCAACCTAATATAAGTTAAGAGTTTATATTTGAAAAAAAACAACTCAGAGTCGTTCTCTGAGCCGTTTTGTCGCAGCTAAAACCTCTAAATCAAGACAAACAGTATGCAAATAATTATTTTCTGACCAAATTGGCACTGAATTTCAAATTGAGGTTTTTACAAATTTAAATGTGTTGCATATTACGGCCATAACATTTTATAAATCTAACGCAATAACCGAAGTATATTTTCTTACTTAAGCTTCTTTATTACATTAGGTTTATAAACACATCTTGTCTCACTCATAATACACTATCAAGTTTTTTGTTTCTTTGTGTTGGAACAAGGCTCAACAGTGGACTATCTGCGTTGAGTCTTCCAATAAGATTCAACTTCGAATATTTATGATTGTCTATTTTTATTTTTACTGTGGCTACAATATTCTATACGTTGTCTGATATCAGTACAAGCGTATTAAAAACTAGGGATTTTAAAAGGCTGTAGGGATCCTATTATAACAAGTAACAAAGGAAGAATTAATACCACAATAACAAATTCATAAAATTTAATACTTTGACCAACAGACAAAAACTATCAAGGCAGAGTTTATAAATTTCTAATTTTATTAATTTTAGTAATGGATTAATTAATCGTAAGTTAGTTATAAAATCCCTAGTTTTTAATGCTATATTTTTTATCTCATACGTGTATAAAACATTTATTTTTAGAAACTGTCTCGTGTCTATTCATAGATATGTAGTACAATTCGTTGGGTTGAAAAAATATTTAAGTTCTTAAATGATATGATTACTATTTAAATGATAACTGTATATAGATACTTATTATAGTATTAAAAGTGGAAATCTATAAATAACTTCTAAAAAAATCTCGTAAAAATAATCCTAGCCATATAAACGCTAGCTCTGGTGACATTATCGGGTGGCTTGGCGTGACTGGGTGGTTAAGGCACTCGACTCCTAACCTGAGAGTTGCGGGCTCAAATCTAAACATATTTACCCTTTAAGTCGTGGGGCATTATAATGTTATGGTCAATTCCACTTTTTTGTTGGTAAAAGAGTAGCTCAAGAGCTGGCGATGGGTGGTGATGACAAGCTGCCTTCCCTCTAGTCTTACGCTGCAAAATTAGGGATAGCACAGATAGCCCTCGTGTAGTACATGTTTCCAGGCAACAGTATGCGAAATGATTTCTTTGTTTGGATTTCGCACAAAGTTACACGAGGGCTATCTGCGCTAGCCGTCCTTAATTTAGCAGATTGAGAATAGCGAAAGACAGCTAATCATCACTGCCAACTTCAAGGCTTCTCTTTTGCTAACTAATAGTGGAACTGCCTGTCACTTTATAACGCCTCTACAGCTGAAAGGACGATCGTGTTTGGTGTGGCGAGGATTTGAACCCGCGACCATCATATAACGATCCGAGTGCCTTAACCACCGAGTCGCGGAGAAACGGTTCAAAATATATATTTTGTCTATAATAGCGACGCCAATTACTTGTGTATAAGTCATTTCCACCATATATTTTCTTCAGTCGTCGTACATTACAAGCGGTTTAAAAACGGAAAAAAACATTCATGCAACGTGATGCAAAGAAACATCGGTCAAGTCGCTAGTCGCAAATGCCTAAAGATAACTTTATAATTAGGCTACTGAAATGGTCGCAGACGTATCGTCGTTTTCCTGTACTAACTGTATAATGAAAAGCTTGAAGGGAACAGTAGTGCGCGTTTGACATGACAGTTTTACGACGAAGCATATTGCAACGTAAATCAGACTGCAGAACTAGAGTCAAGATGACCACACATAGCATCCTGGACTGTAATGATGCTGTAACGTATCAAAATCAAATCAACGTAATTCTCTGCATCTCAGTATAAGTACGTCGTTTCAAAAGTTATAAACGTTCCATCAGTGATTAAATGATAGAGAAACATACGGCATAAATTAGAGAAGTCTATGTTAAAAGGCAAAATGTAGGTTTTTATTGTTATAGTTAATGACAAGATTTGGATTAACGGTGTTCGTGAAGGAAAGCTATCATAACAACCCATCAGTTTCGTACTGTGTTATTCCGATCTCTGACACACAAGATTTGACATTTACCTGTATAACATGGAAGGAACCGTAAACATGATCCACAACTGTACCAATGATACGCTTAAAGAAGAAGAAATATATGTAGGTTCTTCTGTAGTTGACGTACACAAGATACCAAGAATTAACTTCAACACCTCTGGGATCACACTAAACACACAAGAATCCAAATCACAGTAAAGAGAAACATCTGGTATGTTTTGTGTGGTAAGTAAAACTTTGATAACCTCACCATCAGTATGAGAGAATTTCTTAATAAAAGATGATGGAGTAACCTAGAAAACACTGTTTAATATTAATAGAAAGGTCCTGTATAGCTTAAACATTAATACTGCTTTCTGTCTTATCAAGTGTTCTATATGTTCCTAAAAGTATCTTTTCTATTCTAAGTAAATGTAATCACACTATCTATCCTTATTCTCACATTTCTTATCAATGTAATCACACTATCTATCCTTATTCTCATATTTCTTATCAATGTAATCACACTATCTATCCTTATCCTCAAATTTCTTATCAATGTAATCACACTATCTATCCTTATTCTCACATTTCTTATCAATGTAATCACACTATCTATCCTTATCCTCATATTTATTATCAATGTAATTACACTATCTATCCTTATCCTCATATTTATTATCAATGTAATCACACTATCTATCCTTATTCTCATATTTCTTATCAATGTAATCACACTATCTATTCTTATTTTCATATTTCTTATCAATGTAATTACACTATCTATCCTTATTCTCATATATATTATCAATGTAATTACACTATCTATCCTTATTCTCACGTTTCTTATCAATGTAATCACACTATCTATCCTTATCCTCATATTTATTATCAATGTAATTACACAATCTATCCTTATCCTCATATTTATTATCAATGTAATCACACTATCTATCCTTATCCTCATATTTCTTATCAATGTAATTACACTATCTATCCTTATTCTCATATTTCTTATCAATGTAATCACACTATCTATCCTTATTCTCATATTTCTTATCAATGTAATTACACTATCTATCCTTATTCTCACATTTCTTATCAATGTAATCACACTATCTATCCTTATTCTCATATTTATTATCAATGTAATCACACTATCTATCCTTATCCTCATATTTATTATCAATGTAATCACACTATCTATCGTTATCCTCATATTTATTATCAATGTAATTACACTATCTATCCTTATTCTCATATTTATTATCAATGTAATTACGCTATCTATCCTTATTTTCATATTTATTATCAATGTAATTACACTATCTATCCTTATTCTCACATTTCTTATCAGTGTAATTACACTATCTATCCTTATTCTCATATTTCTTATCAATGTAATCACACTATCTATCCTTATTCTCATATTTCTTATCAATGTAATTACACTATCTATCCTTATCCTCATATTTCTTATCAATGTAATCACACTATCTATCCTTATTCTCATATTTCTTATCAATGTAATTACACTATCTATCCTTATCCTTATATTTCTTATCAATGTAATCACACTATCTATCCTTATCCTCATATTTCGTATCAATGTAATAACACTATCTATCCTTATTCTCACATTTCTTATCAGTGTAATTACACTATCTATCCTTATTCTCACATTTCTTATCAGTGTAATCACACTATTTATCCTTATTCTCACATTTCTTATCAATGTAATCACACTATCTATCCTTATTCTCACATTTCTTATCAATGTAATCACACTATCTATCCTTATTCTCATATTTATTATCAATGTAATCACACTATCTATCCTTATCCTCATATTTATTATCAATGTAATCACACTATCTATCGTTATCCTCATATTTATTATCAATGTAATTACACTATCTATCCTTATTCTCATATTTATTATCAATGTAATTACGCTATCTATCCTTATTTTCATATTTATTATCAATGTAATTACACTATCTATCCTTATTCTCACATTTCTTATCAGTGTAATTACACTATCTATCCTTATTCTCATATTTCTTATCAATGTAATCACACTATCTATCCTTATCCTCATATTTATTATCAATGTAATTACACTATCTATCCTTATTCTCATATTTATTATCAATGTAATTACGCTATCTATCCTTATTTTCATATTTATTATCAATGTAATTACACTATCTATCCTTATTCTCACATTTCTTATCAGTGTAATTACACTATCTATCCTTATTCTCATATTTCTTATCAATGTAATCACACTATCTATCCTTATCCTCATATTTATTATCAATGTAATTACACTATCTATCCTTATTCTCATATTTATTATCAATGTAATTACGCTATCTATCCTTATTTTCATATTTATTATCAATGTAATTACACTATCTATCCTTATTCTCACATTTCTTATCAGTGTAATTACACTATCTATCCTTATTCTCACATTTCTTATCAATGTAATTACACTATCTATCCTTATTCTCACATTTCTTATCAATGTAATCACACTATCTATCCTTATTCTCACATTTCTTATCAATGTAATCACACTATCTATCGTTATCCTCATATTTATTATCAATGTAATTACACTATCTATCCTTATTCTCATATTTATTATCAATGTAATTACGCTATCTATCCTTATTTTCATATTTATTATCAGTGTAATTACACTATCTATCCTTATCCTCATATTTATTATCAATGTAATTACACTATCTATCCTTATTCTCATATTTATTATCAATGTAATCACACTATCTATCCTTATTCTCACATTTCTTATCAGTGTAATCACACTATTTATCCTTATTCTCACATTTCTTATCAATGTAATCACACTATCTATCCATATTCTCATATTTCTTATCAATGTAATCACACTATCTATCCTTATTCTCATATTTCTTATCAATGTAATCACACTATCTATCCTTATTCTCATATTTCTTATCTCAATAGGTTTTACTTAATATCCTTCTTCACTTATTTTACAGTTAAAATTATTGTACTTCACAGTGAGACCGTGATATATTAATTATTGTACTTCACAGTGAGACCCTAATATATTAATTATTGTACTTCACAGTGAGACCGTGATATATTAATTATTGTACTTCACAGTGAGACCCTAATATATTAATTACTATACTTTACAAGGAGATCCTGATATATATGAATTATCGTACTTTAGAGAGAGACCCTGATATATTAATTACTGCACTTAACAGCGAGATCATAATACATATGAATTAATGTACTTTACAGTGGGACTCTGATATATTAATTATTGTACTTTACAGTGGGACTCTGATATATTAATTACTGTACATTACAGCGAGATCGTGATGTACTAACTGTCGTACTTTAAAGAGAGATCCTGATATATATGAATTATTGTACTTTACAGCGAGATCTCGATATATATTAATTACACTGGTTTACAAAAAAATATTTTTGTCTGAGGCAAGAATGTGAATAGGTGTTTTTTACTAATTTGGGTGTGCTGAATTCAAATTTATAAACAGTTTTGCTCTATCACCTCTAGTTTTCTGGCTTTTAAATAGTCTCATTTTAGTATATACAGAGTATATACGTGCTTATTTCAACAGTTGCCGCAGCTTATTACAGGTAAAACAGGATAGATAAAGAACATTGACGGAATAAATATACTTGGATGACACAATGTACACAATTCATAGTACCGCAGACAGTTAGAAGTGTGTTTTCTTAGATGATCTGGTGTATTTTGCCTCCGGGATGTCACGCAAGAGCATCCAGCAGAAGTCTCCCATCATGCTGGGGTTCCACTTGCCTTGGTAGTTGCTCTCCATCTTCGTAATGTCTTGGTGGAATCTTTCTCCGTGATCATCACTCACTGCTCCAAGGTTTGGAGGGAAGAAGTTGAGGTGGGAATGGAGAAAATGAATTTTGAGTGACATTCGGCATCTCATATCCTCATAAGTCTTTAGCAACTTCTCAATACAAGCTTGGTAAATTGGTACGCGTGTGTTACCAAGGAAGCCACTACAGACTGACTTAAATGCTTCCCATGCTCTCAGTTCCTTTAAGGTAAGAAGCTCCTCAAAATCAGTATCCTTCAGCACTTCTCGGATTTGAGGTCCGACAAAGATGCCTTCTTTGAGCTTAGCAGCACTGAGACCTGGGAACACAGTAGACAAGTGTTGGAAGGCAGCACCATTTTTGTCCATGGCCTTCACGAAATTCTTCATCAAACCAAGCTTGATGTGAAGAGGAGGAAGAAGCACCTTCTTCATGTCAACCAGAGGATTCTCCTTGACGCTGTGTTTGCCAGGAATGAAAGTGTTTCTAGACCCCCGGTCTTTCTGCTTGTAATGCTGGGATACAGCTCGACTATCCCAGAGACAGAGAAAGCAACAGTACTTTGTGAAGCCCGCTTGCATACCCATAAGAAGACCAATGACGTCCCCACACAGACTCCACAGGTACTGGTTGTACTTAACAGCTTCTAAAAGAAGCTCCATATTGTCATAGGACTCCTTTAGATGGACAGAGTGTGCAGTGGGAATGCTGGGATATTTATTCCCGTTGTGCAGAAGCACAGCCTTGAGACTTCGCTTGGAAGGGTCTATGAAAAGACGCCAGTCTGAAGGATTATGTAGCAAACCAAGGAAAGTGAACAAGTCAGGTACATTTGTGTAGTAGCACAACTTGTTTTCCATGTCGAAAAATGAAGCAAGGTCTTTGTTCCGATTCCTGAAACTGGTTATCCGTCCTGATATATAGCTATATATATATATATAATGTAATGCTATCACTTACATTTATTGCATAATAACTAAAAAAGAAGACATAAGTCACACAATATTAGAAATTAACCCTGAATCCATATACGCCTTTACGTACAGCATGTGTACAAAATGTACAGTATGCATATCTAAAAAACTAGAGGTGATGAGTAAAAACGGATTTCAAATCTGAATTCAGCACCCCGAAATTAGGTTAAAACAGCTATTTTTGTGCTTGCCTCAATTTCTTTGTAAACCAGTGTTATTATACTTTACAGTGAGACCCTGATATATTAATTCTTATGAAAAGGTGCGTAGTATTTTTATTTAGTTTTCTTTCCATTTTCTATTTTCTATACCTTCCAAATATGAATATAAATTACTTTATACAGAGCGGGACAAGCGTACAACAGATATTATATATTTTGTACAGTTGAAATTATGTGATGAGTGCTGAAAATAAATTTACGAAGACAGTTGAAACTAGTTTAAATACTAATTGCTTCAGTGCTTGTATGTTTTGTTGTGGAACATTGAGTTATCTGTTTGTATGTTTTGTTGTGGAACATTGAGTTATCTGTTTGTATGTTTTGTTGTGGAACATTGAGTTATCTGTTTGTATGTTTTGTTGTGGAACATTGAGTTATCTGTTTGTATGTTTTGTTGTGGAACATTGAGTTATCTGTTTGTATGTTTTGTTGTGGAACATTGAGTTATCTGTTTGTATGTTTTGTTGTGGAACATTGAGTTATCTGTTTGTATGTTTTGTTGTGGAACATTGAGTTATCTGTTTGTATGTTTTGTTGTGGAACATTGAGTTATCTGTTTGTATGTTTTGTTGTGGAACATTGAGTTACTGTTTGTATGTTTTGTTGTGGAACATTGAGTTATCTGTTTGTATGTTTTGTTGTGGAACATTGAGTTATCTGTTTGTATGTTTTGTTGTGGAACATTGAGTTATCTGTTTGTATGTTTTGTTGTGGAACATTGAGTTATCTGTTTGTATGTTTTGTTGTGGAACATTGAGTTATCTGTTTGTATGTTTTGTTGTGGAACATTGAGTTATCTGTTTGTATGTTTTGTTGTGGAACATTGAGTTATCTGTTGCGTCTAACGTAGAGAAGCAAACCCGCTCAAATGCACTAAATGATTCACGTAATGAATTATATCATATTACAATCAAAATTACCTGTTTGGCCCGGCACGGCCAAGTGTGTTAAATCCGAGGGTCGCGAGTTCGAATCCCGGTCACACCAAAACATGCTCTACCTTTCAGCCGTGGAGGTGTTATAATGTGACGGTCAATCCCACTATTCGTTGGTAAAATAGTAGCTCAAGAGTTGGCGGTGAGTGGTCATGACTAGCAGCCTTACATCTAGTCTTACACTGCTAAATTAGGGACGGCTAGCACAGATAGCCCTCGAGTACCTATGCGCGAACTTCAAAAACAAACAAACATTACCTGTTTAGCCACCTTTGTTCCCATTAGCCACCTTTGTTCCCACCCCTCTGTATAATTATAAGTTCTGCCTAAGAAGACTTGTAGGTTTAAAATAAAAATATATATTGTTCACAGTGCAAATAACATATCATACCTTCTGCGCATCGTGTGTATTTCATTCGAGTTAATGTTAGTAATGTTTCTCATGTGAAAAATACAATACGTTCTTCATTTCCTTGCAGTACTTTAAAAACACGGTTTGATAAAGAAATATTCATGGGAGGGAATTGGCAATATTTTGTTATAACTGTTCCTGCCGATATTATATTGGGAAATCTTTGCTCCTAAACTGGTAGTAAAAATCGATTCTCTGCTCAGGTTCAGTTCTGAAAGAAGAGAAAAAAGTAAAAAAAAAATATTGTGTCTACAAATATATACTAAGTTTTTACAAATGTCAAGAGTTGTGTGCACAAACATTGAAATGTAGCAATATCTATCGTCTGCTAACATTTTCCGTCGGCTTCATCTCTGTCGGATTCCTCATCATAACATTTTGAAAATAGGATTTAACAGAAGCGCCATTTCCATTAAAAAATTACAGACGACTTAACTTGTTAAATCGTTCAAAATCTTATAATGAAAGCCTCGTTACTTTAATGAAATAACTGATATTTACGTGATGTAAATGGGATATTTATTTTATGTTACAATTATTATATCGAAGTGGAAATTATAACCATTCTTGAAATTAGCGAGAATGTTGTAGCATGCGCCATCTGTTGGAAAAATAAAATACTTGTATTTTCAACCAGCACAATCAGTTGAATGGTAAAAAAAAATAAAACGTTATTATTTGTTTAAGAGAAACAACTAAAAATTAATAAAGGGTTTGGTTTTGTTTTGAATTTCGCGCAAAGCTACACGAGAGCTATTTGCGCTAACCATCCCTAATTTAGAATTGTAAGCCTCTAGGGACCAGCGAATAGTGAGATTAACTGTCACTTTATAATGTCTCTACGGCTCAAAGGGCGAGTATGTTTGGTGTGAGGGATTAAAACCCGTGACCCTCATCTTACGAGTCGAGTGCCTTAACTCCGTGGCCATGTCAGGTCACGAATAGAGGGATTGACACTTAAACTTATGATGCACCCACGAACCAAAGTACCAGGCGCGATTTGATGACAACGGGACGGGAACCGGGGAATTTCGGAACTACACCCCGTCACGGTAGTATTAAGGCTACGCCAAACCTAGGATTTCTTGTTTAAGGTCACTGTAGTTTATTACCGGCCGTTGTCTTTTATCAGCACTAAGACAAGTCCGATTACTAGAAGTCAAACGTTGTAACAGGGTCCAATAGTACTTCAATTCATATAATTGAAAGGTACATCTGACTTCCAGATCTTTATATCAGTACACACTGATAACATTTGATACAAACGGCCAAGAAAACATACCATGTAAACAGCATTTGAATTGTTCAATCTTTAACCTCCGCCCCTCCACACACAATGACTTCCAAATTAGTTATGAGGTACTTTAATTTGAGGTGATTCAACCTTGGGCTTTACATATTTTTTATTATTTGCTTATAATAAACATTCCACATATTGTCCTGAAATTTACAACAAATCTATGAACAGTGGACTGGCAATAGTCTTACTCTGAAGGCAGTGGTCATTGGTTGATCAGTCATACTTTTATTGTCTAAAATGTAAACCGGTTATCCAATAAATAACCAAGAAGAAAGAAATTTTGAGAATTTGTCCATATGACTCATAAAACAATGAGACATGCACGTTTGTTCAGTGTTTGCACATTTTAAATTTTATGTCTAACCGAAAACATTTATAAATAATATCAAAGGGATGCCAATAAATGAGTAGTGTTATTGAAATGTTTTCACGTGGCAATCAGATATAATTAATATTCAACATACAGCTGAGACAGTCAGAAATACATCCATAAAAAGTAAGACTAAAATAAACATTAAAAATTAAGGGAAAAAGTCCTTTTGCAAATTAGCAATTCCTTTTTTTTCCTCTCATTAAATCTACATTTGCATTTTTTGCAACTTTCGCTTCCTGCCATCTACTTTTCTGTGTTGGCATTTCACACACAGTAATTAATATTATGATTGGAAAAAGTCCTTTTGCAAATTAGCAATTCCTTTTTTTCCTCTCATTAGATCTACATTTGCATTTTTTGCTACTTTTGTTTCCTGCCATCTACTTTTCTGTGTTGGCATTTCACACACAGTAATTAATATTATGATTGTTAAAACACTGAATTACACACACTTACGTTCACAAGTGTAATGACAATGTTCGATTCGTATTTAGCATTTGCTATTCATAATATTTAATTAATTGAACCTATTGGCATACATGTAGATATATCTTACTAAAAGCATTTAAACAGGGTACATTAAGAAAGTAATGTTTTGTTTTGCTGGTAAGCCTGAAAAGTGTTAGTGCAATAGTTGTGATCAGTTGATTTTATATATCTAGAGAAATAAGTTTTCATCGCATACACCATATACATTTTACTAATATAACGTTTATTTTTAGTTCCTTAAACCTTACAGCCATATAAGCAATATTTCATACATGAATGCCGGACTAAACTATATAAGGTAGCGACAATTGTACTGTTAGGAATAATGTGGAATTTTCATTTTTCGCATTGGTGGCTAGGATGAAGACTTTGGCAAGTCCCTCATGGCCACGTGGTTCAGCTCACAATCTGAGTGTCACGAGTTCAACTCCCATCACTGGACATGTTCATTCTTTCGGTCATAGAGACGTTATAATGTGGCGGCAATACCAGTTTTCATTGATAAAAAATATGTGAAAGGTTGGCGGTGATTGGTGTTTTTTAATTTCCCTCTGTCTCTCTCGTCTGTCACTTCTACATTAAAGATGGCGGTCGCAGATATCCTACGAGTAGATTTGTGCGAAATCCAAAAACAAATCAATAAACAAAGACTAAAATGTTTTTAAAAAAGGTTTAAAAGTAGAATTAATAAGAAGCCCTAATTTATTTATTGCAATTAGAGATGTTTCCTTAACAACGAATTAGAAACTAATTTGAGAAGATTTAAGAAAGAAATGTAGGTTGTTTTAATGCAAAGCCACGTTATTTTATATCTCACGTGTTCTCTAAGAAGAAACTAACCTCTGATATTTTTATACGTAATGTCACCGTTGTCCCAACTGGAAAAAATGTTAGATAGAAAAGTGCACGCTGTTTACAAAAATATATTCGAAAATAGGTTAGTATGAACATTATAATTGGCTATGAATAGAAATGACGTTATGAATATTATTACACGCATGGAAATAAGAAAGTTACAAACATTATTACTGGATGAGACTGGAAGTGTCAATAGGAATGTGGGAAAGAAAAAGTGTGTTTTTGAAACTGGTGTGAACACACAGAGGAAGGTTTGTGAAACTTTCCTGAAAGTTCAGTCGCTGTAATTGGAACCCGGCATGGCCAGGTGGGTTAGGGCGTTCAACTTGTAATCTGTGCGTCGTGGGTTCGAATCCCGGTCGCACCAAACATGCTAGATCTCTCAGTCGTGGGCGCGTTATAGTGTGACGGTCAATCCCACTATTCGTTGGTAAAAGAGTAGCCCAAGAGTTGGCGGTGGGTGGTGATGACTAGCTGCCCTCCCTCTAGTCTTACACTGCTAAACAAACAAACACTATAATAGATTTGTCTGTCCTTCGTTTGTTACTTTGAAAATTACAAAGTCGTCTAATGGTACTTAACTACCGTCAATCAAATGAGTAGAATAAACGAAAAATTTGGGAAGCACGAGACCTAGATCATAACTTTCTTTAATTATATTAACCCTTAATGTGAACACCTCATAACAGGCAGGAGTTTTTTAAATCCATAATACAAATTCAATATTCTTCTATGCTTATTTGTTTTTTAATTTCGCGCAAAGCTACAAGAGGGTTATCTGTGTTAGCCGTCTTTAATTTAGCAGTGTAAGACTAGAAGGAAAGCAGCTGGTCATCACTACCCGCCGTCAGCTTTTGATCGAACAATGAGAACGACCATCACATACTAACGTCCACACGACTTTAGGGCGAGCATGTTTGGTGTGACAGGGATTCGAACTCTCGTCCCTCCGATTACGAGTCGAGTGCCTTAACCATCTATGTCAGGCCTCTTCTACGCATTAAGAAGATTCCATATAAATATCTGGGTAGATATGCGCCCATAAGAACGTAATTAATAAATCCACCTAGGAAAAATAAGTCCCCCGTTGGAACAGCGGTAAGTCCAAGGATTTACAACACTAAACTCAAGGGATTCGATTACTCTCGGTAAACGCAACAGATAGCTCGATGTGGCTTTGCTATAAGAAAAACATACACACTAACACACACGCCCAAAAATAACTGTAATGTGTAGAAGAACCAGTATTTACGAATAATGGTCTATAGAATGTTTCCAATACTGATCTACAATTATAAGAAATTTCTTACTGGTAGTTATACTGTTTGTAGATATATATATGTTACTCCTGAAACAGGCATTGCATATATATTTTTATTTTTTTGTAGCGGTCCGGCATGGCCAAGCGTTTTTAGGCGTGTGACTCGTAATCTGAGGGTCGCGGATTCGCATCCCGGTCGCGCCAAACATGCTAGATATTTCAGTCGTGGGCGCGTTATAATGTTACGGTCAATCCCACTATTCTTTGGTAAAAGAGTAGCCCAAGAGTTGGCGGTGGGTGGTGATGACTAGCTGCCCTCCCTCTAGTCTTACACTGATAGATTAGGGACGGCTGGCACAGATAGCCCTCGAGTAGTTTTGTGCGAAATTTAAAAACAAACAAAGAAACAATTCTTTGTAGCAATTAGGTCACAAAGTGCTTTTTATTTATCAGAGAGTTATTGACTTTATTCAGTTAAGCATAATCATGTAAGTGAGTTTTACAGAGATCGTTAACTGGTGGTTTTCTTAACTAAGAGGTAATTTACTGGTTACTGTGATCAAGGAGGAAACAAAACATATCAAAAGGCTGTTGAATGTTGTGTGCAGAGAATACACACACAATTAGATACATACATTTATATACATTTTAAACATGATTTAAGTTTTAATTTTTCATTGTTAGCTAAACAGTTAAATTCAGTTAAAAACCGTCAAGTAACTTTATGTATTCAAAACACCTTTTAATGTTCTCCTTGGAGCAGCAAAGTCTACAGTCTTGGAACGTCTAAAATTTCAGGTTCGACTCTTTGCGGTGGGCATGGCCGATAGCCCAATTCAGCTTTTTCTTTTCAACAAACAAACAAACATACACTGCTTCACTATCAGTTGTAAATCTACGTGATGTAAACACAGAATCAAGAGACTTGCGATAATTCTTGAAAATGAAATTTTTTTAAAAAAGAAGGAAAACTGAATGAGTTTTCCTGATTAAACTGTACAATCGACTCTTGATTAATGTTCTAAAGAACATTAAAGTCCACAGTCTTCTAAATGCCACCTCTTTATCTCGTGGATGCACATAAACATCTATATTAAAATTTATCACGTGTCAAAAATGCCCTGTAATTTCTAGACCTTTTGATGAATGAGTTGTTTTATTCACTTGAATAATGTTGGTGTTTTTATGGCAAGTTTATCATAAGTAATTTTTAAGTTGTTTCAATAATTAAGAGACTACCTCGTAGCATCCTTAAAGTACAACCCCGTACATCTTATCTTCTGACACCATTGTTCATTTCATGAAACTTATCATAACTTATAATAATCTCAAGAAGCAAAACTTTTTTCCCGCAAGTAGTTCAAAATCTTTCTAAATAAATAATTAAACAACACTTGCTGAAACGACAGATAAAATTGTTGATTCGAAAATTGAAGTGAAGTAAAAGTAAAAACAACAACAACAAATATGGCATTTTTGCTACGACTAAATAACTTTAATTTTGTACTTTCATTCAAGAGCCTTAATTAATTCACTTTATGTATAATTAATTACAAAAACCGAAAGAAATTACCATTCGAAACACCAAGTACAGTTGTTAAGACTTTATGCTCCGTATTTAACGTAAACAGACTGTACATCATCTTAAAAGTGAGTGTTTTGAATGATTGTTAGACCACCCCTAGATAACTTCATCGAAAATAAGTTTGAGATTAATAAACGACACTCGGTGCGCACAATACATTGTTAATAGTCATTGACATTAACTACAGAAATGTGAAACGATACTAAAACGTTTCCGTTTTAAAGTATTAGAGATTTACAGAAAGCTTTAAAATTAACACAAGCATCGGTATGTTTCGGATACACAATGCTAAAATCAGGTGTTGAATTTCCCTCGATGGACACAGCAGATAGCCCGGATGTAGCTTGATCACGAGAAACCAAAAACAAGAATAAAAAGTACATATTAAGGGTCACTGACAACCTTGCCTTAAATTCTAGTTTCTAAACTAAAAAGCGAGAAAGTGTCCAGAAATTGTCCCTTATAATAATGCTAATAACAGTTTGTTATTTATCAAGTTTATTCTAGTTTTTCTCGTATCTGAAATATCGCGAGTTAAATAAAACTAATGATACCACTAGGATCTGTGAAGTGTAGCGGAAATCCGTTCTTTTCCGACACCAAAATTCATCTCTCTGTATTAACTTGGTGAAAAGAGAGGTAAGGCGTTTCCTTGCGTTGATTGTACAGCTAGATAAATCGTAGCTAATTTTGATCGTGGTTCAGCATGGCAAAGTGTGTTAAGGCGTTAGAATCGTAATCGGAGTGTCGCGGGTTCGAATCCCGGTCGCACCAAACATGCTCGCCCTTTCAGCCGTGTTATTATGTGACAGTCCATCCCACTCTTCGTTGGTGAAAGAGTAGCCCACGAGTTAGCGGTGGGTGGTGATGACTAGCTTTCTTTCGTCTGGCCTTACACAACTTAATTAGGGACGGCTAGCGCAGATAGCCCTCGAGTAGTTTTGCGCGAAATTCAAATAATAATAATGGTGGAATTAGTGCATATCCGACTTTATTCTATTATTCTTCAGGTTCTTTACTTCTTTTCCAGCATACTATTAAATTAAATTTATTTTAGGCCAGATCAGAGTGTTGCATATTATAATTTACTTCAAACGAGTCTTCGTTTTATCATGCTACATATTACGACTGAAACTGAGTTAATTTGTAACTCAAATTTGAAATTAACTAAATGTCAACATGTATCCAATTTATTATATTTACCAACAAGATTAATGCACACAGTTTTCTTTCTCAATATGAATGTATTTTAATATAAAAACAACAATGCAATTTATAATAACGGTTATTATAAATAATAATCTATTTACAACAGTTTAACAAACTTTCAAGTAATACTAAGCCTTCTCTCTGGTCTGAAACTCGATATTTTATCGACGGTTCACGATGAGCGAATTAATTCTGTGTTGACACATGGGTTGTCTTTTTTTTTTCGCTGAAGCTATAAGATGTTTTCCAAGAAATATTAACGTCCGAAGTTAATTCACTGAAGTTAAACGATTTGTAATGTTCGAAATCTATAAAGGTTCCTAATCAAATATCTATAGTTTTCCAATTAGTAAGCTTCTGTCACAGTTATAGCTTCTGAGGTTTATAGTATACTGACTGTAGAAAACCAACAACTATCTTTTGGTGAGTCGCTTTATAAATGTTTAGGGTGAGGTTCTCGAAAGCTCAGTTGACAATAATATTCGAAGATACGTTAATTCTGTCGTAAAATATATATTGTTGATTCTTACACTCGAGAATGCTCTACAAATTTAAAGAACAGGCTGGTCTTTCGCAATAAAAAAATTAACAACTTAAGTAAATGCATTTTTAAATATATATTAAGCCGAGAAAAACACAGATATTAATATAAATATATAATAGCAAATCCGTTACGATAGCTTGACCTCCTCCAAAACTGTAAGTGTCGTAGATGTCCAATCAGTCAGGAGGTAAAGAAACTACGAACTAAATATATATACTTGAAAAATAACACAAAAACCTTGTAGCCATCTTATGAGTCGCTATAAAGGTTACTAAGTGTACAGTAGCTGGCATAACCTTTATGTATTAATTAGAAGTGTATTTAAAGTCTTCGGACTAAAATGTTTGATTGTTAGAGTGTTAAATACATAGAAAACAAAAGGTGTCAGCACTATCACGATCAGAAAGCTACTCGTTTATTAATCGAAATCCCAATAGCTAATACGCCTAGTACCATCCGGTGGTAGGTTGCTCTGTCTCTGAGGCCTGGCATGGTCGAGCGCGTAAGGCGTGCGACTCGTAATCCGAGGGTCGCGCTAAACATGCTCGCCCTCCCAGCCGTGGGGGTGTATAATGTGACGGTCAATCCCACTTTTCGTTGTTAAAAGAGTAGCCCAAGAGTTGGCGGTGGGTGGTGATGACTAGCTGCCTTCCCTCTAGTCTTACACTGCTAAATTAGGGACGGCTAGCACAGATAGCTCTCGAGTAGCTTTGTGCGAAATTCCAAAACAAACAAACAAACAATCTGTCTCTGAAACAAAAAAAAAATTGTGGTTCGCATCCCACTGCTACAAAAACGTACTTGATACTTTAAGGTATGTCGTTGCACTATAAATGTGATGGTCAAGATCCTGTTATTAGATCATATAAAAGTAACCAAACTGTTGGAAGTGGACGCCGTGTGTGAGCTGTCATATAATTTCTCAGGATTCTGTGAAAACGATTAAACAAACCGAAAGGTTAGATAATATGTAAACTGCTGAAAGAAGATCAAAAACATTTCCATACGTTCTAAATACAAAAGGCCTAAAACAATGCTATATGGTTCAAACATTGTTATTTTGTTACACTCAAATACTTTAGTCGCAACTGATTTTCTGGGTAAACATTTTGCTTTCAAATGTATGCCAGATGAACGGAGTTCGTAAATTGTATTATTACAAGTACCATAAAAATATATGTAAAACAAAAGATATATACATACTCTCGATAGCTATAGTACGTGCTTTCTTATAGAAAAGACACATCGAGCTGTCTGCTGTGTCCACTGAGAGGGATTGAATTTCTGATTTTAGCACTAAAAATCCTTAGACTAACCGCTGTCCCAGCGAAGGACAACTTGTAAACTAACATAGATAGTTTTAATACAGATAGTTTTTATGCTTCAAAAATTATAGAAAGGGGAAAGTCAAAAGTACAAAAACAGTTACTTAATATTTTTAAAATTATCACAGCTTCGACTCAGACTAACGTAATCATAGTGATCAGCCAAAATGGTGATAATTTGTTTTAAAGTTTAGGTAACTCAATTATGCATTAAAAGATGAGAGAGACAATGTTCACGAACTGAATACATTATCTCTCACCTGAAGACAATATCACTGTTTTATAAACTATCATCTCTCATCTGAAGATATTATCACTGTTTTATAAAATATTATTACTCAGATGAAGACATTTCACTCTTCTATAAAATATTATCACTCATGTGAAGACGTTATCACTGTTATACAAAATATCATCACTCATCTGAAGACATTATTACTCTACTACAAAATATTATTACTCATCTGAAGACATTATCACTCTTCTATAAAATATTATAACTCATCTGAAGACATTATTACTCTACTACAAAATATTATTACTCATGTAAAGACATTATCACTCTTCTGAAAAGTAACATCGAACTTGATTCTCTATTTACACCTAATTCCTTTTTTAAAAAAAAAAGCATAAAAAATAACACCAATGAGTAAGGAGAACAAGAGGAAACTCCTGATGACAGAAAAACTATTGAACTTTGAATAATATAGTGATTTTTTTTTTTCAGAAAACGAAAAATGATAGAAACACACCAAAAACGTTTATGATATTAGCTTTGAAAAAAACACCATAAATAAAAGACGCGGTAATATTTTAATTATTATTATGTTTTATAATGCTGAGCTAAAACCGTGTACTTAAATTACACCTTAAGTGGAAAAATGTTTTGCAACATATAAAGTATCGCAAAACTGTTTCTCACAACCAGAGAAATCAACCACAAATTTCGAAGTCAAACAAGAAGTTATACTGGTCATTTTAAAATGTATTAATTCGCTTTCGAAGAGTCACCAGAGGTGGAAACAGTTTTAATTTTACACTCATAGTTCGTCAACAAAACAGACGTTCTGCTTACTGTGATACTATATACGACTTGAAGGAAAGAGTGCTTGTTTACTTTGACTGGGGTTGTGAGTGTGTACAGCTGGAAGCGGGTTATTACCTACGGTCATGGATGAGGTCTTGAAAACTTAATGGAGTTGCTGGCCTAAAAACACTTTATTTCTGCTCTCGAAGTTCGTGTTTCTTCGTGACGAGGGCCATTAACTCCTTTTGTGACAGCCAAAGTAGAAACTATGGGAAATACCAGATGGCTCCAAACAGATCTTGGCTGTATTGATTGGTCTGTTGTTATTGTGTACTCGACCTTTTGTTTTTTATCAGGTAACAAAACAAGCCGTTTCGGAAAAGATTAAAGTTGCTGAGGGTGTTAACACACGTTTCGTTGGATAGGCTAATTGAGACTAATTTATTCTAAGCCTACACCAAGACTGTTTATATTACCACACCAAACTGGTTCATCAGTGTATATAACCAAGCACTTTTTAACGTGACATAATTAAATCCATTTTCTGAGAACACTCGAGGAGAGCGGTCTTTCTCTAACTGACTCAGTTATTAACAAAACACATCGAACTATTTCGTTACTTGTGTGTTCAAAGAAAATACTTTTGCTAGGAAATTCTAAATCAATTTCAAGTTAATTGTTCGGTCCTTTATTGTTTTGTAGAAACACTAAACGAAATGTGATTGTTATCACTTAATTAGCATACTGTTTAAGAACGAAACACTTCATTGTATATAAGTTATAGCACGTTACACTCAGCTCGTATATTGTTTGAAATAAAATGTTGCATGTGTGTATTTTTTATAAGTGGTATAACACTCAACTAGCCCCGTATGGCAAGTTGGTTATAACACGCGACTCGTAATGTGAGGGTCGTGGGTTTGAATCTCCGTCACACCAAAAATGCTCGCCTCGTCAGCCGTGTGGACGTTACAACGTTACGGTCAATCCCACTATTCGTTGGTAAAAGTAGCCCAAGAGTTAGCGGTGGATGGTAAGAACTATCTGCCTTTCCTCTAGTCTCAGCACAGCAAGACCAAGTGTCTAATGCACTAGACTCGTAATCTGAGGGTAGAGGGTTAAAATCCTCGTTTCAATAAACATGCTCGCCCTTTAAACAGTGGGGGCGTTATCATGACGCGGAGAATCCCACTATGTTTTTGGCAAAAGAGTAGTCCAAGAGTATCCGGTGGGTGGTGATGACTAGTTACCTTCCCTCTAGTCTTACACTGTTAAATTAGGGACGGCTAGCACAAATAGCCCTCGTGAAGTTTTACGCGAAATTAAAAAACAACAACACTCAGTTAGTATATTGTTTTAAAGTAAAACATTTCATATCATGTTATTTATAAGCGACATAACACTTATCTTGTATATTTATGTAAAAATGGCTCGTTTGGGTTGAGAAAATATTTTACGTAGAGGAGCGAACAACATTTCGACCTTCTTCGGTCATCGTCAGGTTCACAAAGAAAGGAGGTAACTGACCAGAAGCTGACCACATGTTTGATAGAGGTTGTTTAACTGAGTGTCGGAATGTAGAGGGTGTTGTTAGATGTTTGAATATATAATTTTATGCTATTTATTTTATTATTTTTAATATAAAGGTGTTTTTTGTATTGGTTTATTTTGGGTTTAAGTTGTTGTGTAAGTGAGGCTTCTTTAATTTTTGCGTTTGTTTATGTTTGTTTCTTTATTCAGTATTTGAGTGTTTTCTGTGGTTATGTTGTGGTTATTTGACTTGCAGTGTTCGAAAACGTGTAGAGGTGACTTTTTATGTTCTTTGAATCTGGTTTCCATTTTCCTACTTGTTTCTCCAATATAGAAGTCGTGACAGTTATCACATTGTATTTTATAAATAATGTTGGTGTGGTTTACGTCAGTGTAATTTTTACATAGTATCTGGTATATTGTTTGAAAGTGAAACATTGCACATTATATTATGTATGTGTCGTATAACACTCATCTAGTATGGCGTTTAAAAGTTAAACATTCGACCATAAACTGTTTTTGTTTGCTTTGTCTTTTTCGGAAACATGTATCCAGAATATTGTATGAAACCGATAAATTTTATATTTATTACTGTTATCAGGAATACTGTGACAGAATCTGTCATTTTGATGTAAGTGCCCGACTTAATTGTTGTTTATCAGCGACATACATACACCTTACAAATATTGTTGTTGTTTTGAATTAAGCACAAAACCCGATTTTTAGCGTTGTAAGTCCGCAGACATACCGCTGAGCCACTGGGGGACCCTCACAAATATTCTATAGAGTTTTATAACGGATAATTTAAAGCTTTAGGTCTATATAACTCTGAGTTTTATAAATCTCCGTGAAATAAAAACATGGACACGTTGTCCATGTACGACATTTTTATTGAATACTTGGTTTCAATTACGCATGAAATTACAAGTTTTCAATTTAGCAGTGATAGACTGGTGGGAAGGTGGATAGTCAACACCACCCACCACCAACTTTTCTGTAGTAATCTATTTACCTACGAATATTGGGACCGACCGTCATATACACGTGGCGGCTAAAGGGGAAAGATTTTCTGGTGGCTAAAACCTGATTCGAGCCCACTGATTGCGATTTGAAATCCTTAACCACTCAGCGGTATATCTCTTGTAGAACACGATTACTTTACTGCATTAATCTATTAAAATCTTAAATTAAATTTTAAAAAGTAAATCTCGATGAGTGTAGTTGATGTTTATCGTACATAAACGTGTGGCTATTGAAATTGCTCAAATACATAAAACTGTTTTTAAATCGATTATTGTTAACCCTGATAATAAGGTTCGTCATAATATTGCAACTTATTTGTAGTGTCTAGCTTATACTTTATGTGTTATAGGTGTAACTGTCACTTTAGAATTGGAATATAAAGTAACTGAAGGAAAAAATATTGGACTACAAATCGAAAGACCAGAGATTTTAGGTGATATAATAATCTTAATAAATGATTGATTTACAACAAACGCTATGCAGTAAAATTATTACGTATTACGTGCTTCACGCGCTAGATACCTGTTTAAGGCTAGTTAGGAAAGTTTTGGTTGAATGTATTTCACAAATTTCCTGAAATTGTGTGTTACATTAGAACTAAAACTTGATTTAAAACGTAAACACGTGCATAAATAATGACTCATAACCAAATAAAGAGCGAAATTGTAACTGTAAGTAGTTTCACTGAATTTAACAAGCTATTTATTAGTTTTTACAAACACTGTACTCTTCTAACACTACAAATAACGCAATAATACACTTCGGTGTTAAGCACGTAAATAGTGATATAAGCATAAATGTTTCATTTTATTTGACTTTCAACCAGCGATATGAACAACATTTCTGGCGCCAAACCCAGTGCTAAAGCTAGAAACTGACGCATGTTACGAAAGAACAAACAAACCTGCGAGGGCACCAGGCAAATAAACACTTATTTATATACCTTGATGAGGTTAGGAAATCACGTAGGTTCAAAAAGTCTTGAAAGTGTTCGGGTTATACGGGTTTTATTTATACACCTTATTACTTTCATCTTTTAATCACATAAATAAAAATAAATATTTATAGGTGTTATTTGTTTTTGAATTTTGCGCAAAGCTACTCGAGGGCTATATGCGCTAGCTGTCCCTAATTTAGCAATGTAAGACTAGAGGGAAGGCAGCTAGTCATCACCACCCACCGCCAACTCTTGGACTTTTCTTTTACGAACGAATAGTGGGATTGACTGTCACATTATAATGTCCCCAAGGCTGAAAGAGCGGCATGTTTGGTGCGACGGGGATGCGAAACCGCGACCCTCAGATTACGAGTCACACCCACCTGGCCATGCCGGGCCGTTTTTAAAGTTGATCTAAAACAAAGCTTCAATTAGGTCTTTATATATTGTATTAGTAAATATAATATTAAATAAAATATTACTAAATAACTGCGTTGATTAGACAGCGAATAAATGAATATTTAATCCAATATTAAAAATTTCAGGAAGTAGATTTCACAGGGAACAGAAATTGTGTAAAACAATCAGAAAACAAGAAAAACTTGTTTGTTTGTTGAATTTCGCACAGAGCTACTCGAGAGCTATCTGCGCTAGCCGTCCCAAATTTAGTAGTGTAAGACTTGAGGGAAGGCAGCTGGTTGTCATAATCCATCGCCAACTCTTAGGCTACACTTTCATCAAAGAATAGTGGAATTGTCCGTCACATTATAACACTGCCACGGCTGAAAGGGCGAGCATGTTTGGCGTGCCGGGGATACGAACCCGCGACCCTCAGATTAGGAGTCGCACGCCTTAACACGCTTGGCCATGACGGGCCACAAGAAAATTACATGAATAATAACAATAATAAAGAGATAAACCGTTATATTAACAAATATTCATTTTAAACAAATATTACATAAGGTTCGTTATTACTGTCAAATTTTATGATAATATATTTCATTCTCTCATATCTTAGATTTAAGATGTAAAGTAATCTTTAGTCTCTGGATAAATTTAAGTAGGCGAGTTTGTTCAAAATCAATCGTTATGATCCACGTGAGTTTCATCACACAAACAGTTAAGCCTAAATTGCTTTAATATGTAGAAACAGTACGTCTAATTGTCGATATAGCACATATATGAATATATTTTTAGTACCTTTATTAACTAAAAATATCATTAACAATGAGGATTCCAACTAATTATTAAAAGTATTTTAATTAGGAAAAAATTTTATCTCTCCAATGAACTGTACCTGATAATTAATTATCAGTTGAGTGTATAGAACTGCAATTATTAACTCTTGAGTTACAATTTGGTACTGGATATAGATTTCTTATAACGAACTACGTACGACGTGTAATTACACAACTAACCGTGTAATTACACAAACAGCCCAATATTATGGGTTTAAAATACAAACTGTTTCAATTCTTCTGATACACGTGTTCAAATCTGTAACATTTCTGCAGGGAAAACAACACAATATAAACAGATTTATCTGCTAATGTTATATTTTCACAATAATAGATAATTACTCATAAAGTGGCATAGTTTAATGGTTTATGAGTATCAGTTAATTACATAAAATATATATTTGTTAAAATATATTTTGGGGCTAGTATTTGAAATGGAGTTTTATCTAACTTGTTTCAGAATTTTATATATACATGTGTGTGTGTGTGTGTGAGTATTTTTACTTTGTTTTTTATCGTTTAAAACTAGTTTTTTACAATTTTATTAAATTTCATAAAAGCCTATACGCTAAAAACTTCAAAAATGTAACAAATAGATAGAGTAAGTTGCAATTTAAAAACTAATTTAACAGCTTAAGTTTAATTAATGAAGTTTTTTTTCTTTAGTTTTATAACAAGCAAACAGATTTTCCTTCAGGCACTTGGAATGAGTAGTGAAGAACAATAAAGTGCCTTAAGTCCACTCTTAATGGTGAAAATAATTAATTATTCAATTGTGAAAAGCAAGAAGGTGCTTTATACAGTCTTAAAGCATGATTCAACTGCTATATTTTCTCCAAATTTATCTTATTTGTTTCCTCATACGTTAACACTCCCATCTAACATACGTCATAAATTTAACACACTTATGTTAATCACACTATTTAACACAAATTTTATTACTGGATAGCATGTGTTATTTGTTAATTGCTTATGTTGTAAAAGTGCAGAAAATAGCCATTATTCTTTTTAAACTTTGCTTTTGTGACTTCGATAATGAAATTTAAAAATTTACCTATTTTTATATAAAAATGGATACATTTGTACATTTTTATTTACATAAGGTCTGAATAAAACAACATATGAATCAAGATTTACACGTATTCGTACCGAAGTCAGACAAAAATAAACACAAATGTTTAGAAGGGAGTAGTTTTTCAAGATTTGCGACTCTAACGCAAATCACTTTCACGTATCAGCCCGCAAATATTGTCTCCCATGATGATTTTGTGATACGCTTCTTGGTAGTAGCGTTCAAAGTCCAGTATATCTTCGTGGAAGCACTCGCCTTGCTCCTCCAAATATGCTCCCATGTTCTCCTCATCAAGATGATCGTCAAGAATGTTCACTTTCAGGGATATCCTGCAGCCCATTTGCCGTAGTTCTTCACCAGAGCCTCAAACAATTCCACATAATTTTCGGGCTTGTGATTGCCCAAGAAGCCCCGAACCTCTGGGACAAAGCTGCTCCAAGCTTTATTCCTTTCCAACTGAGCCTCTTGTGGAATTCTGTGAACCTCAAGGTCTTCTCTATTTGTGGTCTAAGGAAGACATCAGCTTTGACCTATGCCTCAGACAGCTTAGGTAAGAAGTCTCGAAGGTACTCGAAGACTGCAGACTCCTTATCAAGAGCTGTGACAAATTGTTTCATAAGACCAAACTTTATGTGCAATGGTGGGAACAACACTTAGCATTGTGCCTCCCAACATAGAACTCGGTCCGCTGTGGACAGTGCTTCCTGTTGTAGTGCACTGCGGTGTCCCTGTTGTTCCAAAGGCAAAGATAACTGGGTAAAGCCATTTTGGAGACCCATCAGGAATGTCACCATTTTGAATTATCTGATAACCTCCCAGCTATACTCATCATACTTTAAGGCTTCTAGCAAGGTTTTGACGCTGTTGTATTCCTCTTTAAGGTGCACAGAATGAGCCAGGAGAAGAGACGGATATTTATTCCCATTAAGGAGCAGAATAGCCTTGAGGCTTCTTGATGAGTATCAAAGAAGAGGCGCCCTTCGTTTGGGTTACAGGCAGTTGTAACCTCATACTCGCCTTTTCGGCCGTGGTGGCGTTATAATGTGACGGTCAATCGCACTATTCATTGGTAAAAGAGTAGCCCAAGAGTTGGCGATGGGTTATGATGACTATCTGCTTTCCTTCTAATCTTACACTCCTAAATTAGGAACGGCTAGCACACATAGTCCTTGTGTAGCTTTGCGCAAAAATTCAAACCAATCGAACACTTTCACCAGAATCACAGTTATATAACGTACAAATCACTGATTCAAGATAATTTTGGAGCGCCACCTTTTATAAATTGTTTCTTAAAAGTATTGTTATACTTGTAAAGCTGTCAGCTGTCGGCTCTGCCTTCATTTATACGTTTGTACTTAAACACGTATATTATGCCACTCTCGTAATATGATCACTATATTACATTAAGATGTTTCTATGTTTTAAAGTTAAAACACTGTGGCGTAGAGAAGCTTTCGAGTTATTTGATCTCAGTTTTATGTATATATATGTCATGTCGCTTTTCGGACACTAAATATGAAGATATTTCAAAACGTCATGTTTGGCCAAACATTTCATCAAGACATTAATAAAAGTATACAACCTTCAAACTTGTTACTATTGTTATATTGATTCCCTTACTGTTGGTTTCTTAACGTTGTTACTATTGTTATATTGATTCCCTTACTGTTGGTTTCTTAACGTTGTTACTATTGTTATATTGATTCCCTTACTGTTGGTTTCTTAACGTTGTTACTATTGTTATATTGATTCCCTTACTGTTGGTTTCTTAACGTTGTTACTATTGTTATTTTAATTCCCTTACTGTTGGTTTCTTAACGTTGTTACTATTGGTATTTTGATTCCCTTACTGTTGGTTTCTTAACGTTGTTACTATTGTTATTTTAATTCCCTTACTGTTGGTTTCTTAACGTTGTTACTATTAGTATTTTAATTCCCTTACTGTTGGTTTCTTAACGTTGTTACCATTGGTATTTTAATTCCCTTACTGTTGGTTTCTTAACGTTGTTACTATTGGTATTTTAATTCCCTTACTGTTGGTTTCTTAACGTTGTTACCATTGGTATTTTAATTCCCTTACTGTTGGTTTCTTAACGTTGTTACCATTGGTATTTTAATTCCCTTACTGTTGGTTTCTTAACGTTGTTACTATTGTTATTTTAACTCCCTTACTGTTGGTTTCTTAACGTTGTTACTACTGTTATTTTGATTCCCTTACTGTTGGTTTCTTAACGTTGTTGCTATTGGTATTTTAATTCCCTTACTGTTGGTTTCTTAACATTGTTACTGTTAATTTCCCTATGGCAAACTGAAAATGAAAACTGTATGTAGACTTTAACTACAGTAATGTAATGGAATGTTGAAGGCAGAACTTGAAGTATCTCTATGAAAGGAATTATACATTAATTTTAAGAGAAGAAATTTAATCGCAGTATTAAACTTTATAAACAAAGTGTTGTAAGTAGTAATAGAAGTAACCGTTACATGACAAACCAGCAGTGGAGAAGGTACGTTTTAGAAAGATGGGGAATTTGGAGCAGTTAAAATATTGTTTTCGTATTAAAACTCCTGTGATAAAAACGATCAGTTACTTCTGAAGCAATAGCATAAATAGTTTATTATTTTTGGATAGAAAAGAACAAAAACGTTTGTCTATGTGTGTGTGTGTGTGTGCATTAAAACAAATTTAAGTTTGAATATGGACTTGCGGAGTGAGCGTGGTAAGACAAGGATACCCTTGTAGAAGTGGATTCTACCGAATAGGGTCTGTACAGTGTCAGGGATAAGATGTTTAACAAATGTTCATTTGTTTACAAATCTAACAAGTAAAGTAAAATTATAACTTAGAATTTATAAGCAGGTATTAACAGTGGAGTCTTCTGCGTCCCTAATCTAAATCTATCATTGGCTATCTGCAAGCAGTATGAAAGCAGCCAATGTTTATTAAATAAAAGTAATAAAACAGCTTATTGAATTAGATAACTGATGGAATGTTATAGAAACAACATCTCCTTAATTAGATAACTGATGGGATGTTATAGAAACAACATCTTCTTAATTAGCTAACTGATGGGATGTTATAGAAACAACATCTCCTTAATTAGCTAACTGATGGGATGTTATAGAAACAACATCTCCTTAATTAGATAACTGATGGGATGTTTTTGAAACAACATCTCCTTAATTAGATAACTGATGGGATGTTATAGAAACAACATCTCCTTAATTAGATAACCGATGGGATGTTATAGAAACAACATCTCCTTAATTAGACAACTGATGGGATGTTATAGAAACAACATCTTCTTAATTAGATAACTGATGGTGTGTTATGAAAACAATAGTTCTTTAATTTGGTACTTTACATGGTGTTCCAAAAGTTTGGAACCAGCCATAGGCACTTCAACACATGTTACAGAACGTGTTACACATGCTGCTGTCGTAACTCGAAGCAAGTTTGGATAAAATTAATCTTTTTCTGCTCTAACAGCACTGAAAACAATCACGTGTCTGAAATTAAAAAAAGCTGCAAGTTTTTCATGGTTTTAGACTTTTAAGATACCCTTAATGTACCTCCATTGTGTTCCCAATCTTGTGTGAATAGCAGTTTGAATCCTAAAGTGATTGGACATGTTACCTGTAGAGAATATATAAATACATCGTTCATACTTTTCCTAGTTAAGTATTCATGCAATATATTAAATTGTCTTCTTAAATCCAAGGGAAATAAAACTTTCCAGATTATCTGCTACTTGAGAACTGGTAGTATTCAATTATGTTATACATATTATTATTCCATTATATTATATATAATACCAATACTTCTACCAATGTATGGAATAAATAAGTAGTTGTTTTTTAGAGATTTCTTTTTTTTACAAAATCTCGCCTGTCGGCCCTTGTTGATCGACAAAAATCAAATAGTTGACGTTCGCGCAAACTACGATAATAATGTACTTTATTATTCTTATAATACAAACTCTATTCCAAAACTACGAAGTACAAAGATAAGATAACTAACGGAACGTTATTGTTGTTCATGGATTACAGAGTAAAACTATGAAGTACAAAGATAAGATAACTAACGGAACGTTATTGTTGTTCATGGATTACAGAGTAAAACTATGAAGTACAAAGACACGATAACTAACGGAACGTTATTGTTGTTCATGGATTACAGAGTAAAACTATGAAGTACAAAGATACGATAACTAACGGAACGTTATTGTTGTTCATGAATTACAGAGTAAAACTATGAAGTACCTTGTATATAAAAATGAGGTTAATCTTTATCTAACATGGTAGTATTTCAATTCTTATTTTCTTTTTGGATAATAGATCAGACTTATATGTGAAATATTCTTTACAATTAATATAATATTCGTTAAATGAGATGTAATGGGAAAGACTAAAACGGTGGAGGCTTGAATTTGTTGCTTCAGTGTCTTCATCAAAGATAACTTGAATATTTCATATAGTATTTTATCTTGTATTTAGATTGGATCGTCCTATTTTGATAAAATGTAATCGATCGGCGATGCTAATGGCACATGCGAAGGGTTTGATGGACGACTGTAATTACTCGTAAATCCTTGAAAGCTGTGTGTCATTTCAACCTTCAATCGATGTTTTCTGTTAGATGTAATGGAAACGATGTAATTACGAGCTATAAGAAAATAAAAAAATACCTGAAGGAAGACGTGAAGAGAGCAGGTACTCTAAAACACAGCATGGATTAAAAATGGAACAAATAGAAAAAAAACGTACGGATATACGAAGCAATTATTCAAAGCAGAAGACCAAGAGAATGACCTTTGACCAAATGGATGGATGTGCAGGATACTATTTTATATCTATGAGAAATGGGCGCTTATCTGAAGAAGAAAATAGAGGGAGGGGAGATAGGATAAGATGGAGGCAGTGGTTGCAACATTCAGTTACAACAACAGGCCTATCGTGCCAGAGGAGTGCAGAAGAATCTGGAAGTTTGAAGTCTTGAAGGATTGACCAAAACTTTTATAGCGTGTAAACTGACGAACCTTAAAGCAAAAAAGAAATGGCATCACAAACTGTAGGTAAAATATGAAAAGTTTAAGTGTGCATTAGTTTAAACTGTAAATAGGTAAATTCGTGACGAGCTGTATAAAGATAGTCAAAGCAATGTAGAACGAGGCAGAAGAAATAGTTGGTTAACACTGTGTAAAGACACGTAGGATAATATAGAACGAGGCAGAAGAAATAGTTGGTTAACACTGTGTAAAGATACGTAGGATAATATAGAACGAGGCAGAAGAAATAGTTGGTTAACACTGTGTAAAGACACGTAGGATAATATAGAACGAGGCAGAAGAAATAGTTGGTTAACACTGTGTAAAGATACGCAGGATAATGTAGAACAATACATATATCGCTAGTTGGCAATTAAACAATTCAAAGTAAAAAAATATGATAGAAATAAAAAAGCAAGAAAATATATATAAATATATTTATATTAAATAAACATTATTGAGGTAAGCGAGCGATAAACAAATGAAGAGCTTATTAATAAACTATAAAGATTCAGTGGATAAAGTTAATTAAATAGTGAAAAGTATAAATAAAAATGAATAATGAACAGAATAACATATGGAAATAAGTGTTAATACATAGAGTGTTGTGACACTAAAAACATCTTGGATAAAAAGTTATAGATTATAATGGGAAAACGAAGGTAATATGATAACTGTCACTGACGATTGAAAAGAGAAATATAAACTTGACTGATTTCATGATAGAGTAAAGTTGCATAATAAACCAAATATTTACAGATAGTACACTAAGGTAACTGAAAGTATCGAACACTAATTTTATCACTATATGGCCTTTAGCTTATTACTGAACCACGAGAAAAGACAGCAAGAAATTTTTGGGTAGTTTCATTCAAGGTAGTACTAATTTTTAAACATTTTTGTTGGTTAAGTGTTCCTTAATATTGGGCCGTGAACGTGTTTTACGAACGCTTGTGACTCTGCTTAGCCCTAAAAGCTCTCATGCTACACTGTTAAACAAAGATATCCAGATGTGACGTTATCAGATTCGTCAGGGAAATCTGACTTTCCAGCATAGCAAATAATATAATCACCATACAGCTTTTATTTAAAACACACACACACATACATATATATATATATACATCAAAGTCTTGGGCTTACGTTTACATCGTTCTAACATATTCAAATATATAAATACTTTGAAATAATGGCTTATTTGTTTTTACACCAAATTCACATTGCGGTATCTGCTAAATCCACCACCGGAGTCGAGCCAAGTATTTTAACGTCACCAATCTGTGGTCTTACCACTGTTCCATCAGGAAACTAAAACAATATTCGATGATGTTTGTAACATTAACTTTTCCTCGTGATAATGTTTAGTGTTCACTATAGAATTAGTTCAACGGATACTGTAAGACATCCAATTGGATTGAAAATCATTGTCCGAGAAAATTCTTTGCTTAATTTGTTATTTTCGGGGTGGTTCTTAGATTTAATGTAGCTTATATATGTTTTCAAAAATATACAAAATATAGCTTATATATGTTTTCAAAAATGTACAAAATTGTTAGAAAAAAACACATAAAACACGTGGTAGTTTTTTTTAGGTTAATTCAACAAAGTGTAATCACATTATACACATAATATTACAAATTGAAGAAAAATCAGATTACATTGAATTTTTTTTTTGTTCGCGTACGAGGTAATATTTCAGATTTATGAATCTATTTAACCAGCTTCAATTCGATGCTTTCAACGTGACAAGAATTTTACGTGAATAGAAACAGATAGCGCATGGTTTTCACGTTAACTTTTCATATTCACGACCGTTACCATCAGAGTACAGTATCTTATGAGAGTGTAATTAGACTTGGGGAAACACTCAATTAACTCATATTAATTCCCCTTGCATCTTAGAGAAAATTTAGCGACAAAGGTGTCAGTTGCAAGGACGGCCTTTGATGAATGCGCCTTTCAGTAGATTAGGTTAAAACCACCTTCCCAATAGTTCTACATGTCTGGTTGATAATTTACTGCACCATAGAACATTAACGCTTCGTTTCTTAAGACAATTTAATAAAGTTTCTCAAGGATTCTCCACTGGGATTTGATTTTTAGATTCACTAGCTGTTTAATTTGAGACAGAATGCGATCCATTAGCACATGTGTTTAGTCTTCTATACGTCATGTTAAGTTATCTGAGGAAGAGAGCAAGTTGTATTGATAGCAGTGTTTCAATTTCTCTTCATAAATGAACAGTCCCCCAGCGCACCCTAACGTTTATAATATTTAAAATTATAAATATTATCTTTAAAATACGATAGACTGCTGATGCCATTTATTTGATTAGTTCTAGTCTTAAGAAGGTAATAAATATAACCAAATTAGTCTTGCTTAAAAAACAATATAGTAACCACTGTCAGGTCACTAATTTATTATCATTAACTTTTATGGAACTCTTTTAGAAATATTTCGTTGCGATAAAAGTCTCTTAAGACGTCCTTCAAGCTTTTACATTTTTCTCAGCTTCTCTCATTAGAACACAATTCCCACTTGCTTTGCATTTGAAAATTAGATATAAAATGTTTCTTAATTTATCAAGAAACTACAGTAAGCTTGTAATAACTTCTCTTTAATACCGTTTATATATTTCAACCCGTCAATCTGTAGCAGATCTACGTTTCAGTTTAACGGCTTCACTACAAATGAGTGTTTGTTTGTTTGTTTTGAATTTCGCTCAAAGCTTCACGATGGCGATCTGCGTTAGCCGTCCCTAATTTAGCAGAGAACACTGGAGAGAAAGCAACTAGTCATCATGACCCACCGCCAACTCTTGGGCTATTCTTTAACCATGGATTTGACCGTTACATTATAACGCCACCACAGCTGAAAGGGCAAGCATGTTTGGTGTAACGGGGATTCGAACTCGCGATCCTCGGACTATGAATTCAGTGCCTTAAGCACCTAGCCATGTCGGACCATATGAGTAGGTACACTGCGACAAAAAAGAACTGTTTGTTCGTTTGTTTTTGAATTTCGCTCAAAGCTTCACGATGGCTATCTGCGCTAGCCGTCCCTCATTTAGCAGCGAAGACTAGAGAGAAAGCAGCTAGTTAACGTGGCCCACCGCCAACTCTAGGGCTACTCTTTAACCAACGAAGAGTGGAATTGGCCGTTACGTTATAACGCTACTACGGCTGAAAGGGCGAGCATGTTTGGTGGGACGGGGTTTCGAACCCGCGACCCTCCGATTACGAGTCGAGTGCCTTAACCACCTGGCCATGACAGGCACGTATTAGTAATAATGACAGTTGCGTTTTTACTCGTCATATTCCACATCGAACACCTAACATTAGTACTACGCTAATGATAGTGTTGGTCTGTTTAACTCCGTTCGACTGATAAGACGTTTTTTGTTGTCGTATCCAACGTAAAAATTTATCATTTACGCATGTGTATCTGACAAGAGCGAAATGAGCCTTAGAAAGATTGGTTCATTGTTGTGAGTCACGGGTTACCATGCTAAAGATTCTGTCCCCCGCGGCGAACCTCGCGCAGATAATCCAATATACAGCATTGAGCTAACGCAAATAACCACCATCATATATATAAAAATACTTCAAGTTATATCACATATATTACAAGTGAGATGTGTCATCATTTATTTCTGTATTAGTAGACACAGTAAAGGGTTTTCAAAAACAGATACCTGGCTTTTTCCAAATAGTAGCTAATCACAGATAAATAAAAACATGTAATGTTAAGTTTTATTAGTTTTATCGAATAAAGACAATTCAACTTTCAACTTGACCAAGTCTTAATAATATTAAATAGTACGAGTGTACCTCAGTAAAATTCGAAGCAGTAATTTCCAACATATAAACTTGAAAATAAAGTTTGGCAAAAATACGTACAATAGAAGGCGTGTAAAGTGTTTATTAATGTGTGAACCTAAGCAAATATGTTGGTGTGTCAATGTTTACAGAGCTTCTGCTAATAAATTAAATAAATATACTCTTAACGATATATATAAAAAGTGCCCTCTAGCGAAAAAAAGTGTCATCATAGATTTAATTTTATATTTTAATAAAACATTTCTGTATTTGAATATACTTGAGAAGCCTATACCCTTGCTTTTTTATTTCAGTTTTGCATATATAAGTGGAACAGTGTAATGAGTCATGAGGAACATTGCATGTATTCGCGAAAGAGGGTGTGGGAAGATGTCCTTAGTGCTTTTGACGTCACTTCGCTCCTCGGATATCTCGTCTGGAAAAAACTTTGGTCGCTAGCTTATAATTTTGTACTGGTTACATTTTGCTTTATTATTGATTTCCGATATGGTAGGACTTTCTATCTTAAGCAAGAATCTCATGCAAAGTTAATTTCAATCAAGCTAACCTTTTTCGTTCAGTCGTGAAAAGTGATTTTCACGTGAACTTATCAGCTATTAACCTTTAACATTATACACGAATTGTAAATCATTTTCATGATGGCGAGAGCGAGTGCAGAGATCATTTTACAAATTAACGAAAACATTACACAATTTATTTCTGTCAATTGTTTTGAAAGAAAAAATAAACAAACTTAAAACTACGAATGGCTAACGAGATAAGCCCAGTTAGCCCTCGTGTAGCTATGCGCAAAATTCAAGACAAACCAAACTTCACAGGACTGGAAGTCTAACAAATAGAAATCGAATTTTTTAAATATTTATTGACAAGAAACGGACGTTGCGAATATAGCCTCTTCTTCAAGTATTTGTTTTGTTTTGAATTTCGTGCAATGCTACTCGAGGGCTATCCGCGCTAGCAGTCCCTAATTTTGCAGTGTAAAACTAGAGGTAAGGCAGCTAGTCATCACCACCCATCGCCAACTTTTGGGATACTCTTTTATCAATGAATAATTGGATTAACCGTCACTTTATAACGCCCTTACGGCTGAAAGGGTGAGTATGTTTGATGTGACGGGAATTGAACCTGCAACCCTCAAATTACGAGTCGAGTGCCTTAACCACTTGGCCATGTTTGGCCTACTTTAAGTATTTGTTGAATCTATTTTTAAAATCTTCCACAATTAGCAGCGGACAAATTAACTTCTAATTTTGTTTGCCATCAAATATAAAAATGATACCAAAATATAACCAAGCAAGAACTGTGAAAAATAAGTGTTTAGTGACAAAAACAAAGTTTATTTTAAAACATCACTCAGACATAAGCATCGGCATAGCCAGGTGGTTAAGGCTTTCGACTCGTATTCCGAGGGTCGCAGGTTCGATTCTCCGTTACAACAAACATACTTGCCCTTTCAGACGTGATGACGTTATAATGTGACAGTCAATTCCACTACTCGTTGATAAAAGAGTAGCCCAAGAGTTGGTGGAGTATGGTGATGAGAAGCTGCCTTCCCTCTTGTCTTCCCCCTATATTAGGAATAACTAGCGCAGATAGCCCTAGTATAGCTTTACGCGAAATTCAAAAACAAACAAACAAGTAAGAATTTTACACATGCTCTAGCAGAGATGTAATAACAGAAAAGTTAAATGTTAACAATATTAAAACGTGTTACGTATTACAATTTCAAATAGCCTAAAACTGAGTTAAATTGTAGCTTATACTTACATGTTAAATACATCTCGATATGTATCCAATTTATGATCCTTGCAAACAAGGCTGATACACGCAGGTCTACTTTTTAATACAAATATACTTTAACATAGAAACAATAATACAATTTACAATAACGACTGTTACAAATAATAATCTATTTACAAAAGTTTTACAAACCTACAAACAATATTGAGATTTCCTTTTTGGTCTAGAACTTCCTTGACGATGATCGCGGGTTTATTCTGAGTTCATGTTGGTGCAATTCGTTTAACAGGGAACAAGCCAGCTCTGGTTCCTCGCTCTACGCTGATTGCAAGTCGAGTTTTATTTTACCGCTATCCCTAAAGTTATATGTTTTTTTTTTGTAAAACTGCTAAAGTCCAATGTGAATTCGCTGTAAATTTAACATAAACGCGTATATATCAAAATAGATATATAATATAAAATTCGTCTGAACAGTAATATTTCTTATCCTGAAAAATGGTAGAAACTTAAATGTTATGACTGTTCAAATTAAAGAAAAGTTAATAACTATAAAAACTAGGTGTAATTTAAGAACATACGTCTTATTAAAAAGTCGTAATTCTAATTATTTGTTGCTGGTTATTTCGTACAAAGCTGCACATAGAATCCACATTTCAGCCTTATAAAGGCGTAAACTTACCTCTGAACACTCAAGGGACTCTTTTTAACTTGTAGTTCGTTATCACTGAAATTTCTGGAGGTTGAATGAAGGCGAACAACTTTTTACCGATCTGCATATTTATTCAGATGATCCAATAACGTGGTTCTTCTAACCCATGTCTGAGAATTAGATAAAAACGTAATTAATTTTTCTTTGGTTTTGTTTTTAATAGATGATGTTGTTATTATTTTTAATCAAACAGTGGGTTGCATGTGCTCTGCCCACCACGTGTATCGAAACCCAGATTTTAGCATCGTAAATCCGGAGATACGCCACTGTGACACTGGGGGGCTCAGTTTGAGCTATCCCTTACATAGACATTACGGCTAAATACGGCTCTTTTAAAACAAAATTATCTACAGGTGAGTTTTGACTTCTGATTAATCAGCTTTCTATATGAGAGCTGCTGAACAAAGATGGATAATTTTATAGAGAAAAGAAGGAACTTTCAGACGATAGCTAAAATGTGTGTGTGTGTTTTCTTATAGTAAAGCCACATCGGGCTCTCTGCTGAGCTTACCGAGGGAAATCGAACCCGTAATTTTTGCGATGTAAATCCGGAGACATACCGCTGTACTAGCTGGGGGGGCCGATAGCTAGAAATATGTGATAAAACTATGACAAATAAAAGCATGTTTAGCACAAAACTGAATGTATGTAAGAGAGAGCTCCCCGCTAGAGCAATCTACGGATTTACAGGGGTTCGATTCCCCTCGGTGGGCTCAGCAGATAGCCCGATGTGGCTCTACTATAAGAAAACACACACGCATGTAAGAGAAAAAGTTTTCATTATAAATTGAAAGAGCAGCCGGATTAAAAAAAATGAGAGTTTTGCTGGTTTATCAATAAACTAAGTTAATATACAGTCTAATTAAAGATATAAATAAATGTAGAAGACGAATTCTGTTGAGCACAACAAGTTACTTTTAAATACAGTCTTTTATTACGACGCTGTAAATTAGAACTAACGTATCTAACGGTTAAAGAGAGAGGAATGAATTTTAGAATATGTCTCGTTATGATGTCCAGTTGAAACTCATTTAATAATACCGAAACGCTCGTTTTAACTCATTATTTTTTAAAGGAATAGAATGTACTTATTTTCACACAAATCAAGAAAAAAATGTTGTGTGTTACTGTTTTCGTCAAATTATTTAAATACGTTATAAGTTAAGAACTTATTACACTCGTCCTTCTATTGTTAAAATAACTGTGTTACTATTAAAATACCCTGTACATTCCTAACATAACTGTGTTACAGCTCAAATACCCTGTACAACCCTAACATAACTGTGTTACAGCTCAAATACCCTGTAATTTCGATTGATTCTTAGCCGTGTTATACCAACTTACATAAATAACACGATGATAAACACTTCGGTATTGAACACTTACAATGATATATAACACTAACAAGTTAGTTATTTAATAGTCCTTCAGTGAACACATTTTAATCTTACTCTAAAACACTGAATAATTTGGTTTATTTTGAATTTCGCGTAAAGCTTCACAAAGCCTTCCCTAATTTAATAGTGATAGGTTATACGTCCCTAATTTAACAGTGTGAGACTAGAAGGAAGATAGCTTGTCAACACCATTCACTGCTACCTCTGTTGGTGCTACTTTACCAACGATTGGTTGAATTGTTTTGGAATTTTGCACAAAGCTACTCGAGGGCTATCTGTGCTAGCCGTCCCTAATTTAGCAGTGTAAGACTAGAGGGAAGGCAGTTAGTCCTCACCACCCACCGCCAACTCTTGGGCTACTCTTTTACCAACGAATAGTGGGATTGACCGTTACATTATACACCCCCACGGCTGGGAGGGCGAGCATGTTTAGCGCAACGCGAACCCGCGACCCTCGAATTACGAGCGCACGCCTTAACGCGCTCGGCCATGCCAGGCCGTTGGTTGAAAGGACAAGTGTGTTCAGTAAAGGAGCATCGACCCCGCTACTCGCAGATTGCAAGTCGAACGCCCTAACCATCAGATTATGCCAAGCCTTAAGTGAATAAGTTAGCTGTTCTGGTCAGTGGTATAGAAATTATATATTAAAAAGAAAGAAAGCAGTACAATACATTATGTTTCTAGAAGTCCCAAAATATACTCTGTTGAGTATTTCTCAGAAAAATGCATTAAAAACTAATTATACTATACCTTAACATAATCACGTGAACTTATTCCTGGCAAGTCTTAACCGTGTTTTGATTTCTTTGATACGAATACGAAAATATAAAGCCTTACGTGGCGCTATATATCACGTTTTGGCTCGATAAAGTATCATGTGTTTTTTTTTATTCAACAAAACGACAAGTTAAGACTGATGGAACCGAGTGGCTTGGATTAAACAAAACTAAGTTTCAAGTTATACAGACGCTCCTTCTGATTGGTTGGAACTAAATATGTCGTGCATGCAAAATTATAGCAGCCCACGTGAAGCGGATTAAGAGTATTCCTTTTAGAGGGCGTTCATTTCAAGATTTGAGGGAAAAACTTAATATTTGGACATAATGAACGCTTTACGTGACACAGTGTGTATGAAAGTAAAGCGAGTCGTTTTGTTTCTTTTTAAAGTCATTTCTATATAGACAAACACACACACATATATATATTTATTAAGATTGTATTACGACGTCCATTATAGCTACAACTTTCGTGTCGTGTATTTGTTTCTCGTGGCGTTTGACAAATTGACAGTTCGTCATAAGTTGAGAACATTGAGACGGCTAATATAGGGGCAAAGAGGTCATCTTAAAACCCTGAATTTTCTACTTTGTTTGTACACACTTTTATTAAGAACACAAATTGGTGGATCGACTTTGCTTGTTTTCTTGCCTCTGTTTGTTTGTTTTGAATCAAGCACAAAGCTACACAATGGGCTATCTGTGCTCTGCCCACCACGGGTATCGAAACCCGGATTTTAGCGCGCAAGTCCGCAGACATACCGCTGAGCCACTGGGGGGCTTCTTGCCTCTATATTTCAACAAAGTACTCGAATGTACTTCGAACGGTAGTTTTGGAAAGTGTACTTTTTTTTTCTAGAATGTCATCCGGTGATGTCACCAAACTGTTAAATAATGTACTTCATTGTTTTAAACGTGGGCTACTTTTAACAGTAAAAGGTTATCAAAGTCAGCGGTATGTCTGCGGACTTACACGCTAAAATCCGGGTTTCGATACCCGTGGTGGGCAGAGCACAGATAGCCCATTGTGTAGCTTTGTGCTTAATTCAAAACAACAAGCTTATTCGCTGACGTAGAACATAAAACTTGATGACGTTTACGTTGACGTGTGTGTGAAGTATGTTTTATGTTTTTGTGAATTTCGCACAAAGTTATTCGAGGGCTATCTTTCATGTGAAAGTGACATGACTTTTGATTGTCATTAATGCTACATTTGTGTAGGAACAAACATAAAAAAGTACTGAAGTTCTGGTGTATATACACATGTATATGTATTATTACTTACGTCACAGTTTTAGTAGAATAAAGTGTTCACACCGAGCTGTATGCAGTTTAAAATTCAACACGTATAAAGCGAAGATAAATAAAATGATTATATCAAATACTCATTAAAGTAGAATTAATTAATTATCCTTCAGTTTTATTCCACATCGCTAGTTGTGGCTTAAGCCAAGTCTCAATATTCTGACGAAATATAGTACCAAAATAATGCGTAATCTGAGAGTCGGGGTTCGAATCTCCATCACACCAAACATACTTGGCCTTTCAGACGTGAAGGCGTTATAATGTTACGGTCAATTCCACTCTTCGTTGGAAAAAGAGTAGCTCAAAAGTTGACAGCGGTTGGTAATGTATACCTGTCTTCCCTCTAGTCTAACACTACTTAATTAGGGACGGCTATCTGCGCTCTCCGTCGTGTAGCTTTGCGCGAAAACAAAAACATGGTGAGTATATCCAAAGATGATCCACACACAAGAATATATTTTGTTTGTTTTGGAATTTCGCACAAAGCTACTCGATGGCTATCTGTGCTAGCCGTCCCTAATTTAGCAGTGTAAGACTAGAGGGAAGGCAGCTAGTCATCACCACCCACCGCCAACTCTTGGGCTACTCTTTTACCAACGAAAAGTGGGATTGACCGTCACATTATACACCCCCACGGCTGGGAGGGCGAGCATGTTTAGCACGACGTGGGCGCGAACCTGCGACCCTCGGATTACGAGTTAAACGCCTTAACACGCTTGGCCATGCCGGGCCCGTGTTCACAGGGCATTGGAAAGAGTACGTACAATGTTTATACGAGGTCTGTTCAAAAAATACCCTACCAAACATGTGGTCAGCTTGCGGTCAGTTACCTCTTTCTTTGTGAACCTGACGATGACCGAAGAAGGTCGAAACGTTGTTCGCTCTTCTATTTAAAATATTTTCTGAGCCCAAACGAGCCGTTTTTGCATATAAGAATCATGACCAGTTTACAATATCTTCAGTAAGACGTGGTGGTAATGGTTATAAAAGAATCATGACCAGTTTACAAGATCCATAGTGAAACATGGTAGTAGTGGTTTATAAAGAATCATGACCAGTTTACTAGATCTATAGTGAGACGTGGTAGTAGTGGTTTATAAAGAATCATGACCAGTTTACAAGATCCATAGTGAAACATGGTAGTAGTGGTTTATAAAGAATCATGACCAGTTTACTAGATCTATAGTGAGACGTGGTAGTAGTGGTTTATAAAGAATCATGACCAGTTTACAAGATCCATAGTGAAACATGGTAGTAGTGGGTTATACAGAATCATGACCAGTTTACAATATCCATAATGAAACATGGTAGTAGTGGGTTATACAGAATCATGACCAGTTTACTAGATCTATAGTGAGACGTGGTAGTAGTGGTTTATAAAGAATCATGACCAGTTTACAAGATCCATAGTGAAACATGGTAGTAGTGGTTTATAAAGAATCATGACCAGTTTACAAGATCCATAGTGAAACATGGTAGTAGTGGTTTATAAAGAATCATGACCAGTTTACAATATCCATAATGAAACATGGTAGTAGTGGGTTATACAGAATCATGACCAGTTTACTAGATCTATAGTGAGACGTGGTAGTAGTGGTTTATAAAGAATCATGACCAGTTTACTAGATCTATAGTGAGACGTGGTAGTAGTGGTTAAGAAAGAATCATGACCAGTTTACTAGATACATAGTGAGACATGGTAGTAGTGGGTTATACAAAATCATGACCAGTTTACCAGATACATAGTGAGACATGGTAGTAGTGGTTAAGAAAGAATCATGACCAGTTTACAATATCTTCAGTAAGACGTGGTGGTAATGGTTATAAAAGAATCATGACCAGTTTACTACATCCATAATGAAACATGGTAGTAGTGGGTTATACAGAATCATGACCAGTTTACCAGATACATAGTGAGACATGGTAGTAGTGGTTTATAAAAAATCATGACCAGTTTACAATATCTTCAGTAAGACGTGGTGGTAATGGTTATAAAAGAATCATGACCAGTTTAAAAGATCCATAGTGAGACGTGGTAGTAGTGGCTAACAACAAAAAGAAGGTCATCATGGTCAGTTTACAAGATGTACGGTGAGATGTGATGATAGTAGTTATAATGCATCTGGGACAAGGGTTTTGGCTAGCTACACAAAACTGATGGCAACATGAGTACTGAGACGAAGAGGTATTTTCTGATTCTCGTGCCATTCCCTTGGGAGCTTCAGGGATGTCCGTCATTTGATAGGAGAATGATTCTAAGTGTAGAAATAAAAGTGATGGAAGAATATTTTGATGGACAAGAAACCAATGGATTATTTACAACCATGACTCGAGCTTTACCAGGTCCTGCTATGAAAATTCTTAAGGATATTTAGGCTTATATAAAAAAACTGAGAAAGGTATAATGCGGCCAAGAATGACCCCAAGAGATAGCGACGGGCTTTGTTTATAACTGGCTTTCTTTTGAACATGCTTGCCCTTTCAGCCGAGGGGGCGTATAAGGTGACGGTCAATCCCACTATTCGTTGGTAAAAGAGTAGACCAAGAGTTGGCGGTATGTGGTGATGACTAGCTGCTTTCCCTCTATTCTTACACTGCTATATTAGGAAGGGCTAACTGCTTTAGCCCTCGTATAACTTTGCGCGAAATTCCTAAACAAACAAACAATTATTCTTTAAATATCTACATAGATTTCACATTGTGTGTCATTTATCAATTGCCAATATGAGTAGGAGAAAAAAGAAGTGATTTTATTTCTTTGTCAACCCCTGCTCTATATGCGTGAAAACACATAATTTGCATACGTTTTAACACTACAACACATGAAAGTATTCCTTTGTCCATGTTTTCACGAAATTCCACGCGATGATAACGTATCTTTATGTGCACATCCATACATCCCACGAAAACAGTAAACAGCAGAATGGTATGGAAAAAAAAATCTACACAGATAAATTACACGCAACTTAAGGCACTTCCTCGTACCAAAACACACGGGTTATTGTGAAAAATTTAATTGATATTCTCCAGCTCAAACACCACGTGAATAGTCCACATGGATGGTGTCTTCGCACGTCAGCCATTCATTCTTTTGGATCCATTAAAATGGCCGCGGAATTTCTATTTTAAAGTCCACAGCTCACTAGCTTGCTAGCTATTATTAAGGTTATTTAATCCAATTAACAAAACGCCCGCATTTCGGCTGTAATCGCCTGCCTGAAGAAAGTAGGTTTGTTATTGACTGTCCTGTCCTCGTTTCTTCCTTCACACGCGGAGCTGAGTAACCTTTAAAATGATGTCTTACAATGTGAATTTATTGGATCGGTCATTACGTTCGCTGTTTATAGAATATTTCACTAATTCTAATATAAATAAAAAGTGAAATATCTCTCTCAATTTTCATACAATTGTTGTTCTTCATAGTAAAATGTTTTTTACCCGCTTCAAATTGTTTTAATGCAGTTTCGAATTATCTGAATGGAAAGTGTTGATTAAAGTAACACATTTAACTTAGAGAATATTATTAATGAATTGAAGCTCGTCCAACATTAACATAAGCTATTGAAATGTTCACAGTTGACTGGATAGTTTTTTTCTGGAATACCAAAAGTCAAACAGACAAATTCCATAATTTTCTTAAGTTGTCTGTGAAACAGTTAGTTACAACAGTACAGAGTCACTAGTGTTAATTTTCGTTGCGAAATATAGACTAATGAAGTTTATTAAACTTAGGAAACATCGACTGGCTTATGAAAGTTTACTGTAGTTGTTGGACAGGTGCTAATTTCACGAAGCTTATTGCAGGTGCAACATACAACTGATTTAGTTAAACTTATTGCAGTTGATATATGTGCAGAGAGAAGCTTCTATTAATTATGAAACACCGACTGAAACAATTCGACTAACTTCTCTTATAAAACACAAAGTGAGTACTGACTTTGAAATGTTGTTTGATTTGGTAGGTTTAATCGATTTAATTTATTTTATCTACCATCAAATGAATTACTGCCTGAAATAAGAGAGTAATTGTTTATTTAATTATTGTATTTAAAATTCGTGTATAATATAAAGATGAGTGAAGTACAAGATATTAATAATGTATTTATCTCGACCGAGGGTCGCGGGTTTGCATCCCGTCGTGCCGAACATTCTCGCCTTTCAGCCGAGGGGGCGTTATAATGTTACGGTCAATCCCACTATTCGTTGGTAAAAGAGTAGCCCAAGAGTTGACGGTGGGTGGTGATGACTACCTGCCTTCCCTTTAGTCTTACACTGCAAAATTAGGGACGGCTAGCGCAGATAGTCCTCGAGTAGGTTTGTGCGAAATTCAAAAACGATGATGTTGTTGTTGTTGTTAATTAAGCACATAGATACACAATGGGCTATCTGTGCTCTGCCCATCACGGGTATCGAAACCCGGATTTCAGCGTGTAAGTCCGCAGACATACCGCTGAGCCACTGGGGGGTATTCAAAAACGAACAAACAAACAATTTATATCGATTCTATTGCATGAAATTATCAAACATTTCTATAATTCTTACTCCCTAGAGTGGCTTAGCAAATCGGATTCGATACCCGTGGTTGGCACAGTACAGACAGCTCACTGAGCAGCTTTGTGCTTGTCTTCAAACAATGTGCTTGAACAGGCTGCTATCTAGTGACTGAAACGAAAATTACAAATTTTCCCGATCATTTCTTATTGTTTAAACTTGCTATTCTCAACATTATGTATTTAACACACGTTTATGAACCTTAAACCTCAGTCGATATGGCCGTTTTTCTCGTTTTTCTTTCTTTAATTAATGCAAACTATAATTAAAACAATTTAACAGAATTCGACAGATAAAGCTTATAGGATAAGTACGTATTATGTAACCAAAACGTTTTGAAACATTTCGCTTTGAATTTTCTTTATTCGTAAAAACAATAAAAGCGTCTTCCCAAAGAACTGAGTTTACAGTAAGTTTTTCCAGTAAAGGTAAATAACACTGCGACAATCTTTAGAAATTAAACAACAAGACTTGCACTTCGATTTCCTTTCTTATGTCAATCAACTTTAATCAGTTAGTACTTATTTGTATCAGAAATTAAAAAATATCAAGATAAGCATAACCAACCGAGGCGTCCGGGGGACTGGTCCCCCCAAATCTAAACATATTGGACAAATATTCTTTTTCAGATTTTATACATGATAAACTCGTTTTGTAGCATTTAATACGAAGAAATAAAACTAACGTAAACTATTGTATTTGATTTGTTTTGTTTTAATGACTATTTTATTAAATATATACGATAATTTCAGCTTTTTAAATTTTTGGTCCCCTCGAGTGGAAAATCTGATGATGCCACTGAATATAACATATTGCTATTTATTACCACTAATCAATGCACACATAGTTAGAAATCACTTGTAGGTTATTATTTTTCTCGAAAATTTTTTTTTAATAATAATAACATTCCAGTAAACACCAATTTTTTTTCAAACACCAGATACGGAACTAAAGTCCATGCTATGTAAAAACCCCACTCACAAACACAAGACCAACATAATTTATTAAATACAATGTGATAACTGCCACGACTTCTATACTGGAGAAAAAAAGCAGAAAAATGGAAATCAGATTCAGAGAACAAAAAAAAACAAAACCACCTTCACATATTTTGGTTGCTGTTTTGAATTAAACACAAAGCTACACAATGGGTTATCTGTGCTCCAGCAACCACGGGTATCGAAACCCGGTTTTTAGCGTTGTAAGTTCGCAGACATACCGCTGAACCACTGGGGAGCATACTTTTTTTTTTAACCCTACAAATCAAACATGCACCAAACATGCTCATCCTTTCAGTCGTGGGGGCGTTATAATCTGACGATCAATCCCACTATTCGTTGGTAAAAGAGTAGTCCAAGAATTGGTGGTGGGTGGTGATGACTAGTTGCCTTTTCTATAGCCTTACACTGCTAAAATAGGGACGGATAGCACAGATAGCCCTCGAGTAGCTTTGCGCGAAATTCAAAACAAAGAAACAAATAATGTGCGCTAATCCTTACTTTGGAGCTTCGTATCAAATTTTATAGAATTGTAGTTCTGGTTTAAATTCTTTGTTTACTATTGGTTCAAATGGGATTCCTACTTCATTTTAAAATTCACAATTTTTAATACTCTTGTATATTTATGAAACTTCTTAATTCAATACAAAGCTAGATAGTGGACCTGTTTTGTATTATTAACTGTTCGTAGAATTAGTGCTTACCTTCTGAGAAACATTTATGAAAACAGACGTTTCTTGTAAAAGTTTTGTTATTGAAATAGCTCATAAGCTTAAAGATTAACAGATCTATAATAAATATATTAGATACGGCCAATCACAGTATAATTCAAAAACACTTTTAGAATACTAAAAGTGTTTTGGAGCTAAACATTTTCAAGAGGACAAGGAACAGCGCCACCTTTTGCAGAGGTCACAAAGTATTAATGATGATTTTAAAATAGGCCTTTGTGCTTACTCTTCCAAACGAACAAGATAAATGGTAAAAACATTAATTTTTCTGTGTTAATGAACTACATATATACATTTGCATTTTGTGTTCGCAAGAATTAAAATATAAAAAGCTCGTCACTTTCCGTTTAGGCTGTTAATGTTAAATGTTTTTCTAACTTTTTTTTTGGTTTACGATGGAGTGTGTATGTGTTTCTCTTATTTTTCTAAGGCTATCTGCCGAGCCCACCAGGGGAATCGAACCAGGATGAAAACAGGTATAACAAATGTCCATAACTACACTTTAACAGATCAATATTAATCAAACACGTACATTTTGACTTAACTTCAATATAGAATAATGTTCATAACGTCGAACATTTCGTTGTAGATAAATATGTAACTCATATAAATATCTACTTGAGACATTTCATAATTAAAATAAAATTAATTAAATATAATTTTGTTGTTTTTGGAGCAAACTCACACTGTGGATTGTACGCACTATTTATTTCACGGTAATAAAACCTCCGATTTTTGTATTGTAAGTCCATAGACTTAATTCTGTTTCAATGTTGTACTGAAACAAAGACTATAAAAATAGTAATTGTATCGTTCAAATATAGAAATTTCTCTTTTGAATTAATACAAGAAGAAATTAAGGTTCGTTTATTGTTTTCAATTCTCTATTTATAGGAAAATATGTTATTTTATATTTATTCCCTTACTCAACGTTAAAATAATAATGACACAATATACTATAGACATGATGTACGATAGACACGATACACTACAGACACAATATACTATAGACATGATGTACGATAGACACGATACACTACAGACACAATATACTATAGACATGATGTACGATAAACTTAATATACGATAGACACGATACACTACAGACACAATATACTATAGACATGATGTACGATAGACACGATACACTACAGACACAATATGCTATTGACACAATACGGTATTGACATCGTAGACTCATAATTACCTATTTGATCAGAATGTATATTTTTCAAATCCCAAATTTTATTTTGATATTACTGTGTTAACACATAACACATGAATGTTTATATTATACACTGTGGTGACACAGTGATACTGTCACAGTATATATTATGTACTGTGGTGACACATGTGTGTATATATTTTATCAAGTTCTAGAAATGAATCGTAATGCGTGATATTTACGATGACATGAAATATCGACACAATTTACAAATAAGCAAAAGAAGTTTTATACACATATAAAGACGCATGATTATATTCGAGGATCTTATATAAGGCGTTATAAAGTGTCAGCTTTAGAATGACTCCTATCCGTTCATTAGATGAATGAATTTACTAATTAGGTGTCTATTTCACAAGCTGCACATGTGCTTCACTCTTGAGATTACTGCACCTGTAGAATTTATGTCACGCGGCTTCCTTCACACAGCTAGTTAATTTTGATTAACATAGAGAGGTTTCGAACGCTGCTAGGAAATCCTCCTATGTCAACAGCTGATCCTGAGGGTCAGCTAGTGTAATGAATTCTCTCCAGCACATGGTGACCTAATTCTAGTATTGGAAACCTACTGTTCATTAGTTACTTGTAAACCAGTCACGGAAAATATCGATGAGTTCGTTGGAGTGTTCGCTGTTGTGCATCGTGACACCAAAACGGTTTACAAAACGGATAAACTATGTGTATTTAAAAAGAATAAAGAATGCTAATAAATCTAATGACGAACCTAATTGAAAACAAATTAGAAACGATTCAGTCGGACAACAAACAAACAGCTATGAAAATGGATAAATGTTGGAATGGAAAATTCTAATACGACGCTTGTCACTCTGACCTGACCACGCATAAGCTAACGTACTTTGAAACTGACATTCGATGTTGAAAATTATGTTGGCCCACTGGTATAATTACTTTTCTTCTTTTTTTCTCGTCGTTGCGTCCGTGGATACTTCTGTAACGAAAATCACTGTCGGTATTGTTTGTTATTTAAGCACAAAGCTACACAATGGGCTGTCTATGATATGCTCACCACGGGTATCGAAGCACGGTTTTTAGAAAGTAAATAAGCACGATTTGTTGATTTTGAATTTCGCGCAAAAAATACACGTCAGCTATCTGCGCTAACCGTCCCTCGTGTGTTTATTGTCGATGTTGTTTGTTTTGATTTTCGAGCAAAAATACACAAGGGCTATCTGGGATGGCTGTCCCTAGCTTAGTACTGTAAGAGTAGAGGAAGGCAGCTATTCATCACCACTCACCGCCAACTCTTTGGCTACTCTTTTGCCAATGCATAGTGGAATTAACTTTTACAGTATAACAGTCCAACGTATAGAAGGGCGAGCACATTTAGTGGGACGAAGATTCGAACCCGCGACCCTCAGATTTGGAAAAAACTTCGGGTTGTTACTCAGTACGACAACTGTATTAAATATTCAATAACCCACAAATTAGTTTGTTTTCAAAACTTTAACAGGAACATTTAAGATGGCAATTTAATTATCATTTAATTTTAATGATCATTAATTAAAAACATTTAACTGATTTAAGAAAAGGAAAATCCGAAATATGGGTGAAATTAATGCATGTTTTATCTTATTATTGTTGTATAAAACCATTTTCTTCAGAAAACATCAATTTACTTTTTATGTCACTAATAGTGCTGCCCCCTGGACAAAATTATGACCTGTGCGAACATTTTACTTGACACCCTGTAAAAATGACAAGAATTACTTATTGCAACGTCAAATTTTCCACCCCTTGGATTAGGCACCTTATAATGGGTCATTCGTCGCTTATTTCATTTGCTCAGACCTTCACCACTTAAAATGTTCATTATTTTCATCCGTCTATAATTACCCATAAGTCATTAGGAGTGGTGAAATTGTAAAATGTGCTGCTGCTACACAAAATATCATTTTAATCGGAAATGAAATGATATGAAACAATCAAAACAAAGTATATCTTGCTTTCAGTTTAATTCACTGATATGTTTAACACGTGCAATTGTTCCACAAATCTAAAACAATGTGATATTATCATGTATTAATTTAACTTAGTATGATGTATTCATGGCATTTTAAAATCAGCATAACGTTTACAACTGTTAATAGGTTCGAATTTACTTTTGTCGTAAATGGAGGACTTGAATTAGTACGTATTTTAACCACGAGATGGCAGTAAAGAACCAATTTGTGTTTCGTACGTTCACGTTAGTTCGGTGTGAGAACGTGCAGACAGGAATACGAAGCGCATTTGTTAACTTTTGTTATACATCCGCAAACAAAAGCAAAATAATCCTTAATGAAATAATTAACACAATCAGTGATAAATAATTAATCCTTATCTTTATCATTTTAATATTTTATCACTTTATTAGTATGTACATATCGAGTTCAAGGTGATCTAATCCAAAATAAGTAGGCTGACAACGTGAGTTTAGGTAAATAGAGATGTAGAGTCGGACCGACAGAGGGCAGTTAGTAATTGTTTGTTTGTTTTGGAATTTCGCACAAAGCTACTCGAGGGCTATCTGTGCTAGCCGTCCCTAATTTAGCAGTGTAAGACTAGAGGGAAGGCAGCTAGTCATCACCACCCACCGCCAACTATTGGGCTACTCTTTTACCAACGAATAGTGGGATTGACCGTCACATTATACACCCCCACGGCTGGGAGGGTGAGCATATTTAGCGCGATGCGGGCGCGAACCCGCGACCCTCGGATTACGAGTGCACGCCTTAACGCGCTCGGCCATGCCAGGCCATCAGTTAGTAATTAAATGAGCAGAAGAAAAGTTGGAAGAAACTTTCACTGTAAAAAATAAAACTCGTTCTCCTGACCTGAGATTTGCCTTCAGATATCAAAGAGTTTTCGTTTACTCTTTTAGTGTACGTGGCTGAAACTTATTTTTGAAGTCTTATGTTGAAAATAAATGAAAGAGCAACAAGAGAAGAAACTTTCACAATCAAATTTACCAAAAACTGACAACATTTATCTTCAACGAATATTATTTATAATCTTACTTTCAGTACTATGTTAATTCAGGAACTGTTTGTTTGTTTTTGGAATTTCGCACAAAGCTACTCGAGGGCTATCTGTGCTAGCCGTCCCTAATTTAGCAGTGTAAGACTAGAGGGAAGGCAGCTAGTCATCACCACCCACCGCCAACTCTTGGGCTACTCTTTTGCCAGCGAATAGTGGGATTGACCGTCACATTATACACCCCCACGGCTGGGAGGGGGAGCGCATGTTAATTCAGACTGTATCAGTTGTAAAATGTACGGATAAATTTTAAAATTTCTTGACTATCAAAATCCACTGGTCTTTATGGTCGGAGCCATTAAGGCTGTTTTCTTAATTACTGATCGAAGGGAAGGAAGCCAGTGAGAAGCATGCTGTTTATGGTGGGCTGCCACTATAAGGGACTGACTGACACTCTTATAACACAACTACTGTGGTATTGGTCGGATTCCAATCCGATTCGTCAGCTCCAAACTTCGGAGCTCCCAGGGATAGTCCGTGTCTTATCAACTCGTGTTGTGGTTTGACGGGAGTAGTCAAAACATGTGGGAGGAAAAGTAAGGACAGTTTTCGAAATTAAATACAAAACTAATTTTTAACTCTTTTTTTTTACTTTTAAGCGTGTTGTGCGTATCTTTGTCACATAAAATGTCGTGTAACTCATATAGATTCGAAACAGGTGAACTATTTTATGCAAATGATCCCAAAGAATGGCTGTATATGAATAATAGGGGTCAGTCATAGTAATCGTATTTTAACCCTATAATTTCGATCTGCCTTGTCTGAGGACCTTCTTCACCCCGCGGATAAACGGCAAGTCTTTGTGTTTTAAAACACAAAAATCGAACGAAGATTTCTGTGATGATTTGGTCTGATTAGACTTGTTTCAATGACCGTTTTATTAAACGAATATACCAGTTTCACCTTTTTAATTTATTGGTTCACCCTGAATAAAAAACCTGATTATGTCACCGAACGTAATACGTTGCTATTTATTACTGCTGATAAATGCACACATAGAAATAAGTTCTGTATCTTCCTTGTATGATATTACTCCGCCCTCCCCCACCAGCGGCACCGCGGGATGTCTGCTGGCTTACGACACTGAGAACTACATCAAACATGCTCGCCCTTTCAGACTTGGGCGTTATTATGTGACGGTCAAACCCACTATTCGTTGGTGAAAGAGTAGCTCAAAAGCAGGCGGCGGGTGGTAATAACTAGTTGCCTTCCTTTTCGTCTCGCGTTGTTAAATTCGGAATGGCTAATGCAAATAGTCTTCGTGTACCTTTGTACGAAATTCTAAACAAAGAAACAAACAAGAACATATGTTTAGGACACATCAAACAACCCACCTGTCAGATGTAGCACTGACAACATACCCCAAAGAACGACTAAACTATTTACAACGAACAGTCTATAGTAAATATCACATGAATTACTTTACATTGTATCAGAACTTCACAATATTATATGGTCTCTGTACCTAAATGAAATATCTCCCTTCTGAATACGAGGCCATGAAAATAAAAATAATTCATTATAATACTGAGGACAATATCATACTATTACAAGTGTTTCTAGTTCGAACTGATATTTTAAACATAAAAATTCTTTGTTTGTTTGTTTGTTTGTTTTGGAATTTCGCACAAAGCTACTCGAGGGCTATCTGTGCTAGCCGTCCCTAATTTAGCAGTGTAAGACTAGAGGGAAGGCAGCTAGTCATCACCATCCACCGCCAACTCTTGGGCTACTCTTTTACCAACGAATAGTGGGATTGACCGTCACATTATACGCCCCCACGGCTGGGAGGGGGAGCATGTTTAGCGCGACTCGGGCGCGAACCTGCGACCCTCGGATTACGAGCGCACGCCTTAACGCGCTCGGCCATGCCAGGCCTAAACATAAAAATGTGCTTACTTTTCTTCTCTCGGTAATATTTTTTTTAGAGTTTCATGTTGTATATGTATTTCACAGCAGTTATGTTTCAGTGGTAAGTAAATTGAGTTAATGATTCGAACAGTAGACAAAAACTCACTAATTTGGTTACAAGTGTGCGAGTCTCTCACTTAAAGTCAATATTCCAATTCACAGCAGACAGCCTGATGTGGCTTTGCTCTAAGAGAAACACACACACACGTGCTACTCACTCAAAATAAGAATTGTTAGTTTGATCCTTAAAGCACGTGTCTTGAATTAAGGTACTAAACTGAACAATTTCCAACGACTGTATAATGTTTAATTTATTCAGTTGGTTAGTAGAAAAATAAACCTTAATTTTCGTTAACGCCATCTATTAAGTTCGTCAAATATCAACATTCTTTGCCCAAAATTCAAGGAACTTGTGTAAATATTCTTAAAATAATTAAACGAGCTATTACACTATGTAGCACAAATTTTGTTCCTGGACAGTATGTGTTATTTCTTAATTTCTTACGTTGTAAAAGTACACAAAATTATTCCCTTCAAACTTTGTTTTGTGATCTGGATAATGAAATTTAGAAATTAACCTATTTTCTGTGTAAAAACGGGCAAATTTGCACATTTTTATTTACATAAAGGGCTCGGCATGGCCATGTAGGTTAAAGCGTTCGACTCGTAATCTGAGAGTTGCGGGTTCGAATCCTCGTCGTACCAAACATGCTCGCCCTTTCAGCCGTGGGGGCGTTATAATGTGACAGTCAATCCCGCTATTCGTTGGTAAAATAGTAGCCCGAGGGTTGGCGGTGGGTGGTGATGACTAGCTGCCTTCCCTCTAGTCTTACACTCCTAAATTAAGAACGGCTAGCGCAGATAGCTCTCATGTAGCTTTGCACGAAATTCCAAAAAACAAAAACAAATTTTCATAAGGTCTGAATAAAACAACATGTGAATCAAGATTTACATGTATTTATACCAAAGTTATACAAAAATGTTTAGAAGTGAGTAGTTTTTTAGAGATTTGCGACTGTAATGTAAATCACTTTTACGCATCGGCCCTGCAATATAGTCTGCCATCATGTTTACGTTGCACGATCCCAGGTCACAAAAGCAAACAATGTTTGAGAAAAAAATAGGTCTTTTCCCTTTACTTTAGGCACAAGCAATTGGGAAATAACACTTTCTGCCCAGGAACAAGAAAAAGTAAAAACTGTGTTTCGTAGCGTTATGTATAACACACACGTTCATAGTTTTTTCGTAATTTTAAAAAACGAACTTGAGACATATGAGACCACCGTTAAAAATTGTGTTATACAAACGCTGATCATCTGAGTGTTAAAATATTGTTCAACCATCAATAGTTTTTTGAGCCAATTCTTCTTATAAATTTATTTCCTTCTTCTTACACATTAATAAAACTCTGTACCTGAAAATAAACTAACAATAAGAAAGAAAAGCTGAATTAATTTTGAAGTATATTATGCGCCTACAAGAGGGCGCTAGTTTTTTGTTATTTGTTTCGGGAAGCACTTTTATTTATTTACGTTTTACATTCTATATTTTTTGTAACAATCTAGTGTGTGTGTGTGTTTTCTTGTAACAAAGCCACATTGGGGTATCTGCTGAGCCCACCGAGGGGAATCGAACCCCTGATTTTAGCGTTGTATATCCGTAAACTTATCGCTGTACTTAGCGGGGGGAGTTACAATCTAATACCATGCTTATTTCCAACAAACCCAGATATTGGATACGTATCAAAAATCTTTTGATAAAGAAAACGTATAATTTATGGTGTGTGTTTTTCTTGTAACCACATCAGACTACCTACTGTGTCCACCAAGAGGAATTAAACCCGTGATTTTAGGTCGTAGGTCCGTAAACTAACCGTAGAAGATATGATTTAGAGATATATTCGATTTGTTATAAGGTAATATACGAGTAATTAAGTTATGTAGTATCAATACGTTCTGTCGAATGTGAGTTTTTTTTTTACATTTCCTGTACTGCATGTGTCAGGAAACGTTACATTGTGAACTTGCAGCGGGGAAAGTGATCTGTTTCATTTTCAAGCCCCCCAGTGGCTCAGCGGTATGTCTGCGGACTTACACGCTAAAATCCGGGTTTCGATACCCGTGATGGGCAGAGCACAGATAGCCCATTGTGTAGCTTTGTGCGTAATTCAAAATAACAAATTCATTTTCAATCACAAAGCCATATAAAAGGCTATATGTGTTTTATTCCCCGCCGGGAATCGAGCCTCGGACTTTAGCTTTATTACGGGGAGTTCTGTTTGTTTGTTTGAATTTCGCACAAAGCTACTCGAGGTCTATCTGCGCTAGCCGTCCCTAATTTAGCAGTGTAAGACTAAAGGGAAGGCAGCTTGTCATCACCACTAACCGCCAACTCCTGGGCTACTCTTTTACCAACGAATAGTGGGATTAATCGTCACATTATAACGCCCTCACTGTTGAAAGGGCGAGCATGTTTGGTGCGACGGGGATTCGAACCCGCGATCCTTAGAATACGAGACGAACACCTTAACCCACCTGGCCATGCTGGGCGTAGGGAAATTCTGAAAGAGCGAAACTTATGCAGGATTGTAAGGTATTTACAAGGGATTGAAACGATAATAGAAAATGTGGTACAGAAAGGATAAAAACTGTGCATTAATGTGATGGATTACCTTGACGATCATTGTGCCGGTCGATATAGAAGTTGAGGGAAAAAAGGAAATAATTTGTGTATGGTATTCATCGTCCAGGGAAAGCTCGTGACAGAGTGCGAAAAGAGCGCTTAATAAAAAGGAAAGTGTCTGATCTGTATATGTGTGGAAAAAGTGGAAACTTTGTAAGATGTGTGCTGGAGAAGTGGGAGTCCACCAAGGATCAGTATTGATGTTCAGAACATTTCTAGGCACAACACTTTGAGACAAGTGTCATGGTGTATGCATGCTACTTGCAAATGATGACGTACTTTGTGGATATAACCAACGTGAAGTACAAATGAAACCGGAGAGACCGAAATAAGGTCTAGAGAGAAATTGTTTAGAAAAAAATAAATACAAAGTGCACAGCAGCAAAATTCAGTGGAACGGAAGTAAGAGAGAAATACAAGGTGCTTCTTGACGGTGAAGAGTTAAATAAGGTGGAAACGTTATATATCCTGGATCAATTGAGCACGCGGATGAAGAAGAGAGTGAAGCGGTCGAGGAAAGAATAAGCAAAACATGAATGGAGTGGAGAAAAGTCATTAGAGTGGTGTGTGACAGATACCAATAGTGAAGATTTATAAACCCGCGACAAGACCAGTCAAGTTAATAAAATTTGGATAAATTAGAAGGAAGACATTGTAGAGGTGTATGACAGTAAAGCAGAATGGGAAGGTTTTTCAAATAGTGATAAGACCAACCGAGGCTAAATGATGGGATGATAAGACCAACTGAAGCTAAATGATGGAGTGATAAGACCAACCGAGGCTAAATGATGGAATGATAAGACCAACCGAGGCTAAATGATGGAGTGATAAGACCAATCGAGGCTAAATGATGGAGTGATAAGACCAATCGAGGCTAAATAATGGAGTGATAAGACCAACCGAGGTTAAATGATGGAGTTTAGGAAAAGCAAATGGTGAACATGGTGGAGATGTGGTGCATAGCAGGGGTGTTAATTAAAAACTGTGTCAGAAACGAAACAATTAGAGAGACAGAGGAAGCAGTACATATCTGATATAAATATCAGAAATGGGCGTCAGAGACATTACCAGTAATAAGATATCTTATATAAATATCAGAAGTAGGTGTCATAGTCATTAATAATAATTAACTCTACTAATATCCAAAAATATAAAACAAAGTTAATGTAAAGTGCCTATTCACTATTCTTTATCGTGACGTGAGTAATAATTATTTTTGAGATTTCTTTCCATAATCGATTTAAAATAGTAACTAAACTGTTAGATATTGAAACATATATATATTAAAGTACTTCTCAGTGTGTATAATTAGGGCCAATTTAGCCCGGTTCTCAAACACAAAGTAGACCTCAAGTGCAAACACTTATTAATTTTCGCGACTTGTTTATGTGCCTCCCCTTCAGACCAAAATATGACACACACTCCCCTTCAGACCAAAATATGACACACACTCCCCTTCAGACCAAAATATGACACACACTCTCCTTCAGACCAAAATATGACACACACTCCCCTTCAGACCAAAATATGACACACACTCCCCTTCAGACCAAAATATGACACACACTCCCCTTCAGACCAAAATATGACACACACTCTCCTTCAGACCAAAATATGACACACACTCCCCTTCAGACCAAAATATGACACACACTCCCCTTCAGACCAAAATATGACACACACTCCCCTTCAGACCAAAATATGACACACACTCCCCTTCAGACCAAAACATGACACACACTCCCCTTCAGACCAAAATATGACACACACTCTCCCAGTTTCGAGCTGAAAATTATCCACAAAATTTAAATATTCAAATTACATTTAATTTTTCTTTTAGGCTAATGATTGTCTTAATTTATTGTCATGTATCATCAACTTTTAATTTTATTGTAGTCGTTGTTGTTGTTGTTATTGTTTTGAATTAAGCAAAAAGCTACACCATGGGCTATCTGTGCTCGGTCCACCACGGGTATCGAAACCCGGATTTTGGCGTGTAAGTCCGCAGACATACCGCTGAGCCACTGGGGGGCATTTTATGGTAGTCAGTTTGGTTGTTTGTTTTTGAATTTCGCACAAAGCTACTTGAGGGCTATCTACGCTGGCCGTTCCTAATTTAACAGTGTAAGATTAGAGGGAAGGCAGCTAGTTATCACCACCCACCGCCAACTCTTGGGCTTCTCTTTTATCAACGAATAGTGGGATTGATCGTAACATTATAACGTCCCCGCGGCTGGGAGGACGAGCATGTTTGGTGCGACAGGGATTCGAACCCGCAAACTTCGGATAACGAGTCGAACGCCTTAACACGCTTGGCCACGTATTATAGTCAGAGACATCAAAAGATGGAAGTGGTTCGGGCCTCCCTGTACTTCTGAAAGAGTTTAGGTGCAGCCAGTAATGACAATACTAGAAAATCAGTAATGTTTGTAGGAATGCTTCTCTGCGTATCCTGACCAGTCTGCTGTTATTTTAATTTTGGGTATTCTAAAATCATTTTGTGAAGTATTTATTTTCTATGTTTCTACTTTTCACGCTCGTAATGCAGTGTCCGAAAACAGAAAGATGAAACGTCAACTCGAAAACAGGAGTTATGGAGTGATAAAAATTAAAGCAAAGAAAGGAAACAACAAAACTACAAATTTTACGAATAAACGAAGCGACCCGAACGTATGTATGCAGCAAATACCGAAACGAACAGAAGGTCACGTGATTCTTAAGGCTGATTTGAGATTTTTGTTTATCTGGTTAAAACGATTGCACTTTTCTACCTGTGTGATTCATTTTTGTTTAGTTTCTTAAAAAAAATGTTCAACATTAGGGCTTTAGTCTAAATTATACATTTTATATAGTTTTTCTAAACGTTTTGGCTACCATAATATAAGTATGCATTCCACCTTTCATATATATTTCCTAGAAACGTTGCATTCTGAAGCTTTAATACAAATTAAATATTTTGCACAATGTCTCTTGAAAGTGGGACTTTATAAAAGTTTTTTCTGTAGTCTTTCAAGAAATCTTGGATGTTAATGGTTCACTGTACATTACGCCTTTTATATGGTTTCTCCAGAAATGCGAGGTATCATTATAACTTTAGGAATAGCTTTTCTACGTTAGTTAATAAGGTAAATGCGTCCAGCCCATGTTTAACGATTCGAATATACTTTGATATTACAATTCTACATTGCCTGCCTGTTATCAAAAAGAGGTCAGATTTTAGCTATTTGTTACATTTGATTGTTATAACGATAAAAGTATAATTGACTGAACGACATTGGTATTGTTTGGTTTTTGTATTTGTTTTGGAATTTCGCACAAAGCTACTCGAGGGCTATCTGTGCTAGCCGTCCCTAATTTAGTAGTGTAAGATTAGAGGGAAGGCAGCTAGTCATCACCACCCACCGCCAACTCTTGGGCTACTCTTTTACCAACGAAAAGTGGGATTGAACGTAACATTATACACCCCCACGGCTGGGAGGGCGAGCATGTTTAGCGCGACGTGGGCGCGAACCCGCGACCCTCGGATTACGACCGCACGCCTTAACGCGCTCGGCCATGTCAGGCCTGGTTTTTGCACGAATTCAATAACATTCATTCCTATGAAATTTCTAAGTCATTTTTAACAGTTTCTCTTCAGGTACATTGTGCTACGGTGTTAAGGGTAAACATATCACAAATCTTCGACTTTTGACACAGTAGAAGGTAATGTATTTATTATCAGTTAACGCCCTCTAGTTTCTGTAACACAATGGCCATCACTAGGTAATGGTAACTGTAATAGGTTCTGCTCTGTAATAAAGTTTATTCAAGCATCTTTTAATCCTAACAAAAAAACTAAACGACCGAAGTCCAATATATAATAATAAACTATCGATTAAACGTTTCATATTAATTTAAACACGTAAAAATTAAATAAACTTACATTTCTTTACATGTATGTTCGGGTGTACCGTTTCAGATATTCTGAAGAAACGTCTTTTGTTGTCTAGCTTTCACAAGCTTATTTTTTAATACCTACTATAAAGGAGTTTTCTTCTGAAGGAAATAAATTGTAAAGATGTAATATAGTCATTTCCTATACTTTTAAGGAAAAAGAAACGGTTATAATGTGGAAAATAACGTACAGAAAGTTAGAAACTACCAGTTCTTATTGTTATCGTTTGGTAGTTGAGTTGTTGTTTTTTTTTGTTAGTTTGTCTAACAATGCGTCATTGGTAAAAATACACTTTTCACTTGTATGTGCTTTAGTTCCCGGGGTAGGTGGGCGAGTTCCCACATCCCTCTGGGATTAATTCAGCTAAATACACACGTGACTCAGAAAATGGAAATTTTAACACAAGAATAGAGGTAGTTTGATTAATTAAGAACCTAGCGAGAAGAGAATAAAAAGAGCTCGATGATAAAAACTGATTAATTAACATTTAGAAGTTAGTGTATTTCAGTATTCATTTAGTACTCAGTGTCTTTCTTTTAAGTTCTCCAGAACACACAGTCCAACTGAAATACTCTTTAATTTAAAAATGACTTATTTCTTGGATCATTTAAACTCTGAGATGTTTTTGTTTGTTTGTTTTATGTAGTAGATTCGTTATATATCTTATGTCTCGTCAGAGGTATTATATAAAAAAATGGACACTGTTTTAAGTTATTAATCTAAAGTGACATTTTGTAACACATCAGAATGTATAGTTAACTAGTGATATTTAATGTGTCAAAACTAGTGGTATGTATGTTTCACTGTGATTAATTAGGACATATCACTTCAGTTTTAAGGTTAGATAATAATAAATGGAAACGTGTTGTTGTCTGACGTACATATTTTTTGTCATCTTTAATTACAAATCTTATCACTTCATAGGTTTCTAAGTTAACAGTGATACTTGGGTTACGCTTAAGGTAATATGAGGATACCTATAGAAATAACAGTTAGATAGGAAATGGCCGCGAGCCAACAATCGAACAAGACTACATTGATCTGTTAATAACATCACACGGAGGTCTTTTTGGCGCATGTGCAACAAAAGTCTCACAGACGGATTACTTTGGTTTTGGTTTTGTTTTTGTTTTTTTCACGATAGCTCTAAGGTGATGAGGTTTAGTGTCAGCCTCCGAGTTAAATTATTGTGACAGTTTCACGTGTAAGTGTATTAGAATAATAAATTCAGTTACTTTCTACAGCAAATATCTTTATGGATCTGTATAACTGGTAACATAAATATATCACAGACAAGGCTTCAGAAAACTAATTTGATAGTCGTTAAAGCATTTTGTACAACCTAACGTCATTAAAAATAAACACCTTAAAACTTCCATTGTAGGTATTTATTACTATCGTGTATAATAAACATTTTATTTCAAAAGTTTTAAATGAAAGAAAAAGTAATACACCTGGTCATATGAAACGACTGTGTCATTAATTCCATATTAAATCACTTTGTGCTTTAATCGAATTTAAATGTATATTTTTAAAGAAAATAATGGGTGTAGAAAATGTTATTTTCTTCTTTATAATTATAATCATACGCTGTTACTTATTATATTTTTACTTCATAATATAACTCATAACTACCTGTCGCAGGCTATTATCTTACGATCTCCAACGTTTAGTTTTAGCAAAGAAATAATAATTTAGGTTTGTTTGTTTTTGAAATTCGCGCAAAGCTACTCGAGGGCTGTCGGCGCTAGCCATCCCTAATTTAGCAGTGTAAGACTAAAGAGAAGGCAGCTAGTCACCACCACCCACCGCCAACTCTTGGGCTACTCTTTTACCAATGAAGAGTGGGATTGACCGCGCATAATAACACCCCCACGATTTAAAGGGCGAGCATGCTTGGTGGCACGGGGATTCGAAACCGCTACCCTCAGATTACGAGTCTAATTTAAGTAACATGAAATCAAGAAAACTGATTTGGTAAAGTATATATAATGCAGACAGTCACTTATTCTTACACAGGGATAATTATTTAACAATAATTACAGGTGGAAAGAAATATAATCGTTGTCGATCGAATTTTCTAAATTCTCAAGAATTAAATAAGCCAAGTACGAAACATAAACATTTATATCATGCATTCTTTCCAAAATTTATCAAAACAACTCATTAAATATTGTTTTTCTAAAATATATTTTGTAATAAAGTTGTTGTTCATTTAAGTTGGTAAAAAAGTAGCCCAAAAGTTGGCGATGGGTGGTGATGACTAGCTACCTTTCCTCTAGTTTTACAATGCTAAATTAGGGACGTTTAGCGCAGATAGCCCTCCTGTAGCTTTGCTTGAAATTCAAAATACAAACGAACTCGCTGTGACGGATGTATAACACAAGTAATGTGATAAATGTAAAAGTAAGCGACACGGAAGAACACAAACAGTGTGATAAGTGTGAAAGTAAGCGACACGGAAGAACACAAACAGTGTGATAAGTGTAAAATAAGCCTCCCAGTGGTACAGCAGCATGTCTGCGGACTCACACCGCTAGAAACCGGGTTTCGATACCCGTGGTTGGCAGAGCACAAACAGACCACTGTACAGCTTTCTGTTCAGCTCCAAACAAAACGTGTTCAACATTTTTATACACCACAATAATTTTTTATTGCCAAACTCAAACTAAACAAATCGCTATTTTTGCTCTGCGTACCCTGGATATCAAATCCTCAATTTCTGCGTTATAAGTACCCGGAGAAACCTGCGGTGAACTGCATTGAAAGGAGTGACCAGTTACAGGGTCTGTTATCAGTAAGACACCTACTTTTGACTTTCACACTGAGTAAAGTTTCGAATACTGATGGGATTTTATCTTAATCGTCGTAAGTTTTTGTGGTTTTCAGAGTTAGTAAACTCCTTGGTCCTGTTTATTTCAATTGCTGTAATTTCTTTTTCACACTGAGTAAATTTCCTGATACTGATTGGATTTTATCTTAATCGTCGTAAGTTTATCTGGTTTTCACACTGAGTAAACTTCTTCACCCTGTTGGGTGTTTATTTTGACTGTTGAAAGATTTTCTGAACGATTGACTCGTGTTGCATTAATATCAGATATTTGACAACAAGTTTACACAAGACCTGAATGAACTTAAAGTGATCATACTGGCCATCGCGTGCCTGTGGTAACATCTGTGGTCTCTTGTGATTTTACTGAACTTGTCGTTAGAGCTAGTTTAAGCTCAGTAGTTTTTATTTAGCGAAATTGGAAGTTTTGTCAAAAAACATTATCCCATCGTTAACGTTTAATTAGTCTTAATGTAATAATCGGCATTACCTTTTCATAAACTAAAAGTAAATAAAAGTTAATCACAGAAGACAGTGTCTCACGTATTAACATCTCACGTTTATAAATTCGGTTGCTTGTGTTTGAATTTCGCGCAAAGCCACACGAGGGCTATCTGCGCTTATTGCTCCTAGTTTAGCAGCGTAAGACGAGAGGGAAGGCAGCTAGTCATCACCACCCACTACCACCTCTTGGGCTACTCTTTTACCAACGAATAGTGGGATAGACCGTCGCATTATAAGGCTACCACAACTGAAAGGGCGAGCATGTTTGGTGTGACAGGGATTCGAACCCGCGACCCACGGATTACGAGTCGAGCTTTTTTCTCTTTATTCATCCCACCTCAAAGAGGGGGTATAAACAAAAATACATAAAATAAAACACTAGTTAAATAATTAGCATATGGAGAGAAAACATTGCAAGATACCACCTTGTTACAAAATCACAACGAAAGGTATAAAGTGAATTAGAAAATTGAAAGGATTTGTTTGTTTGTTTTGGAATTTCGCACAAAGCTACTCGAGGGCTATCTGTGCTAGCCGTCCCTAATTTAGCAGTGTAAGACTAGAGGGAAGGCAGCTAGTCATCACCACCCACCGCCAACTGTTGGACTACTCTCTTACCAACGAATAGTGAGATTGACCGTCACATTATAACGTCCCCACGCCTGGGAAGGCGAGCATGTTCAGCGCGACTCGGATGCGAACCCGCGACCCTCAGATTACGAGCGCATGCCTTAACGCGCTCGGCCATGCCAGGCCTAATAGAAAAGAAATAATGGTTAGCGGTAAGTATCTAAATCAAATTACACGAAAAACATTAATAAAACAAAGAAAACAATGGAACACTTGTGATGAAAAAGAAAGCTTGTAGAAAAGACTTCACTTCATCCTGACAGGTATCTTTGTTACCAACCTACCGTTATAGTGATATAGTAAATGAAGCACTAGTTAAGTAATTAGCAAATGGAATAGAAAAAAACTTTGCAATAATTAGTTGTAAGTTTTAAATCAAAATACACAAAAACCTTAATATAACAAAGAAAAGAATGGAACACTGTGATAAAAAAAGAAAACTCAATTGTAGAAAAGAACACATTTTATGTTAACAAAGCACATAACAGGTATCCGTGTTCTCCCTTTGTATTCAACCTACCGAGACAATGAATAAAAGACACTTAATGAGTCATGTAACACACACTTATGATAATGTAATTGTATATGTTTGCGTAAACGCACTTTATAGAACGAAATTAAATGAAGTTTGCGATTGCGTGCTAACTGAAAAGACCTCGCAGACTGAATAACAAGCCGTGCAAAACTAGTTAATAAGCGAAAAATATTTAAATCCCGACCAGATAAGAGATGATGAAATCCCACTAACTGGCATCTCCTCCAGACCCAGTTGGAGATAGGGCATCCATAATAAAATTCCAGTAAAGCATACACATAGGACCATAAGGGCTGGACAGAAGGGCACACGAAAAACAGATGGTCAATGGTTTCCCGCGTTAGTGCACAAAAAGTGCACAACCCCGTGGGATGTCTATCCATGTGTACCAACTTAACATTAGTAGTCACCGCCAGCAACCATAACAAATAATCCACAAATGATGAAAAGGTAGATTTGCGAATGAGTGTCCAATCGTCTGGAGGAACAATATTCCCCCAAAAGGATGGACCAGAGACATGATGAGCAAGTGTACAATTCAAATAACAAAACAACTGCTTCAGAGTTAATCCCCTAAAATGGACTCGTTGATTAGAAGAGTCCACAAAGTACAAGTCTATTTCATGCTGTGTCGAGGACAGCGGAGCTGGTTGAGTAGACGTGAGCGCCAGCCAATCTTCAGAAAATGCATCCGTCAAAGAAGCGAGATGTGAAACAATGGTATTGACATTAAACAACATATCGACATCCCTACACGTTTCTACAACCGCCTCCACAGGGAGAAATCCTGGGAGCACCTCATACAATAAGTGTCGTACAAGTACCAATCCTGCTTTGATAAATTCAGGAAAATTAAACGTGTGTGACCAAGTATCAACAAGAACAGGATAAAGAAACAACGATTTGTCGAAAACATGTGATGAAAGAGGAACAGGGACAAGCCCTTTATCCTCAAGTAGTACCTTCCATGAGGAACAGGGGCAAGCCCTTTATCCCCAAGTAGTACCTTCCATGCACGAAACATTTCTTGAATAAACTTGGAGAAGACCTTCACATACCTCGGCAAAATCCAGCATTGAAGAGCCCGAAATCCCAATGCGAGTTTACCATAACAAGAGAAAAACCCAGAAAGAAGTTGCCTCAAAGGCGACGCACAAGAGCCGTCCAAACATCTCTCCAGCAATCTCAAGCGAAAAGCAAGTTTACGAACGTGTATATCTACCAAACTGATTCCCCCACTAGCAAAATTCTTGGTCAAGATCCAATAAGCAACCTTATGAATACCACCCCGCCACACGATATCTAATACACTTTGACGAAACCGAGCTTCAAATTGCTGTGGCAATGGGAGGATTTGCAATGGATGCCACAAAACTGACGCCACCAAGACATTCACCACGATAGATTTGCCCTTAAACGATAGGGAACGATATCTCCAGGACACCAGGATACTAGAGACTTTGAGCAAAACTCCCCACCACGTATCCTGCAGCATAACATCAAATTGAGAATGAAAAACAATACCCAAAATCCGAATAGGATTCTGGGAGATTTTAAACTCTCCCAGGACATACTCATTAGAAGAGGCCAAGTTCCCAACCCAGAGACCCTGACTCTTTGTCTCATTAATCCTACCACCCGAAGCCCGACCAAAGATACTACAAACATCCAAAACGTATGGCAAGGAATAAGAATCTTGTAAAGTCAATGTAGTGTTGTCAGCATGTTGATAAATAAGGGACGGTGTGTTGAGGAACCCATCACCCCCAATACCTATAATCTAGTCATGATGGACCAACACAGTTCTCAATGGTTTAACACTGAGAAGATAAAGCTAAGCAGACATTGGGCAGCCTTGACGAATACCTCGAAATAAGGAGAACCTATCATTGAGAAAGTCATTAAACTTAACACAGCTAGAATTATCAGTATAACATAGTTTAATCCAATTAACAAAAGTCGAGTTGAAACCCACTCGCACCAGAAGTTGAAATAAATAGTCATGGTTCACCCGTTCAAAGGCTTTCATTTGATCGAGCTTCAAAAAAAATCCCCCCCTTGTCCTGTACGTTCTAAAGATTGGAGAACCAAAACTTTGTTTGTTTGTTTTGGAAATTCGCACAAAGCTACTCGAGGGCTATCTGTGCTAGCCGTCCCTAATTTTGCAGTGTAAGACTAGAGGGAAGGCAGCTAGTCATCACCACCCACCGCCAACTCTTGGGCTACTCTTTTACCAACGAATAGTGGGATTGACCGTCACATTATACACCCCCACGGCTGGGAGGGCGAGCATGTTTAGCGCGACGCGGGCGCGAAACCGCGACCCTCGGATTACGAGTGCACGCCTTAACGCGCTCGGCCATGCCAGGCCGAACCAAAACTAAAGTTAACAGATTATCAATGAGAGGTATACAACCAGATTAATTAACTGACACTAAACTAGATATTACGGTGGAAAGGCGTCGAAACAGCACTTTAGCCAATAACTTGTGGTCAGTACACAGCAACGTCAGTGGCCGACTATTAACCACCAACGGTCGATCCCCGCCCTTCGGAATAGGAACAGTCACCCCAATGCACATAGAATGGAGCAACTGTTTGGAGTGACAGAGATCGGACAAGACGGTTACAAAATAACGGTAAAAAGTAGTCGTGAAATTCTGATGTAAATCCATCAAGACCGGGAGATTTTTCCAGACGGTAAACCAGCCAGTGCAGATAACAATTCCGAGGCTGTGAAAGGTGCATCACACATACGAGCTTGCTCAGAGGAAAGCGTTTTATCGATAAAGTTGAGCACCATATCTACACCATCCTGGTGAACTTCTTTAGTATACAAAGTAGAATAATAGGGATGTAAAACACCAGGTATATAATCCACATCGAACACCTCATTCCCTCCTTCAGTAACCATGGATCGAAACTCTGTCCGACCCTGCCGAACTTTCTCCCACGCAAAAAGTAAGAGGTTGACCTTTCGCCCTCCTCGAACCAACGAATATGTGAACGAATTCGAGCCCCTTCAATGACGCCATGATCAAATTTCTCCAAGGTCTTCTTCATTTGCATATAGCTTTTCCCTTGACCGAGTAGGACAACTTGCCAATTTACGCAACCCACGAGCAATGGAATGTTCTAACTTACGTTTCTTAAATCGAAAGTCACATGAGAGACGAAGCGAATATCGCTTGGTAATATCACGGATTGCATTTTGTAAGGTCGCATACCGAGAGATCTTTTCACGACCATGTACTTGCCAACTGCGACTTCTTTTGATTAAGACTGTGATGGTATTTATGTATTCAACATCTCTCAAAAGCTGATTATTAAAGTGCCAGTAATTTGGACCCGTAACAACTTGAGATAAGTTAAGTTTGAAGCTTAACAGAGAATGATCGGTAGCAGGAAACCACATCGTATGGAAACTACTGACAGCACCCAGCAGGTTAGCGGTAATCAAGGCCCTGTCTAGACGGGAAGTGATCAAATCTCCAAGAACAAAACGCCTCCACGTGAAACCAGGGGTATTTGATGTTAATAATGAATGTGCATCCAATAAACCGAACCTTGTAATGAGCTGTTCAAAGGCTAGACGACTAGCATAGCGGAATAAACGTGTAGGAAACTTTTCACGCGTTTCGTCCAAAACACAATTAAAATCCCCATCTATTGTCAATCTCGAGCAGTCATCTAAAGAAAAGTCTAATGAACGAAAACAATCCCGTCGTTCGTAAATGTCACGTGGCGCATAAACAGACGACAGTTTAAATGATAAATTCGTAAATGTGAACCTTAACGTATCACTCGACCACCCCGATCCGAGAAATCATGCATAACTTTGTCACTCAAATATAACAAAATAGCCACACCCTGACGTCCATTACGTGATTATTGACAAAATCAGCACCCTTCCAATATTCCGTGACAACTTCAATAAAATCATCAGTAAAAAAAAGTACGACAATTTGCTGATATTATGCAAACAGTTACAATTCAATACACCCACCCTAAGTGATTGGATCATACTAAGATAAAAGACATGGTATGAATAAACAAATTAATGTGGTAGAAAAGATATCAACATGTAGTACAAAATGCACCATGTAAAAGCACATTATTAACTTGTACAATATCGTAATGACACAAAAAATAAGAAGAAAATTAGCAAATAGGTAACTACTGTTGAGACACGGTCTTAGGCTTCGCCTTAGAGAGACGCAGTACCGTTATGTCCGATAAACGTTTCCGTCCACCAACTTTCTTCTTGGTCCCAGAAGTGTCCGACGCCACCACACTCGCATATTTCCATCGGCGAGATACAGGTTCCACAACAGCACTGGTGATTGACTCACCTCGAACCTGTGAGGGTTGGAAGTGGCTATCTTAATGTCGGCGTCCAACAGAGGGTTGACTACTAGCTCGTTCTCTTGCACCTGCAGGTCGATCACCCTTATCTGATTCTACACTTTCAACAGGGGTCTGAGCCACTATAGGACTATCGCGAGGGAGAGGCGGGAAAACCCCAAGCTTAGGACAACGATGACGCACGTGACCTTGCTCATGACAGTTCCGGCAAATTAATTGGGGACAATATACAGATGATCCGCACTCAAACACAAATGACACACTTTCATTTGATGGTCATGTTTTACCTTAAGCATTAGAACCTTTCCCACGGGATCAGTATCCTTCACGACATAAGATGTACACGTGGCACTAAACGAAACACGAACATGGCGAACACCTAAATAAATACCTTGGTCACGTTTCCATACAAAAGGACTTTTAACCTCACATTCAAAGTTCTCCAACTTCTGTAAAAGTACAGCATCGTCGGTATACTTGGGTACATCCATGAAACGTACAGTAACTGTACGTTTAGTAACCCCATTCGTGAAGTAATGCACTCCATTAACCAATAAACCAGAATCAATCGCCATATCGACAAAAGCAGCCTCACAGCCACCAGGTCTTGGAACAATTGAAGTTACTGAAGCCGCTCCAAAAGGTGAACAAACTGCATGGATAACTTTACCACCATGGCTGGCATTAGGACATTCAACAAAAAGAGTACGTCGCATAACATCAAGTACATCAACGTCATTAAAAGACATCGCTACTACAAAGGGAAATAAAAAAACAAAAATGATTAGTAACACAAGAGAGAATTAATATTCAGAAAACGAGGCCTAGCGAAAATATAAAAAATAACATATAATGGAGCTCACAAACACACGTCTGCACTCGAGAACAAGTCGAGCGCCATCTGGCCATGCCGGGTTAATTCGGTTGCTTAACATGGTAAATATTTTATAGACCTGAATAATACACCTTTATATCCTATTGGTTTAATGCATATTTAACAAATATCTCTTCCTGTCTATTAGTTGAGTGAATCGTTTGTTTGTTTGTTTTGGAATTTTGCACAAAGCTACTCGAGGGCTATCTGTGCTAGCCGTCCCTAATTTAGTAGTGTAAGACTAGAGGGAAGGCAGCTAATCATCACCACCCACCGCCAACTCTTGGGCTACTCTTTTACCAACGAATAGTGGGATTTACCGTCACATTATACGCCCCCACGGCTTGGGGGGCGAGCATGTTTAGCGCGAACCCGGCACCCTCGGATTACCAAGCGCACACCTTAACGCGCTAGGCCATGCCAGGCCCCTCGAGTGAATCTGTTAAATTATTAATTATACCAAGTAAGTTTTACAAGCGATAAGACAACTGAGAGAAAGCTACCATGTAACAGACAGAGAAGATTGTGAGAGTCGTAAATAAAATGTGTTTCTGTATGTAATTCACATACGTTGTACAAGTCGTTTTCTTTAATTTAGACCCAGTCGGCGTTATTAAGAATCCGTCGCAATGAACTTAAGAATGCAGCCTGAGTGTGTCTCTCTCTGTCCGGGGCCCGGCATGGCCAAGCGTGTTAAGGCGTGAGATTCGTAATCTGAGGGTCACGGGTTCGCATGCCCATCGCGCCAAACATGCTCGCCCTTTCAGCCGTGGGGGCGTTATAATGTGATGGTCAATCCCACTATTCGTCGGTAAAAGAGCAGCCCAAGAGTTTGCGGTGGGTGGTGATGACTAGCTCCCTTTTCTCTAGTCTTACACTGCTAAATTAGGGACGGCTAGCACAGATAGCCTTCGAGTAGCTTTGTGCGAAATTTCAAAACTAACAAACAAACAACACAAACTCTCGGTCCGGTTGATTGTATAGAAGTTCCTGGTAGTAACGATACTTCTATCTAATAAACAAATGTTATCAATATAGTGTACTCATGAGAAACATCAATATATATAATAAAAAAACATGAAAACTGTGTCTTCTCACATCCTGTTACAGGATGTATACTTTATGACATAAGTTGTCGTGGTTTGTGTTTGGAGAAGGCTGCTTGACATATGGAACTTTGACACCTTAAGAAGCCTAATGTCGAAGAGCTGTAATCATACATAACTGAAGAGACTAAATCTTCACATAAAATATCTCAATTTCTGGTTGAAGGTGCTAAGTTTGACATTTGACCACATGATTCACAACACTTCATATATAGTTACTGTTGAATATGCTTATATTTTACATTTGTTACCCTTAATCATGGTTGTATAAACCTAGTATTCATATACATTTACTGTTGGATATTCTTATATTTCACATGTGTTACTGTTGATTATGGTTGTATAAACCTAGTATTCATTTACTGTTGGATATTCTGATATTTTACATGTTTTACCCTTGATAATCGTTATATAAACCTAGTATTCATATACATTTTCTTCATTTACTGTCGGATATGCCTTGATTTGACGTGTGGCACCTTTGTTGATGATTGTAGAAATCCAGTCTTCATGTACATTACTTTGACCTGTCGCTGGAAATTCCTAGACCCGATCGATATAATGCAATTTAGGACTATAATTCATGTTTGTAAAGGCTTAGTCTTATGAGGCTGTACCAAATTCATTCTTGGAAAGACCTTAAGAACCTTTAATTATAAGATTTAGCGCACCTTCATTCAGTATATTTCAGAACACATCGCGAAATGGTTTCTTTTTTAATCCTTCTGAGTGAAGTAACAGATGTGGCTGCCAAATAAAAATTATTTTGAATTTTGTTACAACATAATGTCACAAAAATCTCGTCCACTATATCTATCATTCGGCATCATATACATTGTAGTAATTTGTACTTTATATATAAATTAAGTAACTATTCAACTGTGTCTTTGTGACCCCCATGGCGGAATTATCATTTCTTTTTGTTCCTAAATCTGATTTCTTTCACTTCTAGCATCTTAAGAATACATACAATAATTCCTTTACATTAGAGCCCCCCGCTAGTACAGCGGTATGTCTCCGGATTTAAAACGCTAAAATCAGGAGTTCGATTCCCTTCGGTGGGCTGAGCAGATAGCCCTATATGGCTTTGCTACCCTTACATCAGCCTCCTGCAGTCAGTTTATTTCCTCATATCATGAACACCTTCTTATAATTTCCTCACTTGTTCCTCACACCCAACAACTGTAAAAGTAACTGTTGATTAATTGTATTCTCTCATAAATGAAGTAAGTTGGTAACTCTTTGATGGCCCATCAGGCTTCGAGTGGAACGATTTAAACAGAATGATGCAAACCGGACCAACCAGCTCAGCTTTGGTATTCAGTAAAATATCTTATTGGAATCGTGACAGTAACCTTAAGCACTCAAAGTGTGCTGTTAATATTCTATTCTATTGTATTTTTGACAAAAACCCATATAGGCCAGTAATGTATGATTTCTTAAAGACTATATCACTCATATTATGTACACACGCACCGATCTTATCACCTAAAAAGTGAGGTGTTGATTTGTAAAGATTGCACGATGTGCTTCGACTTCACAAACTTTATTACATCGTGATTCCCAGCAGTATGTTGTGCTGAAAACTGAGGTGGGTTGCACACTGGTTTTCTTCAGTTCAGGACATTTTATTTCTGAAACTTGCTTCCAGAACTCAATTGTAGAATGGAATTTATGGATCATCTTTAGACCCAGGTCCTCATGGAGGTCTATTAATTACGTTTCCACAGAAGATGACTCTGTAACCAGAGGTTCAAATGTTGGACAACCGTCATTAGTCATATCGACCATGAACGAATTTACAAGAAAGACAAAGCAGGGCTTCAGCCTCTGCAAGTCCTCAAACCTGTGTAGGAAATTATCATCTTTTAATTTAGCTTTGTTTTCTTCCAGTTTGTGGTCTTTTATTTCAATATTAAGGAATGTATTTCCTCTCCTTCTGAGATTGAGAAAATAATCAAAGTTTCTTGACAATATGCCTCTTTGAAGAAGTCTTATTTTATTCTAAAAGCTGAAAATTGTCTGAGTAAGATCGGGAAACAACCTTATCCTTACTCTGGAGTGCTAAGTTAAGAGTTTGTAAATAATTCATTAAATCAGTGATGAACATTAGATCTTGCATCCGTTAATCATTTCCCAGTTAAGGATAGAATATTTTCTTCTCTTTGAAAAAGTAACAATAGACTCCAACAGATCCACCAAACTATTTAACACATTGCTGGCTGACAGCCATCACACTATGCAGTACAAAGAGACATCATTTGGTTTATCTTCAAGTTCTTCAATAAAAATTTTTGAACTGTCGATGAGTCTTCCCATCTCAGCATATGACAGTGGCAATTTTAAGAACAAATTTCATAGCATCTTCATATTTGAAGTATCTGGCTGCCAGGTGTTCACGATGAATAGTGCAATGAACAGGGAGAAACTCTGGAAAGCTGGGATCACTTTTCATAAGTGCAATTAATCCTGCATTTATCCCCAACATTGCAGGTGTTTCATCTGTTGCAACACTGACGAGTTTATCCAGCAAAATATCATTTAAGGTTCTGTTAAGCGCATTTTTAATGTCAACACCACGAGTTGTTGTTTTTAGTGCTAGTAAGTCCAACATCTCTTCTTTCACAGTTACATCAGATGAAACATAACACATAAATACTGTCAGTTGTGGGTTGTCTTGTATGTCTGTAGATTTCTCAAGGGCTAAGCTGAATGCTAGTGAAGTCTTTAATTCATTTTCCCTGTAATATCAACACTGGTCTATTAGATATGTATCTCTGTATCTCTGTAATGTGGCGTGAATCTGGTGTTTGTGCTATTAGTCACTGAAGTTTTGTATGATTTGGATCTAACACTGCAACACCTTCAGCTATGTTCTTCTTAACAAATCCACCATCAGAATATGGGTGTTTAGCACGAGCAATATTCCATGATATAACGAAACGACATTCAGTTATGGTATTAACTTCGTTATTGAACATTGTCAACAATGTCTGCTGGCTATTTAGTGATGATTTTAACACAGTTAACTTCATTTTCCCTAATTCTGATTTTGGTAGATAATCAGACTAAACGTTTTAGTGATTTTTTTCATAGTGGCATTTCAAGTTGCTATTTTTTGTAATGAATGAGTAACACATTGCAGATAAGACCCAAAGGATTATGTCCTTTAGCGGTGAATGCAAATTCTTCCTCCCACTTTGTTTTCATCTTCATATTTTCGCTTCTTACAATTTGATGATGCCATTTTCCTTCACAAAATTTTCACAGACACTTCTAAAAAAGTAAAAGATAAGCTCCAACACACGCAACGCAACCAAATTCTGCAGCGTCCTGTATCGTACTAACGCTCTGCTAATTTGATTGTCCGCAACTCAGCCACACACGCCACAAACACGCAACGTAAGCCATACCAACTAAATTGTACGACTTCTACGATTACTGATTCTCTAGCACTATTCCTCTGTAATCCTTGCTCATCCGAAATTTATTTAATCTCTGACTCCAATCTAACATTAAAATTAGGATTTAAATTATTAAATATATTTACTCACCATGAACATTAAACTTATGTTTTAATCCAGGGGACTCTCGGTTTATATTAATTGTGATTCAAAAAGGAGTTCAGCCAACATATTTCCACGAGCTGAACATTATATGTCAAAGAGCCGCACGTGACTCGCGAGTCGCGATTTGACCACGCCCGCAGTATACACAACACATTTTTATCGGTGATTCCTAGAGATATCTAAGTTATAAAGTATGTATGTGAAGTGTCTTAGATTTATTATTAATAAAGTCAGGATAACAAGAAGAATTATTTCATGTTTTATTGATTCGAGATAATGACATAAACAATGGCGTTTCACCTTTACGTTTTTTATTATTTTAACAGCGTTGCTTGTAAACAGTTAACTTATCCTTGTTACATACAGTCTTTACCCCTTCCTATTTAAGAATGTATTCCTCTCGGTTTCACAATTCTGTGGCTCTGTGTTTAAATGTACTCCAGCTAGCTGGTACATTGGTAAGTCTACGGTTTTACAACTTTAAAATCAGGGGTTCAGTTCCCCTTGGTGGAGACAGCGGATAGCCCGATATGACTTTCCTATCATAATAAAAAATACACGCACACTTCTGTGTTTAAATCAAACTGCTAGAAATAGTTCTCGTTTGGTAACAATTAGAATTGTCCTTACAACACAAGGAAACATTGATAATTAATAAATTCAATGGGTAGCAGTTTCAAAGAACTTTTATTGTGAAACTTGAAAATAATAAACATAATTACTACTCGTCGAAAATCTTCTAAGCCTAAAACAAACACCATCTGTGAAATGTAAACCTCCCAACATTCAATATTTGTTTCACTAGTTAACAATGCGATAATAGACCTGAATTGTGTTTAACATTTGCACATTGTTATGACTTATACAGATTTTCTTTAATAGTAATATCACACATACCATATATTTTTATTTTGACAAAATCTCGGTTGTTAAACAGATGAATATTCTGAAAAAAATGATAGCTAAATTGCTAGGGCAATAAAAATAACTTTGAACAATAAAACATATTGCTTATAGCAAGAACATTAACTTACTTACACAATAACTTTTCTCGGACTTACAACGCTTAAATTAGAGGTTCTATTCCCCTTGGTGGACACAGCAGATAGCAGGAAGTGTCTTTATTATACCAAAACACACACACTCACACACACAGTATAACAACCATTATCACAGACTGCTAACCCTAGTTACTATTTTTAGGTTCAAAACTTCTACTGACACGGTGGTATGTCTAGGAAGTTACAAACGTTAGAAACCGGGTTTCGATACCCGGTGTTGGCAGAGCACAGCGAACTTATTGTGTAAACTTAGGTTTACAAATTGCAGTTTGCATTTCAGTAAAAAATTCTAGTCTAATTTTTATAAAACAAAAAAGATTAAAATCTCTAATTGATACTCTCGACGTAAGGATATTCCAGGTAGACTTATGCGATTTTAATTATGCCGATCACCTCATTAGCATCATTTTTTTTTTAACTCAATGATGCCAATACACATTTTTTATAAATGTTAATCTCATATCAGTGCATAATTATGGTAAAATAAACGTTTAGTTTTTAAAATAAAATCACATCTTCCAGAGTTTTAATTTGTTCTCTTTATATATATAAGCTTTTCACAAGTTGACAGAACCTCTTGCTCATTATAAACTTTCCAGATATCAGACGTATAAATGTAAGTTTTTGACATTTCTTTATGTTGTCTTCAGATTGCCGTACTTCAAATAATTCCGGAGAACGTCTATAAAAGCTGGTCTTTACTTTTCTTGGGATTAACGTGCTCGTGTGGTTTGTTATCCAGTCTGCACATCATAAGATACAAAGCTCCAGCCCTAAAATGCCATCGAATAAGCTCTACACTCTCAGGTGTATACGCGTTATAAAAGTGATAGTCAATTCCAATTTTATCGGCAAAGGTTCCACACAAACATATATATTTTCCATTACATGCATATTGGATACTAATACTCGACAGTGAAGTAAAATAAAAGAAAATCAAAAGGATTATTTGTTTGTTTGTTTGTTTGTTTTGGAATTTCGCACAAAACTACTCGAGGGCTATCTGTGCTAGCTGTCCCTAATTTAGCAGTGTAAGACTAGAGGGAAGGCAGCTAGTCATCACCACCCACCGCCAACTCTTGGGCTACTCTTTTACCAACGAATAGTGGGATTTACCGTCACATTATACGCCCCCACGGCTGGGAGGGCGAGCATGTTTAGCGCGACGCGGGCGCAAACCCGCGAACCCAGGATTACGAGTCACACGCCTTACGACTTGGTCAGGCCAGGCCAAATCAAAAGGAAAGACTGGGTTAAAAATATCAAATTCAAACATCAAATTAATGATATTTTAATAAACAAAAATTTAAAACGGTGCACAAGTTAAAATGATCCCCAAGGTACAGGCTATAACGTGGAATATAAATTGTACCCTGGGTTTTGGAGGTGACTGTGGAAACAGGACCCACAATGCGGTGGGGATACACCGTCTATCAGTCTTAACCTTCATTCACCAGACACACATGAAAAAATTCATAAATAATAATAATAAAATAAATACAAATTAGGAGAGCTAGATGTGGGTGCACAAGTCCACAACGTTTCACATCTATATTACCTTTCACTGCCTGCAGACAGTTATGGAAAAGCGACGACTCTTAACAGTAAAGAAGAAGACGAAAAGTGGCAGTAATAATAATAAGGCACTTCCACTTGGAGATAAGTGAGATAAGTCTTCCTCCTTACCAATTATAGTGGTAAGTCACTAATTAGCAGCACTAGACAAATCATACTTGTGGAAAGGATCTCATTTAGTTATCTAAATTAACAAGTATTACTCCCATTCACCATCCATTAAGTCCAGTGTAATTGCCAATTTTAAAAGCTTCTGTTGTTGTTTTGAATTAAGCACAAAGCTACACAATGGGCTATCTGTGCTCTGCCCACCACGGGTATCGAAACCCGGATTTTAGCGTGTAAATCCGCAGACATACCGCTGAGCCACTGAGGGGCTTAGAAGCTTCTTAATTACCCTAAGTGGAAGCATCTTGTCATTTATTTCTTCTTTTTTTTTTTTTGAAGAGTAGTCACCTTCTCCCAACTGTCTCCAGGCAGTGGAGAACAATATAAATGTGAGACATTGTGGGCTTGAGCACCCACGTCCTGCTTTTCTAATTTATATTCATTTTGATTTTACAATGATTATTTATGAATCGATTCATATAAGACTGGTGAACGGAGGTTAGGACTTATAGACGATGTATTCTTATTACAATGTGGGTCTTACTTCTTCAAACTCCTCCGAAACCTGAGCTACATTTTGTATCCCACATAACATGTAACCGATGCTCTAAGGATCCTTTTCATTTGAGCAGTGTTTTTCATTTTTCTTTGGGCCTGTTTTTGTTTATTAGAATATATGTATGTAAGTATATATACATAAGAAATTCTAAAAGAAAAATTCTGTAGCGGTAAAATATACGCGTGCAAAAATTTAGCAATCCCGGCTTATATACTATTTAAAAAAAAAAAGCAAAAGGCAAAATTTGAGACGTATTATTAACAAGTTTATTCCGGGTAGTTCTGTATGACATGTGTGAAACTTTGCACATTCATTGCTGAACATCCAAAGTCTGCAAATGCGAAGTTCACGCTAACTTGTTGAAGTTTGACGTCAATAACGAGTATGCCCCCAGTGAGCATCAATAACTGCTTGGCATCCCCTGATCTGGAGAGCCAGGGAAGAACGTTGATGTTGTGGTGTCTCAAGAAGTAAGTGGTGAGTCGGGCTGTATGAGGACGGGCGTTGTCATGGTGAAAAACGTCGTTGACGTTCACCATGAGTGGTTGCACATGGGGCCTAAGAATCTCGTCGACGATTGCGTACGGTCTGATCAGAAATCCTACGCAGCCCTGGTATGGTTGAGGCAGTAGACGTCGCAGTGGTGGTCCTATCCCGAAGGTGACGTAACTGGATGTAGCGATCTTGTGCGGGCGTGGTCACACGAGGTCTGCCAGATCGTGGACGGACACAAGTTGATCCATGTTGTTGGTGACGATTCCGTAGCCTTGTAATGGTGCTTTGGTGGACATTCACAGCTCTGGCAACATCTGATCGAGATTCGCCTGCTTCCAAGCGACCAATGGCGTTGTTGCGTTGTGCTTCAGTCAGTCTTGGCGTAACTGTATTGCGTGTCGGTGGCTTAACACTGAGCTATGGAAACCGAGAACCCGTCAATTTTATAGGGATTTTGCACATGTTGCACTTGCAGAACATGCAAATCTCTCAAACAAATTTATTGGACACGAATGCGTTTTGGCGAAAAATCCGATGTTTTCCTCCGTTTTCAAAGTGCACAACTTTTATTGTTATTTTGATCTGACAATCAGTGACTTAACACGTGTAACATCACATACTCTGAGCTCGTAACGTTATTACATATATTTATCTTTAAAATAATAAAAATATCCCTTTTGCGTTTCTTTTTTCGAAGAGTATATGTTTGCTTGGGAAACTCGGAAAGAGAAGCAATTTTACAGAAAAACAGTCATATGTATTTTTTAGGGGTTATGAGCTTCTGTAAAGCAATAAGATTGTTATCTGCCTGTTACGATTTTAGTGACAGGACTGATAAAGAACCATTAGAGAGTGCCACGAAACCTTATAATTGGAGTGAGTGTTGGTATAATAAGCCTAAACTAGAGACATAGTGTGGAAACACCAAGCCTAGAGCCAAGTGCTTATAATTTATCATGAAAGTAAAAATATCGATTTATTTTTAAGCTTAAATCCTTTTTTAAATTAAGCTACTTTGTATTATTTCACAAATGTTTTAAATAAAAAAATATCTTTAATAAACTGAAACTTTAAATTAAAAAATCCACAAATATTTTTCAATTTTGTTGTTCATACATTTCATTGGACAGACAGGTAATTTTACAGAAAATCACCGAAGTGTAATTTATAATAGCTATAAACTTCCCTAAGGCAATCCATTTTACTCGCTTTCATTAAAATATCATAATGTATGCATCACAAGTTTATGAACACAAAGAGGGAATAACTCTTCTCTTGTAAGTTAAATGAATGAATGTTCATTAATTTTTATTTCTGATAAGCTAAAAACCTACAACAAAAACTTATACCTTGTCGTAAAGTGTTTACATACATCTTACATACACTAACATTAGACCTAATTCTGATTGAACTCAGTTCCACGGTTGTAGACTTTTATTTTTTTACTGAGAGTAAAATCACGTTAATTAAGAAAAAAAAATGTAAATATCAAATACAACCAGTTCTGTTGAACCGCGTCCGGGGAATTTAAATCTGTGTTTTGTTGTTGACAATAATGTGAAATTCTATGTGAGGGGATTTGCTCCATAATAAACGGTTAACGATACTAGAACACTTAAAACATACGAAATGGGGTGAGCAATGTAAGACTAGAGGAAAGGCAGCTAGTCATAACCACCCACCGCCAACTCAAGGGCTTCTCTTTTTATCAACGAATAGTGGGATTGACCCCCACATTATACACCCCCACGGCTGGGAGGGCGAGCATGTTTGGTGTGACGGAGAATCGACCCACGGCCCTCAGATAACAACTTAACCGCTTTAACCACCTGATCATGTCGGGCCACCCTAGAGAAAAAAATGCAGTTTTACACCACGTGCCCTCACACAAAGCGCCATCTTCTGTAAACTAAACTAAACTTGTCTCAATTCCCCACTTTGCTATTTTTTGGTCCGATCTTGGTTTTGTTTTAGTGTTTTTCTGGTGATTTTCTTTCATTCAAGTTTCACAAGAAAATTAGTGAAAAAGCCTTCATCCAGCTTTAGAGAGATGAATATAAAAGTAGAGGTTTTTTTTTCAAATACGCGCTGTACGTATTGTCATTCCAGTGCAGTAACTATTCACTTAATATCAAAGAAAAACACTTCCTGTCTGTCAATTGACGCTTCTCCATCTAAACTAGTTGACTGATCAAGGATGAACGTGACAAACTAACTTAGTTGTTTAAAAGTAAGCCAAGCTCGCACTTTATTTTCTTATGTGTCAAAAAAAAAAATTACTATCTTAGATATAATACGAATTACAATATTATTTGATAGATGCATGCATTGGAGAAACGGGAAGAAAACTCACAACAAGAACAAAAGAACATACAGATAGTACAAGACTCTTGAAAACACAAAATTCAGCCATTGCAAAGCATGCCACGTCAACTGGACACAGAACAAGCTGGGAGAAAACTAAAATCACTGACACAGACAAATTCTGGAAGACAAGAAAAATGAAAGAACCATTTTATGTTAACACTATCAAACCTTCACTAAACAGAGATTCCAAATTAGAGGTGAGTAGCCTGTGACTACCATTGGTTTAATCTACCAGAAATCTATCCTCCAATCAGAAACAATGATAATCCAACCAATCATAACACACTCTTCACAACCCACCAGGACACTATAAAAGACCGACAACACATACACACAAGTTCCGTTTCATAGGATCTATAGATCCCAGCCCTGAAAAAGAGGTTCGTCATTTGGTATCTAGTATTTAAATGTAAGATTCGTTATCTAAATTTAGGTTTTAAAATTTTAAATATCCATAATACCTGAAAGCCACGAGACCTAATCATGTCCACGCACTGTGTTTGGATCTCTCTGCTCTCTCCACGTCAAATATATTGTTGTTATCATACATATCTTTGTGAGCGTGTAAGTATGGTGCTGGGTCTTCCTTCGTCCTCTCTTCGGCGGGCCGCACCGAACTGATTCTCAGCTATTCTCGACGCTCCTCCCTTCTAAATTTAATAATATATCAGCCTCGTGGTCATTCATGACCATCGCATTCAGATAAAGAAACAACTAACAAGCCACTGAAATTTACTCAATTATTTCCATGATCACTTTCCTAATTTACTCTTGCCATGAGTGGGGTGAAGAGAAACAATAGTTTCTGACCGCCCCTGTTTATTTTTCGTTCGACTTTTGGAGAGCGGAATAATAATTTAACCAAAATACCTATCAAGAATCCCGACCCGACACACACTGACCTAAAGACGAAAGGCGGAAGACGCTTGTGTCTCCTCAACTGACAGTTGCCGTCTATTCTACAAAGTTTCATCACGGATTACAATTGTTTGATGGTCGATGAAGTTAACAAAACTCATTACGTTTTTTATTTTGATTAAGAAGAGGCTCTGTATTTCAGAAACTGACGAACAGAGGTGGAAGCGTGCACCATCACACATTCAGCTGTGGGGGGTTATAAGAGTGACAGTCAATCCCTTATCCTAGATGGTGGATAGTAAAGTTTTGCTTACTGTCCGTCTTCTCTGTGGTTATTAGATAATATTAGAGACTAAAATAAGGACATCACTCCAGTAGTTTTACCATAAATAACAAAATACGTGTAGAAATGTGTTAAAGTTTCAAAAGCTAACAGAAATCCCCCTAAAAATAAAACATCTCTTATTATATTTTCCTAAAGATTAAACTTATCGATAGTCATCTCTCCAGAGATTTATTCAGATCACACAAATCAGAAAAATTCCACGATTCGAATTCCATTTTCATATATCGTCAGAGACCCCCTGTTAATCTAAACGCACTCTTGTCAAAATCGATAAGGCAATGATGCTAGTTATTCTATCTTTCTATTCTGACACACTTTTGGTTTTGGTTTTTCTTTTGTCTGTTTGGAGGGGTGCATTCCAAGAACAACGTCGTATATTTGCATATCAGAGTAGCTAAGAAAACTGAAGAACGACTTCAGTTGTTTCTATTGATTACTGAACCATGTACGAAGTTACACCGTTCGACGTTAGGTAACTGTTCGAATATATTAAATGAGGATGACAATAATTGGCATTGATCAGTTCGATGAGTGGGCAAGAACTGCTCAGAGTCGCAACTGCAGATGTGTCTGTTGGGGACATCTTTAGATCTGTGGTAGATGGTATTTCTCAGATACATAAAACGAAATAGATCACGAGAGAAGCCTTATTACTCCTTTAGTAATATTTAATTTCGTCTTCATGTAACGAGTTAGCTCTAGTTTTACTAAGAGAACGAATAGAATTTGAAAGAATGTTTTTTAGTTCTATTAAATAAAACAATAATTTGGTAAAATTCCCATTAAGTGAAGATGGAAACTACGATAAAAACAAGAACAACTTATTTTACTTGTTTTAATTTACTGTTATTAGATTTCCTGGCAAGTTACCAGAAGAAATACCATGGTCGATTCATGTAAATATAAAACTGCTTATTTATAAAGACAAGTTACTTGTAGAAATACCATGATCGATTCATGTAAATATAAAACTGCTTATTTATAAAGACAAGTTGCTTGAAAAAACACCATGGTTGATTTATGAAATTCAGAATCGTTTATTTATAAGAAACAAGTTACGTAAATCAGGTCCCCCCGCTGGTATACAAATTTAGGCCGATAAAATCAAGGGTTCGATTCCCGTTAATGGACTCAGGAGATAACCAGGTGAGGCTTTGCTATAAGAAAATACACATACATAAAGAAGCACCGTGATTTATTCACATAAATATAACACGAAACTGTGAAAGGTTTAACAATGAGGCAGTGTAACTTTTTAACTCAAGTTTCGTTTCATCGTAAAAAGAACTTTCTGGACAAATTTTATTTCGGTCTTTATACATTTAAACCATTCTCTTTTAATATATTAATTCTTGAAATTAGAAAGGAAAACGAAGGAACATGTAGTTGTTTTGAATTAAGCACAAAGCTACACAATGGGCTATCTGTGCTCTGCCCACCACGGGTATCGAAACCCGGATTTTAGCGTGGAAGTCCGCAGACATACCGCTGAGCCACTGGGGGGCAAGGAACATGTATCGAGTCAGTTACAACTGATTTCAGACGTCTCTGTTTTTATGTTTGTAAAGATTTTGTTTGTTTGTTTTGGAATTTCGCACAAAACTACTCGAGAGCTGTCTGTGCTACCCGTCTCTAATTTAGCAGTGTAAGACTAGAGGGAAGGCAGCTAGTCATCACCACCCACCGCCAACTCTCGGGCTACTCTTTTACCAGCGAATAGTGGGATTGATTGTCACATTATACACCCTCCACGGCTGGGAGGGCGAGCATGTTTGGCGCGACTCGGGCGCGAACCCGCTACCCTCAGATCACAAAGCGCACGCCTCAACGCGCTAGGCCATGCCAGGCCTGTTTGTAGAGAACAGTTGGCGAAAGAAGTGTGTAACATCCGTAATGTTTCCTCCTTCCGTAACGCTGATAGCGTGCTCTTAAACAAGATAGATTGAGCTTAGTTCACTATAACAAGAAAAAAACGTTCAAAAAAATTCTTTTTCTCCAAATGATATTTCACACACAGAAATGTATATGTTTAACACCATAACGAAGTTTCACGATGCACATTTTTCTGCGCTATGTATTTGTGGTGTAATTTATATATTTTAGTATATAAATATATATACACCCCAGTGGCTCAGCGGTATGTCTGCGGACTTACACGCTAAAATCCGGGTTTCGATACCCGTGGTGGACAGAGCACAGATAGCCAATTGTGTAGCTTTGTGCTTAATTCAAAATAACAAATAACAAATATATATATATACACACACACTCACACTCCTATTACACGTTTATCTATATATTATATATCTGATAAACATTACGAAGTTGTTAGCAAAGTCCTTTGTTAATTTCATTCTTTATCGTAAAGTCATAACGGATAACGCCTGTGATAATAGCTCCCAAATGCCCCATCCACCGGACAAAATCCTACACCTGACGTTCAACTGGTCAGTAACTATGAAAAATCCATTATGTGTATTCACTTGAGTGCTTTCACCCACAATCTCTCACCTCCTTCTGCCTCTCAGTGTCTGTAGTCAGTTATTACGGTTCTTAAAATAGGAATTGTTCCATTCTACTATATTTGTATATTTAATTGTGCACATCAGTTAGCACACCGGACTGTGGATCTAGGAGTCCATACTTTGTGCTTGTTGTCATAACAATAACGAAAATTACATTCCGAAATCTGGTGCTGCGTGTGTTTCCTTACCGTAGTCCGAGATTTAGTGTGTGTGCCGTAATTAGCTGCATTCTTTCCATAATGTAGGTTCAAAATCAAGATTGTGTAGATGTAGGTTGCTCGAATATCCGAAATAAACAAATAGTACGCATGCGTTAAAAATGTCACAACAACCGCATGAAGAGCGGACATCTAAATATGTGGAAAAATGACAAAATTTAAGAAAGTTAGGTTACAAATTACTGCTACTAGAATATTTTTTTTACTCTTAAATGAATGTTCCGGACTACCTTCATAACCATGGATAACACAATTGCATATTTCATCGATTCTAATCAACCGTATAGTATTCTTATTTTATATGTAACCCCCACTAAGAATTCAAAATAAGTGTTTCTCAGAGAATTTCCTACAGTAAACCATTTATATTAAATTATTGGAATCGAACTACTGTAACACAATAGATAATTTTCCGAGATGCGTCCAGTTGACATGTCAAAGACAACGAAACAGCACCACAGCCGAGCATAAAACTAACAGGTTGTGTACAACTGACATTTTAAAGACAAATAAACAGCACCACAGCCGAGCATAAAATTAACAGGCTGTGTACAACTGACATGTCAAAGACAACTAAACAGCACCACAGCCGAGCATAAAACTAACAGGTTGTGTACAACTGACATTTTAAAGACAAATAAACAGCACCACAGCCGAGCATAAAATTAACAGGCTGTGTACAACTGACATGTCAAAGACAAATAAACAGCACCGCAGCCGAGCATAAAATTAACAGGCTGTGTACAACTGACATGTCAAAGACAGCTAAACAGCGTCACAGTCAAGCATAAAACTAACAGGCTGTGTACAACCAGCATGTCAAAGACAACTAAACAGCACCACAGCCGAGTGTAAAACTAACAGTGACAGATTGTGTGCAACTGACATGTCAAAGTACATAAATCGTTACTCACAGATAAGATTATCAATAAATGAAAGTAAAAGGCAACACACATAAATAATACAGCATTTAACAACTATATACGTCAGTTTTATGAAACTTTTCGAGATTTCCACATGCGCTATACAATATCCAGCTTTCTAACTACAGATCTGCCGTCGATATTCCACAAAAATTAACAAACACTAGTAACTAAACTACATGTTTTTTTAATTTCTTGTAAAGCCTGGGTGTGGTCAGCATGCCCGGAATTCATTTTTGTTGTTTAACTTACTCCTTTCTCCTGGTGTTCCTCCTTGTTAAAAACTGTTTATTTAATCACTTCTTTTTCATTGTTTAACTTACTCCTTTCTCCTGGTGTTCCTATCTATTAAAAACTCTTTATTTAATCACTTCAATTTCGTTGTTTAACTTACTCCTTACTCTTGGTGTTCCTCCTTATTAAAAATTGTTTATTTAATCACTTCATTTTTGTTGTTTAACTTACTCCTTACTCCTGGTGTTCCTCCTTATTAAAAACTGTTTATTTAATCACTTCATTTTTGTTGTTTAACTTACTCCTTACTCCTGGTGTTCCTCCTTATTAAAAACTGTTTATTTAATCACTTCAGTTTCGTTGTTTAACTTACTCCTTTCTCCTGGTGTTCCTATCTATTAAAAACTGTTTATTTAATCACTTCAATTTCGTTGTTTAACTTACTCCTTACTCTTGGTGTTCCTCCTTATTAAAAATTGTTTATTTAATCACTTCAATTTCGTTGTTTAACTTGTTCCTTACTCCTGGTGTTCCTCCTTATTAAAAACTGTTTATTTAATCACTTCAATTTCGTTGTTTAACTTGTTCCTTACTCCTGGTGTTCCTCCTTATTAAAAATTGTTTATTTAATCACTTCATTTTTGTTGTTTAACTTACTCCTTACTCCTGGTGTTTCTCCTTATTAAAAACTGTTTATTTAATCACTTCAGTTTCGTTGTTTAACTTACTCCTTTCTCCTGGTGTTCCTATCTATTAAAACTGTTTATTTAATCACTTCAATTTCGTTGTTTAACTTGTTCCTTACTCCTGGTGTTTCTCCTTATTAAAAACTGTTTATTTAATCACTTCAGTTTCGTTCTTTCACTTACTCCTTTCTCCTGGTGTTCCTATCTATTAAAAACTGTTTATTTAATCACTTCAATTTCGTTGTTTAACTTGTTCCTTACTCCTGGTGTTTCTCCTTATTAAAAACTGTTTATTTAATCACTTCAATTTCGTTGTTTAACTTACTCCTTACTCTTGGTGTTCCTCCTTATTAAAAATTGTTTATTTAATCACTTCAATTTCGTTGTTTAACTTGTTCCTTACTCCTGGTGTTCCTCCTTATTAAAAATTGTTTATTTAATCACTTCAGTTTTGTTGTTTAACTTACTCCTTTCTCCTGGTGTTCCTATCTATTAAAAACTCTTTATTTAATCACTTCAATTTCGTTGTTTAACTTGTTCCTTACTCCTGCTGTTTCTCCTTATTAAAAACTGTTTATTTAATCACTTCAATTTCGTTGTTTAACTTGTTCCTTACTCCTGGTGTTTCTCCTTATTAAAAACTGTTTATTTAATCACTTCAATTTCGTTGTTTAACTTGTTCCTTACTCCTGGTGTTCCTATCTATTAAAAACTGTTTATTTAATCACTTCAGTTTTGTTGTTTAACTTACTCCTTTCTCCTGGTGTTCCTATCTATTAAAAACTGGTTATTTAATCACTTCAATTTCGTTGTTTAACTTGTTCCTTACTCCTGGTGTTTCTCCTTATTAAAAACTGTTTATTTAATCACTTCAATTTCGTTGTTTAACTTGTTCCTTACTCCTGGTGTTTCTCCTTATTAAAAACTGTTTATTTAATCACTTCAATTTCGTTGTTTAACTTGTTCCTTACTCCTGGTGTTTCTCCTTATTAAAAACTGTTTATTTAATCACTTCAGTTTTGTTGTTTAACTTACTCCTTTCTCCTGGTGTTCCTATCTATTAAAAACTGTTTATTTAATCACTTCAATTTCGTTGTTTAACTTGTTCCTTACTCCTGGTGTTTCTCCTTATTAAAAACTGTTTATTTAATCACTTCAATTTCGTTGTTTAACTTACTCCTTACTCTTGGTGTTCCTCCTTATTAAAAATTGTTTATTTAATCACTTCAATTTCGTTGTTTAACTTGTTCCTTACTCCTGGTGTTCCTCCTTATTAAAAATTGTTTATTTAATCACTTCAGTTTTGTTGTTTAACTTACTCCTTTCTCCTGGTGTTCCTATCTATTAAAAACTGTTTATTTAATCACTTCAATTTCGTTGTTTAACTTGTTCCTTACTCCTGGTGTTTCTCCTTATTAAAAACTGTTTATTTAATCACTTCAGTTTCGTTGTTTCACTTACTCCTTTCTCCTGGTGTTCCTATCTATTAAAAACTGTTTATTTAATCACTTCAATTTCGTTGTTTAACTTACTCCTTACTCTTGGTGTTCCTCCTTATTAAAAATTGTTTATTTAATCACTTCAGTTTCGTTGTTTAACTTGTTCCTTACTCCTGGTGTTTCTCCTTATTAAAAATTGTTTATTTAATCACTTCAGTTTCGTTGTTTAACTTGTTCCTTACTCCTGGTGTTTCTCCTTATTAAAAACTGTTTATTTAATCACTTCAATTTCGTTGTTTAACTTGTTCCTTACTCCTGGTGTTCCTATCTATTAAAAACTGTTTATTTAATCACTTCAGTTTTGTTGTTTAACTTACTCCTTTCTCCTGGTGTTCCTATCTATTAAAAACTGTTTATTTAATCACTCAATTTCGTTGTTTAACTTGTTCCTTACTCTTGGTGTTCCTCCTTATTAAAAATTGTTTATTTAATCACTTCAATTTCGTTTTTTAACTTGTTCCTTACTCCTGGCGTTCCTATCTATTAAAAACTGTTTATTTAATCACTTCAGTTTTGTTGTTTAACTTACTCCTTTCTCCTGGTGTTCCTATCTATTAAAAACTGTTTATTTAATCACTTCAATTTCGTTGTTTAACTTGTTCCTTACTCCTGGTGTTTCTCCTTATTAAAAACTGTTTATTTAATCACTTCAATTTCGTTGTTTAACTTACTCCTTACTCTTGGTGTTCCTCCTTATTAAAAATTGTTTATTTAATTACTTCAATTTCGTTGTTTAACTTGTTCCTTACTCCTGGTGTTCCTCCTTATTAAAAATTGTTTATTTAATCACTTCAGTTTTGTTGTTTAACTTACTCCTTTCTCCTGGTGTTCCTATCTATTAAAAACTGTTTATTTAATCACTTCAATTTCGTTGTTTAACTTGTTCCTTACTCCTGGTGTTTCTCCTTATTAAAAACTGTTTATTTAATCACTTCAATTTCGTTGTTTAACTTGTTCCTTACTCCTGGTGTTCCTATCTATTAAAAACTGTTTATTTAATCACTTCAGTTTTGTTGTTTAACTTACTCCTTTCTCCTGGTGTTCCTATCTATTAAAAATTGTTTATTTAATCACTTCAATTTCGTTGTTTAACTTGTTCCTTACTCCTGGTGTTTCTCCTTATTAAAAACTGTTTGTTTAATCACTTCAATTTCGTTGTTTAACTTACTCCTTACTCTTGGTGTTCCTCCTTATTAAAAATTGTTTATTTAATCACTTCAATTTCGTTGTTTAACTTGTTCCTTACTCCTGGTGTTCCTCCTTATTAAAAATTGTTTATTTAATCACTTCAGTTTTGTTGTTTAACTTACTCCTTTCTCCTGGTGTTCCTATCTATTAAAAACTGTTTATTTAATCACTTCAATTTCGTTGTTTAACTTGTTCCTTACTCCTGGTGTTTCTCCTTATTAAAAACTGTTTATTTAATCACTTCAATTTCGTTGTTTAACTTGTTCCTTACTCCTGGTGTTCCTATCTATTAAAAACTGTTTATTTAATCACTTCAGTTTTGTTGTTTAACTTACTCCTTTCTCCTGGTGTTCCTATCTATTAAAAACTGTTTATTTAATCACTTCAATTTCGTTGTCTAACTTGTTCCTTACTCTTGGTGTTCCTCCTTATTAAAAATTGTTTATTTAATCACTTCAGTTTCGTTGTTTAACTTGTTCCTTACTCCTGGTGTTTCTATCTATTAAAAACTGTTTATTTAATCACTTCAGTTTTGTTGTTTAACTTACTCCTTTCTCCTGGTGTTCCTATCTATTAAAAACTGTTTATTTAATCACTTCAATTTCGTTGTTTAACTTGTTCCTTACTCCTGGTGTTTGTCCTTATTAAAAACTGTTTATTTAATCACTTCAATTTCGTTGTTTAACTTACTCCTTACTCTTGGTGTTCCTTTTTATTAAAAATTGTTTATTTAATCACTTCAATTTCGTTGTTTAACTTGTTCCTTACTCCTGGTGTTCCTCCTTATTAAAAATTGTTTATTTAATCACTTCAGTTTTGTTGTTTAACTTACTCCTTTCTCCTGGTGTTCCTATCTATTAAAAACTGTTTATTTAATCACTTCAATTTCGTTGTTTAACTTACTCCTTACTCTTGGTGTTCCTTTTTATTAAAAATTGTTTATTTAATCACTTCAATTTCGTTGTTTAACTTGTTCCTTACTCCTGGTGTTTCTCCTTATTAAAAACTGTTTATTTAATCACTTCAGTTTCGTTGTTTAACTTGTTCCTTACTCCTGGTGTTTCTCTTTATTAAAAACTGTTTATTTAATCACTTCAATTTCGTTGTTTAACTTACTCCTTACTCTTGGTGTTCCTCCTTATTAAAAATTGTTTATTTAATCACTTCAGTTTCGTTGTTTAACTTGTTCCTTACTCCTGGTGTTTCTCCTTATTAAAAACTGTTTATTTAATCACTTCAATTTCGTTGTTTAACTTGTTCCTTACTCCTGGTGTTTCTCCTTATTAAAAACTGTTTATTTAATCACTTCAATTTCGTTGTTTAACTTGTTTTTTACTCCTGGTGTTTCTCCTTATTAAAAACTGTTTATTTAATCACTTCAATTTCGTTGTTTAACTTGTTTTTTACTCCTGGTGTTCCTATCTATTAAAAACTGTTTATTTAATCACTTCAGTTTTGTTGTTTAACTTACTCCTTTCTCCTGGTGTTCCTATCTATTAAAAACTGGTTATTTAATCACTTCAATTTCGTTGTTTAACTTGTTCCTTACTCTTGGTGTTCCTCCTTATTAAAAATTGTTTATTTAATCACTTCAATTTCGTAGTTTAACTTGTTCCTTACTCCTGGTGTTCCTATCTATTAAAAACTGTTTATTTAATCACTTCAATTTCGTTGTTTAGCTTGTTCCTTACTCCTGGTGTTCCTCCTTATTAAAAATTGTTTATTTAATCACTTCAGTTTTGTTGTTTAACTTACTCCTTTCTCCTGGTGTTCCTATCTATTAAAAACTGTTTATTTAATCACTTCAATTTCGTTGTTTAACTTGTTCCTTACTCCTGGTGTTTCTCCTTATTAAAAACTGTTTATTTAATCATTTCAGTTTCGTTGTTTAACTTGTTCCTTACTCCTGGTGTTTCTCCTTATTAAAAACTGTTTATTTAATCACTTGAATTTCGTTGTTTAACTTGCTCCTTACTCCTGGTGTTCCTCTTTATAAAAAACTGTTTATTTAATCACTTGAATTTCGTTGTTTAACTTGCTCCTTACTCCTGGTGTTCCTCCTTATTAAAAACTGTTTATTTAATCACTTCAATTTCGTTGTTTTTTACTCCTGGTGTTTCTCCTTATTAAAAACTGTTTATTTAATCACTTCAATTTCGTTGTTTAACTTGTTCCTTACTCCTGGTGTTTCTCCTTATTAAAAACTGTTTATTTAATCACTTCAATTTCGTTGTTTAACTTGTTCCTTACTCCTGGTGTTTCTCCTTATTAAAAACTGTTTATTTAATCACTTCAATTTCGTTGTTTAACTTGTTCCTTACTCCTGGTGTTCCTCCTTATTAAAAACTGTTTATTTAATCACTTCAGTTTCGTTGTTTAACTGTTCCTCTTGTTTAGTATTGGCGTCCTCGTTACTAATTAAATATTGGTATTGGTATTGTTTTTTATGTTGAATATTAGGATGTTAGTTAGAAAATAATAACCCTAAAGTTAGCGGTGGGTAATATGTATATTTATATATATGCCTGTGTGTATAAATTAGACACAGAGGAAATATTCAGTCGTACTGCAAGAAACAGTAGTTTCTGTTTCAAAAGGTTGTGTACTTGGATTCAGTAAATCTATAAAGTTTTATTTTTGTTTTCCCTTGTTTTGGTTGTGAAATTTCCAAAATTTATTTCTAAGGCACTGTTGTGAAAAAGAAAGATAAAAATCCATAACAAATATTTCCTTTTCCTTCAGAATATGTTTTCTTTTAACAATCATTAGAAAGTTCAATTTACAAAGGTTTAGCACACTATGTTAAAATGTCGTTACTGCAAACATTGTAACGTCCAGTCATGCTAACGAGAGTGAATTTTGCACGAAGCCTGCAACGTAGTTTCGGTTGCAGAAGGCTCCATCTTGAGGCTATCATTTCAAAAGCACGCCGTCATTCCTACTTGTTTTCTATAATTCATTTAACGTTCAAGAATGGCGGTTTTCCAAAGTCGTTTTCAGCAATCTGATCCCCAGAAATCCATACTGTATGTCTTTTTAGGAAATAGCATGAATACAATTTTACATTTCCAACTGCTTGAGACATGCTTTGGTTAGCGGGAAATGTCCCTTATCTTGGTGAACCACTACCCTATTTGTCTCATTTCAAAGTGAAAATCATTGTTGATTATGTTGTATACTGTGTCCAAGACGCATGAACAGCTTTTGCCACTGACCTTGTGTCCATGGGTTCTAACATGTTATAAGACGCTGGAGTTTACTCACCACAGTTTGGATGTGACTAACTGAACAATCATTTATGGATGGTCGTGGGACCCTATGTTGATCCATATTTGTTTTCCAATGCCGTTAAGTACGGTGGACATTAATATCTTAAAATTCTAAATTCTCGAAATAAAAGCTCCACGTTTAAGCTTATACAAAGCTATACTTTGTTACTGACAAAAAAAAGGAAACAAAGTTACCAAATATTTGTATAATAAAAAGTGGATTATATTTTAAGTGTTTCTATTTGTATAACAGAAAGCTCCTTTCTTTAATAGTATCTCTACTTGATAACAAAAAACGCGGTTCCTGTTTCAACAGTGCTTTCACTTGTATAAAAATAGAAAATAATTTTAAAATAGGAGAATTTAAAACATTTAACAATGCGTACTTTATGAGGTCTTAATTGAATAATTACACTTTTGCTCTTATAATATTTCAAATATATATTTACTAATACAACTTTATTGTCACTTTAGGAGTGAATAGTTTTAAGAATTAATAGAGGAGTATATGTACTTTTTTCCTTATAGCAAAGCCATATTGGGCTAGCTGATGAGTCCACCGAGGAGAATCGAACCGCTGATTTTAGCCTTGTAATTCTGTAGACTTACGGATGGACCAGCGTGAGACATTAAAAATAAGGCAAAAATAAATCAGAATCCTGAGTGAGGTTATTTTATTGCATTATGGTGATATTCAAATATGGTTAAAGGTTAGAAATTACTAACATTACATGTGTTATTTAGACTTATGATGTTTCCATTATCATTACCTACGGTAGTATTTAACAGTAGGAATCGTCATGACAAAAATGACAGCCATGAAAAATTATCCGTTTAAAACCATTTTTAAAATGTCTGAATATTAATAACTATTTCCCAACATTGGCTAAACAAAACTAAAACCTATTATGTCTATAAAACCGCATAAATCATTATATACAGTTTTGTGGCATGAATCAAAATTCTAGTATTTCAACAAATTTTGTCTAAATAAATAAGTGATTTTTCCAAGCAAGTTCACAGGAAAAATGACGAATCTTATCGCAACAATTAACTTCCTGGGCTGTTCCGTTTAGAGTCACAATGATATCTCTATTGTATCAAAAGAATATGACTGTGAATATATAAAACAGACGATGCATTACTTTGGGCATATTATTAAATTTTAGGGTCAGTTGATAGAAAATTTAATAAGTAATAAAATCGAATCGGTTACGCACGTGCCCTACGCTTAGTATTGTTGGCGCACAAAAACATAGCTGATAAGATGTTGTTTTCCTTAAGCACAGAGTTACACAGTGTTCTATCAAAAGCTGTAAACCGACCTTCAAAACCTGGTTTCAAGTGTTTAAGTCCACAGAAAAACCGCCGAGCCCCTGAGGGGGGAGGCAGCTAATAAAAAAACACCAAATAAGTAAAATACTTTTTTTTTAACGAGTATGGACTGATATATGCGTTACCTAGATAAAGTTATAGTAATACAGAAAATTTTAATGGCAAAAATACATATAAAAATAAGAAAATTAATGTTACAAAAATTGAGTTACTTAGTATTTAAAAAGATATATCCATTTTAATACTTAAAAAGATATCCCTATTTTAATACATAAAAAGATATCCCTATTTTAATATTTAAAAAGATATCTCTATTTTAATATTTAAAAAGATATCTCTATTTTAATATTTAAAAAGATATCTCTATTTTAGTATTTAAAAAGATATCCCTATTTTGGCAAATCACTCTAATTATCTTAGACTGAGCTAGAATAGGTAAATATATATATATATATATATTAATTTGAAGTACCTCACATACTCTTTGTAGCTTTAAAACTTTTTATATTGCTAGAGCTAGGATACCTATATCTCAACTCGTCTTTATATATATATATATATTTATTCTACAGTATTAAAACGTTATTTCTTACAAATGCTACACCCCTAATGGCACAAAGGAATATCTAAGGACTTATAACGCACGAAACTCAGTTTTCGAACCCACTGTGGTCACAGCACAGATTGTTAAGTTTTAGGATTAGTTGCAGACAAATAAACTTACAAATGCTAGTATGTTTTGGTTTGATGATTTGGGTTTGGTTTTACTTGCATTGCTATCAAATGAAATATTGTACCTATCATCACGTTTATTGGTTTATACAGAAGTCTATTATCAACCACCTCTGGAGTGTCTCCTGGTCTTATGGAGTTGAAGCATATCTAAATAACCCGCCAAATGCTACAGTCTTACTTGAATAACATAAGTAGCTTACAAACTAATTTTTTTTTTAATTTTCAAAATTTTCACCGGTGATAGTAAAATGCTATCATTATAACAAAAATAAGTTGGTATATAAAAAACCAGTAATTTTTATACGGCCTTGTCATGCCTTCGCCTTTTATTGTAAGACGTTGTTGTCTTTTTTTATACTGATTTTTAACCAGATCAACTTCGATGTTGTTGTTTATCGAGCTTATAACACAATGTTGTTATTTTAAAGCTTCCAATACGGGTATTATTAAACAGTATAAATAAGGGTTAGTTAACTGTCCTCGTAGCTCTGTAGAAACCCAATAGCACATTTAACTGCTTTAAACATAGTTCTATTTCATTAATTTTTTTTAAAGTTGCATTATTCTGTTCCAAACCTTGAAGTTTGTTTATATTTTATATGATAAATTCAGTGTTATAGGGAAGATCCCAGTATTGAAACAAAGAAATAAATACGTTCGTTTATGGGACGTTTAGTGGTACAAATTCGTCACGAGGAAGATAAGAAACACTGATGTGTGAGGGTGTGTGTTTTTCCAAGATAAAAACACATTGGGAATGACAGTAAGTGTCTGGGTGGTATCAGTGGAGACACGACAAGGTTCCTAATGCTTATTATGTAATCGTCCACTGTTCATAATATTAAATAGTGCTAAGTACAGATACGTTGAAAGAATGAATCAGTTTATTACTTGATAAGAAGTAGGATAGGATAGAAACGTGTGCGTATAAAGTTACGAATATTTTTTCAGGTTTGTTTATTTGTTTTTGAAATTCGCGAAAAGCTACACGAAGGCTACTTCGCTAGCTGTCCCTAATTTAGCAGTATAAGACTGGAGGGAAGGCAGCTTGTCATCAACTAGCCCGGCATGACCAAGGGTGTTAGGGCGTGCAATTCGTAATTCCACGGTCGCGGGTTCGCCAAACATGCTCGCCCTTTCAGCCGTGGGGGCGTTATGATGTCACGGTCAGTCCCACTATTCGTTGGTAAAAGAGTAGCCCAAGAGTTGGCGGTGGGTGGTGATGACTAGCTGCCTTCCCTCTAGTCTTACACTGCTAAATTAGGGACGGCTAGCACAGATAGCTCTCAAGTAGCTTTGTGCGAAATTAAAAACAAACAAACAAACTTCTCATATCCTTCCACCGCCAACTCTTGGGCTACTTTGGGATGAAAGGGTTAGCATGTTTGGTGTGACTGGGATTCGAACTCGAGACCCTCGGATTACGAGTCGGGTACTTTTGTTTATATCACGGTTTCTATTTTGGTTATTTTGAATGTTAGTGATGAAATACGAGAAACAAAAATCTGGTTACTTATAACTGTAAACTTGGACGTCACAAAATATTCAACATAGGAAAGCTAATAAATACATAGCCTACAAGTTGCTAACTAAATATCCCCGACAATAGAAATCTTCCATCTTTATGACGTCATGACCTGCGTCTTACTGCAGGTATAAGTCAATAACGGTCACAAAATATCAATGAACAGAGGTTGCAAAGTTGGACGAAAGAGGGCGGTCTATGTCAAACAGAAATCGACAGGTCCCTTGCGAATCGCTGTCCACAGAGAATAGAATGGTAGTGTAATTTTAGCGCTGTCAAAAAAAACAAACAAAAAAAACTCAAACAGACCTCCATAAACAATTCAGCGAATTCTTGGTTTTTCTGTGCTGTGAAGAGACGTTTGAAAAATGACTCACTTTAAAAGGTTGCTGCATTTGCAGATTTGGATCTATCGGTCCCTAACTTCTATGGACTCTTCGTTATTATTACAATTTTTCTTCTCGTATTTTCATTCACTTAACCTCGCCTGAACTATGCCTATTTGACCTATCCCGTTCATTAAAATATTATACTCGTGATACCTAAAAACTACTCTCTGTTGTTTGTTTGTTTTTGTTGTTCCAGTACCAAACAGACCTTATCTCTATATAAACAGCAATTTCCTTTTGTGAGTCGAAAAAAAAATATATATATATATATATATTTACGAGTATCCTGGGTTTTCACTTCGCGCCAACCAGCATTTTAATCCCAACTTTCTTGGTCTTCATCTAAATTAAATCAGGTAGTTTAGTTTTGCAAAAACAATTGTAAGCGTACAATATATATCTTAGCAACATACTCAAAAATGGCGCCACGTCACAACGTAGTTCGAGAACAATGTGCATCACATATGCTTTCAAACTAACCTGTCTTTTGGAACTCGAGCATAGATTTACACAATGCTCGAACGAGGGACGCAATTGGTTTTGGCAATTATCTATCCAAAAAGCTTTTCTTAAATCGTGTATACAAGCCACGACAAAATACGGTGATATTCCTATTACGACACGTGTGGACAACAGGACGACCACAGCTGGTGGTATACAGAGGACCAGTTATTGCGCAACTCTATACATTACAGTTCTGAGCAAAACTTTATTCTTGTTTACGTAATTGAACGAAAAAAAAAAGGCAGTGTTTTCGTAAAAGATGAGACCCTTGCTTATTTAGCCAGTGTTACAGAACGATGTATTGAATAGCGGTGTTTTTATGTTCTACCATGACCAATAGCGGTGTTTTTACGTTCTACCATGACCAATAGCGGTGTTTTTATGTTCTACCATGACCAAGGCAGTCGTTGGTTGCAAGCCCTTTTGAACATCTGTGGCCCATCCTCGATCGTTTCCAACAAAAACTTTACAAATAACGAATTTCTAAGGACTATCTAATCAAATATTTCCACTAGAAATAGGCTATAATCCCGCAAGCCTAGATTTTAGGATTTATTGATGTGATGTTTGTAGATTAACCATATACAAATGTTAATTTGCATTCTTTGTTTCATGTTTATTTATTTCGTAAAATTGTATTCATTATGGAGTGGAAGTCTGCCTAATTATTGATGGCTGTATATTTTCAGTTTACTAACATTAAATATATATATATTACAGACACAGTCTACTAGGCCTAAATCTTGATTTATTGTGTTTTTTTCTTTCAAGTTTTATAATCGTATAGAGGGACATAATGATCAGATACTTTGAGAAGGTTGAAGGTATTAGATTGTTTTGTTTGTTTTTGAATGTTGCACAAAGCTACCCGAGGGCTATCTGTGCTAGCTGTCCCTAATTTAGCAGTGTAAGACTAGCCGCCGCCAACTCTCGGGCTACTCTTTTACCAACGAATAGTGGGATTGACCGTCACATTATAACGCCCCCACGGCTGAAAGGTCGAGCATGTTAGTCGCAAAGGGGGTGCGAACCCGCGACCCTCAGATTACGAGTCGCACGCCTTAACGAGCTTGGCCATGCCGGGCCATAAGGTATTAGATTCAAATAAGAAGGTTTATATTTTAAAAATATTGGAGGTTACTCTTTTAAATTGCAGATGACACACGGTGTTTTTAATTCAGAATTGTTATTGTGTGATTTAAATTGTTATTCCATTATTAAGCTTTAAGGACGAAAATAATAATTATATTAACTTCATTGTAAACGTGTTAATGCATGACTTTGATCTGGCCAGTCTTGGAAAACTCTGATTCCAATTACAATCCAGTTATGATTCCTCGTGTGTGTGAGTGTTGGGGAGAGGGTGAGTTTCATGTAGGTTAAGTAAAAATACAAATGATATGTACAGAATAACTGATAAAACATTTGTTTGAATACCGTGGGGATGGATGGGGCAGGTTAAATTTTAGTTACTCTGGAAACTAGAAATATGCTTTTGTATCGATGTATATAGTATATTTATACATACATACACGCACAGAAATAGTTATTTTTTCTATGTTTAATTACTTGGTTCGCTGTTTACCACTTATAAACAGTCATGTAATTATATATGCAAAAAACGGCCCTTCTGGGCTCAGAAAACACTTCAAATAGAAGAGCGAAGAGTGTATTTTAACCAGCACAGGTATCAAAACGAGATTTTTTTAGTGTTATAAGCCCTCAGGCCTATCGCTAAACTACTAGAGAGCAATTATGATATACATATGTATGTGTGTGCATGTATTTGTGTTAGTCTAAATCTTTACAAATGCATAAACTAGCCGGTAACGATACAGAGGAAATGTAACTAGGTGTGAATAGTCCTTAACAATTGTACACAAAACAAACATCTGGGCGAAACTGGTAATATTCCAAGCTAGAGATTCGAAAGATATAATATTCCAAGGGAGTTCAAAATATGCATGCGCCATCGTTCTGTAGAGGAGAATGAAACAACGTAGGAGCGGAAACAAATATTAATATTTCATGCTGTAAAAAAGAAGAACCACTGGAAAAAGTTACTTATTAGATAAGCTTCAACGGCCAGGGTGCGTCGCTGCAAACGTTGTTGGAGTAGCTTTAATTTCGTACGTGTTTGCAAATGCTGTGACGAAAAAGAACATTCTCTAATGTATTTCTCACGCATATATCAGTAACTGTTAATCGACAAACGATAATGAACGCTGAACGACAGAATAATACTGCATTTATCTCACAATAGCCTCTGTTTAGTCAGTGGCGCTGCGTGACGTCGGCGATCGTACGGTGTCCTGTCGCCCTAAACCTCTCAGGAAGTGGAATCTGCAGGGATAGGTGGTATTAAAAAGAAACGGGCAAAGCAAAGCTTTACGGATTTCTGAGTAGAGAGAAAAGTTGAGAAGTCTGAAACAGACGGAAAACAAGGGAAAAGAAATCCCCTTAAGTTCGAGCTTGATGTGAAAGATAAATTCGTATTATGAACCGTTGATTGATTGTTTGTAGAGCAAAGCTGTATTGGACTTTCTGCTGTGTCCACTGCGAAGAATCGAATTACGGGTTTTAGCATTGTAAGTCTGTAAACTTACCGCTGTCTCGTCTCGAGACTGTACGATATTGCAGTTGTCATGGGTGAATCGACTGTTTAAAAACCATCTAAAACACTAAAAGTAATACGTGCCTTGTTTGTAAATACGAAAAAACAAAGTTTAAAATCAATTTGAACGTATTATTCACTTCAATAAAAAGGTAGAGGGGGTTTATAGCTATCATTAGTGAAATGGAATTATAATTGTGTTTTATTAGAGTTATTTTATGCAAGTAAAACATAATTTTCAATTTATCTAAAACAGCTGTTTAAGAATTTAAAAAGCAAAGCAAAGACGTTCCACACACACAGGTGGCTTTCAGGAACGTCTTGAGTTGTCAAATTTCATACTGATTTCACCACCACATTACTAATCCATCCTCTCACATTAAAATTACCTATCACAAAACTGCATCACGTTTTCAAAAACTTCAGTCTTTAGCTCAAAAAATCCATTTTAGCTTTTTAATTTAACTATTTCTCATAGTGGTGTGAAGAGAAAAGAAATAAAAGTTCAGACCATGCTGGTAAAATAATTTTTTTCATGTAACAGAAAATATCAATGACAGATCACGTGAGTGTTAAACTCCCGGATTTTTGAGTGATTTTTGGAAAAAAAAATGAGCGAGTTTTTGTAACTTCTGTAGAACACATCGTATGCCATATTTGACTTATTGTTCGTTCGTTTTGAATTTCTCGCGAAGCTACACGATGGCTATCTGCGCTTGCTATCCCTAATTTAGCAGTATAAGATAAGAGAGAAGGCAGCAAGTCATCATCACCCACCGCCAACTTTTGGGCTACTATTTTACCAACGAACAGTGGTATTGGTCGTCACTTTATAACGCTCTCACGGTTGAAAGGGTAGCATATTTGGTATGACAGGGATTCGAACCCGCGACCTTCAGATTACGAGTCAAGTATCTTAACCACCTGGCCATGCCGGTGCCTAATACTGGCCCAATAATTAATAAATAATTATTACGTGATTTTCTATTCAAAAAATATAATAACTGAATCGAAAAATAGTTTAACCATTAAACAAAAGTTGCTATTTATTGTTGATTTCGCGAGATAAAGCTTGTTCTGCAACAGTTGTTTAATCGACTTTTAACTACAAGATATTCAGAAATTACATCGTAGTGGAAACTTTTATATGGCAGTTTTAAGACGCACATCTTAAGCATTTAAAAAATTTATAACATATCCATTTATCAACTTGCTGTGTAGGTTCTAACTCGCAATGGTTTAGTATACATCTTAAGAAGAAAGCTTGGCACATTCCTTAGAGTCTCTTCCAGAATAAGTACAAATAACTCACCACTGACAATCACGAGAAACAAGTAATTAACACTATGGTAGTCAGTTTTGTTTATTTGTTTTACGATTTTTGCGCTCAAATAAAATGCCTTTATGTCCAGTCTTTTAGATACTTAAATCACTTGTATCTTTAAACAGCGCGTTTTATATAGTTAACTGTGTTTATAATGTTAAGGTTATTATTAACATCCGTGAAATTCGGTAATGAACAGATTCAGTAGTCAAATCCCGTGTAAATTACACATACACTTACTAACGTTTACGACGTGAAAGATGGATGACAATGAATTTAGCATTGTATTACTCTAGAAACAGAAGCATGTGATATACATGTGAACGTTTCCTATATCACAGATTAGGTATTACCTTCCCTGACAGTACTTGGCTTTTTGCCAAATTTCGGAAACTGAGTAGTGAAGATGGAGCGAGTTGTTTGTTTTTTTAATCTGTAATGGTCGAAGAAATTATTTCATAAAATATTTGTTGCCCCTCGTGAAGGGACATACCTAGTGTGATATGACGTAGGAAAGATATTGAAACAAAATCTTTTGTAATATTAGTAATATATAACAGTTTCGTTTCTGTTTTCTTAAATCGTTTCAAAGTGTAAAACGATAAATTTTTGACGTGTAAATGTTTTGGTTTGTGTTTTGATACTTTGGGGATGGATCTTAATAAAATAGTTTATTGTATTGTTTCAGTAAATAGAAACATTTCAATTGTTGTTTTGAATTAAGCACAAAGCTACACAATGGGCTACATTTCAATAAAACTGTGAATATATCAAAGGAATCTTGTAAAATAGTAGAGTAAATCAAACTCCACATTCGTTTAATACGAACGTCAAGAGAAATATTAATACAACAGCGGAACATATCAAACATTTTTCTTATCAGCAAAAGAAAATTTGAGATGAAAATTTTACAGCGGAATATATCAACATATTTCTTATTGTAAAAGCACAGGACGACAAAAATATGGAATAGTGAATATAACAAACAACGACAGTAATATAATTAAGTAAATACAACAAAGGACGACAGAAATGTAATGTGTTGGATACAACAAAGGACGACAGAAATGTGAAATGGTGAATACCACAGAAGACGACAAAAAATTGAAATCGTGGATATAACTATTGTTTTAAATTCAAAATGGGGAAATAATTATTTTTTTTCCATTCTGAATAAAAGTTTCACCAAATTAGTTGAGAAACAAAGCAAAACAAATTTTGTGCCTTTAAAATAACACTTTCAAAGTCTTGTCAGTTTCCAATTATTTACAATAAACATTAGTAAAAAAGTCTCAACAGGTTTATAATCGCAATAGATTAAGGTCAGGCAATTTATTATTCACATTTTATATATACCCAGCGTTTCGCACATTTCCAATTATAGGGAATAATGAATTATGTTATGTAACCGAAGCTTCGTTTCCCAGGTTTCAGAAAGATTCTTCGTTGATAACAGCTGAATAGAGAAACAGTACTTCTACGGACCCATTGCTACGTCAATAACACTTCAGGGAGCGTAAAGCGTTTTATTGATTGGGGTCTATGAGGCTTCTACTATGTCTAGACTGTGATTACAGCCGTGTAATATCAACTCTATCCTCCTTTTTATCAACTCTGCCTTGGCTGTGAAGCAGATATACGAACTTAAATGTAATGCCCAATATTGGTTTTACACTTGTACTTGTGTTAATAATGAAAAACAAAATACACACACGTTACAATGTGGAAACTGGGAGAACTTGTGTGCTACAAAATATTAAGTTATGAAAGCCATTCTGTGCTTAAAATCATTACGTCTCTTAATATTTTTTTTCCGAGTTAAGGAGGTGAACAATATTAATACTCCATTTCGTAATGGTAATTACACCCACTGTTAGTTTTTGTTGATCATTTTATTATTACTTTAGAAAATAAAAGAGTGTAGTAAAGTTTTATACGAATCAATAAATTGCCGTGGTCACTGGTAATAAGTTACTTTAAAAAATAATTGTTTTTTTAACCTCAACGGAAATAGTTAATAATATTGGTTCGTTAAATTGTACTGTTACAGCACGCTCGTTGCATGTGAAGCTATCTTGTAAAGCAGCTTGAAGTGTGCAGAAAATAAGATAGTTAGAACAATGACTGTCATACAGGCACGTGCAGTAACTATAAATCGTAGATCAAAAGTATGTTTTCATCATCTAATTAAGCTTCTGATATTTGCATAAAGAAACCTCAACATGTAGATATTGTTATCGTATATAAATCTCTCGTGCGTTTACTTACACTCGCTTTCTTCCTTCCCGAGCCACGCTCTAACGATTAAACAAAAACACTAGAAAGTGAAAGACAAAAACTCATAAATACATAAACATGAATAAAAGAAAACTGAGAATGAAAATTCGGAGGATGAATAATAATAATAAAAAAACATTTCGAATGAAAATGACTTCTATAAAAATCCCTTCTCGTGCTGTCGAATCTTTATTTGTGCCTAAATCATCATTGAAGACCTCACAGAAATCTTATCTCTATCTTCTCTATTTATTCCGAGTGACATATAGGGATTATCTACCTTTACTATTCCTAGCTGGAGAAATACTTTAAAAAGCCTTGGCTCTCGTGCTTAAAGCTTTTCCAAGAGATACCTTATCTTCTCAGAGATCGCTATCAACACAGCACGTGCAACTTCCCATCACTCGCTAAGACAACGGCTCGCCTTATGCCATTTTTAGTGAGACAAAGAGGACTTTTACAACGACAACGTCTAAAAGATATGGCGGTAGGCACTGATCTCTGCTCCTCAATCGTTTCTATACATACTATAAAAAATACTACATGTATTGGAACGACCTGAATCCACAATAAGAGCGCCGTCTTCACCTATGTCTTGAAATCAAACGCCTCTCTACATACGCTCCATTCTTTACAAGCTATTTTTGTTGACGTTTAACCCGCAACACAAAACACACGTATTAAAAAAATGTGGATAATTTTCTTGAGCTCTTTCAACCACATAAAAAGAGCGTTCAATATAAATTATAGTAATCAAAGCTATTCAACAATGCACGTTGTTACAACAATATTCAATGACGAGTCGTTACAACAGCGAAATATCACGAGATACGAGAGCACGTGGCTCGTTCGCAATTAACGAAACCTGAAGAACGTTAGTCTTTTTTGTCATTGTTGTCGTGCGCATCTGACTAACGTACGTCTATTAGTGAGAGGGTACACATTAAGATTCCTTAACCCCCCTCCCCCACCTTAAATGTATGTGTTGTAGTTATGCCAATTAGACGGAAAATTGTGAGGTTAGGAAGTACTTTTGAAACGATAGTTCTTTGTACGTGATTACTTCTTATTTAAGTTCATTAAACAACGCATGAATCACCGGTAAAAGGACCAATGAAATTTATTGGAATAAATGAAAAAAATAATATGTTGGAAGTGGTTAAAAACCGGTGTAACGTGATGTTTTTTTTTTAATTATAATCAACATGGTAGAACATCATTTTAACAATATTTGAGTATACCGTTCTTAACTTGTTGGCCTGGCATGGCAGTTTCGCGCCCTAGTCGTGCCAAACATGCTCGCCCTCCCAGCCGTGGGGGCGTTATAATGTGACGGTCAATCCCACTATTTGTTGGTAAAAGAGTAGCCCGAGAGTGGCGGTGGGTGGTGATGACTATCTGCCTTCCCTCTAGTCTTACACTGCTAAATTAGGGACTGCTAGCGCAGATAGCCCTCATGTAGTTTTCACAAAACGGACAAACACGCAAACAATCATCTTTGAGCCTTTCGTAAATTACATACAAATGTAAGTGACTACGACAATTTGGAAAACTCCTTACACACGAAATGAAAACTGGAGAATATAGAAAACATGATTCAAGTATGAGATTACAAGGCTGTGATAATTAATTTGAATTACAAGTAATTCGCAAAATTAAATTAATAAAGGCTATAAAAGTAGTTATTTATGTAATTACAGGAGGGTTTGATACACTTCTAAGATTACTTGGACACTAAATATAAAGCAATGCTATTGTATTACCTGATGTTAGACGTTATTTATGATTAAATAAAGTTAACTAATTTGAATTTAAAATTCTGTTATAGACCGCAATGAGGTTTTCGTTTTGTACTCAAGTAGTTGATAACAATACCATATATTGTTTCATATAACAGCTGCTAGTTGGTTCATGTGTATATCTGAACATTAAACCAAGCGTTTTTGTAGCCTCGAACACTTTATAGGCATTAAATTATCTTTGAAATTTTATATGGAGAAGGTTCACCAAATATTCTTTTATTTTTCTCCAGATCCAATAATAATTTTTCTTAATTTTTTTGCAATTATTCTAATTATTTTCAAGTTATTTTGGGAATATAACAGCTAACCTGGATTAATTTATTTTGACTGCGCAATTTGATGGTAAATTATAAATTAGGCCTTTTGTTACAGTGTCAAACAGATATGTCAAATAGTGAAACGGTATGCCTACTCGTTGAATTATAAGATACTAGCTTGTGAGAAGACAATAAAATGGAACAACCGCGTTAGAGACCCGCTAATCGATACATCTAATTTCAAAGGCTTGAAAATATATATCGCATATTAAATGCCTCCTTCCTAATGGGACCCCCAGTCTGTGGACTTATACCTCTAGAAACCAGGTTTCGATACCAGTGGTGGACAGATCATAAATGGACGTTTGTTTAGCTTTGTGCTTTATAACAAATAACAACCCCATAGCGATTCAGCTGTAAGTCTGGGGGCTTATGATACAAGCAATTGGTATTCGATACTTATCGTGAGCATATCACACATAGCCTATCTTGTTGCTTTGCGCCTAACAACAAATAATATTATATCAAAATGCTTTGAGCTAAAATATTAATATTATTCTTCATGACTTGTAAACATACAAAATCGTTTCGAGTTATTTTTTTTTAGGATGTAACAGTTAACGTGAATTAATTTACTTACTAGGGTGTTGGTAGTAGGTTGGGGTTGCATTTATTTGCTCTATTGGTATAGTTTCGAACAGCAATTAGCATTTTTGATACCGATTTCTTCACACCAAAAGCCCAATCCCCTCTTGGTGTAAAAATGATACATAATAATAAATAATAATTAACTAAAGCAAAACTAAATAACAAAACACAGTCAATATTTCGCTAACGATGGTTACCCTCCTAGGGTCGATTCCACAGAAAAACTCAACATATAACCACAACCGTTTTATCTGTTTATTGTAAATTCGAACTGAAGAAATTAAAGTTTAAAAGTTTCGTTATTTTAAAATATTTCGTTGACAAAGTGCTTTCTTATTACCAATAAAACTTACACATAGATCATACTACATAGAACTTACGCATTGATAAAGCTACGACTACAAGGTATCCCATCCTAAAATCAACACAAATCAGGCAATTTTATCCATCGTCTTAGCAATTAGATTGAGTGGAAGCCATATAACCATACACCAGCTATACGCATTTGGCACGTTTTCTTAGATCATCTAAAGCAGTTATTCGTGGCCTCAGGTTAAGCTGTGAAGCAGTTTCAAAGATTATCAGATTTTTTGTTGTTGTTTTGAATTAAGCACAAAGCTACACAATGGGCTATCTGTGCTATGCCCACCACAGGTATCAAAACCCGGATTTTAGCGGTGAAGTCCGCAGACATACCGCTGAGCCACTGGGGGGCAAGATTATCAGAACTTCATCGGCGGAATGAGAAAACTCATTCAGGTAAATTATTTGGATTTTTATTAACTCAGTGTTACTGATCGAACGTATTTTGTTTTGAAAACTTATCACGTTGTTTGCTTATTTAAAAGCTTTGGCGTTGGCTAAAAAAGATTAATTATTTCACTTAGCTTAAATAAAGAGCAGAGTTTTTGTTGTTTTCCTAACACCAAACTACAAAATGGGCCGATCTGGGTGCAAGAATAAATAATTTATTTATAGCTTTATTTGAAAATATCATGTTAACAGTTAAGATTGTTAAAGCCATTACTTTTTAGGGCCCGGCATGGCCAGGTGGTTAAGGCGCTCGACTCGTAATTTATTCAAATAAATTCTCTAAACTAATTCAACCTCACCAGGCGTAAGAATAATGTTAGAAACACTGCTAATACAGCTTTTGTATTGGCTGGTACTACTGGCTACCTTCTACGTGGTTAGTGGTTGTGTTTCAAAACGAAAGGTACTCTTATGAAACACAACAACAACAAAATTTTCAAAACCGTGTTACAATAAAGTTGTGTTACGCTAAGAAAAGTAAATCTCACAGAAAAATCATCAATAAAAACGTCATTTATTTCCCCCAAAAGTGAGTCGATGATAGCCTGGAGGGATTACCTGCTTTTTTCCATGCAGCACAACAGAGTAATGTGTGGTCTGTCAGTCAGTATACTCTAAAATAACGTCACATTTTGTACTGTTATATTCGATTTGGTTCATTCGACCTTGAATTTTATGGTAATGGAACAAATGGCAAGTGACATCACACATTCTTGATTTCAAGATGGCGACTTTCAGTGGATACAGACTTACTGGACGAGCCCATAAATATTTCATATTCATAATTATCTTCTGCAATACTGGAAGAACTGATTATTGATAATTATTATTCATTACCTCTGGCGACATTAAATCATCTTAATAACCCATATTACTGACATCTATATTTTATAACTTCCAGAGTAATCAGTATTACTCTAATGAAGTACGTCCAGACATTTTGTGTATCTTCATCATTACTGCGACGTAATTAACCAGTCAGTACCACGAGTTGATAACTTACCATTTACATGGGTACTGGATCAAGTCCAGATATGGACGTTACTATTTATGGAACCATAATAATCTTGGGCAAGTCTTAGCTAGCTTGATCAAAAAGGAAATAGAAACCCTTATAACCCGAGTGCTTTCGAAAGGTGGACATTTCTTCTTCACTTTTCAAAAGCGCTCGGGTTATAACTTTCTATTTCAGATTTATCAAGACTTCTTGGACCTACGTGTTTTTTTAGCACATTATCCTTGCTTTATTGTTAGTGCAGTATCATTATTAAGAGAACTACAAGAACAAAGGTTTATCTTTTTTTATATGCAAAAACGGCTCGTTTGGGTTGAGAAAATATGCATATAAAATTCTCAACAAGTGGGTTTCTCGACATCACTGAAAGGTTTACCTTAGGTACTTTTAACATTCCGCACATCCTAGTGACTCAGCAGTGAATCTGAAGGCTATAAATCAAGGTTTCAGTATCGTGGTGGGAACAGCACAGATAGCCCGTTTTGTAGCACTGTGCTTAAGAACAAACTTTTTGAAATTTTTTTTTATAAAAAGAATATTATGCATTATATTGTACAGTATTTTCTCATCTCTAGTTGCATTAGATTCATTTTCAATGGTAAATACGTACCGTGAAATAACTTTCAAACATATACGTTCAGTGGAAACATTTCCCACTTGTATAATGGTATGTCTAAAGATTTACAAATCAGGGTTTTTTTTTTCCTCTATCACGTGAAGATTTTTTCACAAAACATACATGTGCAATGATATAAGTGAATCATTTTCTTAGAATTGAGTCGCACCTTTTAGGCTTAACGTCCTCAGCTGGTATAACGGTAATTCTACGGATTTACAACGCTAAAATCAGGGGTTCGATTCCCCTCCGTGGACTCAGCAGATAGCACGATATGGCTTTGCTATAAGAAGAACACACGCCCCAGCCGAAATGTCCTCTCTGACATACACAAAGGCCTGGCATGGCCGAGCGCGTTAAGGCGTGCATTCGTAATCCGAGGGTCGCGGGTTCGCGCTAAACATGCTCGCCCTCCCAGCCGTGGGGGCGTTATAATGTGACGGTCAATCCCACTATTCGTTGGTAAAAGAGTAGCCCAAGAGTTGGCGGTGGGTGGTGATGACTAGCTAGCTGCCTTCCCTCTTGTCTAACACTGCTAAATTAGGGACGGCTAGCACAGATAGCCCTCGAGTAGCTTTGTGCAAAATTCCAAAAGCAAACAAACAAGACATACACAATTAGGATCACAAAAGAACAGAGCAAACAATGTGACCGTGCAACCGATGTTTCCGATATTTCAGGCTTAATTATTAAAAGATTACGTCAAAGGTATATAGATCATTACACACGATATTTTTGTTTTATATTTTTTTACCAGTTGTTAATGGCATACACACATTTAATCTAACAATTTTTATCAACTATTTATTTCCGTTTCTTTATTATCTAATGACGCATGACCGTTAATGATGTTTTTTTTTCTCCACTAAACGATTCATCAAATATTTTTCTCTTTTCCACGTTTGCTTAAACAACTTCCAGCGTATCATAGCAACCTTTATCCACTAATTTTAGCTTGGTTTTTATGACTGATTTCTGAATGAAATCACGTCTAAGTTCTCGATAGAATTTTTTAAATTCTAAGTTGTTGTTTTCTCAATACGTAATAAAAGAAATCAACTCTACCCTTACATTCAAGTTCTGCAGTTTTTGTTTTTCGTTCGGTTACAAGATCATCTGCAAGAACCTGTAAATATCAAATACTGATTTTGTTTTGTAAGTTTGTTTGTTTGTTCTTGAATTTCGCCCAAAGCTACACGAGGGCTATTTGCGCTAGCCGTCCCTAATTTTGCAGTGTAAGACCAGAGAGAAGTTAGCTAGTCATCACCACCCGCCGCTAACTCTTGGGCTATTCTTTGACTAAAGAATAGTGGGATTGACAGTAGCATTACAACATTCTCGTTAATGGGTCTACTTCATATTGAAATGAGGTTTTTTATTTATTCTTTCCTTTAAATATAACAGATAAGGTATCTAAAAAATCCGTTCCGTATTTCTTTACCTGCAGTATAGCTCAGTAATATCGGTTATTTCATGTTTCTTGTTACTCTCAAGAAAGATAAATGTACTAAATTTGGGATAAATAGAACATTGAAAGAGCAAGCAGTCCTAACATACACGTCACTATTCCAGTTGCAGGCGCGTGGAAAATAGCGAAATGTATGTATATATATATGTTAAAATAACAATTCATGTAAACTTTCTTTCACCTGGTTCCCCAGAGGGCCAGTTGCTCGTGTACAGACTTACAATGCTGAAATCAAAGATTGATTTCCCGCTGTGGACAGAGCGTAGATCTCCCATTGTCTAGCTTTGTGTTAATAACGAAAGCAAACAAATTACTTTAACCATCCAACAGTGATAAGTTCGAAATCACGTTTACAGGTTTATAACACAGGGACACTACATACTTTTAAAAAACAAGGAAAGAAAAAGCTTGTTTTTCTTATAACAAAGACACGTCAGGCTATCTGATGAGTCCACCGAAGGGAACCAAAACCCCTGATTGTGGCATACTAAATCCGTAAACTTACCACTGTACCAGCGAGAGAGAGTAAAAAGGAATATATTATATCACAGAAAGTAAATAAAAAGAACAAAACATTCTTATTGCCAGCGGTAAGTCAACAAACTTTATAGCACTACAATCAAGGACTTGCTTCCATGTGGTGGACAGAGTACAGACAGTTCGCTTCGCAGATTTGCTCTGAGTAAGCAACAACAACAAAGTATTGCATTCGTTCAGGGCAAATAATATGATTTCAGTGTCCACAAATAATGTATTTTCAGTGTCTTCTAAACAACAGAGTATATTATCGTGTAATACACGCACACATTACGTTTAGGGTGGCTAATTCAAGGTCGTTCACTTCATATATATCGCGGGAATTAATCTCCAATATCACCGTGTAGGTGAGACACGTTGTTAAGAGTCAACATTTTAATACGTTCAATTAGTTTAGAGGTTTGCGTCAGACATTATAAGCGATAGTTAGAATAAACGAAACTTTCAAAGCGATATTTGTTGATAAACTCAATTTCAACCGAAAGATGTAATCGAATTAGATTTAACTGGTGTTATTTAGAGTTAGGTTTAGTTTGTTTTGAATTTCGTGCAAAGCTACACGAGGGCTATTTGCTCCAGCCGTCCATAATTCTGCGGTGTAAGACTAGAGAGAAGGTAGCTAGTCATCACCACCCACCGGGACCTTTTGGGCTACTCTTTTACTAACGAATAGTGGGATTGACAGTAATTACAACGCCCCCACGGCTGAAAGGGCGAGCATGTTTGACGTTACAAGGATGCGAAACCGCGACAGTCAGATTACGAGTCGCACGCCTTGACCCACCTGGCCATTCTGGACTTCGTCTTAAGAGACCTTTATCTTAACGAAAAATTTTTGAAAGAGTTCCATAAAAGTTAATGATAATCAATTAGTGACCTCACAGTGGTTACTTTATCTTTGTAATTTGATTATATTTATTATCTTCTCAACACTTGAACACTACGAAGATCAAATAAATATCTTCAGGTTCGAAACAAAAAATTGTTGATAAATGAGTTTTTGTATCGGTTTTTAAAGTTTTCTGAAAATAACTGTGGTCATCATCTTGGTCAGTTAAATTTGGTTTAGAGTGCCTTTAAATTATTAATTTTTTCTGGAAAATAACACGAATGTGAAAATTAGTAGTCGCAATGACAATTGAAAATAAAGCCTACCACACCGCGCTAACACAACAAATACGGCATTTAAAGTTGTAATAAAGGAAACTTCAGGAAGACGGTCATACAGTTCAACCTGAGTCCTGTAATGTTTTCGACCAAACTAAACACAGACCGAAAATCTCCCACCCCCCTCACAAATTTAATTGTTGTCGGCAAAAATGTTTTCTTATTTCACTTTGGTTTGAGTTTTGATTATATGATTATAATGATCTCCTTCAGCGACATGTCTACGGACTCACAACACTACAACCTCGGTTTCGATACCTGTAGTTAACAGACCTCATACGCCCTATGGCGTAGCTCTGTGCTTAAGCAGAAACGAAATCATAATGATTAGGGTTAACATTCACGGACGGTACTCGACTCGTAATCTCAGGGTCGCGAGTTCGAATTCCCCGTCCCATCAAACATGCTCGCCCTTTCAAACGTGGGGGGTTATAATGTTCCGGTCAATCCTACTATTCGTTGATAAAAGAGTAGCCCATGGCATGCGATGAGCTTTATTCCCTATCGGATTGAAAGTCTTCAGTTAGACTGCACACTCATACACAGGAGGTAAAACAGTTATAATGTGACTCAATCTTTCTTAGTGTTTCATGTATCCAAAAGTTAGAACAAATATATGCGAAGGTTCGCCAAATGAAATGCACGAAAACTACAAAACTACAAAGTTGTGTTTCATTATTATTAAACTACCAGCAACATTTCGTAAAGATGGAATTTTATTTAAGCACGTGTTCTTTTTGGAGAATTACAGTTTATTTTTTTTTGTTCTCAGAGAACTGAGTGACAGAACACAATTTAGGTGAAAGATTGCACGTGAAGGAGAACAAGACTTAAATCACAGTAATTTTGAATAATTAAAAAAAAGTAATCAATATTGTTAATCTGATAACAGTATGTAAAATAATTGAATTTTATTAAGAATTCTTCTTAGCGACTTTCTCGTGAAATCAATAAAGAAGTCATTAAATTCCTGTCTAGTTACGTATTCTAGAACGTGTAGGTCTCGTACGAGTCTCTGTGTAAGATTTTGTTATTACATGTAATCCACCTAATCTTTTCCTAACACAGCTGCATCTTGAACAACACCAACTGAAGAATTGTTGTTACAAATCCAAAAGATTAGGTTAACTTTATTGTATAACACTCACATCAATGTGGAGTTGTAAAAGTCAAAGACTTAAACAACCCATTAAAACAATATCGCTGTTACAGTTTTATCTTTGTTCTCATTAGAACAATAGCGCTGCCAATTTTATTTTCAACCTACTAAAACAATACTGTTGCCACAGTACTATCTTCGTACCTACTAAAACAATAAAGCTGCAATAGTTTTGTCTCCATACTCCATAGTACAATAGCATTGTTAGTTTTATTTTAATTTGCTGTTATCTCGTTTGCTGTTGTATAGGGTCTAATTTAATATTAGCTCATTTGTTTCTTCGAGTGCTAATTTTAAACACACAGTTTCAAACATGATATCAAATAAGTGTCCAATAAATTGTTAAGACATTTGTTTGAAAATTGGGACACCCATGAATGTTATCTTGATATACATCTATCAATGGCTTATACGAAAGGTTAAATTCATACTTAAATCGTCCTACGTAACAGTAATTACTTTTTCACACATATTATTTTTAGTGTTTGTAACGTACAATGACTTCGTTTCCAACAGACAGACAGTTTGGACAGTCATTATTAAAAGCAACTTAACCATCGATGCTTGTTGCCCTACACAAGGGTTATTAAAATAACCTTTTCATTTTGTAAAACGTTTTCGCAGTCACTGTTAATATTATAAAATACTACATAAATCAGTTAAACGTAATTTCGTATTTATTAACAAACGTGAGTAAAACTTAAGTATCCTTGCTGTATCTCTAAGAAATGAGCAAACATGCGTTGTCTTTAACAACGGAAATAGTCTTTCAGTAACGAACAGTACAATATGTCTGTATTTATTGAAGGCGTGTCTAAGGGCTGAAACACTGATCTGATTGAATACAATATTAAACACAGAAGAAAAAAGAATGTTCCACTCCGTATTTCCGTACTTTTATATCTGGGCTTCTACGTGCGAGTGTGGGTCGGTGGGTAGTGTGAACTGCATACAGCAATATATATCACTTAATAAATAATGACAAATTTTCCTCCCTAAGAAAACACGTTTTATTTACCCTTCACATACAAACAAGAAAATTCATTTGCATAATAATACAGTATACATTACGCTTAATCAGTTAAATCCAAGCTACACTTGAAGCCACAAAAAAAACGAGAGCGTATCCCAAGGCACGTTAGAAAGAAAGAAAAAACAAACAAACCCAGAATATCAATTATGTATTTTACATATTTCGTTTTTCTGGCAAACGTTTAACAGAGGTTTTTAATTTTAATCAGGAAAGGAAACGAACAATATAATTACGTGTTGAAATGAATATATAATTTTACTCTTAACAACAATGAAGTTACGTGAGCGACAACGATACTCAATTCTGCAACCCATGAGGGCAAGAATGTTTGAAATATTAACTCTTTTAACCATTTCTTAAATCCACAACAGGGTATTTTTTTACATTAATTTGGTTAATACGATCCTTAAGTAATACGATTCTGGTTTTAGTATACTAGGAAACAATGAATGCATATTAGAGCGAACCGTTATTAATGGAATGGGTTATCACTTATATATAAAGTACAACTTTATCCAGTTGTAATTATTGTAGTATTGTGTTTTAAACTGAAGTTCCATTACGCTCCCAGATACGGAAAACTTGTCTTTAAGCTATCATGTTTAACAAATATTTAAAACTCTCAGTAAAACCTTCTCTGAAAACAGTAATGTAATTTTAAAGGGAAAAAAAATCTCTTGTTGATCACATCAACGGACAGAAAAAGCCTCACACGGCAAGCAGTTACACTGCATCTTTTAACACGTTTAAATAAGTACGCAACTTACGCGTTACTTTAAAACTACTTACGCTCTCCTTAGATAACTTAAATGACTAAAACTCGATAATACTTTGTATACATACGAAATCCATGTACCCAGAACAATGTTTTGTTTCACGTAACATTTGAATTAAAACTAATATAAAATAGGAAATCACTTTTATAGTTTTAAATAGTTTTATCACTTGCGTTATGACACTCTCCATGCTAAGGGAAGGAATCTGTTCTTTTATAAATCAATTTTCACTCAGTGAAAATGTACGAAAAAATAAAAGGTTTTTAATTGCCAAGGGAAAGAAAATTGCTTATATTACTAATGTAGATGGCGCTTGTGGGGGTGGGGGAGAGAAGAAAATGGGGACAATTGTCTCCTACCAGTCATTAAGAGGCTCACAAATTCTAGTCTAAATCATAACACGTACAAGTTAAGTTATCCATTGTTAAACAGTGGAAATACATTCCCACTTATGTCTGCTGAGATGTGCCACAACTGACCAATGGTATGCTATGTTTAAAATATTACGTTACCTAAGGGCCTTAAAATACCAACTTGTTTCCTCCCACCACCCCCAAACAATGAAGCCTTAGAACCGTCCCTGAATTTACAATAACTAGATAAAGAAAAAAACCAAGGTTACAGATGGAACGATGTTTTGAATACGAACCATTCCGATATTTACTAAAATATAGCTAAACTGAAATGAAAACAAGGTTATATATGCATGGATCAATGTTTTGGATATCAGTTCCTCCTTTAGAACCACATCAGTAACAGTAGCCCCTCACTACAACGTCGACAGCTTGGCTTTAGTTGGCTAACCTTTGTTGGTTGTTTATTTCATATACATTATTTACATTACATATATTTCTCTTGATTTGTGAAAGAAAAATGTTTATCCATTAGCGTATAAAAGCAAATAATTCGCAAATAACAACGTACAACGAAATATTTCCACTTATACGTATAACTGAAACGACCCTTTAACTCAAACGTTTTCGAATAATTGGCTAATCAACTTTTAGGAGCAAACATTACCCTTTCTTAGTTTGGAATAAAATAAAATAGTCAACTATTCGAAAATCCTTTAGTTTCTGAATATATAAGTGTTTTTTTTTTCTGATAATTTATGCTAAATCTTTCATAATAGTTATTTTACTTAAATATATTCGTTATCATATTATAGAATACCATACCAGGCTGTTTAACAATTGTAGCATGAGATGTTATCACTATATGTATCTGGTTCTAAAAATGGTGGACACTTTAATCTCTTACCAATCACTGTAGTATAATTTCATAGTGTATTTGTTACTTAATTTTAGCACATTGCATTTTCAACTTTTTTTTTTTTTATAAAGATTTGGCAAAGGTTTTTAAAGTAACGTACCGTTTGATCAATGAATTAATGTGTTAATATTTCTGTGTGTGTTGTTATGTTGCTGGTCTGTGGTCGAAACACTTTGAGAATTGCACAGCCTAACGTTTCTATGATCACAGCCTTACATCCACAGAATGTTGACATCGTCGACATGATTGGACTATTTGTTTTCATCACCGAGAAGGCCTTGTGTTGTCCATCAGCATTAGATTGAGGAAGTGAGCAAAAACTAGAACGAGGAGCACGTGACTAAATGATGTGTCTATTCCCTCTGCGTCATTTGTCTGACTACATCCACCTACAACGACAATAGTAAAATATCTTATTTTAAGGACACCAACACAACTTCAACTGAGGAATTTATACTTAGAGACCAGTTCGTGTTCAGGATAATGACGTAGGTAAACTAAAACTATCTATTATGAAGAAACGCGCGTAGTTAAACTACCACGTCACATCTTGTAAACTGCTGTCTTAACTGAAAACATTATCTTAATGAATATAATGGTGGTTAAAGAATTATTCGAGAAAAAGGTATTATACAATTTCATAATAAAATGACTGCAAGTTATGAACTAGAACCGGACTTTATACATTCACTTGTTATTAACGTATCATGACTTAGTAAACCGTACTTTTAGGGCTGAAAATCAATCAGCAACATTATTCGGTTAGCACGTATTTTTTATTTAAAAGAATAAATGAATGAGTTTATATAATAAATTGAAAACTATTATAATTATTTATTATTTAATATAATCTTGTTTCTAAAAAAGATGAAAACAAGAACTAAAACAATCCAACTCGTTGGATACTTTTCCCTAAATGCAAAAATAACAAAAATTGAGATTAACATAACTAAAAACTTCGTTTCATTGGGCTTGAAACACTTCTGAAGATTAAACAGTGAATAAGTTATATTATTAAAACGATTACCTATCAAAACCAAATGCCCATTTTAATTCTTGAAACCAAATTAAATAATTACGTATGAAAATCAATTCGATTTCTTCAAGAAACTTCGTGGTTTGTTAACAGTGGTTTCGTTTAAGACTTTCTAAAATAATTTATAGCTAAATTTCTATGTCTAAATACGTAATTTTTTTCATATTGTATGTACACATATTCGCTCTATTTTCTCTTTTATATTTTCTTACTTTAATTTACTAAAACATTGAGCATATAAATACTTTAGTTTCATAAGAATTGTAACTAAGAGCAAAAAAATAAAAGTTGTCATGGTTTTCATTGCATTAATTCAAAGACAACTCGAGCATTATTAATGATCCACCAAGGTACTTTACGTATTATTACATTTAACTGGATCTATATCTAAAAATTACGCTATATGAGAAACACAATGAATATGATATCTATGCTAGTACCAAATATATGACTCCCAGAGAAATTAGATACTGTTTGGAAGTGCTTGAAGCTAGTGTAAGCAGTACATATAATATGGATATATTGGAGATCGAGGATTTCTGTAAAATTTAAATTTCATTTTAAAACAAAATTTTTTTTAAGTTCATTTTTTTTACGTTTGCTATCGTCACAAGGGCTAACCTACGTTAGACAAAAAACGTCATTTTTTTCAATCGAATGAATGTATTGACAATTAAAGCAATATACGTATGATTCTAAAACAATAAGTAACTTGTTGTTTATTTGCTTTACACTTGTTAACAATAACTGAAAATGAATTTTAAAATTAAAAACATAATTTTACTAGTAACACAAATATTCTTTAGAATAAGTGTGAGGTTGGGAGAAAAAGCTATATATGATAGTAAGGAAAGGAACTGACTAAGTAATGCTACGAAAATACAATAGTCACTTAGTTACTTTGATTATAAAACAACAAAATCTGTCACAAAATATAAGATCTTACAGGTGATAATTTTGTACCATCCGTGGACATTTACTTATTCGCGAATGAAAGAGCGACCTTGCGAAGTTTAGTTGGTTGGGGTGATATAGCTGGTTATTATAAAGCTTAGATGGCTGGTTTATCAGATTCTGTATACACTAGAAAGCAAATAAAAACATTAGTAACGTTTTCTCTACAGTGCTTTCTTTTAAGTTATGTATCTTACGTCTTATCCTTATATGAATACAGTCAGTCTTCTATGGTCTTCCAAAGGACGTCCGACTTGTAATAAAAACAGCTATAGAGTGTAACGACTTTCGTATTTTCTAGAACAGAGTCTGAACTCTAGACACTTGAATATGGAGTCACAGATACAATCTAATGACATCGGCTTGATGGTTCTCCAGGCTTTTCGAAGGTGAAGTTGTAGTAATTAATGCCTGGAAATTTTATTGTTGTTTTTTTCGATTCCTAGAGGTCTCTGGGCTTCAGATTGTTAATGAATCGGTTAGTTAGAAATACGTCTAAGAGTCCAGATTCTATGAGTTACTGTCTATGTTTATGTATATATATATATTTACGTATCTTGATTATATCCTTATGAAGGGGTAGGAACTTGTGGATATGCAACCTGACATTACTGTTTGCTACAACAGTTCTGTTGCAACTACTTAATATTTTGAAAACGGTTCCTTGTCACTTCAAGGATTAGCTTTTACTCGATCAGAAAAAAACCAGTAGGTTTTGATTAAAACAGCTGCACGTTTGTAATCATAATCTAGAGAAGTGAAACTGGAAAATTCTAGCTTACACTACTTGTTCTATCTAACAAATAAACAGCAATGGAAATCCAAATTTTATATTGTATAATTATTGTTATTATTGCAAGCATATGATGTTTTCTCGCTGAAGGTTACGAATTTAAAATAATAATAATAATAATTAGAATTGAGTCATATTAAAAGGTTTATGTCATATTTCTGTTCTATTGTCGTTATTTACTGATCTTCAGAAGGTACGAGCAATCTGGCAATTGTTTATACTGAATAACCTCACAATTGTTTATATAGAACAATCTGAAAATTGTTTATACTGAGTAGCCTCACAATTGTTTACATAGAGCAATCTAACAATTGTTTATAAAGAGCAATTTAACATTTATATATATATATATATACAGAGAAATCTGACAATTGTTTATACTGAGTAACCTCACAATTGTTTATATAGAGCAATCTGACAATTGTTTATACCGAGTAACCTCACAATTGTTTACATAGAGCAATCTAACAATTGTTTATAAAGAGCAATTTAACATTTAAATATATACATATATACAGAGAAATCTGACAATTGTTTATACCGAGTAACCTCACAATTGTTTAAACATAGCAACCTGACGTTATTCATAAATAGAAATCTAACAATTGTTGAAACAGAGCAATTTGACATTTATGTGTATATATATATATATACAGAGAAATCAGACAATTGTTTGTAAAGTTACTAAGAAAACGTTTCATGATTCGCTGAAATCGTTATTTATTCCAAGAGAAGTATTTCAATAAAGTTCCGGTAAATACTGGTGTATATAAATGCCTAACATACTACGTAAAATGAAACCAGTTTTTGGTATTTGCGGCCGGGAGGTCAAAAAGCAAGTTGACGACTTCTAAAAACGCGTTATCGATGCAGACAGTGTTACAGTATCAGCCCGTAACAAGTACTGAATTATGAAGAATGTTTCAGGGAAAATGTGTTCAAACAATTCTGTTTCCTTTCGTATATATCATTGTAAACTATACAAATATCCGCACTTCGGAAACTGACTAGTAACATATGCTTATGCACAGTAATGCTCACCAAATAACCAGCTACTAATCCAACTGTCTTTCTTTCTTTTTTTATTAATAGCTAAGTATTCTTGGACGTACCTAATTGGTTGTCGCTCGTCTATGAACGTTAATTAAATCGTTCGGGTTTTATCTTTTCACGTTTCAACATCTGTATTGTCTGTATAGCTGATTAAAAGGTAAAAACAAAACTAATACCTCCATCAAATAAAAAATCTCAATGTGTCTCATTCTTGTCAACATTACTATGACCGTATGGCCTTTGACTTACTTTTATAAGTGGACGAATATAGTTAATGTCTGAACTTGGAAAATTAGATATAATTGGTAAGAAACAACTGTTAAATTGAGATAATGAAAGGCACAAGATCCTACCTTTATCCGTGATGCTGAATACAACTTGACCATTGTTTTCAAGGTTGACTGTCCGTACACAAGCTTGCGGACTGCTGGACAAGTACAGTACTTTGTCTTCTTCCGTGAAAGCCTACAGATGACCACAACAAACTTAAGTAAATAGTAAAGTGACTGTAACTTGACTAGCTTTTAATTTAAACCTACGAGCTGAATCGACGTTGATCGACGGTAACAAAACAATCAATTATGACTCGTTGTGACTTCTGCACTTAACATTCCAAGATATAACGAAATACATATTGATAAGAATGGCGAAACGTAACGACTTATTATCTTTCATTAATGTCTACAGAACAGACGACTGAATTGTTATATCTTATACACCTCAATATGAAGGTATAACAAATACTGTAGAAAATTAAATCGCACATTTATGGCGATTGTTTTGAGTTGCTTGTTTCAGGGTTCCCAGTGGCTCAGCGGTATGTCTGCGGACTTACAACGCATAAAAACCGGGTTTCGATAACCATAGTGGGCAGAGCACAGATAGCCCATTGTGTAGCTTTGTGCCTAATTCAAAACAACAACTTGTTTTAGAGCAAAGTCACGTTGTGCTATCTGTTGTGTTCAACGCGAGGAAATGAGTCCCAAACTTTAGCACTGTTCTTTAGCACGTTAAGTAAACTTAACTTGTTCAACAGAGGGACTCCTAACGGCGTTTATTTGAACAAACCGGAGTGTTAGGGCTTTTTATAATCTTGAGAGCGATGAGTTTATGTTTAACTGTCCAGATTCTATGATATTTTAATCACTATTAAAATCATAACAGATCCAATTATTTGTAATAAAAATATCGTTAGAATGTTGATGTGCTATCTACGTCCTTTCGAATAAGTCATATGCAAATTTGAAATAGTAAGCGTGTAAAATCTGGTTTTGGAATTTCGTGTTCTCTTTGACAATTGGCCGAGCGCGTAATGCGTGTGACTCGTAATCCGAGGGTCGCGGGTTCGTGCCCGCGTCGCGCTAAACATGCTCGCCCTCCCAGCCGTGGGGGTGTATAGTGTGACGGTCAATCCCACTATTCGTTGGTAAAAGAATAGCCCAAGAGTTGGCGGTGGGTGGTGATGACTAGCTGCCTTCCCTCTAGTCTTACACTGCTAAATTAGGGACGGCTAGCACAGATAGCCCTCGAGTAGCTTTGTGCGAAATTCCAAAACAAACAAACAAACAAACTCTTTGACAAGTCACTGACTAAGTGGTTTTCTCTTCACTACTATAACCTATCATTTAGGCTAGATTACTGTTGGAAACACTAATTATATATTCAGTAATGAACAAAGTCAAGTGATTGTGAAAACAAAACAATATCCATGACTTCGATCACGATTAAATAAACCTATTAGATTTCAATGATTCCCCAATTTTTGGAGTTCAGTCTCACGCTTCGTTGGAAAAAAATACTTCAAAAAGCAAAACGGATCGATCTAAACTCAAATATACATACATAGTGTTTTACTATATTTATTGTTCTAGTGATTTCCCTATTTATATAACGCATAGTGAAGAACAAATTACTTTTGTGAAACACACACGTGTTGAACAACCACGTTTGGTCAACGTCTGTGAAAGTATCACAGTATTGTAAGAGTAACGATGGCTTTCACATATAAAAATAGGTCTTACCTTCCTCACCAATGATGTAGTATCGAAAAGAAGTAAAAGAGAATTCGTACTATCTGTAATTTTAACTTAAAAATGTAAAGAGAGAGAAAAAAAACACAGCTACAGGTGTCCTTGTAAGATTTTTTTTTTTAATTTTGCGCAAAGCTACACCATTGTTACCTGCGCTAGCCGTTCCTAATTTAGCAGTATAAAGCTAGAGGGAAGGCAATTAGTCATCATCACCCTCCGCCAACTTTGGGGCTACTCTTTTACCAACAAATAACGAGATTGACCGTCACATTATAACGCCCTTACGGCTGAAAGAGCTAGCATGTTTGGTGCGACCGGGATTCGAGGCCGCGACTCTCAGACTTCGAGTCGAACGCCTTAACCTACCTGGTCATGCCGGGCCTTTTTTCATGTTTACGTGAGTTAAATAGTGACGCATAACGACGAAAACTTAAAGTGTTGATTTTAACTTTCTTTCACGTTAATAACAACAAAGTTTACGCGAGTTAACAATGACCCATGACGACGAAGACCTAAAGTGTTGATATTAGCTTTCTTTCACGTTAATAACAACAAAGTTTTCCCGAGTTAAACAATTATTCATGACGATGAAGATTTAAAGTTTATAACATAAATATTTTCGTACCGCATAAGCAAACAGCACTAATTACCTCATCTTTTAGTCTTGGCATGTCTAATCTATAATAAAAAAATAAAAGGGCTTCTCTCCATGTGTGTGTGTGTGTTTAATCACGATGGTTCAAAGAAGAAAAAGTCTAGAGACCTGAAAATTTACAAGCGTACTAAGGGGATCCTCAGAGTGTGCATCTGGGTATTGTTTTTCTATTTAAATATGACCTGTTACCTGAAGATCTGTAGAAAGTATCATATTTTATTTACAAATTCTCACTTACTGAATGAGCAACATATAGAGGTTTTCTGCAAAATACTTTTTTTTCAACACAAACGTGGGAAGAAAAATTCAAATCTGAGAACTAATAAAGTTTAATTAAATTAATTTCAGAAAATGGCAACAAATGGCAGGAAGAAAAATGTGAAAATAATTAAAATATAAACACAGGAACAAAAAATAATTGAATTCAATTAAGTTTGTGAAGTTATAACAGACAAATGAATTAAATAATTGGTTAATTTAGGTAGCTACAGAAGTAACTAAGATAATGGAAACGCTTAACTGGAACGCTGAGGCCTCTGTGAATCATAGGGGAACCTGAGAATCCTGCAGTGGAACGTCGTATTGTATGTTAGTGGTGACATTCAGTAAATGCACTTGAAGTTTATGCAAATAATTACTTAAAGCTGTAAAGAAGTAATTTTACTGTTTTATAACATATACGAAACATACAGTACGTATATAGTTTTTAATTGTTTAGATGAATATTCCATCTTTCTGTAAATTCTACGACATGCCATGCAGTTATATTAAACTCATTCCAAGTATCTATTGCAAAACACGATATTATATTTTACAAGTCTCAGAAGCGTGGTTGTTAAGGGGCCACCGTTAATTTAAGAGTAAGGTAAACTAATAGACTTATAACCTATGGGAAAAGTGGGATAAAATGAACTGGAATACTTAATATGTTTAGAGCAAGTGCAGTGAATTAATTAAATAGAACATATTATCTATTTACACGACTCAGGAACCAAATAGGGAAATATTAGACAAAAACTTTATTAAATACACTGTTGTTTTTTTATAATCAGCTAAAAGCGACATCTAACATCTAAATTTAAAACATATAGCCCTCGTTTGTAATGTGATATCGTTACATACGAGTAAACACATGCTAGGCTTAATGATTTCTCAGTTGCGTAGAGTTTCGGCCCTTAAGTGTCAATCTTTAACTGTCAGTGTAACGACACCATTTTAGAGAACTCTAATGCATAGGTATATAATTAAGTGTTTAAACAACAAACTTCAGAACGGTAAGCCTAAACGTTGCCGTCTTTAACTATTTTTAAAGATAATTTTGCAGTACTCATTTCAAAGTGCAGGTCCAGCCTTCGGTTTATGAATACTAAGAAAACGTTAAAGTACAGGCTGTAAAAACACATGTAAAACATATGCTCTAAAAGATTGCTTGTTTTTGAATTTTGAGCAAAGCTACAAGAGGGCTACCTGCGCTAGCCATCCCTAATTTAATAGCGTAAGACTAGAGGGAAGGCAGCTAGTCATCATTACCCACCGCCAACTCTTGGGCTACTCTTTTACCAACGAATAGTATAATTGGCCGACACATTATAACGCTCCCACGACTGAAAGGGCGAGCACGTTTGTGGTGACGGGAATTCAAACCCCCGACCCTCAGGTTTCGAGTCGAACGCCCTAACCACCTTGCCATGTCGGGTCGCTGTAAATAAAATGGATAAAGTACTCTATAGTACCGACAGAAAGTGGTCATTTTAAAAATACGCATTTCACATCGCTTTAATAATGTTAGTCAATATTCTTTTATAAAAACAAATACATTAATGAAGGGAAAGTTCGGCCAGCTTGACACAATTGATGTTTGTTTTCGTATTCTTGAACATATTTTTATTAAATTAATTCCACAAAATACTAGATTTTTTAAAAGAAAATAGAGCAAAAAAAAATCATATATAGACCATGCAATATCTTTTCCTGGTTTCTGGAACACTTGCAATGAGATAGTGTGTCCCGTTTTCTTTCCAACTCCCATGACATTGGAAACCTAGGAAAAAAAGACAGATAAAATAAATTTTTAACACAATTTTCACTTTTTATTCAGATATACTGGTTTCCTCGAAATGGCGAGCAGGTTATTATAAAAAAAAACACTTTAAGAAACTTACGTTATGAAAACTCGGTTGTATAATTTAAAAATGGAATGAAAATTACAATTTCTAAAATAAGGAAAAGAGAATCACCAAGGAATCTTAAAACCTAAAGTTCATTTTTTTCTACCGTTCATAAAAATTAAAATTAAAAACATCTAACACATGTAACGCACTCTATTATGTTACATCCTGTGTAGCATTCTTTTTTTACCATGATTGCATGTAATACTCTGTTATGTAAACTTCATATTGATGATTCTACACGAACGGTTGGACTTTCGGACTTTTACGACTGTGGAATAAAACTTACTTTTAATTTTTTTCTCGGACGAACATTCCATCTGGAATTCCAAACGATCGTTCTTGGTGCACGCTACCGAAAGAACTGACCACTCAGTGCACGAGTGGTCATCTGAATCGCTGGCCACTAACTTAGCAAACTGTGGCTTCGATTCTTTCATCTTGTAAACTCCCATTAGAGGACAGCCACCCGTCTTAGGAGACTTGGCTAAAGTCATCACGAAAGAAAGGAGGCATTAATCTACCATTTAAGCCACTGTAAACAAGAATCAATACAAGATGACAGAGCAAGAACTGTTGCCGAGAACTGAGCATAAAGATCATAAATGAAATCAGTACATTTGTAACAGAAAAACCGATCTCCATTTAATGAGGGGCAAATCAATGACTTTGGTTGTTAATTTAGGAGATTTGATTTTTCTTTAATGTGACACACTCAATCTGGATCAAACTTAAGTGGGACTTAATGGTAAGTGTGTAATCTTTAAAACCTTGAATTTTTTTCTTTTTTTATTGGCAAAATAATCTAGAGAAAAATCTCAAGTACTTGTTAGCGTCAGGTACTCCTCTTCTGACGAATCAAACACATCTTCAGAACATGCTTCCCCAGTGTGGGAAACTTGCTTTCCTGAGAAACAACAAAAATTTGTTTAGGGCGTTTAAAGTTTCTATGTAATGAAAAAAAATTGTCTGTAATATAAAAAATATGGTAGAAAGTACCAAGAAGCACAATATAAAGAAATTAGTTTTTAGGTCTTTGACGAATGTGTGATTTTATTAGGTGTAATCAACATTAGTAATATTAATATATGTGTTACAATAAGTGACACACTGATTTTCTGTTGATTATACAAAGTTTTAAAATAAAATTGGTTTTGAAAGTCTGTAATATCAGTATCGTTTCCAGAGAATAAGACATACGAAATCAAGGTTTGTATAACAACTATCAGCATATAAACCCAGCTTTGTGTTCTCTGTAAATATGTTAATCGCTATATAGTTTCTCTACAAACAAATAAAAGAGCAGAAAACAAACAGCATTGCTATATTATTAGCACAACATATGGGGTTATATACGTCATTAAAGCTAGGCTGTGACTTCCAACCATTACCTAATGTTAAAATACATACTTCTTAAAACAACTTTGAATTTATTCTGTCCAAATATATTAATGACAACGTAAAGGAATTCACAAGATCTTTCATGCGATACTCAAAAGGCTTAACTTAAAAGGCCAAGCATTCAGGCCTCTTCACTTCAATGGTTTGTCCTAATATATGAGTTTGCATTGCCTCATATAGACCAAATAAAACTTATAAAAAAAGTTGATGGTACAAATATAAACAGAACTTTTAACTTACTGGGAATAGCTGAAATAAAAAAAAAAAGTTCAGGAAATACAATGGGTCAAATAGCTGCACGTGACTTGGATATTGCCCACGTCACTATGAACATATCATATTCAAATTATATTTTTAAAACGTTCAACTTCATACAGCTCTACAACCACATTTAACGACTTGTTAGTATCAAAGACATCCAGCCACTTTTTTGCGTTTGATAGACAACGACATCACCAAGACGACTTGTGGTGTCATTGACCTGAGAATTATCCCCAATTTCTTAGTTTCTTGCGTGTTTTTTTGGTTAGCCCAGTTGACAGTTGAGTGTTTTATCTCAGATAACTGATGTTCTAACTTTTCATTTCTATTTTTTACCTTAAAGTAGCATTTATCACGAGAGATTTCAGTACATGTTTCTTTAAGTTATGTATACTTTGCGTTACGTTTTACTAAAGTACAATACTTCCCAGTGTATAAACGAATTCCTGATCATTTAATACTCCCTTTGAAAAGTAATTTCATTGACAGTTCAGAAGTATTACTAATTAAATATAGTTTGTTTTTTGAATTTCGCACAAAGCTACTCGAGGGCTATCTGTGCTAGCCGTCCCGAATTTAGCAGTGTAAGACTTGAGGGTAGGCAGCTAGTCATCACCATCCACCGCCAACTCCTGGGTTACTATTTTACCAACGAATAGTAGGATTGACCGTGACATTATAACGCCCCCACGGCTGGGAGGGCGAGCATGTTTGGCGCGACTCGGGCGCGATCCCGCGAAGCCTCAGATTACGAAGCGCACGCCTTAACGCGCTAGGCCATGCCGGGCCATGAAACATAGATACGAACAGGTTTATCTGGTTTTCAAACGACCGTAATTTCTCTTACACTTTATAAGAGTCACTGTTTGCTGTAGCAAACAGGAGTTTAAACAATAAATCGAACAACGTATTGCTCCAGACATCTAGATGTACAAACAGCTCGAATACATTTATGAATATAAATAGTGATTTTGTTGTTTTCTTTCTTGAGGACAAAGTTGCAGAATGGGCTACAAGTGTTATACCAAGAACCATGAGTATCGAAACTCTGCAGACACACCATCGAACCACTGAGGGTGGGGGGGAGGTATGAATAAAAATAAAAAGTTAATATAACTGCAATAAAAAATAAAACATCCTTAACACTCTACATTTGAATAAGGCTATTTAACAAAACATTATTTCGTAGCATTCATTTTTTTCAGTTTTTGTCATGAAATATTCTGAAAATACCTGAAATTTGAGACTTACGTTCATTGCCATTATTATTTAATTTTATTTTACACCGATAGGGGAGCTGTGGTCTGGCTTTAACTCATAAAATAGTGTAAAAACACCGCGTACTAATACGTTACGAGATATTCACCTTTTTTACACAAATAAGCTCATTTATTGTGTCCATGTAAAACCGAAACCGAAATATGTAATAGACAATAAAAAGCACAGCCATTAATCATAAGATATTTCAACCTATCAATCCAATTAAAACTTCAGGCATTACTAACTGCATACATATATCAATATTAAAAATCACACCATTTGTCAAAAGGTATATTTTTTTAAAGGCGAATGCCTGTAGCAGTAACGCCTAAAAGCGTTTGGAATGTTCCATCTACGAGACATAATTCAAGAAGAAACTTGGCGCACATGAATAATGAATTAACTGTTGCAGAAGGTAAGTTAGAGGTTAAGAGTTGGGTGCTTTACCGACAACACTCTTACACCTACTGCCATTTACTTTATACAGTAAATTATGGATATCCAACCCCAAATTTATTCTAAGATTGTAAAAGCAGTATTATAGTGGAAATTAATTTGCTGTGAAGGATCACTCTCAATGTCTACCCTCGTCAGGCGTCCTGCTTCCACATTTGATATATATATATGCCTTTGTATAATATAACTAGATGTCTACCCTCGTCAGGCGTCCTGCTTCCACATTTGATATATATATATGCCTTTGTATAATATAACTAGATATAAAAAAACAGTAAATAAACGTCAAGAGACGTATTTTCTGACCGAGGCATAAAACAACTCGTTAACTTGACAACTGACTTCAAGAAGCAACTGTTCTTTGAGAAACACCACGTGGAGTGCATGGAAACTGTATATAACGAGGTTCAAATGATCACGACGTTAATTAATTATTTCAGAATGAATGCAATAAATTTCGAACTATAGTTCAATTTTTCAACATAAACTAACAAGTGCAGTTTACATACATAAAATGAAAAACAAGCAAGGCTTAAAATAAATGTAAGTGAAAGGGGCTTTCGAAACATTTAAATAGAAGAAAAAATAAAAATCGAAAACAGCCAATCTTTAACGTTCTGGAAACCATAATACGTAACTTCCTGATGAAAAAAAGTTTGACAAAAGAAATCTGCACGACTTCAAAAATTTAATTTATGGTTATATTTCCTTCTTCAGGCCCGGCATGGCCAAGCGTGTTAAGGAGTGCGACTCGTAGTCTAAGGGTCGCGGGTTTGCATCCGCGTCGCGCTAAACATGCTCGCCCTCCCAGCTTAAGGGCGTTAAAAAGTGACGGTCAATCCCACTATTCGTTGGTAAAAGAGTCGCCCAAAAGTTGGCGGTGGGTGATGATGACTAGCTGCCTTCCATCTAGTCTTACACTGCTAAATTAGGGATGGCTAGCGCAGATACCCTTCGAGTAGCTTTGTGCGAAATTCAAAAACAAAAATTTCATTTTTCAGGCAAAGAAATCACGTAAATAATTACAGACCTTTAAATCCAAATTGCGTTCCGTGTGAAAGCATCAATCACTACATTTTTGTTGCAGATTTCATGACTTAAAATTCCTCCAATCAGACTCAGCGGCATGTTTGGTTTGTTCTGAATTTCGCGCAAATCTACACGAAGGCTATCTGTGCTAGCCGTCTCTAATTGAACAGTGTAAGACTAGAGGAAAGGCAGCTAGTCATCACCGCCAACTCCTGGGCTACTCTTTTACCAACGAATAGTGGGACTTATCGTCATATTACAACACCCTCATGGCTGAAAGGGCGAGCATGTTTGGCACGACAGGGTTTCAAATCCGCAATCTTCGGATTACAAGCCGAGAAGCTTGACCACCTGTCCATGTTGAGCTTCAGCGGTAAGTATGAGAACGACTAATAAGGTAAAGTACCTTAAAAACTCCAGTCAGAAATTACTGGTCAAATAAGGTACCATAACCTCAGTGGAAATAATTTAAAAACTCCAGTCGGAAATTACCAGTCAAATAAGGTATCATACCCTCAGTGGATAGAATCTAAAACTCCAGTCAGAAATTAATAGTCAAATAAGGTACCATACCCTCAGTGGAAATAATTTAAAAACTCCAGTCGGAAATTACCAGTCAAATAAGGTACCATAACCTCAGTGGATAGAATCTAAAACTCCAGTCAGAAATTAATAGTCAAATAAGGTACCATACCCTCAGTGGAAATAATTTAAAAACTCCAGTCGGAAATTACCAGTCAAATAAGGTACCATAACCTCAGTGGATAGAATCTAAAACTCCAGTCAGAAATTAATAGTCAAATAAGGTACCATACCCTCAGTGGAAATAATTTAAAAACTCCAGTCGGAAATTACCAGTCAAATAAGGTACCATAACCTTAGTGGATAGAATCTAAAACTCCAGTCAGATATTAATAGTCAAATAAGGTACCATACCCTCAGTGGAAATGATTTAAAAACTCCAGTCGGAAATTACCAGTCAAATAAGGTACCATACCCACAGTGGATATAATTTACAGCCTATTGTATAGCTTTGTTCTTAATGGAAAAAAAAATTAAAATCTCCAGTCAGGAATTACTAGTCAAAGAAAGTTAAATTGTGTTTAATAAACATTTTAGCTTAAATAATAACCTATTTGATCTGAGTGATTTTTTTTGTTTCGAACATAATCCAAGGATGAACCACTGTGAGCTCTTTATAATCCAAATCATTTGTGAGTAAACTATGTTGTCGATGAAACATGCGTCGCCTAACAATTTTCTCCCCCTAAGCATTAGGTATATAAAAATATGTTCAAAGTTTGGTTTGGGTTGGTTTGAATTTCGCTTGAAGTAGTCATCCCGAATTTAGCAGTGAAAGAGTATATGGAAGGTATCTAGTCATCAACACCTACCGCCAACTCTTGGGCTACTCTTTTTCCAACGACTAGTGGGATTGACTGAAAGGACGAACGTGTTTGGTGGGACAGGAATTCGAATCCGCGACCCACAAATTGCAAACCAAGTGCCCGAACTATAATCTGATCGATAATAAGTGCTCTTAAAGGTAAGACATTCCTGATAATTTATGGTAATTATGTAAGTGTTATATATATATCTAAATTAGTATCAAAAGCTTGTTTTGAAAAACAAAATGTTAAAGATTGAAACACAAAAGGCTAAGTACGCTATGTAAAAATAAAAAACAAACAAACTAACAAATCACAAAGCAACCACCTACATCGTGTGGTGTCATCGAAAATTAACACATTTTAAGAATGGCTTGTAACAGCCTTTCCGAGGAAAATGTTCATAGATAATATCATACAAAGACAGGCCTGGCATGGCCAGGCGGTTAAGGTACTCGACTCATAATCCGAGGGTCGCGGATTCGAATCCCAGCCACATCAATCATGCTCATCTTCACAGCGGTGGGGGCACTATAAAATGACGGTCAATCCACCCATTCGTTGGCAAAAGATTAGTTTAATTAAGGACCCGCTAGCGCAGATAGCCCTCGTGCGAGAAGTTCCAAAAACAAACCAATCGGAAAAAAAATCCTCCGAATGAGGAATTAACGCTTCCCTAACGGGGACGTCCATTGTACTTAAATGGTATTAATTTATAAACAAATGTGTATTAACTTAAGAGAACCATGACAATGATAAACAAAAGAAGAGTCGTAACAAGTGGTACTCGTGAGAAGCAAAGTGCTGCGTCTTGTAACAGCAAAAATCAATCGTAAAACCGTACACGTTTTCCAGGGAACAGTAACAAACGAATTTAACATGGAAGAGGTTCGTAAAGATAACACTTTGAATCGTAATTTCCATTCAACCGTTGATTACCTCCTGCAGCTGGAGAACGATACGGGTAGTCACGTTACTCTGCACAACGACACAACAATTAAGTGGCTGGACAAAATCCTTATATATTTCTATGGGATTGAACCGATAAAACTGGCGCTGGAAAGCCGTCGTCCTCGTACACTAGATGGATTGTGCAAAGCGTGAAAGGAGGAAGAGTGCGCTTTGAGCATGAAGTAATCACCTTACGACGAAACCTTTTGCAATGGAAACTATGTTGCAGACAGGGCATTACCTGACTAAGTGACGCTCCAAAATCGCCTTAACGTATTAAGTGTGTTGTTCTTTACTAAAAATTACGTCCATCTGAAATTTGTAATGTCACTGTGAATGTGCTGTTTGGGTTGATCAAACGATGTTTTTTCTCATGTGCAAATCCTCTCAATTACATTTGGAAAATTCTAAACAAATAGATATGTTCACAATCGTAACACATCATAAATTCGAAAAATGTGGTATTCAATAATAGCCACTAAGAATTCAAAATACGCAAGTCTGTTACAGAATTACTGCTTTAGTACGTGGAATTTTTGACAGTCGTAAAACCTAATTTTCATCTAACACCGACTCGATTAGTACGTCAACAAGACTGGTATCCTCTTGTGTGTCAGAAAAAAATCCGCTATTTCCTAGAACAGCGAAAACACTTTAACACATAGAATAACTTATAAGACATAAATACAGATATAGCAGGTATGGGTTATATATATTCATATATATATATGCAAACAAACGCAATACTTCTCGAATTTACCAGGAACATGAACTAAAATTAACAACATTATATGTTCTACCCAAAACAGCCCTCATAATAAATTTAACAACCATTGAAGAAGAAACTTGTTTATAATAAGAGAAACTCTGAACTTCTTTATGGCCCGGCATGGCCAAGCGCATAAGGCGTGCGACTTGTAATCCGAGATTCGCGGGTTCGCGCCCGCGTCGCGCCAAACATGCTCGCCCTCCCAGCCGTGGGGGCATTATAAAGTGACGGTCAATCCCACTTTCCGTTGGTAAAAGAGTAGCCCAAGAGTTGGTGGTGGGTGGTGAGGACTAGCTGCCTTCCCTCTAGTCTTACACTGCTAAATAAGGGACGACTAGCACAGATAGCCCTCGAGTAGCTTTGTGCGAAATGCCAAAAACAAACAAACTGAACTTCTTTAAAATACAAGAATAAATGGATTAATAGACGTAACAAATCCAAACGAATAATACGTGAAGGAAAACAGTGGGAAGCGATTCTAAACTGTTTTTGTTCGAGACATTTCAAAGTGCAGAACAAGAAAACTGCAAATTTGTTTGCGAGATTTCTCATATGTGCCTGTATATGGGGAAATCCCTAAATGATGTATTTCAAGAAACAAAGAATCAAAGCCGCATTTCAACATTTTATCTCGCGACTTCTCTCAAGGTGAAACAATTATTCTGTTAAGTAACATAAAAAACCACACTGAAACCACCAACAACATCATTGTAAAACGACTGTATCAGTTTGTTGTGGTATAACACACTGAGATTTGAAAACACGAAATAACCATACGTCTGACGAAGGTGACTGAAATCACGTTTACGTGGAAATACCAGTCTCCATAATTAATTGTTCCCAGTGAGTCAGAGGATATGCTTCCCGACTTACAACGCTAAAATCCGAGTTTTGTTTCCCTGTGATGGACAGAGTACTGACAGCCTATTTTGAAGCTCTGTTCGTGTTTATGAATAACCACGATTTTAAGCACTCCAATACAGATTTTAACACAGTTAACTTGAAATTATTCAGTCAAACCTGACCTTGTTTGTTTAAATAGATTTTTAGCCTGACACGTGTTATTAGAACTCCTAAAACCTTTTTGACAACATTACACCAGAAAAAGGAAAACGACAATTTATCTTGATAAATATGTGGGTGCTTTGGCATGATCTGCTCACTAGGAAATTCCACTACCAATCTATTTGTTTGTTTGTTTTGAATTTCCCGCAGAGCTACTCAAGGGCTGTTGCGCGATCCATCCCTATTTTAGCAGTGTAAGACTAAAGGGAAGGTAGCAAGCTAGTCATCATCACCCACCGCCAACTGTTGGTCTATTCTTTCACCAACAAATGATGGGACTGATCACCACATTATAATGCCGCCACGGCCGTAAGGTCGACCATGGGATTCGAACCCAAAACCATTAGACTACGAGTCGAACGCCTTAACTCACCTGGCCATGCCGGGCACAACAAAAGACGCGAGTTCATATCTCCGTCACCACAAATGTTCGACCATTCAGCCATAGAAGCGTGATAATGGGGTGATCAATCACACAATCCATTGATAAAAGAACAGTTCAAGAGTTGGCGATTGGTGGTGTTGACTAGCTACCTATCAACTAGTCTGGAGATAATAAATTAGAGACGACTAGCGCTGACACCCGTCGCGTAGCTTTGTGCAAGTCAAAAGAAACCAGGAGAAGCTTAACGGTTGACAGTGAGTGCTATTGGGTGTTTACCTGTAGTCTAACAGTTAGCAGTGGGTGCTTTTGGCTATTTACCTGTAGTCTAACAGTTAGCAGTGGGTGCTTTTGGCTGTTTACCTGTAAACTAACAGTTAGCAGTGGGTGCTTTTGGCTCTTTACCTGTAGTCTAACAGTTGACAATGAGTGCTGTTGGGTGTTTACCTGTGGTCTAACAGTTGACAATGAGTGCTGTTGGGTGTTTACCTGTGGTCTAACAGTTGACAGTAGGTACCGCTTGGTGTTTACCTGTAAACTCACAGTTGACAGTGGGTGCTGTTGAGTGTTCACCTGTAGTCTAGCCTCGTGGTTTAGTTGTGAATATGTAAGCCTACGATGTTTATTTAGTTTGGCTTTAAATACCCGTGACAGACAGCCCAGTGTATATAATTAATTTTCCATTTAAAAATATTCATTCACCGAACAAACAAACCTGTGGTTCAAAACCCTTAAAATTAGGGACGAACCTAAAAACTCCATGTTAAAATTAGGGACGACTATGCAGACAAACTTAAAAACTCCATGTTAAAATTAGGGACGACTATGCAGACAAACCTAAAAACTCCATGTTAAAATTAGGACGACTATGCAGACAAACCTAAAATCTCCATGTTAAAATTAGGGACGACTATGCAGACAAACCTAAAAACTCCATGTTAAAATTAGGGACGACTATGCAGACAAACCTAAAAACTCCGTGTTAAAATTAGGACGACTATGCAGACAAACCTAAAAACTCCATGTTAAATCAAGTTCAATATGGTTCTTTATCATGTTCAAAAACTTAAAGTACAATAATATAAAACAATCAGTTCAACAGTTCTGTGCTTCTGTACATAAGAATGATAATATATGATATGTAATAATGTATATGGGCAGGTGGGTTAAGACTTGTAATCCAAGGGTCGCGGTTCGAGTCCCCGTCGCATCAAACATGCTCGCCCTTTTAACCGTCGGTGCGTTATAACGTTTAATCGATCCCACTATTTGTTGGTAAAAGAGTAGCCCAAGACTTGGCAGTGGGTGGTGATAACTATCTGCCTTCCCTCTAGTCTTACACTGCTAAATTAGGGACGGCTAATGCAGATAGCCCTCGAGTGGCTTTGCACAAAATTAAAAAAAACAAAAAAATAAAGTATAAAGACTTTTTTGAACATACAATAACTAAAAATTATGTCTTAACACTTATTGTGAAAATAAAGAAAAAATTATTTTTTCTTCAGTTTGAGAGAAACAATGTTTACCAATCTTGTTTTCTCTAAAGTAACCCTGACGATGAAAATGTACATGTTATATCGTAAGAGTGGAATAATTAAAAAGGCTTCAGGCATTCGAGTACACAGAGAAATATGATTTTTTTTCAGGTGTACCGAAGAAAAAAAATGATAAAAATCAATCACATAATTGTTTTTATAATTCTTTTTTACACCTCGCTTAAGCGAAAAATTATTTTCTTACCCCGTGATGGGCAAATCGTTTATTACCTTGACAAACGTGTAACTTAAAAATTTGAGAACTCTTTTAACAATTGTTCTATTTCACACAATAATCTTTTCAAACAATAACAGCACTTTGAAAAGTTTCATTTCATTTATAAACACGCGCTTTAAGATTTCAAGTAGGCCGAAAAAAGAGAGAGGAACAAGGTATCAAACATTAAAAGTTTATGGTGTTAAGTATCTGTCAACTATATAATGACATAACAGACATGTTTTAGAAATACAGTGTCATTGTTTAATTGAGAGATGGTTAACACGAAAGACATATTTTAAGGATACAGTGTCATTGTTTAATATGGTGTCAACCATCTATCAACCAAATAATGGCCCCCAAATGGCTCAGCGGTATGTCTGCGGACTTACACGCTAAAATCCGGGTTTCGATACCCGTGGTGGGCAGAGCACAGATAGCCCATTGTGTAGCTTTGTGCTTAATTCAAAACAACAACAACCAAATAATGACACGAAAGACATGTTTTAGGCATATAGTGTCATTGTTTAATTGAGAAATGGTTAACACGAAAGAAATATTTTAGGGATACAGTGTCATTGTTTAATATGGTGTCAACCATCTATCAACCAAATAATGGCCCCCAAATGGCTCAGCGGTATGTCTGCGGACTTACACGCTAAAATCCGGGTTTCGATACCCGTGGTGGGCAGAGCACAGATAGCCCATTGTGTAGCTTTGTGCTTAATTCAAAACAACAACAACCAAATAATGACACTAAAGACATGTTTTAGGCATATAGTGTCATTGTTTAGTTGGTGTAATTGTTTAATATGGTGTCAACCATCTCTCAATTAAACAATGACACACACAAAAAAACACACGTTGTAGTGGTTTAGTTTTTGAATATAAAGACCTTTTAGATAAGCCTCTCTTCCGGATATAATTTTGAAAGGTTTTAACAAATAATGAAGATTTCTGCCTCCAAGATGGGCTTCTATTGATTTTGCTTTAAGATTTGGCTTTACGTTGCATAGCCCACTCCTCTCGAGCTTGGCGATACCGTTTTCCTTTGGTATGATTGGAGTATGAACTGGTCAACAATAACGTAATCAATACTTCCAGGTCTTCCTAACTTCCAGCACAAAACTATACGTAACCAGACTGAGATAACACGCGTGACTGAAATTTACTACTTTCGATGGTCAATAGCATTTCATCTCCTATTATGGGAAGTAATTGCTAACTAATTAGCTTCAATTTTTTTCTGTATTAATTTATTTGTTTCTACGTTTTAAATTTCCAATTAAGCTATTCAAGTGCTAGATGCACCAGCCGTACCTACGAGCATGTTCGATGATAGGATTCGAACCTGCGACCCAGAAATTGCGAGTCGAACAGCTTAACCACCAAGTAGTGGCAGGCCTAACGATCTATCATACGTACCATTGAGCCATTGGAAGAAGGGAACGTTGTTACACCGGGGTTTTTATTAACTTAAAACAGTGTCCCCCCCCCACCCCTCGTGGTACGTCTGCGGACTCATACAAAGCACAGATTGCCCTTCGTGTAGTTTTGTGCATAATAACAGAATACCAACAACTTAAAATAATAGATTACGGAAATCGATATATTATATACAATAAATAATATTAAAATAGAGCTTTCCCTTCAAAAAAGTACGTGAATGAAAATGCCTATAAGCGAACACAAGATTGTACGATAATTGCCATACGTTATTTTCCCGATGTATGTTCCCAAAGAATGCTTAAATATTCCTGTAAAAAAAAAATGGAACCCTTATCTAAAGTGGATCAGAAGCTATGACAGATCACACTTCTCTTCAATGGATGAATTTCACTAAACCAATCTTAATATTTATGATTATTTCGAACGCCCTACATGTTTTATACATATATAAAAAACTCAACCAATTCACGGAATGTAAAAAAAAAATTACTATCCCAGTTCCTATAAGACCTAATTATATCCACGAGTGAGCGCCACCCAGCGAATTATGTGTGCTTAGTTACCATATATATGTGTTTTGCCTTGCCTCTAAATCCCTCTACAGCATAAAATCATGTTTGTTACTCACGTCCAAGGCCAGTTCGTAGTCGAGAAACGAGTTTCAGTTTGTTTCCGCACGTGGAAAATGATGTTTTATGTTAACACAAACATACTTTTTCACAACGCATACCAGGTATAGGTTAACAATAGTTCAGCGTAGCGTACTTAGGGGCGTAGCCAACACTACACACAGTGTGTATGTGTGTGTGTAGTCTTTTCTTTTCTGCAGAAAATAAATATATGTGGACTTTTCCTTCTACACAAAGTAGTTATTTCCATGATATTCGAGTGCTTATTAAAAAAATCAGACGACGGTAGACCTTTCAAAGTTTGTTGTTTTTAACACAAGAATGGCCATTCAAAACCCTACTCTCTAGCTACGCATCCGGCATACCTATAAGCATTTTCAATAACTAAGGCGTAAAATAACACTATTCAAGAACTTCCTTTTGTATTTTTTGTGCCCTCCAGTGGCTCAGCGGTATGTCTGCGGACTTACACGCTAAAATCCGGGTTTCGATACCCGTGGTGGGCAGAGCACAGATAGCCCATTGTGTAGCTTTGTGCTTAATTCAAAACAACAACAAAAGTATTTTTTGTAGCCTAACTAAGTTTGAAATAGTCTTGCTTTTCTTTCTCTTCGTACATTTAAAGTAGCTTTCGTTTTCGCGATCTGTGAGTAAGTTACACATTCCAGTTAGACCCACCAGTATTTGGCATACTGAATAAATTTAAAACGATTATTAAATTATAATTGAAAGAGAGATGTAACCAGCGAAAACAACATTGTCTAGAGAAAACAAGATACTATTATCACGAACGAACGTGTAACGATAGTATTGAAACTAAGCCTAAAACTATAACTGAATGCAGTAATACTTATGTCGTAGTTATGTCCCCAGTGGATCAGCGGTATGTCTGCGGACTTACACGCTAAAATGCGGGTTTCGATACCCGTGGTGGGCAGAGCACAGATAGCCCATTGTGTAGCTTTGTGCTTAATTCAAAACAACAGCAACAACAGTGTCCCTTACAGCTCAGGGGCGAAGTATAAAAACTCCACAGATGTTATATAAACATAACCATTACGAGAGGCCTAACTGTCTTCAGTGGTTTGCAGACACAAGTTGTGCTGACGAGAATGGAACGGGAGAAACTGCTCTCAGTAGCAAACAGTGAGATGAATCATGGAATACGTTAGGCCTAATCGTCAGAGATTTTTCTCTTTTTTTAAAAAAAGAAATCTGCGATATAATAAATTTAAAATGTAGTGATATATCGATTCTGAAACCTTATTACAAGATCAAAGCGCCTTGAAAGTAAGAATCAATAAAATAAAATACAATATTCACTTCCTGAAAGTCTGTTCCAACAATGTTATTTCTCCTCATAAAAGTTAACAGAAAGTGCTTCGTGTTAAGTTTCGGATAATCTTCTGTTTGTGTCTTTTATACGTTCATACGTCATGGGCTTCTGTTGCACCGGAAGACATTAACGTGAATTTGTCAAACCATAAACCAGCTTTATTATTATTATTTTAATATTATTAGTAAGTATAGAAGCAAGATGAATTAATTTTAGTTATTTAATGACTAACCAGAAAACTTTCGTGAACGGTAAAACGTGGAGCACGTGACACTAAACATTAATAGCTTTCTTAACACTCTTGAAAAATAACAGAAAGCTTGGCTCCAAAGAATTTGTTTTTGAATTTCGCGCAAAGCTACGCGAGGGCTATCTGCATTAGCCGTCCCTATTTTAGCAGTGTAAGACTAGAGGAAACGCAGCTAGTCATTACCACTCACCGCCAATTCTTGGGCTACTCTTTTACCAACGAATAGTGGGATTGTTCGAAACGTTATAACGCCCTCACGGCTGAAAGGGCGAGCACGTTCGCTGTGACAGGGACTCGAACCCGCGACTCTCGGATTACAAGTCGAGTGCCTTAACCACCTGGCCATGACAGGCCCACTCCAGAGGAATTTTGAACGATAACAAAAAGGGTTTTAAAAGGTAAGAGGAAGCCGCACCGCCCAAAATTCTTTGGAACGTAACAAGAAGTTGCGTCCCAAAATAATTTCGGAATATAACAGGAAGATGTGCCCCAAAGAATTTTGGTATGTACTAGAAAGTTGGTAATTACGAATGTTTCACAATTTACAAAATAAAATAAAAAAGGGAAGGTTGGGGAGAAAAAAAAAGCTTAGAATTGAAGTAGACGACACTGGAGGCTGAGAATGTTGATCACCATGTTTCAATCTGTCTGGTCAAGTTTATATCAAATGAGATAACGTAATAAATGAAAGCCAGTATCCCCAAGCGAGTTGGGACGAATAACAAATGTTAACAACCTAGCTTCAATATATTTCTATTTTAACAACGTACACAGATGATTTTCAAAACGTTCCTTCCTGTTTAGCATTTTTAATTCGTATAAAGTTGTTGTTGTTTGAAGTTAAGCACAAAGCTGTCTGTGCTTCATCCTCTGGGGGTATCGAAACCGGTTTTCAGCGTTGTAGCTCCACATGCGTACCGTTGTACCCCTGGGAGGCTCTATGTAACAATGTTATTAAACATCCATTAATTCTTCAAAGACTTCGGTGTGACAACCAACATTCGGTGAGAAAAAAATTACAAAAATCGTTGAAAATAATGGAATCGCTAGCAATGCAAATTGAGAAACAATTAAGTTATTGATAAACAATGCACAATTAACGATCACAATGTATGAAAAACACAATTTATGAACAATGTAAAAATCGTAAACGTGTATGTTTTTGTTTTTTTCCTATTTCGGGGTAAAAACAAACGACACTCTTTTTTCGATTTGACCATACCACAAGTGCTCTTATTACTGAGATCCATGGTAATTTTAATTGTTGAAAGGATTGTCATTAACTACTGGGATCATTGGTACCCAGAAATATCTGAAGGATTTACATTAACTGCTGAGATCCATGGTAACTTGAATTGTTAGAAGGATTTTCATTAACTACTGGGATCAATGGTACCCTGAACTGTCTGAAGGATTTTCATTAACTGCTGAGATCCATGGTAACTTGAATTGTTAGAAGGATTTTCATTAACTGCTGAGATCCATGGTAATTTGAATTGTTAGAAGGATTGTCATTAACTACAAGGATCTATGGTACCCTGAATTGTCTGAAGGATTTTCATTAACTCCTGAGATACATAGTAATTTGAATTATTGGAAGAATTTTCGTTAACTACGGGAATCTTTGATAACCTGAAATGTCTGAAGAATTTTCATTAGCTGCTGAGATGCGTGGTAATTTGAATTGTTAGAAGGATTCTCGTTAAGTACGGGAATCCATGGTACCCTGAACTTTCTGAAGAATTTTCATTAACTGCTGAGATCCATGGTAATTTGAATTGTTAGAAGGATTTTCGTTAACTACAAGGATCTATGGTACCCTGAACTGTCTGAAGGATTTTCATTAACTCCTGAGATCCATGGTAATTTGAATTGTTAGAAGGATTCTCGTTAAGTACGGGAATCCATGGTACCCTGAACTTTCTGAAGAATTTTCATTAACTGCTGAGATCCATGGTAATTTGAATTGTTAGAAGGATTTTCGTTAACTACAAGGATCTATGGTACCCTGAACTGTCTGAAGGATTTTCATTAACTCCTGAGATCCATGGTAATTTGAATTGTTGGAAGGATTTTCGTTAACTACGGGGATCTATGGTACCCTGAACTGTCTGAAGGATTTTCATAAACTACTGGGAACAATGGTACCCTAAACTGTATGAAGGATTTTCATTAACTGCTGAGATCCATGGTAATTTGAATTGTTAGAAGGATTCTCGTTGAGTACGGGAATCCATGGTACCCTGAATTGCCTGAAGGATTTTCATTAACTACTGGGATCAATGGTACCCTGAACTGTATGAAGGATTTTCATTAACTGCTCAAATCCATGGTAATTTGAATTGTTAGAAGGATTCTCGTTAAATACGGGGATCTATGGTACCCTTAATTGTCTGAAGGATTTTCATTAACTACTGGGATCAATGGTACCCTGAACTGTCTGAAGGATTTTCATTAACTACTGGGTACCATGGTACCTTGAAATGTCTAAAGGATTTTCATTAACTGCTGAAATCCATGGTAATTTGGATTGTTAGAAGGATTCTCGTTAAATACGGGGATCTATGGTACCCTTAATTGTCTGAAGGATTTTCATTAACTACTGGGATCAATGGTACCCTGAACTGTATGAAGGATTTTCATTAACTGCTCAAATCCATGGTAATTTGAATTGTTAGAAGGATTTTCGTTAACTACGGGGATCTTTGGTATAAATGAAATGTCTGAAGAATTTTCATTCACTGCTGAGATGCGTGGTAACATGAATTGTTGGAAGGATTTTCGTTAACTACAAGGATCTATGGTACCCTGAACTGTCTAAAGGATTTTCATTAACTCCTGAGATCCATGGTAATTTGAATTGTTGGAAGGATTTTCGTTAACTACAGGAATCTATGGTAACCTGAAATGTCTGAAGGATTTTCATTAACTGCTGAGATCTGTGGTAACTTGAATGGTTGGAAGTATTTTCGTTAATTACGGGGATCTATGGTACCCTGAACTGTCTGAAGGATTTTCATAAGCTACTGGGATCAATGGTACCCTGAACTGTATGAAGGATTTTCATTAACTGCTGAAATCCATGGTAATTTGAATTGTTAGAAGGATTTTCGTTAACTACGGGGATCCATGGTACCCTGAACTTTCTGAAGGATTTTCATTAACTGCTGAGATCCATGGTAATTTGAATTGTTAGAAGAATTTTCTTTAACTACAAGGATCTATGGTACCCTGTACTGTCTGAAGGATTTTCATTAACTCCTGAGATCCATGGTAATTTGAATTGTTGGAAGGATTTTCGTTAACTACGGGGATCTATGGTAACCTGAAATGTCTGAAGAATATTCATTAACTGCTGAGATGCGTGGTAACATGAATTGTTGAAAGGATTTTCGTTAGCTACGGGGATCTATGGTACTCTGAACTGTCTGAAGGATTTTCATTAACTACTGGGTACCATGGTACCTTGAAATGTCTAAAGGATTTTCATTAATTGCTGAAATCCATGGTAATTTGGATTGTTAGAAGGATTCTCGTTAAATACGGGGATCCATGGTACCCTGAACTGTCTGAAGAATTTTCATTAACTCCTGAGATCCATGGTAATTTGAATTGTTGGAAGGATTTTCCTTAGCTACGGGGATCTATGGTACCCTGAACTGTCTGAAGGATTTTCGTTAACTACTGGGATCATTGGTACCCTGAACTGTCTGAAGGATTTTCATTAACTACTGGGATCCATGGTAATTTGAATTGTTGGAAGAATTTTCGTTAACTACGGGGATCTATGGTACCCTGAACTGTCTGAAGGATTTTCAACTCCTGAGATCCATGGTAATTTGAATTGTTGGAAGGATTTTCATTAACTACTGGGATCAATGGTACCCTGAACTGTATGAAGGATTTTCATTAACTGCTGAGATCCATGGTAATTTGAATTGTTAGAAGGATTTTCTTTAAATACAAGGATCTATGGTACCCTGAACTGTCTGAAGGATTTTCATTAACTTTTGAAATCCATGGTAATTTGAATTGTTGGAAGTATTTTCGTTAACTACGGGGATCTATGGTACCCTGAACTGTATGAAGGATTTTCATTAACTGCTGAGATCCATGGTAATTTGAATTGTTAGAAGGATTTTCTTTAACTACAAGGATCTATGGTACCCTGAACTGTCTGAAGGATTTTCATTAACTGCTGAGATCTGTGGTAACTTGAATTGTTGGAAGTATTTTCGTTAACTACGGGGATCTATGGTACCCTGAACTGTCTGAAGGATTTTCATAAACTACTGGGATCCATGGTACCCTGAACTGTCTGAAGAATTTTCATAAACTACTGGGATCCATGGTACCCTGAACTGTACGAAGGATTTTTATTAACTGCTGAAATTTATGGTAATTTGAATTGTTAGTAGGATTCTCGTTATATATGGGGATCCATGGTACCCTGAACTGTCTGAAGGATTTTCATTAACTACTGGGATCCATGGTAATTTGAATTGTTGGAAGGATTTTCGTTAACTACGGGGATTTTTGGTAACCTGAAATGTCTGAAGGATTTTCATTAACTGCTGAGATCTGTGGTAACTTGAATTGTTGGAAGTATTTTCGTTAACTACGGGGATCTATGGTACCCTGAACTGTCTGAAGAATTTTCATTAACTTTTGAAATCCATGGTAATTTGAATTGTTGGAAGGATTTTCGTTAACTACAAGGATCTATGGTACCCTGAACTGTCTGAAGGATTTTCATTAACTTTTGAAATCCATGGTAATTTGAATTGTTGGAAGTATTTTCGTTAACTACGGGGATCTATGGTACCCTGAACTGTATGAAGGATTTTCATTAACTGCTGAGATCCATGGTAATTTGAATTGTTAGAAGGATTTTCTTTAACTACAAGGATCTATGGTACCCTGAACTGTCTGAAGGATTTTCATTAACTGCTGAGATCTGTGGTAACTTGAATTGTTGGAAGTATTTTCGTTAACTACGGGGATCTATGGTACCCTGAACTGTCTGAAGGATTTTCATAAACTACTGGGATCCATGGTACCCTGAACTGTCTGAAGGATTTTCATAAACTACTGGGATCCATGGTACCCTGAACTGTACGAAGGATTTTTATTAACTGCTGAAATTTATGGTAATTTGAATTGTTAGTAGGATTCTCGTTATATATGGGGATCCATGGTACCCTGAACTGTCTGAAGGATTTTCATTAACTACTGGGATCCATGGTAATTTGAATTGTTGGAAGGATTTTCGTTAACTACGGGGATTTTTGGTAACCTGAAATGTCTGAAGGATTTTCATTAACTGCTGAGATCTGTGGTAACTTGAATTGTTGGAAGTATTTTCGTTAACTACGGGGATCTATGGTACCCTGAACTGTCTGAAGAATTTTCATTAACTTTTGAAATCCATGGTAATTTGAATTGTTGGAAGGATTTTCGTTAACTACGGGGATCTATGGTAACCTGAAATGTCTGAAGGATTTTTATTAACTGCTGAAATTTATGGTAATTTGAATTGTTAGTAGGATTCTCGTTATATATGGGGATCCATGGTACCCTGAACTGTCTGAAGGATTTTCATTAACTACTGGGATCCATGGTAATTTGAATTGTTGGAAGGATTTTCGTTAACTACGGGGATTTTTGGTAACCTGAAATGTCTGAAGGATTTTCATTAACTGCTGAGATCTGTGGTAACTTGAATTGTTGGAAGTATTTTCGTTAACTACGGGGATTTTTGGTAACCTGAAATGTCTGAAGGATTTTCATTAACTGCTGAGATCTGTGGTAACTTGAATTGTTGGAAGTATTTTCGTTAACTACGGGGATCTATGGTACCCTGAACTGTCTGAAGAATTTTCATTAACTTTTGAAATCCATGGTAATTTGAATTGTTGGAAGGATTTTCGTTAACTACGGGGATCTATGGTAACCTGAAATGTCTGAAGGATTTTTATTAACTGCTGAAATTTATGGTAATTTGAATTGTTAGTAGGATTCTCGTTATATATGGGGATCCATGGTACCCTGAACTGTCTGAAGGATTTTCATTAACTACTGGGATCCATGGTAATTTGAATTGTTGGAAGGATTTTCGTTAACTACGGGGATTTTTGGTAACCTGAAATGTCTGAAGGATTTTCATTAACTGCTGAGATCTGTGGTAACTTGAATTGTTGGAAGTATTTTCGTTAACTACGGGGATCTATGGTACCCTGAACTGTCTGAAGAATTTTCATTAACTTTTGAAATCCATGGTAATTTGAATTGTTGGAAGGATTTTCGTTAACTACAAGGATCTATGGTACCCTGAACTGTCTGAAGGATTTTCATTAACTTTTGAAATCCATGGTAATTTGAATTGTTGGAAGTATTTTCGTTAACTACGGGGATCTATGGTACCCTGAACTGTATGAAGGATTTTCATTAACTGCTGAGATCCATGGTAATTTGAATTGTTAGAAGGATTTTCTTTAACTACAAGGATCTATGGTACCCTGAACTGTCTGAAGGATTTTCATTAACTGCTGAGATCTGTGGTAACTTGAATTATTGGAAGTATTTTCGTTAACTACGGGGATCTATGGTACCCTGAACTGTCTGAAGGATTTTCATAAACTACTGGGATCCATGGTACCCTGAACTGTCTGAAGGATTTTCATAAACTACTGGGATCCATGGTACCCTGAACTGTACGAAGGATTTTTATTAACTGCTGAAATTTATGGTAATTTGAATTGTTAGTAGGATTCTCGTTATATATGGGGATCCATGGTACCCTGAACTGTCTGAAGGATTTTCATTAACTGCTGAGATCTGTGGTAACTTGAATTGTTGAAAGGATTTTCCTTAGCTACGGGGATCTATGGTACCCTGAACTGTCTGAAGGATTTTCATTAACTACTGGGATCCATGGTACCCTGAACTATCTGAAGGATTTTCATTAACTGCTGAAATCCATGGTAATTTGAATTGTTAGAAGGATTCTCGTTAAGTACGGGAATCCATGGTACCCTGAACTGTGTGAAGGATTTTTCATTAACTGCTGAGATCCATGGTAATTTGAATTGTTAGAAGAATTTTCGTTAACTACAAGGATCTATTGTACCCTGAACTGTCTGAAGGATTTTCATTAACTGCTGAGATCCATGGTAATTTGAATTGTTAGAAGGATTTTCGTTAACTACAAGGATCTATGGTAACCTGAAATGTCTGAAGGATTTTCATTAACTGCTGAGATCTGTGGTAACTTGAATTGTTGGAAGGATTTTCCTTAGCTACGGGGATCTATGGTACCCTGAACTGTCTGAAGGATTTTCATTAACTACTGGGATCCATGGTACCCTGAACTATCTGAAGGATTTTCATTAACTGCTGAAATCCATGGTAATTTGAATTGTTAGAAGGATTCTCGTTAAGTACGGGAATCCATGGTACCTTGAACTGTCTGAAGAATTTTCATTAACTGCTGAGATCCATGGTAATTTGAATTGTTAGAAGGATTTTCGTTAACTACAAGGATCTCTGGTACCCTGAACTGTGTGAAGGATTTTTCATTAACTGCTGAGATCCATGGTAATTTGAATTGTTAGAAGAATTTTCGTTAACTACAACGATCTATTGTACCCTGAACTGTCTGAAGGATTTTCATTAACTGCTGAGATCCATGGTAATTTGAATTGTTAGAAGGATTTTCGTTAACTACAAGGATCTATGGTAACCTGAAATGTCTGAAGGATTTTCCTTAGCTACGGGGATCTATGGTACCCTGAACTGTCTGAAGGATTTTCATTAACTACTGGGATCCATGGTACCCTGAACTGTACGAAGGATTTTTATTAACTGCTGAAATCCATGGTAATTTGAATTGTTAGAAGGATTCTCGTTAAGTACGGGAATCCATGGTACCTTGAACTGTCTGAAGAATTTTCATTAACTGCTGAGATCCATGGTAATTTGAATTGTTAGAAGGATTTTCGTTAACTACAAGGATCTCTGGTACCCTGAACTGTGTGAAGGATTTTTCATTAACTGCTGAGATCCATGGTAATTTGAATTGTTAGAAGAATTTTCGTTAACTACAAGGATCTATTGTACCCTGAACTGTCTGAAGGATTTTCATTAACTGCTGAGATCCATGGTAATTTGAATTGTTAGAAGGATTTTCGTTAACTACAAGGATCTATGGTAACCTGAAATGTCTGAAGGATTTTCATTAACTGCTGAGATCTGTGGTAACTTGAATTGTTGGAAGTATTTTCGTTAGCTACGGGGATCTATGGTACCCTGAACTGTCTGAAGGATTTTCGTTAACTACTGGGTACCATGGTACCCTGAACTGTCTGAAGGATTTTCATTAACTCCTGAGATCCATGGTAATTTGAATTGTTGGAAGGATTTTCGTTAACTACGGGGATCTATGGTAACCTGAAATGTCTGAAGGATTTTCATTAACTGCTGAGATCTGTGGTAACTTGAATTGTTGGAAGTATTTTCGTTAACTTCGGGGATCTATGGTACCCTGAACTGTCTGAAGGATTTTCATAAACTACTGGGATCCATGGTACCCTGAAATGTTCGAAAGATTTTCATTAACTGCTGAGATCCATGGTAATTTGATGTTAGAAGAATTTTCGTTAACTACGGGGATCTATTGTACCCTAAACTGTCTGAAGGATTTTCATTAACTGCTGAGATCCATGGTAATTTGAATTGTTAGAAGAATTTTCTTTAACTACAAGGATCTATGGTACCCTGTACTGTCTGAAGGATTTTCATTAACTCCTGAGATCCATGGTAATTTGAATTGTTGGAAGGATTTTCGTTAACTACGGGGATCTATGGTAACCTGAAATGTCTGAAGAATTTTCATTAACTGCTGAGATGCGTGGTAACATGAATTGTTGGAAGGATTTTCGTTAGCTACGGGGATCTATGGTACTCTGAACTGTCTGAAGGATTTTCATTAACTACTGGGTACCATGGTACCTTGAAATGTCTAAAGGATTTTCATTAATTGCTGAAATCCATGGTAATTTGGATTGTTAGAAGGATTCTCGTTAAATACGGGGATCCATGGTACCCTGAACTGTCTGAAGAATTTTCATTAACTCCTGAGATCCATGGTAATTTGAATTGTTGGAAGGATTTTCCTTAGCTACGGGGATCTATGGTACCCTGAACTGTCTGAAGGATTTTCGTTAACTACTGGGATCATTGGTACCCTGAACTGTCTGAAGGATTTTCATTAACTACTGGGATCCATGGTAATTTGAATTGTTGGAAGAATTTTCGTTAACTACGGGGATCTATGGTACCCTGAACTGTCTGAAGGATTTTCAACTCCTGAGATCCATGGTAATTTGAATTGTTGGAAGGATTTTCGTTAACTACGGGGATCATTGGTAACCTGAAATGTCTGAAGAATTTTCATTAACTGCTGAGATGCGTGGTAACTAGAATTGTTGGAAGGATTTTCCTTAGCTACGGGGATCTATGGTACCCTGAACTGTCTGAAGGATTTTCATTAACTACTGGGATCCATGGTACCCTGAACTGTCTGAAGGATTTTCATTAATTGCTCAAATCCATGGTAGCATGAATTGTCCGAAGGATTTTCATTAACTACTGGGATCAATGGTACCCTGAACTGTATGAAGGATTTTCATTAACTGCTGAGATCCATGGTAATTTGAATTGTTAGAAGGATTTTCTTTAACTACAAGGATCTATGGTACCCTGAACTGTCTGAAGGATTTTCATTAACTTTTGAAATCCATGGTAATTTGAATTGTTGGAAGTATTTTCGTTAACTACGGGGATCTATGGTACCCTGAACTGTATGAAGGATTTTCATTAACTGCTGAGATCCATGGTAATTTGAATTGTTAGAAGGATTTTCTTTAACTACAAGGATCTATGGTACCCTGATCTGTCTGAAGGATTTTCATTAACTGCTGAGATCTGTGGTAACTTGAATTGTTGGAAGTATTTTCGTTAACTACGGGGATCTATGGTACCCTGAACTGTCTGAAGGATTTTCATAAACTACTGGGATCCATGGTACCCTGAACTGTCTGAAGGATTTTCATAAACTACTGGGATCCATGGTACCCTGAACTGTACGAAGGATTTTTATTAACTGCTGAAATTTATGGTAATTTGAATTGTTAGTAGGATTCTCGTTATATATGGGGATCCATGGTACCCTGAACTGTGTGAAGGATTTTCATTAACTACTGGGATCCATGGTAATTTGAATTGTTGGAAGGATTTTCGTTAACTACGGGGATTTTTGGTAACCTGAAATGTCTGAAGGATTTTCATTAACTGCTGAGATCTGTGGTAACTTGAATTGTTGGAAGTATTTTCGTTAACTACGGGGATCTATGGTACCCTGAACTGTCTGAAGAATTTTCATTAACTTTTGAAATCCATGGTAATTTGAATTGTTGGAAGGATTTTCGTTAACTACAAGGATCTATGGTACCCTGAACTGTCTGAAGGATTTTCATTAACTTTTGAAATCCATGGTAATTTGAATTGTTGGAAGTATTTTCGTTAACTACGGGGATCTATGGTACCCTGAACTGTATGAAGGATTTTCATTAACTGCTGAGATCCATGGTAATTTGAATTGTTAGAAGGATTTTCGTTAACTACAAGGATCTATGGTACCCTGAACTGTCTGAAGGATTTTCATTAACTGCTGAGATCTGTGGTAACTTGAATTGTTGGAAGTATTTTCGTTAACTACGGGGATCTATGGTACCCTGAACTGTCTGAAGGATTTTCATAAACTACTGGGATCCATGGTACCCTGAACTGTCTGAAGGATTTTCATAAACTACTGGGATCCATGGTACCCTGAACTGTACGAAGGATTTTTATTAACTGCTGAAATTTATGGTAATTTGAATTGTTAGTAGGATTCTCGTTATATATGGGGATCCATGGTACCCTGAACTGCCTGAAGGATTTTCATTAACTACTGGGATCCATGGTAATTTGAATTGTTGGAAGGATTTTCGTTAACTACGGGGATTTTTGGTAACCTGAAATGTCTGAAGGATTTTCATTAACTGCTGAGATCTGTGGTAACTTGAATTGTTGGAAGTATTTTCGTTAACTACGGGGATCTGTGGTACCCTGAACTGTCTGAAGAATTTTCATTAACTTTTGAAATCCATGGTAATTTGAATTGTTGGAAGGATTTTCGTTAACTACGGGGATCTATGGTAACCTGAAATGTCTGAAGGATTTTCATTAACTGCTGAGATCTGTGGTAACTTGAATTGTTGGAAGTATTTTCGTTAACTACGGGGATCTATGGTACCCTGAACTGTCTGAAGGATTTTCATAAACTACTGGAATCCATGGTACCCTGAACTGTCTGAAAAATTTTCATAAACTACTGGGATCCATGGTACCCTGAACTGTTCGAAGGATTTTCATTAACTGCTGAGATCCATGGTAATTTGATGTTAGAAGAATTTTCGTTAACTACGGGGATCTATGGCACCCTGAACTGTCTGAAGGATTTTCAACTCCTGAGATCCATGGTAATTTGAATTGTTGGAAGGATTTTCCTTAGCTACGGGGATCTATGGTACCCTGAACTGTCTGAAGGATTTTCATTAACTACTGGGATCCATGGTACCCTGAACTGTCTGAAGGATTTTCATTAACTGCTGAAATCCATGGTAATTTGAATTGTTAGAAGGATTCTCGTTAAGTACGGGAATCCATGGTACCTTGAACTGTCTGAAGAATTTTCATTAACTGCTGAGATCCATGGTAATTTGAATTGTTAGAAGGATTTTCGTTAACTACAAGGATCTATTGTACCCTGAACTGTCTGAAGGATTTTCATTAACTGCTGAGATCCATGGTAATTTGAATTGTTAGAAGGATTTTCGTTAACTACAAGGATCTATGGTAACCTGAAATGTCTGAAGGATTTTCATTAACTGCTGAGATCTGTGGTAACTTGAATTGTTGGAAGGATTTTCCTTAGCTACGGGGATCTATGGTACCCTGAACTGTCTGAAGGATTTTCATTAACTACTGGGATCCATGGTACCCTGAACTATCTGAAGGATTTTCATTAACTGCTGAAATCCATGGTAATTTGAATTGTTAGAAGGATTCTCGTTAAGTACGGGAATCCATGGTACCCTGAACTGTGTGAAGGATTTTTCATTAACTGCTGAGATCCATGGTAATTTGAATTGTTAGAAGAATTTTCGTTAACTACAAGGATCTATTGTACCCTGAACTGTCTGAAGGATTTTCATTAACTGCTGAGATCCATGGTAATTTGAATTGTTAGAAGGATTTTCGTTAACTACAAGGATCTATGGTAACCTGAAATGTCTGAAGGATTTTCATTAACTGCTGAGATCTGTGGTAACTTGAATTGTTGGAAGGATTTTCCTTAGCTACGGGGATCTATGGTACCCTGAACTGTCTGAAGGATTTTCATTAACTACTGGGATCCATGGTACCCTGAACTGTCTGAAGGATTTTCATTAACTGCTGAAATCCATGGTAATTTGAATTGTTAGAAGGATTCTCGTTAAGTACGGGAATCCATGGTACCTTGAACTGTCTGAAGAATTTTCATTAACTGCTGAGATCCATGGTAATTTGAATTGTTAGAAGAATTTTCGTTAACTACAACGATCTATTGTACCCTGAACTGTCTGAAGGATTTTCATTAACTGCTGAGATCCATGGTAATTTGAATTGTTAGAAGGATTTTCGTTAACTACAAGGATCTATGGTAACCTGAAATGTCTGAAGGATTTTCCTTAGCTACGGGGATCTATGGTACCCTGAACTGTCTGAAGGATTTTCATTAACTACTGGGATCCATGGTACCCTGAACTGTACGAAGGATTTTTATTAACTGCTGAAATCCATGGTAATTTGAATTGTTAGAAGGATTCTCGTTAAGTACGGGAATCCATGGTACCTTGAACTGTCTGAAGAATTTTCATTAACTGCTGAGATCCATGGTAATTTGAATTGTTAGAAGGATTTTCGTTAACTACAAGGATCTCTGGTACCCTGAACTGTGTGAAGGATTTTTCATTAACTGCTGAGATCCATGGTAATTTGAATTGTTAGAAGAATTTTCGTTAACTACAAGGATCTATTGTACCCTGAACTGTCTGAAGGATTTTCATTAACTGCTGAGATCCATGGTAATTTGAATTGTTAGAAGGATTTTCGTTAACTACAAGGATCTATGGTAACCTGAAATGTCTGAAGGATTTTCATTAACTGCTGAGATCTGTGGTAACTTGTATTGTTGGAAGTATTTTCGTTAGCTACGGGGATCTATGGTACCCTGAACTGTCTGAAGGATTTTCGTTAACTACTGGGTACCATGGTACCCTGAACTGTCTGAAGGATTTTCATTAACTCCTGAGATCCATGGTAATTTGAATTGTTGGAAGGATTTTCGTTAACTACGGGGATCTATGGTAACCTGAAATGTCTGAAGGATTTTCATTAACTGCTGAGATCTGTGGTAACTTGAATTGTTGGAAGTATTTTCGTTAACTTCGGGGATCTATGGTACCCTGAACTGTCTGAAGGATTTTCAGAAACTACTGGGATCCATGGTACCCTGAAATGTTCGAAAGATTTTCATTAACTGCTGAGATCCATGGTAATTTGATGTTAGAAGAATTTTCGTTAACTACGGGGATCTATTGTACCCTAAACTGTCTGAAGGATTTTCATTAACTGCTGAGATCCATGGTAATTTGAATTGTTAGAAGGATTTTCGTTAACTACAAGGATCTATGGTACCCTGAACTGTCTGAAAATTTTTCATTATCTGCTGAGATCCATGGTAACTTGAATTGTTGGAAGGATTTTCGTAAACTACTAGGATCCATGGTAACTTGAATTGTAGGAAGGATATGTAGTAAGTGTTAGGTACCTTAACTCTTCAGCTCACAGAGGCTATATGGAGCCTATTCTAAATCAAATATTTATTATAAAACATGATAATAATATATTCTACTTACTAGTAAGACATTCAAAAACATGAACAACGTTTTCTCAGGTTAACATGGCTTAAATGGGTTCAACTACAATCATTCGCGACGCCACCAAGTGAACGTGGAAGAACGTGGTTCATGTTTTTAACTGGTTGCTTTGTATTCTCTGTAGTATCAGACCTGACAAAACACTTTGTGAATTTTCTCATTGTATTATCAACCATAACACTTCTCGTTCAACGAGAAAAAAATGTATAAACTCAAACCACCATTAAAATCACGTGAAAGAATGAAAGTATCTGAAACTAAAACAAAACTCTTAAACTCAAAATTAGGTATTATATATAATACCTCGAGTGTGATGTGAAAACCTTATAATGTCATAATTATACTTCATATTAGTTAATTAATGACAAATACTACATTACTACTGAGTTTATAATTGTATATAATTTTGAGTAAGCTTCCCTTTATACTCAGAAAATTCATTACACAGTAATTTACCTACACGTCCTTAAAGTATACATGTGACAGAACTTAAGATATTAATGGTTTTGAAGTTAAGATAAATGCACTTTGAAAATATTATGTTTCAACGTAAACTTACTGGTATAACGACTGTTAGACAATAAAAAGTATATTAGAAATAAAACTGTAATAAACAAGTGCAGGTACGAAGATGATTTATTCTTCCATTTCTTTCATATTACGTATTGTTCCCCCTACTGACTGAAACGTGAACTTTAAAAAAAATATATATAATATTTCTAAACTCTCATAACGTCTTTCGGTTTCTCGGCATTTAATTTCCATAACGCTTCACATTTCTTGTATTCATTTTTATACACAATAATTAATTATGTTTAAGCAATTCGTAACATGAAATTTATTGTAAAATCAGATACATTTAATATTTTACATATCCACTTTCACATCACACAGAAACTGACGGAGAGCCTTATTTAAACAAAATATTTCACGTGATCCTATTTACTTCCTTTGACTTTCTTTCGTAGAACCACAGTTAACGTTATTTTCTGAACAATAGGTAACAATACTCAGAAATCTTCTGTGACAATAACTGTGATAATCTAATACTATAGTATAATGTAAATGATGAAGTTGTTAATATCTGGTTTTGACTGAGATAAAACCAGAGACATCATAATATTGAAAAGAGAACACGTAATGATAGTCAGAGGCCTTCAAGAAAACAGTGAAGATATATTCTTACCCATCTGGATTTCAACAATGTGCGATGTTCGTCTATGAATCCGCATACATTTGTATCCTCTGTTTCCAAACATACTGAAATTAAATACGAGAAGAAAAAACAAACTTATGGAACAGGTCAATTCCAAACCTATCTGTACAAAATGATCTTGTTACTTTTAGTGCAAGAAAAGGCTTATGCTAAACAAATAAAACCAAGTATTTAGGATATACATACATAGACTCATATATTTGTATATGTTAAACAGATTAACTTATGCTAAGAGATCGTTTCTAGCATAAAACTGCAAAGATCACGATTAATCTGCATGACAATAAGTAACATCATGGTTAATCTACATGACATTAAGTAACAGTAACATCACGGTTAATCTGCATGACAATAAGTAACATCATGGTTGATCTACATGACATTAAGTAACAGTAACATCACGGTTAATCTGCATGACAATAAGTAACATCATGGTTAATCTGCATGACAATAAGTAACAGCAATATCATGGTTGATCTACATGACATTAAGTAACAGTAATATCATGGTTGATCTACATGACATTAAGTAACAGTAATATCATGGTTAATCTGCATGACATTAAGTAACAGTAACATCATGGTTTGTCTGCATGACAATAAGTAAGAACAGTAATATCATGTTTCATCTGAATGACAATAAGTAACAGTAATATCATGGTTAATCTGCATGACAATAAGTAACAGTAATATCATGGTTAATCTGCATGACAATAAGTAACAGTAATATCATGGTTAATCTGCATGACAATAAGTTACAGTCACATCATGGTTAATCTGCATGACAACAAGTAACAGTAACATCATGGTTAATCTGCATGACATTAAGTAACAGTAATATCATGGTTAATCTGCATGGCAATAAGTAACAGTAATATCATGGTTGATCTACATGACAATAAGTAACAGTAACATCATGAGTTAATCTGCATGGCAATAAGTAACAGTAATATCATGTTTCATCTGAATGACAATAAGTTACAGTAATATCATGGTTAATCTGCATGACATTAAGTAACAGTAACATCATGGTTAATCTGCATGGCAATAAGTAACAGTAATATCATGGTTAATCTGCATGACAATAAGTAACAGTAATATCATGGTTAATCTGCATGACAATAAGTTACAGTCACATCATGGTTAATCTGCATGACAACAAGTAACAGTAACATCATGGTTAATCTGCATGACATTAAGTAACAGTAACATCATGGTTAATCTGCATGACAATAAGTAACAGTAATATCATGGTTAATCTGCATGACAATAAGTTACAGTCACATCATGGTTAATCTGCATGACAACAAGTAACAGTAACATCATGGTTAATCTGCATGACATTAAGTAACAGTAATATCATGGTTAATCTGCATGGCAATAAGTAACAGTAATATCATGGTTGATCTACATGACAATAAGTAACAGTAACATCATGAGTTAATCTGCATGGCAATAAGTAACAGTCACATCATGGTTAATCTGCATGACAACAAGTAACAGTAACATCATGGTTAATCTGCATGACATTAAGTAACAGTAACATCATGGTTAATCTGCATGACAATAAGTAACAGTAATATCATGGTTAATCTGCATGACAATAAGTTACAGTCACATCATGGTTAATCTGCATGACAACAAGTAACAGTAACATCATGGTTAATCTGCATGACATTAAGTAACAGTAACATCATGGTTAATCTGCATGGCAATAAGTAACAGTAATATCATGGTTGATCTACATGACATTATGTTACAGTCACATCATGGTTAATCTGCATGACAATAAGTAACAGTAACATCATGGTTAATCTGCATAACAATAAGTAACTGTAACTTAACAGTAACAGTGACAATCAACCGTCACTTACTGTTCCTGAAGAATATGGGGGTAATCAACCGTCACTTACTGTTGCTGAAGAATATGGGGGTAATCAACCGTCACTTACTGTTCCTGAAGAACATGGGGTAATCAACCGTCACTTACTGTTCCTGAAGAATATGGGGGTAATCAACCGTCACTTACTGTTCCTGAAGAACACAGGCTAATCAACCGTCAATTACTGTTCCTAAAGAACACAGGCTAACCAACCGTCAATTACTGAGGAGGAGAAACAAGTTTCGTCCTGGTCAATACAGTCACTGAATTTCATTCTAAAGGACGATTTTAGAGATAAAACTGAATGCCACTGTTATCTTCATATAATATCTTAGAAACAGTTCCAGAACTTGGTTGTCGAAGAGTGGATACAATTGATCAAGGTATAATCAGGCATAATGTAGAGTCTATGTTATGTGTAGTTCAAGATATAATCGCAGTGAAGATGATATAATATTACGTGAAAGTTCGATATAAAGTGGTCAGACATGTCAAGATATAATCGCAATAAGACAGTAGTTCTCATTAAAGTGAAAACATACCTTGGGTATGAACTTAAATGATATTACGTTTTAAATATATCTGTATGGTTACATGAAACGTCTGTCTACAGGTAATATTCACATTTGTTTTCCTCAACTGATCACTTTGCTTCACGTTTTCATTAATCCTAGAATTAGCGGTGAAGTCCACCCACATCCACCAGATTTTTTAAACAAACTTTTCAAAACTGTTTGTGTACAAAATTAATTGTGGATCCAATGTTTAACTATTACAGCGAATTCATAATAAACTGTCAAACAAAAATACTGCCAACACAAATTTCCACGAATATTGCCATTAATCCCAGTTGCATCAAATGTGTGATTCCTTAAATATTTTATAAATAAAACAAGTGACGTAACGTTCGGTCATTTATTTTTGTCAACTTGCCCCCCCCCGGCATGGCCGATCCTGTTAAGGCGTGCGACTCGTAATCTGAGAGTCGCAGTTTCGCATCCCCGTCGCGCCAAACATGCCTTTCAGCCGTGGGGGCGTTATAAGTGACGGTCAATCCCACTATTTATTGATAAAAGAGTAGACCAAGCGTTGGCGGTGGATAGTGATGACCAGGTGCCTTCCCTCTAGTCTCACACTGCGAAATAAGGAAGGACTATCGCAGATAGCCCTTTCAAAACAAACAAACAGTCTTGTCAAGTTTAGTAACTGGTAAAAAAACAAAAATGTAAAACTACATAATGTTATCATATAACAAGTGACGTCACCAATATATTTTACCTAATAGCTCTGAAGAAGAAAAATTGTCAAGTCTAAAGGTAATTACTATACGCTGAATCCGAAAGTAATATCAGTTTTTCTCTATGACGTACGGACTTGTCACAAAACATACATGTGCACTGACATAAGTGAATCATTTTCTCAGAATTGGGTGACACCTTTTAGGCTTAACGTCCCCAGCGGGTGTAGCAGTAATTTTACGGATGTTACAACGCTAAAATCAGGGGGTTCGATTCCCCTCGGTGGACATAGTACACAGCCCGTTGTAGATTTGCAATAAAAAACACACACATAACCCAGTTATACTTAAAATGTTGACCGATTTCCCTAAATCTGTGGTGACGTTAATCTAATCGGCAGTTCTAAAACTCACGAGACACACACATGATAATGACATTAAATAATCCTCGTGCTACATGAAATAATGATTTCATTTGAGTGAGATTTGCAAAAAAAAAAAAAGTCACTTAGTGATAGATAAAATGAATATTAGTTTCGAAAATCTACATGGATGAAATACGGAAAAATCTGTCATTACAAGCAAAACAACTTTCACTAACTTCCAGTTCTGGTCTGTGTTAGCTGGAACGTAAAAAGCTTTACGAGAAAAGGTAGAAGAAACCAGTTTTGAGTTCCGAGAAAATGTCTAAATTGGGAAAATAATTTCATGTTATGTTAAAGTAAGCAATTATCTTAAAAGTAAAAAAAAAAAAGAAAGTCAAATACGAAATCGCAAAACGCCTAAAGCGAGATTATATGATTCCTGTTATTACTCTAGAAAGCATAATTTTAAAGACGGTATATGCTGAAACTGTTAATAACAAATGCGTTTCGTACAACATCGAATAATAAACATAAAACAGCCTAAGTATATTTACAGTAAGCTCGAGGCGACTGGATATTAGCTGTTCCCACGATGAACAGTCTCTACGGTCCCCTAGGTATAATTATCAATTACTTACTGTCTTTTTTATTACCACAAATTATAAAATAAGAAAGAACAAATATAATTACATTAATTGAAAAGAAAAAAAATGGACGGACTTTGAAGAAGATGAAATAAAGAAAAGGTTACCGGCACTATGCCCACCACGGGTATCGAAACCCAATTTTAGCGTTGCATTGTTTTTTTATTTGTTTGTTTTGAATTTAGCACAAAGCTACACGAGGGATATCTGCGCTAGCCGTCTTTAATTTAGCAGCGTAAAACTAGAGAAAGGCAGCTAATCATCACTACCCACCGCCATCTCTTAGGCTACTCTTTTACCAACGAATAGTGGGATTGATCGTAACATTATAACGCCCCCACGGCTGTAAGGGCGATCATGTTTTAGTGTGACGGGAATTCGAACCAGCGACCCTATGATTACGAGCGAGTGCCTTGACCCACCTGGCCATGCCGCCGAGTCTTTTAGTGTTATATGTCCATGGGTAGGGAAATAGTTATGAATAGATAGGTGAATAGTAAAATATGTAACTAAATTAGATAAAAAAAAACGTGCTTAAACCTTAGAGAAAAATACTATGAATAGTATACTTTAGAAAAATACTAAATATCAACTCATTTTCCAAATTTAATTAATCTACAGATGAAAAGCTGTAACTATTAGAATCATCAACTGAGCGACTGTCTTAAGTTGCTAATGTGACTTGGGCTCAACTTTCTACGATTTCAGATTCCAGCAGAAATAACTGACAGACAGACGGAAGGAAATAAAATTACTTAAAACAAACGTTTCTGCGGCATGGCCAAGCGTGTTAAGGTATTCGACTCGTAATCCGAGGGTTGCATGTTCAAATCCCGGTCGCACCAAACATGCTCGCCTTTTCAGCCGTGGGGTCGTTATAATGTTACAGTCAATCCCACTGTTCGTTGGTTAAAGAGTAGCCCAAGCGTTGGCGGTGGGTGATGATGACTAGCTGTCTTCCTTCTAGTCTTACACTGCTAAATTAGGGACGGCTAGCGAAGATAGCCCTCGTGTAACTTATGTTTACCCTATTTTCAATACTCATTCGCTGTGTTTCGTATTGGTTAATTTTAATCGACATTTTTTCCAGTACTGATTAAAGAAATTTTATTTCGATTGTTAATCATACTTAAGCGATGGATATTTATATCAAAAACAATAGTTTTTATTACTCATCAATTGTTGTTTTTGAATTAAGCACAAAGCTACACAAGGGCTATCTGAGCTAGCCGTCCCTAATTTAACAGTGTAAGGCTAGAGGGAAGACAGCTAGCTAATCATTACCACCCATTGACAACACTTGGGCTACTCTTTTACCAACGAATAGTGTTTGGTATGACGGGGATTCGAACCTACGATCCTCAAATGGTGAGTCAAGTGCCTTAACCACCTGGACATGCCTGGTCCAATGCGTACTGAACGGTTAAAGGTGGTATAACACCACTCGTATAAAAAGTTCTTAAGTGTATCATATATTATAGTGCATTCAAAATACGCTAGATGTTATGACCTTGCCACTTATGGTATACAACTCTTATAACGTCAAACAATAATAGCTCTAATTTGAAAAGTGGAAGGAAGACAAACACAATTCTGAACGTTCCGCTGTTGAAACACTAAAACATTAGCAAATTGCACACGCATAAAGTACCTAAACATTAGCAAAATACACACGCACAAAGTACTGAAACATTAGCCAAATACACACGCACAAATTATTAAAACATTAGCAAAATACACACGCACAAAAATACTAGAACGTTCTGGTCGACAATGTTAAACAGAACGTTGGTTTCTTATCGCACAGCATTAGGTGAGTTTGTTTCTGGAGGTTTGAAGACCCCTGCTTCATCACGCAACGAAACAACACGCGGTTCCTTCTTCTTCAAGTGCCCTGTTCCACCTTTTTTTACGACATTTTCTTTTAATTTGTAGTGATTTTGGTGCAGCTGTGTTAAGAGCAGTGTCAGTGTTTAATGTGTTGTTAGAAACAACAATGCCGACTAATGACTGAATGCATAGACTTAGTTCATTTTATCATTCCCATTTTTTAAGCAAATATTTTAAACTTTCGACCTGGTTGCCATACTGTTCCTTGAACCACTGTCCTCGCGCCGTTGATTCATGATAAAGGAAGGAATTTTATGGGTGTCTTGAGATACCCTAATCGGCTGGTAAAAAAGAGAGTTCTTAATTTGTCAGTTAATTGTGGGTTTGTTGCTTCTAATCCCTAATTCTGAATTGACACGCTAAGCAAAAATAATCAGCCACATAATACCACCAACCGCCAATGTCTGTCATACCGAATACTGGAAACTGACTGTCTCTCTTATAATGCACTCACGACTTGCGAAGCAGGATTTATTGTTATTATTGTAGGAAAGGGGTGTGGAAGTGGGAGGTTAACAACACACGTTGTGCTCCTCAGTCTGGTATATAACCATTAGCCCATGCTGTCTCGGTGGATTTTGGATGAATCTTACCAAGTTTAACAAGTGCTAACGTTGTTAAAACAATAGTATTGTTGATACGAATCAGCCGATTATCACGTAATTTCCATACAAGACACATTCAATACCGTGTGAATGTACACAGTATAACATATCAAACAGAAATATACAGTGAAATACTGTTTAGAACTGCAACACAAGTACAATAGAGATACACGCGTACACAAAAGACAAAGGTTACGATTCTCACGCTTTAGTTATATTTAGTCATGCGCAAACAAGACAGGATCTGCTGAAAAGTAAATAGGAAGTTGAACTTACCAGCCTGACGTTACGTGAACTGTTATCTCATAGAGTGAATCGTGCAGTTCGCGAATCCTGTTGCAAGCCACCCTGATGCTGTCACCTTTCCTGGAACTATTTGATAAGCGGAAGGACTTCAAGCTGTTATCAGTGGTGTAAAATTTTGAGCCGTCTAGGGACTGCCAGTGAGAATATTCGGTGAACCACTGAGGAAAGCGGCACTTGGCACCCGAGAAACTCTCTGCACAAAATCAGACATGAAAAAGCACTTACAGCCACTTGAAAATGTTACAAACGCAATAAGAAAGAAGTCTAAAACCGCACATTTTACTTGTCAAATGTTTCATTGATATCACTTTCCTAACAAAAATGAAAAGAATCAGCTTGCGTAAATAATATTGTAATGTTATAAAAAAAATAACACTGGATGAAAATAATACGAAATGCAACGTCAACTTTTGTTAGACACAGTAAGTGGCCGGCATGGCCAAGCACGTTAAGGCGTGCGATTCGTAATCCGAGGGTCGCGGGTTCGCGTCCCCGTCGCGCCAAACATGCTTGTCCTTTCGGCCGTGGGGGCGTTATATTGTGACGGTCAATCCCACTATTCGTTAGTAAAAGAGTAGCCCAAGAGTTGGCGGTGGGTGGTGATGACTAGTTGCCTTCCCTCTAGTCTTACACGGCAAAAATTAGGGACGGCGAGCACAGATAGCCCTCGAGTAGCTTTGTGTGAAATTCAAAAACAAGCAAACAAACAAAAAACAGGCACAGTAACGAAATATGACACCACAACCAATACAGCTGCAGTTAACCTTACATTTTCATATATTTTTTAATACCATCGTTAGAATAACCTAGAGTTTCTTTGTTACCAACTTCACCGTTTACTTAACTTCATATTCACTAATAATTCTAAAAATCAAAACAAGCAAAAATCGGTCGCATCTTTGACTTTCAATCAGCTACTTATAAAAAAAAAACACGTTTTTGACAGTTCATCCGCTTAGTTCTTCGAAAGATAACAATAATCTAAAAATCCCGATTTTAATTTTTTCATAAACTGAAACAGATCGGAAACGTTAAAGAAAATTAGAATTCACATGACGCTTTTAAGGCTGATGTTTTTGTAGTGGTTTACAGATAATTTTTTCCTGATGTTAAGGAAAGTGAATTATAGATAACTGTGACGTGGCAGTAGTTTTGAATTATAAGCACAGTGTTTCACAAAAATGAAAGCACACCTAGGAGCTATACGACAAGATGATTTCACCAAAGTAAGCTGGACATAGGTTTCTGATTGATTGATTGTTTTGAATTTCGCGCAAAGCTGGTCAAGAGTTATCTGCGTTAGGCGTCCCTAATTGAGCAGTGTAAGACTAGAGGGAAGGGAGCTAGTCATCACCACCCACCGCCAATCTTTGGGTAACTCTTTTGCCAACAAATAGAGAGAGTGAGCATCACGTTATAATGCCTCCATGGCTGAAAAGGCGAGCATGTTTGGTACAACCGGGATTCGAACCTGCGACCCTCGGATTAGGAATCGAACGCCTTATCGCTCTTGGCCATGACGGGCCATCATAGGTTTCTGATTTGATATAAGAGACACACAAACTAACAGAAAGGTCATCAGTAATAACTAAGGTAAATAGAGAGGCTACTTTAAAAACAATCTGACCAGTACTTTTATATACAATAACTGGCTCAACTACTTCTAATTAACACGTAGACTTATATACAACAAACGTAAATCTTTTATCTCTTTCAATCTAAGGGTCAGTACTAAGGTTAGTAAGAAATCTGCGTTTAAAACAATCTTAACCAGGAATTTCTGTTATTTATTTTACTGTTTCTCTCAAATGTGTAGATATTAATATTACAGTTCCTGAATGTTGTATTTCAGAAAAAAAAATTATTGGCCCGGATTCTTTATAAAGTAAATGGTTTAAGCCGTTTCAAATCTCAAAGTAAATTAGCAGTAGCAGTATTCCGCCACGTGTAAATAATGCTTTAAAGCTGTTATACAGTTTTCAAAATGATACTTTAATAACAGATGAAAATTACATTTTCTCAAAAGAACTTTAAGCAGCGGAGGTACTTAGGTCAATCACACGTTTTCAGCTGTATGATAATACTTTATATATATATATAAATCCTCACTGATTATGCCATTTGTAGAGATTAGAAAAATATTATTACAGTAATGAGCTAAAAATCGAAAATGCAAAAAGATAAAAATCAATTAGTTTCAATTTCAGCTTAAAACAACTTACCACTCTTGATGAGGGTCATTGTTCGCGATCCCTCCGTAGCAGAAAATAGTCCATCACACGTGGCGTCTCCTGATTGGGCAATTTGATAGCCTGAACCATTTTTCAGTTTGTCGTAAACCTTTCAATCATAAACATTTATTAAGGTAATTTAATAAAGTAAATAAAATAAAAATGTTTGAAGTATTGATGACTACCTTACAATTCGTTTCGCACAATTAAATTAATTTAGAAAATACATTTTTAATTGAATAACAATGAAATTAATTTTAAAAAAAATCCATATTTAGTTTTGACTTCATATCAAATTCATCATTAAGTGCTGATTAAAGTGTTTGTAAAAAAATAATATGACTCACAAAACATCGAAATTTATCTTCCTCTGTGATGGTATCTTTATGTTCCATTTTTGCAATCAAGTAACGTGTTGAGCCCTCCTTCCATGTTCCAAAACAAGAGAGTTTTTCCTCTACACGAGAAGAAAAGGTAGCAAAAAATTAATTGTTGTAGTCATATGTTTTTATTAGTAAAACCTTATATGGAGGTAATTTTTGCAATCTTCCACAGGGTATCGAAATCATTCTTGATAAACGTATTTTTTATTTCATGTTTCAACAAGAACTCTATCCAAAATACACCAAAAGATGGCACTTTCTTCGATTATTTAAAATCGTAAAGAAATGGCGTAATACGTTATAATACTCCAATCTATATTTTTAACGTATGTCAATACCAATTTTTAGAATAACTTGAAAATTACAGAAAAATGTGCAAAATTAAATTAGCTGTAAATCAAATCTGTTTTTGAAGCTCCGTGTACGAAGTTTTTTGCGCCCAGAGCGTCTGACAATTAAGTATTTTAAAAGCAGGTTACTTTCTAGAAGTTGACACCAGACAACCAACCAGTCATAAGGACATAAAAAAAAAAAACTTACCTCTACTCTCTGAATTGCGCACGTCTGCGCATGCTTGGAATTTAAAGAAAAGATGAGAATCGTCTATGCAAGAATCAACAGTTGACACTGGGTTACTACATTCGCCGTGACCTCGGCTGTACCTGAAGGTGAAGGAACCTTTAAAAGGACAAGGAATTGGCGTGGTATCCACTGTAAAACAAATCCAGTGGTAAATGTTTATCAAGTGAAAATTATTTGGTGATGAGGAGACATTCATATATTTACCATGAATCGTTAAGCCTAACATCATAATCATATGTTTTCACATTTTCATTGTTTCTTATGCTAAATGGAGAAAAAAAAGTGTTTAAAAATGTAAAAATAGACAAAAGATATTGAACTTGGTTGTTTAAGTTATCTTATCCCAACAACAACAAAGGCGAATGATAAGACTAATCTAAAAAGGAACTTGCGTGTGAAGATGTTTTACTGAACCGAACACACATATTCAAGGGTAGTTTTATGTGCTGTGTCTAAAATTACGAAGTGAACCACATTTAATGTACAAAAAAGGTTCATATCGCATAATAACATGAGATACAAAATAAATCTTTCTCGAGACGAACTTTTATTGTTCAAATGATATTTTATATCTAAGAAATGTCAATTGAAGCCTATACAAGTCTACTAATGATAAAGAAATTTCAGTTAAACTATGCAAACATTCTATAAGATAATTAAAGAGCATTGAAAGGAGTGAAAGTTAATAACAGAATAGAAAAATGAATATTAGTTATGTGAATTATCAAACTATCGTCCAAATAATTCACTTACAGTCCCCTCGTCATATGATGAAAATGGAACTGCAAGTTTTAGCAACGCGACGACTGACAGTTAAATAACAAAACCACAATTAGATCGAAATAAATCACTTTTAACACACCACGAACAATGACTCCGAGCAACGCCTGATTAAACGTAGTTCTTAATACAGTAAGAAACGGAAATAATTTTGTTTGTTTGTTTGTTTTTGAATTTCGCACAAAGCTACTCAAGGAATGTCTGTGCTAGCCGTCCCTAATTTAGCAGTTTAAGAGTAGAGAGAAGGCAACCAGTCATCACCACCCACTGCCAACTTGGGATACCCTTTTACCAAAAATAATGGGATTGACCGTCACATTATAACGCCCCCACGGCTGATAGGGCAAGCATGTTTGGCGCGACGGGGAACGGAAATTCTAACAAAGATTTCGTGTTATTGCAATGAAATGTAATTTTTCCGTATCAATAGAAATACAAAAAAAGTACAACGTTTTCACAATTCGTACGAACACACTTGTTCTATCTACTCCATTAAGCACGTCAATAAACAAAGTGTAAATATTATCGAAGGTCAACGACCCTCAATGAAACGTTTAGAATTGGATTAACGCAAATAATTTACAAAAACAAAGAAATTTATTTTATCCGATTATTTGAAATTTCGCCCCTTTCACTTATTCTTTCTCCATTCATTCCTCTGAAAACCCCCGTACACTAGTCTAGCAGTTACTAATGCGATGCTGAAACTGCACTACTTTCAGTTACTCTGTAGGTGTCAATTGACGACAATGGAAAAAATATTAACTCTTCATCTTCCACAGGCCCTGGCATGGCCAGGTGGTTAAAGCATTCAACTCGTAAACCGAAGGTCGCGGGTTCGAATACTCGTCACACTAAATATGCTCGCCCTTTCAGCCGTGGGGGCGTTATAATGTTACGGTCAATCCCATTATTCGTTGGTAAAAGAGTAGCCCAAGAATTGGCGGCGGGTGGTGATGACTAGCTGCCTTCCCTCGAGTCTTATACAATTAAATTAGGGATGGCTAGCACAGATAGCCCTCGAGTAGCTTTATGCGAAATTCAAAAAACAAACAAACAAACTTGAGTTAAAATAATCATAAGTAATAATAAAACAAATCGATAAATGTTCAAAACCCCCTCTTCAAACGTGTAACTGAATAGAATAAATACCAACTCGAAAACGTCAAGAGACAGAGTCAGCGTGATTTGTAATATTGTGTTTCAGAGCATCGAACAAGGTACAAAACGTCATCCGAGGATGGCCTTTCGCAATGTTAAACAGACAGATTATAATAAAGTCAACACATCCAGCTCTGACTGAATAATGGAATTAGATCGTCATTGCTACAACACATCCGAGACCCGAGCAAATTTTTTTTTACCGTAATTAGTCACGAACTGTGGACTTCTGAACTTTGGAAAGTCAGGGCATGTTAACCATCTGATCACGCCTAACCCATTGTCGAGCAAAGAAAGGTAAACACGCAAACATTTTGAATTAAAATACGGCGCTTTATAAAAGTGATGTTTGTGCACCAGTGTAATGGCTCGACTTAGACAATGCTTTGCATCTGTACATTGAGATTCAAATCGACCTCCCTGTACTCAAATTTGCAATGCTGCCAGATAACCTTCTAAAAAAGCGTGTTAAAGTAATTCGATGTTATTAAGATACAAATCTTAAAGCAAAACAATTTTGAGAACATGTTTTAAAACATGTTGAATATCACCGGCACGAGGAGTTTTTGACATTGGTGTATAAGGGTGTAAAACCATTAAAATAATATTCCACCAGTGAGACTAACGTAGCCAAAGTTCGCGAAGTGGACAATTAGGAACCTTATCGTACAATCAAACTCGGGAGGTAATTGCTAACAAGTTGCAATAAAATACAAACAATAAAACATTTCTTGTAAATAAGATTAAAGTACGAGTACGTGCAATTTTTGTTTTAGAATTTTGCGCAAAGCTACGCGAGGGTTATCTGCGCTAGTTGTCCCTAATTTAGCACTAGCTAGTCATCACCATCCACTGCCAACTTTTTGGCTACTCCTTCACCAACGAAGAGTGGAATTGAATGTCACATTACAATATCCCACGGCTGAACGAGAGAGCACGTTTGGTGTGATGGCGATTCGAGCCCGCAATCCTTCGATTGCGAATGGAGTGCCTTAACCACCTGGCCATGCCGGGCTGCGAAATGTTTACCAGTGACATAGAAAAAAAATAAACCGTTGAAAGTTGAAAGTATCTCCAGACGGCTGGTATGGGTGTTAAAACGTTTTATTAAAATAAAGTACAAAACAATGTCTTGATCTTCTCGGGTCGTGCTCATGTAAATAAAGACAGTTTTTACTTCAAGCGTGTTTCTCGTCATCATGTACGAACAATTATACGCGAGCGAAGTTAAAAGCGTACTGTAATATTGACGAAGCTTAAGCGATTTCCTATCACAACCCAAAGTGACCAGAACTTTCCTTCGCGGTACAAAGAGTGTACTTACACTGTTAAATTAGGAACGGCTAGCGCAAATAGTTCTCGTGCAGCTTTGCGAAAAACAACAACAACAAAAGATTAGTTGTTACCAGGATAAAGAAATGACAATAGTTATGGTAGGTAGAACTCCTATACAGTATGTCTCAAACATCAAGGATGTATCACAACATAAAACACCAAGAATGTATCCCTACATCAAACATCAAGGATCTCTCACTACATCAAACACCAAGGATCTCTCACTACATCAAACACCAAGGATATACCACTACATCAAACACCAAGGATCTCTCACTACATCAAACACCAAGAATGTATCACGACATTAAACACTAAGAATGTATCACTACATCAAACACCAAGGATCTATCACTACATTAAACACCAAAAATGTATCAGTACATCAAACACCAAGAATGTATCACTACATCAAACACCAAGAATGTATCACTACATCAAACACCAAGGATCTATCACTACATTAAACACCAAAAATGTATCAGTACATCAAACACCAAGAATGTATCACTACATCAAACACCAAAAATGTATCATTACATCAAACACCAAGGATCTATCACTACATTAAACACCAAAAATGTATCAGTACATCAAACACCAAGAATGTATCAGTACATCAAACACCAAAAATGTATCAGTACATCAAACACCAAGAATGTATCACTACATTAAACACTAAGAATATATCACTACATCAAACACCAAGAATGTATCACTACATTAAACACCAAAAATGTATCAGTACATCAAACACCAAGAATGTATCACTACATCAAACACCAAAAATGTATCAGTACATCAAACACCAAGAATGTATCACTACATCAAACACCAAGAATGTATCACTACATTAAACACTAAGAATGTATCACTACATCAAACACCAAGAATGTATCACTACATTAAACACCAAGAATGTATCACTACATCAAACACCAAAAATGTATCAGTACATCAAACACCAAGAATGTATCACTACATCAAACACCAAGAATGTATCACTACATCAAACACCAAAAATGTATCAGTACATCAAACACCAAGAATGTATCAGTACATCAAACACCAAGAATGTATCAGTACATCAAACACCAAGAATGTATCACTACATTAAACACCAAAAATGTATCAGTACATCAAACACCAAGAATGTATCACTACATCAAACACCAAGAATGTATCAGTACATCAAACACCAAGAATGTATCACTACATCAAACACCAAGAATGTATCAGTACATCAAACACCAAGAATGTATCACTACATTACAGCAGCAGTTTGTATTTCATTTGTTTGATTTCTGGAATCAAGATTAGTGACCAGAGAGTGATCTAAGCTTTCTTCTTGGAGGTTTATTGTAATAAAATTGCGATTTCAGGAAAGAGTGTGTAATCATGGCTTCAGACTGAGCAAAGTCAATGACGGAGGAAGCAGTTACGTGGATACCTCGAGACTCGTGACTTTGTTCTCATAAAATGTAATTTGCTGCCCGTGACATAAATATGAAAAAGGAAAATTATACATAATGACGTCACCTAAATAAAAAAAATGTTCGACAATTAATGAAAATAAGCACGTGTAACAGTGACTCAATAATTAAAAAAACTTAATTATCATATACAAATAACTAAAACTGCATATTTATTTACTAACATTTCTAAACTGTTCTTATTGGCCAATTGAAAAAAACAAACTTCATGTATCGCTATCCACATATAAACGAATATGACGCACAAAAGAGATTTGTCTGACTAAAACAGTAGAGAATGTTTGTCTGAAAGAACGTAAAGTGACAAGTGGAGTGGGGAAAATATGTACTTACACCTGAACATGGAATAGAGCGGTGCATCACCACTGATTTCGCTGCATTTCCCTTCTAGATTGTTTGTTGAAGAACAGTACGCTAGAGTTGTGAAGAAAATATGGAAATGTTTCATACGCACTTGGTTTCACACAAATAAAAGTATGGAAATATTTCCTACCGCGGTTAGTTTCACACAAGTTAAAGTATGGAAATATTTTCTACGCGGTTAGTTTCACACAAGTTAAAGTATGGAAATATTTCCTACGCGGTTAGTTTCACACAAGTTAAAGTATGGAAATATTTCCTACGCGGTTAGTTTCACACAAGTTAAAGTGTGGGAGTAATTTTTTATACACAGGTTTACACAACTTTATGTATGGTATATTATATACGCAGATGATTTCAAAAAAATAAAAATAACTTTCACTATTAATAATTCAATCCGATTGGTGTGAAATAAAACTTCAACACGCTAGTCTAGGTAAGTATGAAAACGAAAATTAAAAAGATTCAATCACTAAACATGCATTTCGACCATGTCCACAGTACCTAGATTTTAAAATATGCGGATAAATATTTCTACTATTACTTCTTCCATCACACGCCTGGCTAATAAACAAACAAAAAGAATCGTAAAATCAATTTCACGTAGTCGAGAGTTCGTGTACTTACTTTCTTTATACTGCAGCACGTTTTCATGTCGTTCGTGAATCACGACACACCGGAAGCAGGTATCAAAACTACAAGAAATCAAACTTAACAGTTAAAACGACAGATAAAGTAGTCCTAGTCATCATACAATAAACTGCTAAGTTTTCACCTTTCATTTTTGTTTTAATCAGTAATATGAGTCTAAATGGAAATGAGCGCGTGGACCCCATACACAAACAAGAAAAATTAGTGAAAGGTACAAGCTGAGTCATTAATACGAATTCTAAAGTAAATAAAAAAATACAATCTCAAAATCAGTCAGAAATAATTTTAAACTGTTGCATCTTTAATATGGCGATTATGATACGTATATGTAATCCGTGATCATTTTATTTACAACTACAAATTTTTCTTCTGAGCGAGTTTGAAAGCCATTTTGAAATAAATATAAGGAGTGATAAAAGATAAATTAATTCTACGATATCAGCCCTTTACGTTCAAGATGGTTTCAACAAAATTACTGGTTTAATCTAATACCGAGTATTTATGTTTCACATAGTGAACAAACTGAATTAAAATACAACTAAAACATACAATATTTACTTGTAATTAAAATATAACTAAAACAAACAATATTTACTTGTAATTAAAATATAACTAAAACAATATTTACTTGTAATTAAAATACAACTAAAACACACAATATTTACTTGTAATTAAAATACAACTAAAACACACAATATTTACTTGTAATTAAAATACAACTAAAACACACAATATTTACTTGTAATTAAAATACAACTAAAACATACAATATTTACTTGTAATTAAAATACAACTAAAACATACAATATTTACTTGTAATTAAAATATAACTAAAACATACAATATTTACTTGTAATTAAAATATAACTAAAACATACAATATTTACTTGTAATTAAAATATAACTAAAACATACAATATTTACTTGTAATTAAAATATTACTAAAACATACAATATTTACTTGTATATTTCAACTTAAAGATCCATTTTAAGATTAATATAGTTTTTTTAAAAAATGTCGTTTTGAATTAAGTACAGAGCTACACAATGGGCTATCTGTGCTCTGTCCACCACGGCTATCGAAACCCGGTTTTAGCGTTGTAAGTCCGCAGACATACCGTTGAGCCACTGTGTTGTTTTTTTTAAAATCATGTGTAAAAGTTACCTTCAGAAGCCACCCCCCCTCTTATAATGTAAAATATTACGCCCACATGATAGTTCACCGTATTTTACTATGCCGTTTCATTAAACATATTACAAAGTAATAAACAACGTAATACGACGTTCTCTAGATGTATCATCTACACTGTGGGAAAGAATTATCTATTCAAATTACGTAAAATATTCTGTACGTTCCTCCCCTTTTATTTCTATAAGAAGATGACACTAAATTAAAAAAACAAACAAACAAACTACAATATCATTACGACAATAGATCTTTAGAAATGTGGGCCTTAGTTTGAGTAGTTTTGCTGTGGTATTGTATTGTTATAAGGTATCCAATGCACGGGTTTGATATTATCTGTTTTGTTGATAGACATTCTCTTCAAAAGTGTGTATTAAGTCGGCACCTTGCTGACACGTTCACGATGAGGCGGTCCGACAAAGAATCTAATCTAATTTTTCATTAGATCACTATAATTTATTTGTGACATGACTCTCGAGAGAATAGAACTCATTCACGTAATGGGGTCGATCTTTCCATGAGAGAGAGAAAGAGAGAAAAAAGAATTATTTTGAATTTCCACGGTGAAAATGAATGCCTTTTGAAAGAAGGGTTGCCTTGAAATTTAATATTATTTATACACGTGTGAGTAACTATTAATAACGAATTAATGCAAAATGAGTTTCTTTTTTTTTTCCGCCATTTTCTCAAATCCGTTATTTTATAAATATATACATGTAGAAATGTAGGAGTATCTTTAACACAACAGCTGTTTGATTTGATAGCGAAGGCAGATTGGGCTTTCTTGCTGTGTTAATTGCGGGGAATCGAGCCCCGAATTTCTGCATTGTAAATCCGTAAACTTATCTCTTCTGTCTTATCGGGAAACTGCGTGTGCGCGTGCATGTGTTTTCTTATAGCAAAGCGACATCGGGTTATCTATGGAGTCCTCCGAATGGAATCGAACCCCTGATTTTAGCCTTGTAAATCCTTAGACTTACTGCTGTACCAGCGGGGAACCCGGAAGAGTGACACGAAATAAAACAAAAACACAATTACATATAACAAATTTGGTGCAAAAAAACATTCGGCTGGAAGGAAGCTGACAAAAATATCGAATTTAAAACATACTGTGAAGATGTATGAATTGCAAAAACAGTCAAAAGACAAAACCGGAAGAACATTAACCATTTCTGGTCTTGTAAACTCAACTAAAATCCTTCCTACTAGTCGGATGTTTTATGACCATATAAACATGTAACAGGAACAAGACTGCGATTTTATAACTCTACCAGATTAGCACTAGATTAAACTTGCGTGGAAATTATCCATATTTAATTTACATGCATATGCGATCAATACGATGAGCGCTAAACCGAGTTACCTTGGTAACTGCTTCTGGGAATACTCTCTGATCATTTAATGAAGTATCTAATGATTACACATCTGTTTTAACTCACTACATAAATAAATAAAAGCCACATAAGATTAAATAGAGTTGCAAATATTTAAATGTTTTCATTTATCTATGAACGCATATCTACTTGTATAAAAAAGTCTATAAATATTCGTTATAGGTTTGAAACAGTTTTTTAAATATATAATTGTTGTTGTTGTTGAATTAAGCACAAAGCTACACAATGGGCTATCTGTGCTCTGCTCACCACGGGTATCGAAACCCGGATTTTAGCGTGTAAGTCCGCAGACATACCGCTGAGCCACTGGGGGGCTTCAAATATACAACTCTAACACGTTTCTAAATATTTATTTCGTGCCGCAGTCACGGTAATTAAAAATTCGTAGCTGTTACAAAAGTTGGTAAGTCAAACAAAAACAAAACGGTAAAATGTCTGTGCATTTTGAAATATACTGTAAAAATGTTCAGTATGTAATCCATTATTTTCGCCATGTAGAGTATTCCATTATATGTACTATGTGATATATGCGATCCACTTTTAGAACAAAATATATATAAATGATAAACTGTATATCAATTAGTGCAGATACTACTTTTAAACTGCTAAGTAGCCCAAATTACATTAATTAATTAATTTTAATTATTAGTTAACGTTCGGATTTTAAAAATTCAACAGACTGTGTAAATGATATGTAGAATCACAGCAATCATCTTAGTATTAAATAATTCATAGAAAGAGTAACATTTTGTATATCTTTAACAATTATGTTAGTTTAAACAATCCATAGAATTAGTAAATTTTTTTACTTCTTTAACAATTATGTTAGTTTAAACAATACTTAGATAGAGTAAAATTTTGTATTTATTTTACAATTATGTTAGTTTAAACCATCCATAGAAAGAGTAAATTTTTTTACTTCTTTAACAATTATGTTAGTTTAAACAATTCACAGACAGAGTAAAATTTTGTATTTATTTTACAATTATGTTAGTTTAAACAATACATAGATAGAGTAAAATTTTGTTTCGTGGTTTTTTTTAGTAATTTCTTCACGAAAGAATTTCTACTTAAGCTCACATGAAGCAAAGTGAGATCTTGTATTCCACATAGAGTTATAAGCTCATAATAACATACGAGTTTTCAATATACTCGATGTGAATTTAAGAAGTTCGCTTCAGAAGAAAAAGGTTGAAAGAATAATAAAACCTAACCATTTGTTCGTTTCTTGAATTTATAGTCGTTTAATCATTAAAGCAAAGCGCCTTATTTGTCCCGTTGACGCTTATCTCGATTGGTTTATAAATTGTTTAAACAGAGCATGCGTGTTACATACTTGCTCTCTAAAAGGAACTTGTCACCGTCGACTTCTCGACATAGACCTTTACTAGAGATGCTATCGCTTTTGATGCTGATTGGATCTCGGAATCCTTTCTGAAACCAATTCCCTGTCCAATGGGCTGGAAACTGACACGTTGGCCCTGCTAACGATATCAAAATTATTATTATTATTTTTACACAGTTTCGTGTACGGTTGTTACTTTTATTAATCATAAGTTTTGTGATCCTTAAAAGGAGCATTTTTTTTTTCGGGTACACTTGAAGTAGGAAATGAATTATAATTATTGAACAATAATATAAAAACGAAAAAAAAATGTAAAAGATTGCATTAAAACAAACTTACACTAAACCTTGGACGAAAGTAACATCATTTAGTATACAGCAATGAGTTTCTTTTATCAAAATCTTCACTATTTCCTCAGTGTTTGTAGAAAAGCATGTTATCCTTACTGCTTATTACAGACTTCAAACTATTGCATTTATAGCGCAAAAAGTCCTTCTAAGTTCAGCTGAGATATTTCCATAATCGCATGCTTTTTTATTAGCATTTCAATCAATTAAAATAACGAATATTAAATACAATATTTACGACAACTATACCAGTATGGTGCATAAATAAAACAAGTAAACAAGGCTTTGATTTTCAAGCACATCTAAAAAAAATATGAATAACTAGATTTTTATTTTTATTTACAAAACTGCAATAAGTGTAAAGGGCGGTGCTGTTTTAAACTTGTATTCAAATACATCATATATTATTTAGGTTTTTTATGAATTTATTCAATTACAGATGGCGTTAATAGCCTATTGTTGAGGACTACTGGGTGTCGCTTCGCCAAACTGTGGAAAATTTATATTTCTGTTAATACAATCCTTGTCTGATTTAAATCTTTTACTCTATTAGGCATTCGAATCTACAGTTATCTACTAATTGTTCACACCGTCGAATAACATGTACAACCCAATACTGTTGTATTAATTTTATGTTTAAACATTATATACCTTATAAATAGTTGTTTCAAGTAATTAAACCATTTACTGCTTAAAAATTATTATTAGATGTGTACAAAGAGAAAACAATATAATAAAATATTGAGTACCGGAGAACGTAAAGTTTTCCCGTAACATCACAATATGTACAATAAATCCTGAACTGTATATCTGTTACACGTTTCTCTCTAGTCTTCTATAAATAATTTTTACTTGTACTTCAATACTGATATATTTTTTCATGTAAAGTTCTTTAAGTTGCCTGAGGTGTGTTCCACAGATTTTATCTTAATTGTTGTTGTTGTTTTGAATTAAACACAAAGCTACACAGTGAGCTATTCTGTGCTCTGCCCACCACGGGTATCGAAACCCGGATTTTAGCGTGTAAGTCCGCAGACATACCGCTGAGCCACTGGGGGGCTTTTATCTTAATTGGTTACAATGTACGTATTTATACTTGCTGTAACGAGTTTTATTTTAAGATGGGCCCGGCATGGCCAAGCGTGTTAAGGCGAGCGACTCGTAATCTGAGGGTCGCGAGTTTGCATCCTCATCGCGCCAAACGTGCCTGACCTCCCAGCCGTGAGGGCGTTATAATGTGACGGTCAATCCCACTATTCGTTGGTAAAAGAGTAGCCCAAGAGTTAGCGGCGGGTGGTGATGAGTAGCTGCCTTCCCTCTAGTCTTACACTGCTAAATTAGGGACGGCTAGCACAGATAGCCCTCGAGTAGCTTTGTGCGGAATTCAGAAACAAACAAACATTTTAAGATTGTGTTTAGTGCAGGATTTCTTGTTTGTCTTTTTAATTTCGCGCCAAGCTACACGAAGGCTATCTATTCTAGTCGTCCCTAATTAGCAGTGTAAGACTAGAAGAAAGGTAGCTAATCATAAGCGTCCGATGACCAGAGGAGCACCCGAACCACTTGGCCATGCCGGGTTTGTTTAGCCTAGGAATACAAATCAAACATCATATTCATTGTAAGAAAGTTTACCGAATTCTATGTTAGGGAGATATTAAGTTATTTCGAGAGCGTAAATGGTATATTGATACTTTAAACTCTTGTGATTCTAATAAAAGTTTTATTTAAAGATGGTAGTCATATGCACTGAATAATATAATTTGTCTGAATTCCTACGATGTAACAAACAATTCAACAGGTTGTCTTTAGTTTACATTCTCCAGAAAATTAAAGGAGTTTACCATTCTGAATAAAATAATTACAGAATGTTACAACAGCAATCGGAAATTTCATATCGCCTTGTAACTGATTTGAATAAAAGAATTACAGAATGTTACAACAGCATTCGGAAATTTCATATCGCCTTGTAACTGATTATATGTGTATGTGTGCATTGCTTTCCAAAGAGAAAGAAAAATCCAATAACCCTAAATACGAATTTTTTTTACATACAATATATATTTTACACACTTACAAAGCTAAAACCACTAAGAACAATTTCTTTTAACATGTATACGTATATATATAGAATTTATATATATATGTAAATACTAATTACTACTACACACATATATATAAGTAATTAGTAATAATATTATAAATTACACCAAAGTATACAGGCTGTAAAGCTCAACACGTTGTAACATTATAGACAGTTATTGTAGGCCCCAGTGGCACAGCGATACGTCTATGGAGTTACAGCGCTAGAAACCGGATTTCGATACCCGTGGTGGGTATCCCTGTGGGACAACGGGAAGTCTATGGAAGTCTAAGTAATGCTAAAATAGGGGATCGAATTCCCATAGTGAACACAGCAGAGAGCCAGCCCAATGTAGCTTTGTTGTATAGAGAAAATAAGAAATTACCTATAAACCAAAACTAAGATGTTTGTTATTAAGAGACCAGAGAAGAAAAAAGCTGTTCGTTGAGAGTTAATGTTAATATTCTTCAACTGTGATCATTGCATCCATTTATCACACGTGACCCACATACAAATGTCAAACTAGTTAACTTAAGGGCCAATTAAGATTTTAAGAGTCATAAAAGTGTAGAAATGTGCGGTGGTTTATTTCTTCTCCAAAGTTATTTTAACGTCTGTAATTTGTCAATAAATCCAGGGAAGCTGCTTTGAAACAACTGGTTGTAGTAAGGCAGTGGGAGTTGAAATGTTGTACATCAAAGCACTCAACTCCTAACCCTAATTTGATATTCCATAACAGCTAACTACTTTTATATTTGCGTCTAGGTGCCATGACCACAGACATTTCAGTTATTATTTAGAGGATAATGACAGAAACTGTCAATGGACAGTTTTCTCTTCTATAGTCTGTTATTAAACATCTATATATTGGTCATATATACATCAATTTAGGATTTGCTCTGCATAATTCAAAACATACTTCCGTTATCAATAAAGACTCTTACCATCATGTTCTATTGAGCAAAATGTTTTGGGTTTTTGGTGTTGTTTTTTTTTCAACAACTATTTGATGTAGGTATTGAATTTGCTATGATGCTATTTCTATCTTTTTCCTTCTCTTTCCTTGGATACTGAGTGAAAGTGACAAGTCTTATAACATACCAATAGGATTTTATGAAGAAACTTTGTCTCACTTTTCGAAAACCCTCGGTTTGAAAGAGAGCCAGCTTGGGAATTTTAAATCAAGTTCTGTGGGCTTTATTTTGGCACTTTACATTTTCGCACGTCTTGCCCATACAACTGTGAGACAGTTCTTATGCTTTCAGAACCAATGTCAAAAGGAAGAAAAAATTACGTGATCTCCTACCAGGAGAAAAACATCAAACACGTAAAGTGGGAGGTAAGGTTTTAAAATAAAAACCAGATATATTGAGCCACAAAGGGAAGATTCGCGTATTACGGACGTGAACGAAATAATACCGAATTATTTGTAACCCGTAAAAAACACTCAAGTTACTTACAGAGCAGAGTACGTTTTGTATTATTTTAAAATAGTCATATTAACGTTAACTATTAAAGAAAAGGACAAGATACTCTTTAAACCCTTATATCACATAAATCGTACCTTATCTGGCCTTCCTAATAAACAAACGTGTTAATAAGGATAAACCACATAATGAGAGTGTTATAAACGATGAGGAAGTTATATAAGACACCTATCTTTAACTCATGAAGCAATACAAACTATTATAAATGTTTAGTTATATACATGTGATCAAATTGTTAGTTATAAAGTGAATATAAAGTATATGCGACCACTACATAAACAACACACAGGGACTGACAAGAAAAACAAACAACGACTTTCGATGCTCCTAGTAACTAATCTCACACGAAAACAATCTAAGTGTGGTGTATCTAACCTTGGATCACCCTGTTACACAACCCATGTATGGTAAACTCTTATATTTCCTTGTCTTATGTTAGAAAATTACGGTTATCGATTGTTCCTAATGATTTATTTCGTTTAACAGCAATCAATACACGAAGAAAACTGATAATCTAGGGGATGACTTAATGATGATGGCCATAATGAAATAATATCTTCTGAGTACTAAAGGAAGAGGAAATAAATAGTGAACCATATATGAAGAAGAACAAACAAAAACGAACGTGGATATTTAAACGTGTCACGATAAAACAATAACAATTATTATCTTCGTATCCGCACAGCTATTTTATCCAATATAACATTAAAAGGATCCCAGTAGTGAATCATTACTAAATTGTAAGCATATGTTTATACCTCAGTTTGAGGACATAAAAATCGTATATAGTTGATTGATCAAACATGGTAATATTACCATACTAGCATATAATAATTATCAAACGCACTGACTGCCTTCCATTATGAATTTGAATTCACCATTCATATATATCTCATTTAATAATTAATCAACGGTGTTCATGAAAATCCATTTAATACATTATGAGGTCGTTATAAGTTATCCAAAACATTAAACTTTAAATCTGACGCTCACCTGCAACGTTCAACTATTTTCCTTCGTAATCAGGAAATTTGTTAAAGTAAAACTAGTTCCAATTAAGAAATCAAGGATTCTAAGATAATTCAATTTGATAAGCATGTGTTCATTTAGCAGGAATGTATGAGGTAAGGTTGCGTCTTGTTGAGTCTAAATATGCATAACAGAAAAGAGAAAAAAAAAAGCCACAATTTGAAAATATTCATATTTAATGAAGCGTAAATATTTTATGTCATATTTAATTATAAAAACGTATGACCCAAAGCCTTGAAGAATATGTTATATCAACCTCACTTCGTCTGTTATATCTAGTGCCGAAGAGAATTTTCGTCCAAAGCCTAGACTCATGAGGCCTGTTGCGATACGACACACATAGTAGTGACCTAGACGATACTTAAATCACCAATGTTATTTGTATATTTCCTGAGTATTGTTGTTTTTTTATTATCTCACGCAAAGCTACACGAGGGCTATCTGCGCTCGTTAGCTCCAATTTAGAAGGAAGACAGCCAGTTATCACCCCCAATTCTTAATCTACTCTTTTACCAATGAATTATGGGGTTGACCATCACATTATAACGTTCCCACGGATGAAAGGGTAAGAAAACTGGATGTGATAGGGATTCGAACATGCGACCCTCAGATTGCGAGTCAAACTCCCTAAATACCTGGCCATGTTGGGCTAAGGTTTCCTTGTATTTTTTATTATTTTTAAAATCATTGCTATTTATACATTAAAGTACTTGTGGTTCATATCGCTGTTGATTACCGAATCTTTCGGCCTGGCATGGTCAAGCGTGTTAAGATGTGCGACTCGTAATCTGAGGGTCGCAAGTTCGCATCCCCGTAGCGCCAAACATGCTCGCCCTCCCAGCCGTGGGGGCGTTATAATGTTACGGTCAATCCCACTATTCGTTGTTATAAGAGCAGCCCGAGAGTTGGCGGTGGGTGGTGATGACTAGCTGCCTTCCCTCTAGTCTGACACTGCTAAATTAGGGACGGCTGGCACAGATAGCCCTCGAGTAGTATCGTGCGAAATTCACAAACAGACAAACAAAGAGATTACTGGATCCCTAACAATATACAAATTACACACACACGTACATACAAAAACAAATGTCAGCACTACAGTTAATTCTATTAATTATTATTGGAGTTATCTGTGCTTCTTACACAGAAAACATTAATAATAAGTGTTATAATAAACTTTAATATACAATCACTCAATCAATGCAACATGTAGACACCACAGTCATACAGAACGATATGTAAACGAGCCGGTCATTTGACGCTAACTACTCTGTAATATGTAACACTATGATATTTTATGAATATTATTTCGTAAACATTTTTCTTTTGAAGCAAAATGTTCACGAGGTGCCCGAAACAAAGGCCCATACGACCACAAACTTACTTTGTTTCATTGTAAAATTTACAATAATTGCAAACACGTAATTCTATCGTAGTTGTAATTTATGAAGTCGAGCTCATCCAATAACTAAGGTTTGTTTGTTTGTTTGTTTTGGGGTTCGAGTCCCCGTCACCGAACATGCTTGCCCTATGAGTGATCAATACTATTATTCGTTGGTATAAGAGTAGCCCAAGAATTGGCTGTATGTAGATGGTGCTGAGTAGCTGCCTTCTAATCTGTCAATGTCAAATTGTGGATTCGAGTAACTATATGCGAAATTTAGAAAAAAACAAACAAAAAACAACACAAATCCCGAGATCACGTCATCCCCCATAATCAGCGTCACGTGCAGACTGTCTCTTACTTCACACACATCACACTTCCTTGTCGACATCCTGTCGTTCATACACCTTATAACTTCCTGTGTCATCAACTGAAAAACTCTCACTGAAGGAAACATATTGTGGTACTATCCGTTGATACATAACGCGATCATTGCGTTCTTAGAGAACAAAACTTCTTTATAAAGGCAGATAGCAACTGCAAAAATACTCAACCACAACACAAAATCTACAGGTGGCTCTACTAGTCTCACATTAGTAACTCCACTTACTTCGAACTCCAAGATGGCTGACTTGGATAATCAGAAAGTTACAAAATTAGTTGCCACATAGTAACATTTTCAGGTACAATTTCAATACAAACACTGTCGTACCGAACATTGAAGATTTGATAACTCTCTGTATGGTAATCTGGTTAAATCTACAGAAAGCACTTAAATGCTTTTTAAACCGTGATATTAATTTGAACTCTGGCGTATGAACCACCATCTAATTCCTAAACGTTCTCATTTACGAATTAAATAACGCCTCGCCAGAAACCTATACTTACAAACTGACATGACTTCTCAAAACATAAGTAACACAATAAAAACTCAATAAAAAACACAACAGAAAACAAGCAAACTTGTAGAAACAGATCGTAACACTGAAATAAGCACAACAATGCCAACAGGGGATTTATGTCTCGATCAGTCAGCATTAGCTTAATACAATTATCAAAATTATGTCACAAGCTGGGACCAACGAGAAGTCTCTCTCAGAAAGTCTTCAACATATGACAACAACATTGACCAACTAACTCTTGGTTAGGCTTAAAATCTGAAGATACAGCAAGATAATTGAATTTTACCGATATGCTCAAATTACGCAGTCCGAATGATGATATTACAAACGACATTCACAGAACACAAGCAAACTCTTAGCAACAAGGCTTTCACATCTGGTATAAACAAACTGACATTCACTTTTAGCCATGGTATTACGGCTCATAGAATGGCTCCGAGTTGTCGTTTTTTCTGGTTTTTTTTTCAATTATAAACTTTTAACTCATAACTCAAGATGATGAACGATTGGAGATCTAATTACAGCCGCGGTCATTGAGGACTCCCTCTTGTTCCGTTTCTTCACTGATTTCAGTATTCTGGCTTTTTTTTCCCCCTAGATCTTAATCTTAAGATATTTTTATTTAAATATGATAGTTGGAATAACTTTTATTTTTCTTTCACACTTTATTTTTGACCAGATCCTGAGATTTTGAATTTTTGTATAATTATTTGAGTTGTCTGCTTAACTAGGGAAATATTTTTCTGAGTTTTTCTTTTCAACTCACATTTCTATAAGTCTTATAAAATAACTTACTCCAATTCATTACGACGTGCTTTTTTTCTAGGGAAAAAAAGGTCTTTATAAGTGAGATAAATTACTTTTTTAAAACAGGAAACTTTCAAAGGAAGAGCATAATTCATACTGATTCACAAGAACAAAACATAACACTTTTGTGAAACAAGCTAAACAAAATACTTGTAGGAACTAAATTAAACGAAACAAAAAAAAAGGATATTCATGAATAAAACAGTGCATCAAGAACCGTACGCGAATCCTCAACAACAAGGAAAGTGATAACAAGAAGGAAACAGATAGTGCAAGCGTGGACTCTGCAAATAAAATAGCATTAAATTAATATGCAAACCGATCTGAAACGAGGAGCGAAAGCCTTCATTCAAGGCACAACTGGTAGCTAGCTACCTAGGACCAGACTGAGTCGGATATTATAAAACAAGAGGGAATCTTCAATAGCCTTGGCAGAGTAAATTAATATACGAGACTTTTGTTTCGTTTTATATAAGCTATATATTATTTTGTGCCAACAATACCAAATGCAGGGGGCGCGTGTACCAGATTTAAATTTATTACTCAACAGAATCTTTACCAGCCTAACCTCGTATTAAAATTATTTTAAGCAGGATTAAAGTAATGTACGAGATATTGGGCATGGTCAAAATGCATCAATCTAAAACTGTAATTAGAATTCAAATCGGTAAAGAGCTGACGGAGCTGACAGTGAGCTAAAAGTTTATACTTGATAAACACTCAGAGCTATTCTGTGAACCATTTTACCGCGGCTAAAAATTAATTAATTAAAAGAGATATATCTTACTGGTAGCTGTTAGCATAAAAAGTTTCTACTTTTTTTTTTTACCAGAATGGCCTGAATAAACTCCTCTCTCCAGAAAAGTCAAATCTTAACTTCTGAGAAAATCATTTATTGATAAGATCAGTTTTTAATTGGAAACTTAAAAATACCTTAAAGAGTTAGAAACATGTTATTTTAACATATTAAATATCCCACCCACTTTACAACAGAACTGATCAAACAGTAAACAAAAAAGCTCGAGGAAAACAGAATTACATTTTACATCTGTGAACTAGTGGGGCCAAATAATATTCTTTCACGTAATTCTGGTCTTTGACCTCACCACTTAACCTACGTGAGCAACTATACCAGATAAGGGACAAAAGTCAAAAGGTTTAGTCAAGATAGTGCAACTTGTCGACCCATAGCAACTAGATTCTTGACATAAATAACCTTCACCTGCTACAAGTGTTGTGAAAAACAAAACCCCCTAGGAATTTCTTGAGGTCGTAACGTTACCATAACAGCAAAATACAGCTCACAAATAAACAGCAGTTTATGCCATAGCTAAAGGCAAGCGTCGAATGCTACTATAGTCGTAACTGAACCTTCAAAGCACGTTTAAGGTGAACGATATATTTCAAAGGTAGTAGATATATATAAATTTATCTTCTTATGGATTCTGCAATAAGTTTTTTTTTCAGAATTATAATGATTTGCCATTTTTATGCTTCTCATCGTGAGCCCATTCCTGAAAACATCGTGAATTCGAAACCAGAAAAATAAAGAAGAACATTAGCTGTTGTTGTTGTGGTACAAGTAACCACAGCTGTCTGGTACAAGTAACCACAGCTGTCTGTTACAAGTAACCACAACTGTCTGTTACAAGTAACCACAACTGTCTGGTACAAGTAACCACAACTGTCTGGTACAAGTAACCGCAACTGTCTGGTACAAGTAACCGCAACTGTCTGGTACAAGTAACCGCAACTGTCTGGTACAAGTAACCGCAACTGTCTGGTACAAGTAACCACAACTGTCTGTTGGTTCTGCACCGACTTTTTACCAAACAAAGATCATGAACCACTTAACTATAATAAGGCAGTAGTGGCCAAAGAGATGTTATCGATCTAACTCGTAGTTCTGATAACCTATCTTCCTTCTTCAAATATTTCTGTAACACAAATGATGATTTTCAAGGACAACATTTTTTTACTGTGTTTTTATGTTCTCCTTAGAGCAAAACCACATCGGCTTTCTTTTGTGTCCGCCGGGGGTCTTTTGTTACTGGAGCTTGTGGTAAACTTTCGAATGAAACGACACTGTTTTGTTGTTGTTAAATCAGTGAACCAACAATATTCGAAGTCAGCAAATAATCCTTACCTAATTTTCTCGATAAAGGAAACAAAAAATAACAATTATATTGTGTAGATCTGGGTAAAGGTGATGGAATTAATGATTAACCTATCTACTAAGACTGGTCATTTATCAGAAAAAGGGTTAACATGGAAGAATGGAAAATACTCTTAAGCTATTTCTAAACTTAAAGAAAACTTTATGAACAGTATGTAACGTAATGGTGGTTAGGGTTAAGCTAACTGCTGATTGATTTGTTTAGAATTTCGCGCAAAGCTACACGAAGGCTATCTGCGCTAACCGTCCCTAATTTAGCAGTGTAAGACTAGAGGGAAGGTAGGTTGTCATCGCCACACACCGCCAACTCTTGGGCTACTCTTTTACCAACGAATAGTGGAATTGACCACCACTTATAACGCCCCCACGGCTGAAAGGGCGAGCATGTTTGGTGATGCTAAATGTGCCTCAACCCTCTTCTTCGCTATCGAATCAGTTGTACAATAGAAATAAGACATTTTCATGCACTATATTTTATTAATGTCCTTAGACCTATAATGGTGCTGTAAGTCTTACCCTATGATATATTAGTTCGGACTTTGTAACATAGCATTAAGCCACAAACACACACACACAAAAAGGTGGAATTTCAATTTGCGGACGATGTTGTAACACAGAAGTTCTTCAAAAAGTCTCCCTTGAAGATTCATAATTAATCAAAACTAAGGAACTGTGAACTTTTTTTTGTGCAGTTTCCGAGTTGAAACTAAAACTATTCCACATAACTATAAATCACAGACGACAACGTTAACCGTGTCTTTAGAACGAGGCACTCCCTCCGATCGTGACCAGTGTCGACGTTTCTAGTGTTTTTTGTTTTTGTTTTTTTCTTAACCACTCAGCTCTAAGCGAAAAGCAACAGTGAAAAATTTTTATGAAACAACCATAAATATCAGTGCAAGTCACGTGCCCATCAAATCGTTCTTACAATAACGAATATCACTTTAAAACGTCACTCCATTATTATAAATCTGCCTGACATGATAAACTGGTTACAGTTACACGGAGGAAACGTCTAGCACAAACAAACAAACAACAAGGACACATCTTACAAGAATCCAGCCTAAGAAACAAACGTTTGTACTTCACAAACAACTTTTTCTGAATTCAAACTTCTTTTCTGTCTCCAGAGAACAATCTAAATAAGTAACAGTCACAGTAGAAACACTAAATTCTAAAATAGAAAGAATAAAAAGCACATCACAACTCCAATATTACCCTTCTATTCTAACGCTTTTATTTTTAACATAAAACACAAATCCCACTAGTTGGCCTACCAACTCCTTTATCGTCAGATAAATTAACCGTTTAACAAAATAGTGAACGAGGGATAGGAGATCTCGTAACGCTTACGTCTATCATAAAAACATCTGTGAAATTCTAACCAAAGAAACTGACAAAGTGACATTAAGAAATTTCAGAAGGACTCAAAAATCGTCCAGCTTTAACAACAAAGTAAGGCTAGTTTATACGAAATTCCGACTCTATGACATCAGTATTCTTGGATTTCTGTGCAACCATCTAATTTTCTTGGATTTCCATAAAGCCAGTGGTACTTAAGATTTTCTCAGCATTTTCTTTAAGCACAGCAGATTGGCAAATATCAACGGTTTTGTATGCTTGTCTTCATCAGAGTATCAAACATCTCTTTAACAAGATGTCTCTGCAGACTTACAAAGCTGGAATTTGGGTTTCAATACCCGTGATGGGCAGAACACAGAGACCACACCGAGTAGCTCTGCGCTTAATTAAAACAAAACAAAAACATAATGTTAATAATTACCAGTTTCGGCGATATCAGGTATGGAAGACTGACGAAACTTTGTCGTTCTCTATACTTAACTAACTACAACAACAAGGTCCCGTCATGGCCAAGTGGTTAAGGCACTCGATTCGTAATTCGAGAGTCGCGGGTTCGAATCCTTATCCCACCAGCCATAATCGCCCTTTCAGCCGTGGGTGTGTTATAATGTGACGGTCAATCCAACAATTCGTTGGTAAAAGAGTAGCACAAGAGTTAGCGGTGGGTGGTGATGACTAACTGCCTTCTCTCTAGTCTTACACTGCTAAATTAGGGACGGCTAGCGCAGATAGCCCTCGTGTAGCTTCGCGCGGAATTTAAAACAAATCAAAGAAATTTAACAACAGGTACTTGCCCATTTAAAAAAAAATATGGAAAAGCCAACAGTCGTGTTCATGTTGCTTTTACCACATAAATTTCCTACATCTCACTTCCATGTAACGTTGGCAACACCATGTCGAAGAGTTGCACTTCTCACAAGCCTCGTTGCGATTTTATATATTAATTAAATCATGTAAGTCTTTGTATACGTGTGATGTTATAACAGTTTTTACACACGTATGTTTGGCTGTAATTCCTTATGTAAAAATTCACAGTAATTAACCATCACTGTTTCATGTTTAATTAATGTAATGATTTAATATATTTTTTGCTGAGTTTACATATTTCAACACTAACAATACAAAATAGTTAACACACGTAGACAGACCTTAAAAGGTATAATCTATGACGTTTTAGTTGCACGTTCACGAACGATGATTACGTTTTTTCTACTTTTTTTTTCAATTAAAACTGTGACTTGCAAAAGCTAACCCTGTCGACACTTCAATAATTTATGCATGTTTGTAATAGCAAAGCCACATCAGGTTATTTGCTATGTCCAGCGAGGGGAATTGAAACCCTGATTTTAGAGTTTTAAAGCCGTAGATTCAATGCTGTCCCACTGGGGGAGGGAGGCTACTTGAAGAAAGGTTATCCGTGAAGATCATGATAAAAACGCATAATACGCGTCGTGTTGAAATGTTTCTCGAGTTGGAAGATGTTTTGAGTCAGTTACGTATTAGCATATTGATGGTAACTACGAACTGTGAGAATTACTGTGGCGTTATCTGTTTGTTAATCAAATTCTTAACATATTCTACACAAACTGAGACACTAATGGTCCTTCAGACGTTCTAGAACAATGACTTCAGTGATGAAGACCATATTTTATCCTTTAGAGAATGTACAATGTAGAATAGTAAATTTATTATCTAGTATTTATATACACCAGGGCCCGACACGGCCAGGTGGTTAAGGAACTTTACTCGTAATCTGAGGGTCGCGGTTTCGAACCCCCGTCACATCAAACATGCTCATCCTTATAACGTGACGGTCAATCCCACTATTCGTTGACAAAAGAATAGCCCAAGAGTTGGCGGTGGGTGGTGACGAGTAGCAGCCTTTCCTCTTGTCTTACACTGCTAAATTAGGAACGGCTATCGCAGATAGGCCTAGAGTAGCTTTGCGCGAAATACAAAACAAACCAATTATATACGTCAAAACAGATTATCATGTTATATGTTGCTTTCGGTTGTCCTAAAAATGTGAATATTAACGCTTTCTGTACAAGCAGTAACTTTTCACACTGTAAAAAATAAATATATTGAAAACTTAATGGAAGGCTTTTAAATTGAGTATCTTCAATTCCTATGTATAAGATACGGAAAACACAAAGACACATGCATAGCACCTTTAATCGCACATAGAAACTATTAGTAAATGAAAACAGTCGTCGTCATCTCTCGAAGGTTCAAAGAATTCAATCTTGTGAGTACATCTATAGAAACTGGAAGAATCTATTAAAAGTGATCTTTCTAGGCCTTTTATCTTGCTGTATACACTCTAATGACGTCTCGTGGCAACAAATGTATGGATAACTGAGACCAGCACGAGACTGACGCCCACGATATACTGCTGTTTATCATATTATCTCTTATTTCGTCATAACAAATGGCTAGCTAGGCTCTGACGTGTCTAGAATATCGTAGGCACGACATGAAAGGAAACGTTACAATGGTTTAATACAATATGTTCCTCCGAGAGTTTAAACAAAGTATTATGCCTGTGTTAGATTATAGGTTAGGGTAATTCGTAAGTTTGGGAAAACCCAATTATTTTTTGTTCACAAACATTAGACCGTTATTTCTTTCACCACATCATATTACAGAAAGAAAAAAGCGTCTGGTAAAGGTAACAAAAGTACATTACAATGGTTAAATTCGATTGTAGTTCAGAAATGGTTCAGTTAACTGATCTGTGAAACATTTACCATGAAATTAGGATTAGTCCATACACCCACACATATATATATGTGTGTAATATCTTTACTGTCAGAAACATCCAGCCGTTTCTAATAAACACTTTTTGTCGCTTTCTAACACTTTAGTTTAGAAGAAAATAAACGTATAAGGAAAACTGTATTTAGTTTTTTTGTAATAAAGCTCAAACCTCGTGATGACGACAACCTACTTGAAGTAAAAATATATCTCGAGACAGCTGGAATGGTGATTAAAACTTTTATTAATAGAGCAGAGAACATCGTCTCGACCATCTTAGGCCATCTTCTGAAGATGACCTACTGAGATCGAAACATGTTTCTCTATTTTAATAAGAGTTTTTAATACCCATATTAGCCGTCTTGTGATACAAAGCACAAACGTATCTGTACTCTGCTAACCACGGTATTGAAACCTGGATTCTAGCGTTCTAAGTTCGCAGACTTCGAAGCTCCAGGAAGGAAATCAGTTTGTCGCGTGGAATAAGTCATTTCAATGGTTTCTTCAAATGTTACCTAGAGTAAGGTTTATAAAGCTATAAATACAATGCCTGTTTACAGTATCAAGAAAAAAAGATAGCTTGCAACAACAACAACAACCAAGTTAATTCGTCGAATAAGTAAAAATCTGTCTCTTAACGCTCTTTCAATAATTTAGTAAATCAAAACTGAAACCACGTGAGAAAACATTTCTGACATATTTAACTCACACCCGACTGGGGTCCCCGCTTGTACAGCGGTATGTCTCCGGATTTACAATAATAAAATCAGCGGTTCAATTCCCATGGGTGGGTTGAGCAGATAGTCCTTTGTGGCATTGCTGTAAAAAAACACACACGATTGGACACAAGTAACATAAAAAACTTTCGTTCTTATCAGGTGTGTATTTTTATTTTATGTTAAGGAAATACTGTAAGATCACAGTATTTTTTTTGTGGTCTAAACTATGAAGGTATGCTTCTAAAATCACGGTATTGTTTTTGTGGTCTAAACTATGAAGGTATGCTTTTAAAATAACGGTATTGTTTTTGTGGTCTAAACTATGAAGGTATGCTTGTAAAATCATATTGTTGTTTTTGCGGTCTAAACTATGAAGGTATACTTGTAAAATCAAAGTATTGTTTTTGTGGTCTAAACTACGAAGTTATACTTGTTAAATCATAGTATTGTTTTTGTAGTCTAAACTATGAAGGTATGGTCGTTTTCCTTTCATTTAAGAAATACAGCGTTATTAAAATATTTAAATAACTTATGAACAATTGCTTCATATATTTCGAAATATTGCGTCACAAAGTTCCAGTTAGCATAATATTGTGTAACTCGAAGTTGAAGATTACACTCAGTTTGAACACTAAACATTTATGTACGTTTCAAGTATCATAATTAATACTTACAACAACAACAAAAAACAGTAGGGCTAAAGTTTCTGGTCGGAAAATCTACAGATGACGCTATTTTGTTTAGGTTATATCGTGATTTTTTTTTTTAGGTTATCGTGCACTAAATGTTGCAGTAATCTGAGTCATATAACAAAGTTTAGAAATATAAGTGGTTTGCAACCATCTCCAATGTGACATTAACACACTGAACTATGTAGTGTCTGATTTATAAGGCCGGTGACAGCCTCAAAATAAAAAGTTTCGATTTTTCAGTCTCATTTGGTTTAAGGATATGGCCATGACAACATGCAGATTTGTCTCGCGCTCTACCTCCGAGAGAAAAAAAATGTTTTTGATATATTCTTAAGTGTTTGATGCCAAAATATTAAAAACAAACAAAAAACTTTCGTAGTTTTCGCCCGCACAAATTCAACATTTACATTCCACGTGGGCATTTTCTAATTTTCAAGGAAGCAAGGAAATTTTTATGAATGCTGCACCCTTCAAATTGTAATAGTACCTTGGATATCTTATTAGTTTGTGTGTGTTTTTCTTACAGAAAGTCTACATCGGGCTATCTGTTGAGCATACCGAGGGAAACTGAACCCCTCATTTTAGGGTTACGAATCGGTAAACTTATCGCTGTACCAGCGGGGGATGTCGTGTAAGTAAACATTTTACCCATATTTTTTTTATGTTTTACAGTGGTATTGAATTGTCTTCTGTTGTCAAGCGAACCACTGCTTACTATGTTCATAAATTATGAAGTATTGGTGCAAAATCCGTTGAAGCTTACACCGGAAACAGAAAATGTGGATGTAAGTTTGTCGTCGCATACACCATTGGATAAACATCTGATATTCGCAAGTGTGGGAATAATTCTGCAGAGGCAAATTTACCGGCCCAACATAGCCAGGCGGTTATATCGCTCAACTCGTAATATGAGGGTCGCGGGTTCGAGTCCCCGTCATACCAAACATGCTCGTCCTTTTAGCTGTTGGTATGTTGTAACGTTTCAGTCAGTCCCACTATTCGTTGGTTAAAGAGTAGCCCAAAAGTTGGCGGTTGGTGATGATAACGAGCTTTGCGCGAAATTAAGAAAAACGAAAGTCAAATCCCCCGAAAGTTCACGTTATTTACCCCACTTACCGCTTTGAATCATAAGCTAGACGACAACAGGAGCTCGACTCGAGGCCGAGTACGTCATTGCAAAGTTAATATCTCTTATGTGGGTTGGCTGCGTATGCAAAGTTACACAGCAGTTTCTCGATGAAGTCACCTTCCATTTCTGCACGATGTCGACATTTTGTTTATTGCACGAGACAGGTTTGGCTGAGTGAGTTGCTCTAGGTGGTTAAGGTTCAAAAGTGAAGTCGAACACCTAACTTGCATTTTAAATACAAACACAACCATAAATAAAGCAACGGAAAGCACTTGCGTCTGCGTTTCACAATAGCATATAGTAACAAACACGTATTTACGTACATAAAGAAACAAAAAAAAAACACGTCAATTTCATCGAAAAACTTCACGTAGAGCTAACAATGTGAAGGATATGAAATAAACATCAGACAAAACTGTACGAAAATTGTTATATTTTCTCATTACATTATGTTGCTTGTTATATACGCTTAGATGGACGTATACGTTATGAGAATACGTCAGCGGAAAGAACAGACCGTCCATTCGAATCAGTTACTGTTCTGTGAGCCTCACAAACTGCAGACAAATTATCTCATAATGTTGGAGCACGAATGGTTAGTCAAGCCCTCAACGAGCCATTTACTTCACGGTCACTGTTTGGGTCCAGTAAGAAACGTGCATAAATAATTACAGAAACCTGGCCACCAATTTACCAACCTGTCTCCGTAATGAAAAAAGTTTTATTCAAATATTTACGACTCAATAATAAAGTGGAAAGCAAGTAGTAAGGAAAGCAAATATGAGCTTAATTCACAAAACACTAGTTATTATGCGTGGTGACCATTTTTATCCAAAGATAGCATAATAACATTCATATAAGAATTTAGTTAATCTTATCGCTCTCCTTAGTAGCTTATGACGCTGAAAACCGGGCTTCGATACTCGCGATGAGCATTACAAAACTTGTGAAGCTTTGCGATTGAAATAAATTGTTTGTTTTTTTGTGTTTTCGAATTTCGCGCAAAGCCACACGAGGACTGTCTGCGCTATCCGTCCCTAATTTAGCACGGCAAAATTAGAGAGAAAGCGGCTAGTCATCACCACCCTCCGCCAACTCTTGGACTACTCTTTTACCAACGAATAGTGGGATTGAAGGAACGTAATAACGCCACCGCAGCTGAAAGGGCGAGCATGTTTAGTGCGATGGAGATTCGAACCCGCGACCCTCGGATTACGAGTCGAACGCCTTAACCCACCTGGCCATGCCAGGAAACAAATGAATAAATAAATAAACTGGTTTGGTGGCAAACAAAAGTGTTTGTGAAACTTTTTAAAGTTTGTCCCAGAAACGTACAGTCATGCAGACACACACATGGAGAATTATAATAAAATTATTTTTAAATTATTGTCTTTAAAGAGGCCCGGCATGGCCGAGTGGTTAAGGCAATCGACTCGTAAAATAAGTTCAGTTTTATCATTGTTGCAACCAACTGAAGAGAATAAACATCTTTGACTACTTACTTTGCTTGTGTCGGATAATTCGTTGTGCAAGATGCTGTTAAGTTTGATTAATCCGAACCAGTAATACAGTAGTTATGTGTCATCCTCATTTGATTAGTTTAAGCGTCAACTTGTTTAAACTATTATGTCCTACTAATGAGGTTCAGCATTGCCAGGTGAATAAGACACTCGACTTGTAATCCGAGGGTCGCAGGTTCGAATCCCTGTCACACCAAACGTGCTCGCCCTTACAGCCGTGGGGGCGTTATAATGTAACGATCAATCCCACTATTCGTTGGTAAAAGAGTAGCTCAAGAGTTGGCGATGGGTGTTGATAACTAGTTGCCTTCCCTCTAGTCTTACACTGCTAAATTAGGGACGGCTAGCACAGATAACCCTCGAGTAGCTTTGTGCGAAATTCCAAAAACAAGCAAACAGCTTTTCTCTGCAGTGCCAAGATATTGAATTCGTATACGTAAATATTTGTTGGTAAAGGAGTAGTCCAAGAATTGGCGGCGGGTGGTGATGACTAGCTTCCTTTCCTGTAGTTTTATGCTCGCCCTTACAGCCGTGGGGGCGTTATAATGTAACGATCAATCCCACTATTCGTTGGTTAAAAAGTAGCCAAATAGTTGGCTGCGGGTGGTGATGACTAGTCGTCTTCCCTCGAGTTTTGAACTGCTAAATTAGGGGCGGCTAACGCAGCTTTGCGCGAAATTAAAAAAATAAACAAGCAAACTGTCGTCCTCCTACGCTAGATAGATTATGGAAAACAGCAGAAAAGAAGTGTGCGATCTAGACATGACAGCTTTACGACTTTAAGTCTTTTGAAATGGATGCCACATTCCAGAGCTATTGTCAAGAAGCGCTGTCGTCAGACCATAACCAGACATAACGACATGAACTGTAACGTTTGGCGAGGCTCCAAAATCCCTCTGCTATCACATAATTAACTTCTGCATAAACGTGTGTGAGTCCCCCGCTAGTACAGCTGTGTGTCTGCGGATTTACAACGCTAAAATCAGGGGTTCGATTCCCCTCGGTGGGCTGAGCAGATAGCCCGATGTGGCTTTGCTGTGAGAAAAACACACACAAACGTGTTTCTTGCACTGAATCATATTTTCAATTCGACATACACGTACATACATATTTTTTCTCAGATAAAGGTACAGCACAGTGATAATACTTTAAAAATAAATGAGTGTTTTTTGTTTGTTTGCTTCCTTTATATAGCACAGCCACAAGGACTACCCGCTAAATAAACGAAACAGAGAAACGAAGAAGCACAAGACAGTTTAATGGGAATGACAATAAAACTCAAGTGAGATAACAATGCAACTTAAAAAAACACGAACTGTTGATATTCGTTATTGTATTTTTTTAGATTCGCTAATTCAATGAACATAATTTCTTAACGTACAGAACATTGCAATTAATTAAAGTTATGTTATGTTACACAGCTACAAAGTTCCCTGAAGATGTAATTATTGCCTGTTTACAAAAGCTATATACGTATAATAATACGTCCTTATGTATGTTTTCAATGAAATATCTACCTAATTGCGTGGTTACGTTCAGGATTCTGTGATACTTGAACACGATATATTTTATTCAGACTTGAGAAAGGCAGAACTTTAACGATGCACTCCTTGTCTGCAGTTTGTTTGGTCCAGTTTAATCCGGAGGCAACAGGAACGTGAACGTGTATGTGTGTATACGATTGTATTTAAATTAATCGATAGCATGGTGGCACTGATGAAAATTTGCAGCTCGAATAATCTTACAGTCAATTTACATATAAGACCAAAATCTAACAAGGAAATTTTTTTTGAATTTCCAATTCCTGCCCAATACTGTTATATGCAAGACCAAGAAGTAAACAAAGAGAAGTAGGTATTAAACAATATGCAGGTATTAATATATATTTGTACATATGATTATAATATCAACATAGACGTGCTACCTATAGCTTTAATGTTACTGTAAAACATGACTGTTATCAAGCACAAAGATTTTCAACGAGATATCTGTGCTCTGCCTACCTCGGGTATTGAAACTCAATTTTAATCGTTATAAGCTCAGAGGTGGCCCGGCATGGCCATCTAAGGGTCGTGGGTTCGCATCCCCGTCGCGCCAAACATGCTCTCCCTCCCAGACGTGGGGGCGTTATAATGTGATGATAAATCCAGCTATTCGTTAGTAAAAGAGTAGCCCAAGAGTTGGCGGTGGGTGGTGATGACTAGCTGCCTTCCCTCTAGTCTTACACTGCTAAATTAGGGACGGCTATCACAGATAGCCCTCGAGTAGCTTTGTGCGAAATCCCGAAAACAAAAAACAAAATAAAAGCTCACAGACTTAATGTCTATCCACCTAGAGTCTGTTATAATAACCTGCAAAAATGGAAACTATTGTTAGTAGAACACTAAAGGAACATCTCTTGATCTCTTTCTCTCTTTCCCACAATATTGTTTTTGTATGTTTGTGAAATTCGCGCAAAGCTACAAGAGGGCTATCTGCGCTAGCCGAGTCTAATTTAGCAGTGTAAGACAAGAGAGAAGGCAGCTAGTAATCAACACCAACCGCCAACTCTTGGGCTACTTTTTACCAATGAATAATGTGATTGATCGTAACATTATAAGGCTCACATGGCTGAAAGAGCAAGCATGTTTGGTGTGACCAGGATTCGAACCCGTGACACTCGGATTACTAGTCGAGCGCCTTAACCACCTGGTCAAGCCAAGCCTTGTGTATATTAATCCTCAGAAACCGCAAAGGTAAAACGTTTGTTGGAATATAAAACATTCTTGTGTGTATGTATACATATGATAAAGATGCAGGCCTAGCATCGCAAGATTGTTGTGGCGCTCAACTCGTAATCTGAAGGTTGAGGGTTCATATTCCCGTCACATCAAACATGCTCGCTCTTTCAGCCGTGTGAGCCATGGATGTGTTGTAAAGGAACGGTCAATCCCACTGTTCTCAGTTTAAAGAGTAACTCAAGAGTTGGCGGTGGATGGTGGTGACTAGCTGCCTTCCCGCTCGTCTTACATTGGTAAATTACGGACGGCTAGTGTAGATACCCTTGTGTAGATTTGGGCAAAATCAAACAAACAAACGTAAAGTTTTTTCCGCTCCCCGCTAGTACAGCGGTATGTCATCGGACTTACAACTCTAAAATCAGGGGTTCGTTTCCCCTCGGTGGGCTGAGCAGATAGCTCTTTGTGGCTTTGCAATACGAAAACACAGTTTTTTTTTCTAAACTTCTCATCAAACTTTACAGACACAAAGACAACCATCTCCATGTTAGGTATGGAATCAGAATGAACGAGAAGAATGTTAGAAGTGGATAACAAGAGGGTTCTTACAAAATGTCAGCGAAATTCCCAACATCTAATATGTTACTATTGTTAAGCCTCTAAACCTTGCAGAGTATTGCAACAATGATGGAGATAAAGTTCACCGGACATTAACAACAACAACCAAGCACTAAACGGACATAACAATGAGAAACATAATGATATTTAATGACGATAATTAATGTAATTGATATTATAAAGGAGAGTATTGTCCTAGCATCCTGTTTCTTCACACAGTAACCACTGACGAACATTTTATTGTCCCTGGCTTTGAACTTAACCAAGATAATGATTCAAAACATACTGCCTTGATGGATAACATAGAGAAAAACGGAAAGAGATCACTTGACATGATAGTCACTAAATGGTCAGTTTAAAGTCGTGAAACTAATGTAATTGAAAGTTTTTAGAACCGATCGACAAGTTTTTAAAACTGATCGACAAGTAACGTTGCGAAAAAAGTTACCACCTGATTTACAGCATTGTTTTTAAGACGGTGGATCTAATATGGAAGGAAATGCTCCTCAACCTGCTACAGTCCATGTTGGATTGATATGTCGAGATATTAATGCAAGTGGAGGACCTTTTATAAAGTAATGTTTATTATTCAATTCTTTGCGTTTTAGAATTAATTTTTTATATCTAAAACAGAAATTAATTCGCTCATTATACACCGTCGATAAAATAGTCTGTTCCAGACCCGAGAGGAGACTCAATATTGTTTGTAAGTTTGTAACTTTTATGTATAAATCGTTTATTTGCAAAAACCGTTGTTATAAATCGTATTGTCGATTGTATATTGAAATATATTTGTGTTAAATATGCGTATCAACATTATCGGCAAATATCATAAATTAGATACATACCGGTATTCAAGTAACGTCGAAATCCAAATTATAATTTAACTCAGTTTCAAGCTATTGGAAACGGTAACACGTAACAGGATGTGTACCTTTATGTATATGTACGTATATATGTGTGTTTATAGATGCACGTGTATGTATGTAATAAGTGAGAGTGCAGACTCCTCGAGATATTTCTGATCAGTTCATTACTGACAATTTAACACAAAAGGGGCGCTTTTGCAACTACGATTCTAAAACGTCAATGTCGCAGTTTATCTGTTACATCTGTGCTAATCATATATTTTATCTTACATTGTACAACTAATCTTTACATCAATCAGCCAGTTCACTGCTTGTTTTATTCTGTTTTATCTTATCAGCATATTGTGTTAGTCCGTCCGCCCGTGTTTGTAGCTCCATGATAGATCTCTCTTCTTGTCTCTTTATCTGATCACTCTTTCAATCTATCTCGTTATCTACACGTCTCTAATGTTCGTGTTATTAGTGTACGCTGGACAGTCTCAGTACTCTACGCACTAGCAAACGTCACGTGGTTCCCACTATAAGTATTGCACTCCAGTTTTTCCCTGTAGACTACTTAATAATGAGAGTATTTAGAAGATACGTTACGACACATGAAGTACACGTATATATATTATCATTATAAAGAAACCCACTCGTTATATGTGTTTAAAAATTAACCACTATATACTTATAATGCTTCTCTAAAACATAAAATAACAGCTTTGACCAAGACAGTCACAAGTACAGCAAAAAGATAATGTTATTATTGTCACCACTCGCTAGGAACTAAGGGATATTAAAAAAAAACAAGAAGGGACTATTGTTACGAGGTACTTATAGCCTAAAACTAAAAGGAAAAATATTTTGATGTGTACGTCCTAAACCATAAAGATTGAAATAACAAAGTGAAATCTGGAATGGACAGCACCAGCTACGTCATGCACCGAAAGTTAGACGTATTTATTTCTTAAAGGTAGCAATCATTCTATTGTCAACTATATTAGTTGCAAGTAATTACATTAGCTATAAATATACACAATATTTCAAATATTCCAACTATCGGAGCTTCTTTGTTAAATTTACTCTTCATGTCGCTTTGCAAAACACGGTATTATTTCTATGACGTAAGAAGGGCTAAATCACACAGGTATGTACCTGCACGCGCACAAAATAAACTTTTCTTTGTTACATGTAAAAAATACACGAAGATGTACATACAGTAACAGCTGTAATTTAAAACCTATGATAACTTAAATTCTGTGAAACTAAAACTTCAGTTGGCGTTGTAAGGCTTAACTTAATAAACCGAGCTTTGAAGACACAACATACTTAACGTTTCGTTAACACAATATAATTAGCGTTTCGTTAAAGCATAAGTCACTGGATTATATTTTGTACGCACACATTAATCGTTGTGAAGACTGTTAGGCTTAACTTAACAATTCGAACTTTAAAGAGACAATAAACTTAGCATTTCTTCAAAGCATAAGTTAGTGGATTACCCAAACATTATTCGTTACGAGGTTCTCTTCGGATCATTATAGATTTATTTCAACCTATTTGGTGTTGCAATATTTACACGAATATCACAAACAACTGACTAAAATAATTTAAGAATGCGCATAATACACTATTCCCCCTCTTTGTATGAGGCTAAAAGTTCAGAAATTCTTTTCTACTCTCACTCATAAATTAATAATTTATACTTGGTTTCTACATGGTGTCTCTGAAATGTTATTACTGTAAAGACGTTTTGATTTGGTACAGAACTTAGAACTATTATATATATATATACTCTTCAAAAAAAGAAACGCAAAAGGCAAAATTTGAGACACATTGTCAACAAGTTTATTCCAAATAGTTCTGTATGACATGTGTGAAACTTTGCACATTCACTGCTGAACATCCAAAGTCTGTAAAGGCGAAGTCCACGCCCACTGGTTGAAGTTTAACGTTACTCAACGTCAATAACGAGTATGCCCCCCGTGAGCATCAATAACTGCTTGGCATCTCCTGCCCATGGAAGCGATGAGATGACGAATCACATCCTGTAGAATAGCTGTTCACTCAGCCTGCAAATATGCTGCTGCAAGCTGAGGTAGAGTCTGCGGTTGAGGTTGTCGCCGTCGCAGACGTCGGCCCAACTCGTCCCAAAGATGTTCGACGGGGTTTAAACCTGATGATCTGGAGGGCCAGGGAAAAACGTTGATGTTGTGGTGTCTCAAGAAGACAGTGGTGAGTCGGGCTGTGTGAGGACGGGCGTTTTCTTGATGAAAAACGTCGTTGACGTTCACGATGATGAGTTGCACATGGGGCCTAAGAATCTCGTCGACGGTTGCGTACGGTCTGATCGGAAATCCTACGCAGCCCTGGTATGGTTCAAGCAGTAGACGTTACAGTGGTGGTCCTATCCCGAAGGTGACGTAACTGGATGTAGCGATCTTGTGCGGGCGTGGTCACGAGTTGATCCATGTTATTGGTGACAATTCCATAGCCTTGTGATGGTGCTTGGGTGGACATTCACAGCTCTAGGAACATTTGATCGAGATTCGCCTGCTTCCAAGCGACCAATGGCGTTGTTGCGTTGTGCTTCAGTCAGTCTTGGCGTAACTATATTGCGGGTCGGTGGCTTAACACTGAGCTATGGAAACCGAGAACCCGTCACTCTTATAGGGATTTTGCACTTGCAGAGCATGCAGATCTCTCAAACAAATTTATTGGACACGAATGCGTTTTGGCAAAATATCCGATGTTTTCCTCCGTTTTCAAGGTGCACAACTTTAATTGTCATTTTGGTCTGAAAATCAGTACCTTAACACCTGTAACATCACATACTCTGAGCTTGTAACGTTATTACATATATTTCTCTTTAAAATAACAAAAAATATCCCTTTTGCGTTTCTTATTTTGAAGAGTATAGTTATATTTTATGCTGCACTAATGTATCATACTGATAAAAATAAACCAGTGCCATCGTCAGTAAGGTATATTGTGTCTTCAAAGTTCGGATTATTACGTCAAGCCTTAAAACGCCAAATGAAGTTTTAGTTTCACAGAATTTACTTTACGTTATCATAGATTTTAAATTACAGCTGTTTTTGTATATACATCTACATGTAAAAATACACTTACTTTTGAACACGACTAATAAACCTTCTAAACAAAAAGGAATACAATAATAACATATTTATTAGTTTGAAAAAATTCATTTATTTCCCGATTTTTTTTTAAATAATAATAAGTTCGAGAACACGTTGCTGACTCGATAAGAATTCTCGTAAGACGTGCTTGTATTAACAATCGATATTTCTTCATATAAGAATATGTAGAAAGCTAATTAGTAAACTTAATTTACATTTCTGAGGATGAAAACCACCATTCGAAATAATCAGACCTGAACAGTGAAACACACAACCGCCAAATATTATAAACTTGGAACAATACACTCGCCATCAAACAATTAGGTTAACTGTTCTTTGTTATAATTAAGATGTTGCATCAGGAATCAATGTTTTAAATCGATTTTGCTAATAATATCGATCACTGGGATTATTTCTTTACTTCATTTGCTCAGAATTAAGCAGAAAGTTTCATAGTGGATTATCTGTGCTCTGCCCACTGCGGGTATCGAAACTGGGCTTTCAGCAGTGTAAGACCGCAGAGAAACCGCTGTGCCACAAGGGAAGGCTTCTTTACGGGGTTAAAACAGATTTGTAATAAAGAAATTTTAATGCTAAATAATGTTTTTATATATCTTAGTAGCTTATTGAAAATTATTTTTAAAGAATATTGGTGTGTTGGACCCAAATTCGAAGCATCAAGATTAATCGGCTTAAAGAATAAAATGGTCAAAGTATGACGTCGTCAAACAATATCTGAAGGTCGAGGGTTCGAATTATCGTCACACCAAACCTGCTCGCCATTTCAGCCGCGGGGGCGTTATAATGTTACGATCCATCTCACTATTCGTGGTAAAAAAGAGTAGCCTAAAAGTTGGCAGTGGGTGGTGATAACTAGCTGCCTTTCCTCTAGTCGTACACTGCAAAATTAGGGACGGCTAGCGCAGATAGCTCTCGGGTAGCTTTGCGCGAAATTCAGAACAAACAAACAAACAATATCATAATCTGGAAAATGTAGAAAGTATAATGGAGGACTTGAGAAAGAATATAGTTTCATCTAACTAGACCAGGTATGTCGTCAGGAAATACCTATAACACTGGTCTCAATGTAATCATTTTTGAGTGTTTGTTAAAGTCATATATAACAGAATGTGAACTGCATAATTGGTTCTGTCTTTATATACTACATCGTCTCTAACTTATTACTTCAAGTGCTAAGGCGTTCGACTCGTAATCCGAGGGTCGCGGGTTCGAATCCCGGTCGCACCAAACATGCTCGCCCTGTCAGTCGTAAAGGCGTTGTATTGTTACGGTCAATCCCACTATTCGTTGGTAAAAATTTACCCAAGAGTTGGCGGTGAATGGTGAGAACTAGCTGCCTTTCCTCTAGTCTTACACTGCTAAATTAGGGACGGCTGGCGCAGATAGCTCTCGTGTAGGTTTGAGCGAAATTCAAAACAAAGTTATTACTTCATTTCACTACAGCATAAAAATATAACATTTTTTTTTACAAAAAAAAAAAGAGTAATTTTCCTTTAAATGTAAAATTAGATTACTGGCGCTTTCTTAGTACATTTAATACAATTCGTATTGCAAAATCCAAACTGCTTCAACTCTATAACATAGAACTATAACATTTTGTTAATTCGCATACCACGTGGAATTACCACCGTTCACTTTTTTCTTAAAGTAGTCCTAACAGCTTCTTCTATTGTTCTGTTGGTAACTTATTAATTCCTCCAATGAGAAATATAAACATAATGATAAATGTATCGATACGAACGGGGGGGGTTAGAGGGGGGGAGCTGAACGTAATAACGAACTAGTTCATGTTCTTAACGGCATTATAATAGGAAAACGTTAACAGTGATGACTGCCAGTATGTTTAGTGTGTGCTTATGACACTGTAGTAAAAAAAAAGAAAATACGATAAGATGTGCAGAGAATTAATGGTTCTTTATATGAAAAAAAAATGACGAAAGAAAATGAAGCTAAGACGAATTTATTAAGGTATATGTGTGCGTATGTTTATACAGTGTCTATGCGAACATATTTCGTACTTAGAAAAAAATGTAGAGATGCCGAAACTATTAAATGAAATTGATTTACAGATATATCTTTTGAAGACTGGCATTCTCTAGCCGGGCCTATTGCTGATACCGTATATTTTCTGCAATAACTCAGCACTTTATCGACGCCGGTAGAGGGCACTAACAGGTGCAATCAAAGGAAACTCTACTCATTCAAATGTATCGAGTGCCTTTCAGAATTTCTTTTCCTTCGCAGTGTTTTTTTTTACTTCATTTTTACTTTCAATTGTGCCTCCATTTTTGTTTTACGTGACGTAACGAGAAACACCCTTTCGAAAGAAGGAAAAATGAAACTTTTTAAAGATATTATCTGAGATAAACCATCGACTTTTTCAGGCGGAAAAATAAATGTTATGTCGAATGTTAACAATAACACACTCGGTGTTACTTATTCCATCACGTGAGTTCATGTTTGTGCAGTATTGCCCAGCATATCGCGGAAGACATTCTAACAAGGTTTTGTGAAGTAAATGTCAGACCATTCATCTTGGCAAACTTCATTGCAGCATGGACATTGGTTCTCAAATACAATGTTGAATCAGGCAAAATACACAGACACGCCTAACAGAGCTGCACTGGAAGTTATTGATCGAGTAGCATCACTTGTTGTACTTCCTTGTTTTCTCGGCCATTTTTTTTTTCCATTCATGAATAAAAAAAATGTTCATTTCGAAATTGTTGTGAAAATATAACCCCCTGACTTTCGAGTCAGAAATTAAAATATTTGTTGCAATCTTGCTAACAGTATCACGAGATGCGTCCAGCTTGATTCTTGGGACACATGGTTCTTTTTCGTACTTTACCTGCTTCGTTTCGTGATGAAGAAATTGCTGTGAGTTAACATTGATGTGGTTTCGAAGCTCGATAGTGTTCTAAATATTTTTCCAGATGATCTTGTGTGGCAGTTATCGCGCTTCTCCATAAAAAAATATTGGAAGTTCCTTTTTTTTTTCCAATACTGTGACCTCAGGTGACAAATGCTATTCTGTGTCAGTTCTCACACTTCCTTCGAAAATACTGAAACGTCCTTTTATCCACATATTGTGCCCTTGGGTTCCAGATGCTACTCTGTGGTTGTTCTTTCAGTTCCATGGAAAATACTGAAACGTTCTTTTATCCACATATTGTGACCTTGGGTTCGAGATGCTATTCTGTGGTTGTTCTTTCAGTTCCATGGAAAATACTGAAACGTCCTTTTATCCACATATTGTGACCTTGGGTTCCAGATGCTATTCTGTGGTTGTTCTTTCAGTTCCATGGAAAATACTGAAATGTTTTGTTTTGTTGTAAATATTGTGACCTTAGACTGTAAACCGTCTAACTATTTTGCTATACAAGTATACTTTCTTGAAGGGCTGTTATTTATAATTTCATTGGTATTTTTATTATTAAGGAACATTTTATTGTCAAATAGTTAAAAAAAGCGCCGTAAATAAAATAGAGAAGTTCTAAGAATGTCGAGCCAAGAATATCCTAGTGGTTAAAATGTCGTACTGCTAACCAGATACTCCATGGTTTTTGTCTCTTTGCTGTCGGAAAAAAAAATCACGCTCTGCACTTTAGGGCCATCCGTGCGGTACAAGAGTAGTGGTCAAAATCACATTACTCATTTAGAATAGCTCACGAGCTTGCAGTGAGCAGTGCCTTCCCTCTAGAGTATCACTTCAAAATTAGGAACGATTAGATTGAGTACCTTTGTGCTTCTTTTTGGATTTCGCGCAAAGCTACACGAAAGCTATCTGCGCTAGCTGTCCCTAATTTAGCAGTGTAAAACTAGAGGGACGGCAACTAGTCACCTCCACCCACCGCCAACTCTTGGGCTATTCTTTTACCAACGAACAATGGGATTGACTGTAACATTATAACGCCCCCCCAAGACTGAATGGGCGTGCATGTTTGGTGTGACGGGGATTCGAACCCACGACCTTCAAAATACGAACTGAGCGCCCATGCAAGCATTAATACTATTGCAAAAAAAATGACAGTGAAGGAAAGGAACCCTTTGTTTATTGCAAGAAAATACAAAATAAAAATAAAACTAATATTAATAAAACTGAAGTAAAGAAATCCGTTACTCAATGCACTTATTGGAAAACAATTAGACCGAGTAATGACTGTTTTTCAAACTGTACGTTTTCTCTTGTGAGAATGGACTAAACAAAACAACACCAAGCAACTCTTGATGAAGTCGATACAACAACATTTCCAAGACTTAAATTTAACCCTGAAACCTAATATTTCGACCCTAAAAGCAAAACGGCCTCTGCACACCAGTCAAAGACAAAGATACGAATAACAATCAGGCTGGTAAGCCAACAGGCTCAGTTTATACAGCAATCATTTAGCCAACAGATCCAGCTTATACGGAAGCCAGTGAGAAACAGAAAAATATCAATAGTAGATTTTCCGACTGTAACAAAAATGTAAGCAAAGTAGTGTATTGTAAAAAGAAAAACATGTTAAACTGTGTTCACTATACATACTTACCAAATATGGTTTCAACGCACATTCTAAATCAAAATCATTGGTTGATTTGAATGTCTGGTGTAGATTTGTCACAAGAAATAGATATACTCAAACTTACTTGAGTTTTCCAAAAATATTCAACAGATACAGCCTTCAAGTTATTATTACAGACTTGCAAATTCATCACTATGTTTATTACCAATGCATTTCGTCTATAACGAGCTTCCAACTAATCGCAGTGACGCATTTTACAGCATTTAATCTTCTGATGTGTCACAGTGTACTCCAGACAGAAATATTTATATATATGCTACATGAATGTTAAATGATGTAGACAATAAAACGAAACAACAGTGTCTAAAATCGAGCCTCGAGTGATTTCCGTGGAGGTGATGACGCTCGCTACAGCCAATCTTCAGCATTAATGTCATTCGCAAAGTGGCAGTTACGGTTTCGATAAAGACCCTTCGGACCCAAAAATTCACTGCACTGAAGGTACAGTTAACAAAAGAATAGTCAACGCTCTAACGTAGACGAAAGCTCAGAATCCAAAGGTTCATGAATTTCTAGCTATACTTTGAAATCAACGACTGTTTTTTTTATCAAGAAAAAAAACAAAGATGGCTGATATCCCATTCCTATCATGTTCCGTCTGGACTAGCTTCAATAGACATGAACACGTCTTTCGTTTGTCTAAACGTGACCATAAAGCCTACGCGGATTTTATGAATATACGTTAAAAATTTGTGAAAAGTTTATTAAGTTCCTAAACATACATTTAAATCTCAGTGAGACATACTCTTACCAGATAGCACAGATAGCCCATTGTGTAGCTTTGTGCTTAATTCAAAACAACAACTTACCAGATATATATCTGCATGTATTTACAAAGAGCGGTGCACTGTTTTATTTCAGAATTTTCGCACGAGGCGACAAAAAGTGCTATCTGTACATATCCGTCCCTAATTTTAGAACTGATACATTAGAGGAAAGCATCTAGTCATTAGAGCAACCAACAGGACAATAACCGTGAATCGTGGACCTCTTAGAAGATGTGTTATCACGAAAACGAACATTTAACGTAATTAAGACATGCAGTTATTGTATTTGCCTAAAGTTAATAAACATAACTGAAATGTACAAGTTATTCATTTTTTTCTTAGATATCGAAAATGTGTTATTTAACAAAATGTTGTTGTTTTGAATTAAGCACAAAGCTACACAATGGGCTATCTGTGCTGTGCCCGCCACGGGTATCGAAACCCGGATTTTAGCGTGCAAGTCCGCAGACATATCGCTGAGCCACTGGAGTGCTTACCAAAATGTCATAAAACAGTTAACACTGCAAAATTATTTGATGCCTCAGACTGGGAATAATAATGTTTGACAAACCAATCATGAGGACTAAAAACTAGCAATACGCATTATAAATTTTCCTAACAGTAATATCATTTATGCCCAGAAATCAATTCGTATATTTTAGGGTTAAAAATTCGTTTTGTGAAAAAAAGAAAAATAGAGTTCAGGAAATATTTTGTGTGCGCTTGTGTGTCTAGCTGCTGATAAAGTTAATCACAAGAGGGTAAACATTCAGCTTGCACATAATTATTCACATCTAATGGGTTGAAACTTCTCATGCAGTTTATTGTGTCTTTATTTTGCGTTTAGAATTAGGGGTTCTTGCACCTTTTTTTTTTTGTAGAGGGTCGCGGCTTCGAATCCCCCTCACACCAAACATGCACGCCCTTTCAGCCGTGGGGGCGTTATAACGTAACGGTCAATACCACTATTCATTGGTAAAAGAGTAGCCCAAGAATTGGCGGCGGGTGGTGACTAGCTGCCTTCCCTCTAGACTTACACTGCTAAATTACGTACGGCTAGCGCAGATAGCTCCTGTGTAGCTTTGTGCGAAATTCAAAAACAAACAATTACGGAAACAACTATAAACTTTATGAACATAAAACAATTAATTTTGTTCAAATGTAGGTACTATTGAAAAGACACTAACAGGTAAAGCGAAGAGATAACGATGTTATAACTTTTGCTCCATTTCTATAAGATGGACTTTATAGCGTGGACGGTACCTTATGGAACACAATGGTTGAATATTCAATCCGGATATACTCAGGTGTAACTGTTTTCTTGTGTAGAACAGTTAACCACAGGGAGAACGTCATCTTAGTAACCACAGTTGCTAACACGGCTGGTTGATCTTGATGACCAGCTATTGTGGTTGTAACGTCCCCACAACTGAAAGTATAGATCGTTCTCAGATACATATCGTGGCTGGAGCCTGAAACCTTTCCATCTACTGCTTGGCATGCTAACATTTGAAGAACTGAATTTGTCAACTTTCCAACAGGAAGACTGAAGTAGAAGGAAAAAAACACAACAATATGACAACCTTGACACTTCATGTGTCAGCTCGTTTATTGTAAGGACCAGAAACCGTCAAGTCTTTACTTGTTTTCTTTAAATGTAATGACTTTTATTTTAGCGCATTCACTTGTGTCACCTAAAGAAGTGGTAAAAAATTACAAGTGTTTTTATTTCGTTAAGAACGATTATTGTCTTCAGTTTAAATAGTTTCTGTTGAATCTTTAGTTTATTAAATACTTTAAAATATGCAGCTTCAAATCTAAGGACTGAGCTAAATGTTTCTACCTGCTATGTTTGGTGCATTTGCCATCTCTTTTTTTTGTAGCTATATATAAAAAGAGAATTTTAGTTTGTTTGTTGTTAAGCGCAAAGCGACTCAAAGGATGTCTGGGATATTGGCCATTGCAGGTATTGAAACCCAGTTTTTAGCGTAATAAACCCTCAGATGTACCGTTGACCAGTGGGATGAGAAACGCTTTCGTTTGGTTTCTTTTCGAATTTCGCGCAAAGCCACACGAGGGATATCTCTACCGGCCATCCCTAATTTTGTAGTATAAGTCTAGAGGGAAGGCAGTTATTAATCACCACTCACCGCCAACTCTTGGGCTACTCTCTTACCAACGAATAATGGGATCGACCCTCAAATTATAACGTCCACACAGCTGAAAGGGCGAGAACAATTGATATGATGGGGATTTGAGCTCTCGATCCTCATATTAAGAGTCGAGTACCTTAACCGCCTGGCCATGCCGGGTCTCTCTCGTTTGGAATGCATTCTTTAGTGGCAAATATGTTTTTGCCTGTTTAGGCAAACAGTGGATACAGAACAAGTTATCGCATTAAATATGACATGATTTATACAGACCGAATGATGAAAAAACAACAACAAAAGTTTATTAAGTGTTCCTATTAATAGCGTTTTGTTTAGAGAACGCAGTAACCACTAAAACAAAACATGATGGTAAAAAAAAAAGTCTGAGTTTGCACAATCGGATGTTTAAAAATCACAGAATAAATTGCACCGCTAGTAGGCGCCACTCGTAACTCCATTTTATTCGGATGTGCCTTACATAAGGTAACTCACCCATTTAACAAGTAGTTTTAATACAGATGGCTACCTGGATCCGAGCTATCAGTTATATGTTGAACTGAAACACTGATACATTTATTAAATTAATTAATTAATAAAGTTAATTTAGAATTAGCATTCCCTTGCCTGTGGACATAACTGTGATCATTCAGGGAAACTGGTAGTAATTTTAACTGTCAATAACAGAGCCATTGTATCATAACAATACACCTTGCTTGGGTTGTATTAATACAGAACGGACCAGCATAACCAGGTGGATTAAGGCGTGCGACTCGTAATCTGAGGAGAACGGGTCCGAATCACCGTCTCACCAAACATGTTCGCCCTTTCAACCATGGGGGCGTTATAACGTGAAGGTCAATCCCACTATTATTTGGTAAAAGAGTGGCCCAAGAGTAGGCGGTGGGTGGTGATGACTAGCTACCTTTCCTCTAGTCATACACTGCTAAATTAATGATGACTAGCGCAGATAGCCATCGAGTATTCTTGCACGAAATTGAAAACAACACTTAAAAGAGGAATTGATCTTAAAATTCCACATTTCACACATCTCAATTTTTTTTTGGAGCGTGTGTATGTGTGTTTCATTACAGCAACGCCATATCAAGCTATCTGATTAATCCACCAAGGGGAATCGAACCCCTGATTTTAATGTTCTAAATCCGTAAACTTACCGTTGTACCTGCAGGGAACGTTGTTTTTTTTTTATTCGAACCCTTACGGGTATGTATTTTTATCACTTTACGATGTGGGTTTTAATTTAAGTTCAGAGGAGATGAAAATACGTCATTATTTTGAGTACCAGTAACCGGTACGTACTGGACCAAAACCATAAACCACTGTGCTAATAAATCACTTAGCTAAACCTTAAAAAGAAAAAAAAAGATTCGTTATAGGGGCAGAAACATGATGTAGAGTTTGTTCTGGAATCCAAATTGTGGCCACACCCCAATATTTTTAATGTCAAATTTCAGAGCTAGAGTTTATTGATATTCTAATTTTTTTACGATATTATTTATATTATAAACTTTTATTATTCTTTTAAACTTACAGCAGAATGTGGCTAAATTTAACGAAAATTATGTAGTTGTTGTTGTTTTGAATTAAGCACAAAGCTACACAATGGGCTATCTGAGCTCTGCCCACCACGGGTATCGAAACCCGGATTTTAGCGTGTAAGTCCGCAGACATTCCGCTGAGCCACTGGGGGGCTAGAAAAAATTATGTTTGGTGACTTCATATATGTCAATTACATGGTTACCTCTGTCCTCCCTTCAAATAAAGTGTTCAAACAAACATGATTGTACTACTGCAAATGCGGAACTGTGTGTTTTTTCCTTATAGCAAAACCACAGCAAGTTATCCGCTGAGTCCACCGAGGGGAATCGAACCCCTGATTTTCGCGTTATCAATCCATAGACTTACCGTTGTACTAGCGAGGGACGAATGCGGAGTTAGACAAACACGGGAATCTCCGATAGAGAAGTATTAAGTTAGGCCTAAAGGATTTAATTTTTTTATTGTACATACTGTTCAATCACCAAGTGTTATTCTATTTTTCATTCCATTTTTTGATCTTTGAGCTATAATTCAGCTGCCAAATACACAACACCAAACCCCATACAAGAGTTTAATTACAAACAGCATGGGTAAACCAGGTAAAACACGAACAGACTAAGGGCCTGCCACAATTTCGACGGAGAACCAGTAGAGCGAAAAAATGAAATTTTGATAAAGCCAACAATAATTTTGATTTTAGTTTTAGTTATTTAAACACCAAAAGGACATTTAAATTTATTTCTATTCACGAAAATATTTAACTTGGTTTCGACATGGTTTCATCTATGCGTAAAAGCACAAAAAGTACAAAATGATTTTGAAATATTACAACACAGAAAAGAAAAAAACTTGAAAATTTGACGCCTGAAATACGTATATATAATATTAACTTTACGGACACTAGGAGGCTGGAAGAATTATTTGGCAACGTACACCTCAGCTTCTGAGACTTGTAAATAAAAATGCTTGAAAACTAAACCGAAACTTCATTGATAAACAAACAAAAACGAAACATGCACACTCACAGAGGTTTCATACAACTTCCAGAAACTGTTTAAAAATCAAAGTATATTATCCCATAAAAGCACTTAGTTTGTATAGAGTATACAATATTTTGCTTAGTTTTCTTCACGTATTTAGTTCATCCTTTTTGTTTGGGGAGGGACACATTATTTTGTTGTTTATCTGGCGTGAACAAGTGTTTGAACCTAGAATTTAAGACCACGGCAATTCACAAGAGAGGCACTTAGAATCGAATAACAAGCCACGATAGCACTTAACTGACTACAACTTGCGCAATGGGAAAATAACTCTTTGACTTCTATCACCCACAATAGCTGCTTAATGGGCGCTAAGAACGACGAAGGGTGCGCCACCTGAAACCTTTCGTTTGAAAGAAGAATTACGAGATCTTATAAGTAAAATAAGTAAAGCATGCCACTTGATTTTTGTCGGAACATTCACCATTCTCCACGAAGATTTGTGTGGATCACAGACAATCTGAAAGAATTAGAATGAACTCAAAACATTCCCTAGGCTGAAAAATTAAAATAATAAAAACACACGACGTGATATATAATATTTCATAGTCTGAGAATTGTTATATGTTATTGGACTTTTACTTGTTAGAAACGGAATTTTGTCAGTCCACCTGGATGCTCAGATTATGCATGGTTTTAGAGAATAATAAGTAATGTGCGTACAGTATTAAAAAAGAAAAACATATGTTAAAAATTGTATTTTTAACTGATTCACAGACAAACTCTTAAGGCCTCTGTTTAAGAGAGTAGTGTGAAAATAAAAACACATATCAATACATATTAAACGTTTTCATATTTTCACTTTTTTATCTGTTATATGTCTTAAAATATCTGAAATACGTAATTTGTTATTACAGTAATTAAAGGGGAAAACAGGTTCGGACAATCCCTGTTTATTTTACTTGTTTGTTCGTTTTTAATTTCGTTCAAAGCTACGCGAGGGCTATCTGCGCTAGCCGTATCTAATTCTGCCCGGTCGCACCAAACATGCTCCCCCTTTTAGCCGTGGAGGCGTTATAAAGTAACGGTAAATCCCACTATTTGTTGGAAAAAGAGTAGCCTAAGAGTTGGCGGTCAGTGGTGATGACTAGCTGCCTTTTCTCTAGTCTTACAATTGGCTAACTTATGAACGGCTAGCGCAGATAGCCTTTGAGTAGCTTTACGCGAAACTAAAAAAAAAAGAAACAAACAAATCCTAATTCTGTGATTGGTACATAAAAAAAACATACATTCTTTACTGGATGTATTTTTATTAAAGAACTAAAATTTTAAACCTGAGTTTTATATCATGTGCAAGTGAGGTAAACGTAAAAGGCCAAGCCAGAGTTCTAAATGATTCAGATATAGTTGTTTCCAACTTTTAGCACCTGAGCAGACAACAAGGGTTTTTCAACTCTATGAACCGAATAATAGGAGTGTGTTAACTATTGCTTTCATCACGTAACCAAAGTTTGAATTTCATGGCTTATTCAGGAACACTACCTCTCTACACTTGAACTCTTAGGTCTACAACATAAAACGCTAACGGCTAGATCACATCCATTCGGTTTATTCGAGTAAATTGTTTTTACACTTATCATTAAAGCTTTTGTACTGTCCATCGAAATGTTTATCTAATGAGTATATTCTATACAATTAGTAGAATATGTATAATTAGCATATCAACTCATTTGATTATATGAATGTATAAGTATAACAAATTCATATTATACTTTGTGCTTTCTAATTAATTCAAAACGACTGTTAAGTATTTTGACATTTGTTACATAATGGAAGTAGAATTCTCGGTCCGGCATGGCAAGGTGGTTAGGGCACTCGACTCGTGATCTGAGGGTCGCGGGTTCAAATCTTCATCGCACCAGACATGCTCGCCCTTTCAGCCGCTGGGGTGTTACAAAGTAATGGTCAATCCCACTGTTCGTTGGTAATAGAGTAGCCCAAGAGTTGGCAGTTGGTAGTGATGACTAGCTGACTTCCCTCTAGTCTTACATTGCTAAATTAGGGACGGCTAGCGCAGATAGCCCTCGTGTAGTTTTGTGCAAAATTCAAAAAACAAACAAAATCAAACATCCCTACGTTTACCTTTTAAAGTTTCGGATAAGTCGTGAAATGACAAATTCTGTGTATCTTTGCGACATGAATAATAAACCTGGTTGCTGATCTATAAGCATGACACCAAGAGTAGTGAAGTGGTGAAAGTACACCATACTGTGTAGCGTAAACATCACAAACTCACCCAGTGAAAGGTTTACACCTAATCCCATCTCATAAACTAAGACTAAAATCTCTGTTTGAATCCTGCCAAGTTGTAGACTCCGTCTAATCCTTCCTGTCATATTCATAATGGGTCACAACAACCGTAGGATTAGGAGTTTATGTCTGTAAGTACTCAAACACGCCATGAAGACACTTCATGACTACTGTAGTTCCTAATTACGCGCTAACATTACACTGAAGTTTCGTCTGGAATATTAGCAGGTTATAAGGATTTAATGGACATAAGCTGAATGGTTCAGATCCCAAAAATTACACACTTTCTGATGTTTAGCTTTTCACAGTATCAAGCCAAACAAACTGCCTGTAGAATTGCTGTAACGCCATATACGAAGAGCGCTGAATCCACATAAGGCTACTTTATTGGATTGTCTTATTTACTTACTCTGCATAAGATGCGATTTAGAAATTCTGCACGTAGCAAAGAATGACTCTAATGCACGAGGAACTCGATGTACCCATTCATAAAAAAAATGTAAAGTATATTGCGATAAAAAAAATACATCACAAGAATGTGGATGAACCCAAATTGGGTGTTGCTGACAAACGTAAATCGCACTGTTCTATTCTTAGGATTTTTAGAATCGAGCAAAAGGCGTTAGTTTATAAGACAGTGTAAAATTGTTTAGAAGTCATAAAAGGGAATAATATGTTTAGTCTTCTGGATAATATTCTATTATTGTAAGTGGCTTTAAATACGTCTTTGCGTTTTATCTCAACTGAATGTGCTTTTTGAAATATGCAAGTATTCTAGGCACGTTCTTTGCCCCAGAGAAACTAAAAAAGTCCATTTACAGATACGCTCGAGAGATATAAGAGAAGCTGGTTCAAATGGACCCAAGAACAGTGAATATTTTATAAAAGCCATTATTCACAGGAGTTATTATATTGCGTTCATTACATTTGAAAATAATAGTTTATTTATTCCCCTTTGGAAACGTTTTAAACCTCAACTACCCTTTTGATGTTCCTTAAATATTTATTTCGTTTACCCGAAACGTCCATTTGTTAGCTTGTGTCTGTCTACCCGATGTTGAAATGGTTAGAAGAAAAGCAATCAATAAATGACTGTGCTTCGGTTTCTTCCCACCAGGGGTGACGCAGTCAATGTTTGGAAGGATGATGGATTACTGAAAACACTGTGTTCGGCAAGGGCCCAGAAACTCTGTATATGGCCCTCCGTTTCTTCTTGGGTGAATTATTCATCGAAGGATTCCTCGTATTCAGGTCAACACAGTTGTCTATTTCATACGTTGCTTTCACAAATTTTGGTCTAATTTGTCCATTTCTCTAACAAAACTCTGACGTCTTGAGCTGCTTTATTTTAGTTTTACTTGATGTTTATTACGACAAGCATCGATAACATTAACGGAGTTGGTTTCTTTTTAATATCAACAACAAACGTCATAGGCTGAAGAATACAAAAAGTAACAAGACTTCGACATTATAAAACTCTGAAACGAAATAAAATATAGGACTTCTGAACAACAAACAAACTGCGCATTTATACACTACGTGAAAAATACGCACGAAGTAAAATGCTCATCACTGGAAACAAGAATACCGTAAAAAAAGCGAAACTGAAATATTAACGTTACGGTTAAAAATATTAAATAAATGTGGGTTTAAGCGTTAAAATGTAATACGAGTTATTTGTGCTTTGTCCATTGTGATAGCAAAACTTCGATTTTAGCATATAACTCGTTAAGCTTATCATCAGGTCACTGGAATAAGTTCTTAAATTGGTTTGTTTGTTTGTATTTGAATTTCGCTATCTGTGGTAGCCGTCCCTAATTTAGCAGTGTAAAACTAGAGGAAAGGCAGCTAGTCGTCACCACCCACTGCTAACTCTTGGGCTACTCTTTTACCAACGAATAGTGGGATTGACCGGCACATTACAACGTCGCCATGGCTGAAAGGAGAGCATGTTTGGCGCGACGGGGATGCGAGCCTACGACCCTCAGACTAGGAGTTGCACACCTTAACACGCATAGCCATGCCGGACCCCTTACACTGACATAATAATTCGCCCCCCAGTGGCTCAGCGGTAAGTTTGCGGACTTACACGCTAAAATCCGGGTTTCGATACCCGTGGTGGGCCGAGCACAGATAGCCCATTGTGTAGCTTTGTGCTTAATTCAAAAACAACAACAAACATAATAATTCATTGTAATAATAAACCCTACACCTTAAGATCAGTAATATTATGTTCAAAGTTAGTTTCTTTTTGATATAGGGAAGTCTGCAAAGTAATAATACCATGGACCAGAAAAATATTTACACCTTAAGAAAATAAATTCGAAAACAATTGAAGTGTCCTATATTGCATAAAATAGTACCCCCCCCCCAAAAATATACATTTCATTTGTTTTGTCTTTAAAGAATAACTCATATATTTACTTTGTTGTTGTTCTTGTTGCCAATGGCGGTCACAGTTATTGTTCTTGTTGCTAATGGAGGTCACAGTTATTGTTCTTGTTGCTAATGGAAGTCACAGCTATTGTTTGGTTGCTAATGGAGGTCACAGCTATTGTTCTTGTTGCCAATGGAGGTCACAGTTATTGTTCTTTTTGCTATGGTTAAAACTAGCAGCTTTTTGAGTCAATTAAAAACACAAAATAATTATCTGTGCATTTATTTATGTTCTATGATAACAAAGTTTCATTAATTAAAATATGTGAAATTCAGATCTTTGGTTAAGAAAGTAAACGAATTGTTCCTTTACCCTGACAAATTATCATATTAATACCATCAAATAAACGGATTGTTCTTTACATTACATCCAGTCCAGGTTTTGTGGTTTAATGAGCTGCAGACAAAGTTAAGACTAGCCTATTGTCAACTTGCATTGCGGTGTGTGAAAAGAATGTTGTCTTCCGTTTGAAGAATCCCACGAAGAGCTGCAGTTGAGCTATTTTCTGATGATCTTGTCACGTTCAATCACCATACAATGTCAAACACAAAGAGGCATTCAGTATGTCCTAATTTCCGCAGTCGGTTCTTTCAGTAGTGGCTCGAGGCTTCCTTCCTTTGCATATTCCATTCATTCGGTTATCACTTGAATACACTTTTGTGAAAAGATACACCAATCTGTCAAAATCATAAACTGCATTTAACATATTCCATAGCTAAAAATAGCGCTTTTCAATTTATTTGAATAAAATTAGTATTTGCTCGCTTACAGAATATTATGAGTGTCCCTTACACGATAACTAGCAGATGCCAGTGGAAACAACTCAACGGTATTTTTTTTTCTCCAAAAGATAGTGGTGACTAAATATGAGACTCGAAACCAACATGATGCCTTGGACTGTTTAGCAAATGAGACTGTTTGCAAAAACATTTTAGTTTCAATGCAGTAGGTACATTCGTCACAACCAAGTGCTCAAATTCATTGTCGTGAGGATTTTTTGTCGTTGGATGACATCATTTCTGGTCATTATACCAAACGCCAGAAAAGAATGCTACAGATGTGAGAGCGCTTTTGATACTTGTTATATCTATAAGTGTCAACTTATTCGATATATATCTCGATGTTGTTGTTGTTTTGAATTAAGCACAAAGCAACACAATGGGCTATCTGTGCTCTGCCCACCACGGGTATATAAATATAAATCGAACAACAAATACTATTCAAACATTTTCATCCCTTTATGGGTTTCTTCCGTTCAAGCTTCTGTCTTTAAAATATTTCTTTCAATCAGTCAATAGAAAAACTTCTGTTTGTTTCGTGAAATTCCCTAACATAAATTCACGTTTTTTTATTATTAAGTATCTTCTCAGATTAATCGTTGTCAAGCTCATAAGATTTGGTTTAGTTTGAATTTCGCGTAAAGCTACTCACTAGCCGTCTCTAATTGAGCAGTGTAAGACCAGAGAGAAGGCAGCTAGTCATCACAAATCCACCGCCAACTCTTGGGCTACTCTTTTACCAGCGAATAGTGGGATTGACCTTAACTTTATAACGCTCCCAAGACTGAAAGGGCGAGCATGTTTGGTGCGACCGTGATTCAAACCCGCGACCCTCAGAGTACGATTGAAACGCCTCAAGCCACCTGGCCATTCCAGGCCTAAGCACATAAGAAGGCTGGCAAATGTTAATATAGATATAATCTTTTATAAATCACACACACACACACAAAACAAAATAATTTTATTATGGTGTACTTTTGAAAAAAAGGAATTTGTGATACAACGTTTTAGATTAATCGTTCGGGAGATATATAACGTGACAAACAGACGATTGCTTTTATTAAATATAACAAAAGAGTTGTTGAATATCGAGTAATATAATGATGCAAAAAAAGGTCCACTTTGAAATATACAGTGAATATTTGAAAATAACGTAATATAACGGATCGTATATTTACTTTAAAAAGGCCCTAATTCAAATATATCAGACACCGTAAGATGTTTCCCGCATTTTCATCTTTGGGTATTTCATAAGAATAAAAATCAACCCCTAGGGTCAGGGTGAGAGCATTGTGTTGTTGAGTTGGATATATTCCCTATATTGAGTAATTTAACATTAAAAACAACATTAGATAACCTTAGTAGCTTTGCCATGAGTACAAAATATAGATAACAAAAACACATATTGACTCTTAAAGTATACAGTTGAAAACAAAATATATAATGGATTCGGCATTTATTTTTAAAAACAACAACTATTGTTTCTTTGTATCTCTTGTATCTAAACTAGCGGAAACACTTACCCTCTGTTCCTGCGGGAGGCTGGCTAGTAGGCCTGCGACCTCTTCTGGAATTGTCTGACAGTTTTATAACAATGTATTTATTCTATAATGTTTATCATCCATGAAAAAAAATGATTTATTGAAAGTTTAGTTTAAAACTTAGCTACCATCACACATTTCGTGACACAGTTGATTCTGTTGAAGTATTTCTTTGTGGACACAGCTATCAATGAAAGTATCTTGTTTTTCTGTTGTCACACTCATGACATTTTTACTAAAGGAAATCAAATAATTTATTTACGTTTCGTTTGTTATTGTTTTATGTTTGAAACTTACACCTTTCTTGTATTTTTATTGGTTGAACCAGAAACTTACACCTTTTAGTTTGTAATTCCTAATGGTTAAATACGAAACTAACGCCTTTTTTAATTTGTAATTTTTATTAATTAATTCAGAAACTTGTTGTTGTTGTTTTTGAATTAAGCACAAAGCTACACAATGGGCTATCTGTGCTCTGCCCACCACGGGTATTGAAACCCGGATTTTAGCTATAAGTCCGCAGACATACCGCTGAGCCATTGGGGGGCAAATTCAGAAACATATAATTGTTGCGGAAATTTCAACTGTTTTTTTTTATTGCTCAGCTACAAAAACACTGCCTAGTTATAAAAATATTACCCAGTTATGATTGGTGCGGTAGTCTCAGAGATCCGAGTGTTGGACGTGTATATTACAAGCCACATTATGATACGATACTGCTAGAAGCGAAATAATAGTTTTGCTAACGTTCTATCGAAAAATGTTTAACTTTTGATTACAGCGGTTTTGATCTCGGATTTTTTTCATAGTGATAACGTCTGACGCTCAGCTAACTTATATCGCTTTGTTTTTAACTACAACAAACATTCCAGGCGATTCCTCAAACACAACATTCTGACGTCTACATACATTTGTACAATAAAATATGTTGTTAAAGTTTAGTCGAAATATTAGCTTATTAAACGTTTCTGGGGCCCGGCATGGCCAAGCGTAATCTGAGGATCGCCGTTTCGCATCCCGGTCGATCCAAACATACTCGCCCTTTCAGCCGTGGGGGCGTTATAATGTTACCGTCAATCCCACTATTCGTTCGTAAAAGATAAGCCTAAGAGTTGGCGGTGGGTGGTGGTGATGACTAGCTGCCTTCCCTCTGGTCTTATTGTTGTTTTTGAATTAAGTACAAAGCTACACAATGGGCTATCTGTGCTCTGCCCACCACGGGTATCGAAACCCGAATTTTAGCGTGTAAATCCGCAGACATACCGCTGAGCCACTGGGGGGCCCCTCTACTCTTACACTGCTAAATTAGGGACGGCTAGCACAAATAGCCCTCGAGTAGCTTTGTGCGAAATTCACAAACAAACAAACAAACAATGAACGTTTCTGACAAAGTGGAGAATCTAATCATAAAAAGGGTTAACTTTGGAAAGCATTCTAAACAATAAACACCTTTAGGCCGAAAAATAAGTCAGTATCAGAACACAACATAATCAAAATCACGGTTTACAATAAAACTACAATTATGACTAAAAACTCGTGTATCCAAATCTTCCATTACGGGAAGTATTTCTGACTGTCAAAAAGCCTAAAAGTACCTTACACATTACACCTCATTCTTTTGTTTAAGAACTATTTTCTTGTACGAAGCGGTAACGGGCAGAACGCCAGGGGCAAAAGAAAGCCTTTAATGATGGGCTATCACTTCCGCAATTTCTTTACACAGCAGTCTGGAATATTTTTTTCTTAGGGTTCTTAAACATATGAGATTAATCTTTTGTTCTAAAAATTACTAAATAATGTGAACGATCACGTGTTTATTTTCACGTATACGAACGCGCTTGTTTCTTTTTGGTGTATGCACAAACCTACTTCTAAGGCACTAAAACTCGAAATCATTTATCCTGGCGGTTTATATCTGACAAGAAAAACAAACAAATAAAAATATCCATTTATTTAGGAAACAAATGCTACTTTAATTAAAAATCTATGTTGACAATAAAGTACAAAATAAACGTGCAGAGCAAAGCTGGCCGAACCTAATGACTAAATTACTAGGATGGAAATTTTATTTGTTATGAGTTTTTGCACGAGGCTGCTCGAGAACTATCTTCGCTAACCGTCCCTAATTTAGATATGACAGACTAAAGGGAAGACAACTGGTAAATCCCACCCACCTCTTGAGCTACTCTTTTTACCAAATAATATGAAATTAAATATCCTTTCACAACGCCCTCGTTGCTGAAAGGGATGTTCGGTGACGGGATTCAAACCCACGACCCTTAGATTGCGAGTTGAGCGTTTCAACTATGCAATGACAGATATTCAGTGGTTGAGTCACAATATAATACATAAAACGATCCCCCCACCTTTCTGTTGTGGGACGTTATACACTTATGAAACTCAAACATATTATTCAGCTAAGAGTAACTGTTGTTGTCATGACAGATTGCTTCAGCAATTCTAAATAGATTTGTTTGAACTTATATACATATATATGTATGTGTTATATTTAACCAAGATATTTAACTCATGTGTCGCATATCGTGCTGGTTAAAGATACCTCGTTAGAACAATGATAAATTTACGGACGTTCAACACGAAAATCCAAAGTTTGATTCCCGAATACTTCAAAATGGGTTGTTCTAAAACAAACAAGTTGAATGTACCAAAAATATATAACAGCAATTTTGAGCATTTTCTGTTCTTGTTCAACCTTATTTAAACCTACTGTGACAATGTTACTTTGTTTGGACTGTTGGAAGTTGTCTTTCTAATATTACCGTGTGTATTATCTCATAACTTGTTACATATATTGTTCACTTCCGAAACAAGTGATATGTAAACAAGAAATAAAAAATGCGTAGACTATTATTTATATACAGAAAAGAGAAATTTTTAGTTACGGGTCAAATTAAACTCGCAGGATGAAGTCAGACTCACTGACCCTTTATAGAACCCAAGACGTCTTGGTACTTGGTCACGTGATATACAGTTTCGAGTATTAGGTCTCCATTTCGAAATACGATTTGTGTTTACATAACTAAGTATTCCTCTTATGAATCTATAATTTACTTAGATATTCAGTAAAGTGGTGAAAGGAAAAGGGAAAACATCATGGAATGGATTACGGACGTACCACGAGGTAAATGTTCCACGTGGCAATAACAGCTATTCAAACAAACAGTTGAGTCTCAAGCGTATAAATTTGGAATAATTTTAAGTCTTAAAAAGTTTATAAGAATAGAGCGGTCTTTAGCTACAGGTACACTTTCTCCACTGCAGAGTTTTGGGTTTGAGATTCCGTTGAAACTAGAGTGAAACCGTTGTACGGAATTTTGTAACATGTAGCTGGATTTAAGTAACGTACGGCTGATTTCGTTTGATACTCAAAAATTAGCATTTCTACTAAAACTTTCTCAGACCAGAAGACTTCTTCTGAACACCTAAAGTATGTAACTCATCCTTTGTAACTGATAATCTAATCGTTCTAAATCCAAATCACTGCACTAGATGAGATTAAAATACGTCTATATTTTTACAAGCACTGATTTACTCTACTGTGAACTAAAATTACTGTTACATTTCCCTCTACTGTGAACTAAAATTACTGTTACATTTCCCCATGAGAACACTTACTGCTTGTAGTGTTTCTGTTGTTCCGAGATCACGAGGGAAAAGCGGTCAAGCCAAGCCACACAAAGGTTTATTGTTACACGTATACACCATCCAACTGAGCATCGAATGTTTTGGGAATTTTGCGCTAAAACGTCTCTTTCACTGTTTTTGGTTTTGGTATTAATTACAGTGCAATAATACTCCCTATGAACTATTGATCTTGTATGCCACGTCATCTCTACCTGTATAGGAAACTATATAGATTCCTATAGACTGGTAACTGCTTTGTAATTGTAAGGTATTATACGTTAGTTGGCAAGGTAGCTAGTTGTGGTAAGACTAAAATATTTGAAATATGCATGAATCTTGGTAAGTAAGCTTGAGCTGGTCAGTGTATTATTATTATTTCTCTTACGTAGGTAAATTGGAAAATAAACTAGTACAGGTATGGTTGTAGCTATTTTACCATACGCATATTTCTTAGAAGTGAAATTACACCTAAAAATAGTACAGATATGAGCTATTTTTTAAGGAAAGACTGCTTGTGGTGAACTTTGCAAAATGTCTTCACATTAACATGCCTTTCCATACAAAAGGTAGTATTAGTATTTGTAAGATATATTTCACATGTTTATGTCTTAAATTACCGTTTTTGATTACATTAATTTTTTCGGCCCCTCTTATAAACTCGATGCTAAACTCGGGTTTCTTGTGACACAAGCGGATGAATATGGTGACACATTCTCTTTAATGCCAGTCCATCGCGGGTTAAGCCCTGGCTGGTAACTGATACTCATTATATAGTAGGACTAAATCAAAGAGGTAAAAGTGTAACTCAGAACGGCTGGTATGGGTATTAAAACTTTTACCAAAATAAAGTAAAGGACAACGTTTCGGCCTTCTTGGGTCATCTTCAGGTTAACAAAGAGAGAGCTTGCAACTGACCGTTGCCTGGCGCATGTCTTAGAGACGAGAGTGTAAACTTATACTAATTAATGTTTTTCTGTTGTTGTTTTTGAATTAAGCACAAAGTTACACAATGGGCTATCTGTGCTCTGCCCACCACGGGTATCGAATCCCGGATTTTAGCGTGTAAGTCCGCAGACATACCGCTGAGCTACTGGGGGGTATACTAATTAATAACTTAACATCTAACTGCAGCGCCTCCTACAATGTCACACCCGTTTATATTCTCGTTCGTAAGACATATGCTCAACAACGGTCAGTTGCAAACTCTCTCTTTGTTAACCTAAAAAGGACCATAGAAGGTCAAAATGTTGTTCTCCGCTTTATTTTTGTAAGGGTATTAATACCCATACACGCTGTCCTCTAATACATTTTTACTTCAAGGGGGTTTCTCGTCATCACGAAAAGGGTATAGTGTCTTACTTAAAAACCTCCTACTCTTGTGACACAGCGGTAAGCGTTACAACTTATAACGCTGGTTTCTGAACCTACGATGAGCGCAATACACCCCAGTGATTAACAATAAATAAATAAACATGACGTGTCCCGAACAAGCAACTATCTCCAACCTTTCGACTTCGAGTCCAAAGCGTAAACCATCAGACAACATTTCTCCATCTTATTTAAACTTAACGATTATAAACATTTGCCAAACCATCCAAAGGTAGATGTTTACACGTAACACACTTCATTCCATTCTCTATCAACACACGCACTTGTAAAACTAATTGCTTCGCTTCAACTAGTGTCAAATGCAAAAGTTACTATCATAAACTCATTGCCCTAAACTAGATTGACTATTATAATGCGTGTTGACTTCAACTTTCCAGTCTCAAACGACGTGAAGACGTTTTTTTTTTTTTTCAGTGGAATAAACGTCAACCTGCAGTCTGCCGCCAAATTTTCTTCGAATTTTACGATTTCCTACCTTATGAAAAAAAAAGAAAAATCACTAAACTACCAAACAATTACTCGTCTATTTCTGAATATCTCCACGTGCTTTTAATCGGTTTACAAACGGGAAAAAAACTTGAAATTGATGACGTTCGATGGAGAGCAGTAGTTCCAGGAAAATAAAACTCAAAACTCTTCAACTGTAATGTAAAAACAAACAAACGAAAATATCTTTTTTATTTTATTTTATATGCATAGTTTCTTCAACGTAAGCGACCCCTGGTAAGTCTACGGATTTACGTCGCTAAAACCAAAGGTCCGATTCCCCTTGGTGGACTCAGCAGACAGCTCGATGTGACTTTGCTACAAAAAACGCACAAACACACAACGTAGGCGAACAAAATAAACAGAAACAACTTAAACATTTTCATTTGCTCATTTCAACAAAATATTCACATACTATCTGCAGGGCGGATTTATGGTCTAGTGGAAACATAGACCTAAGGAGTGTTTGGGAATAATAAAAAATAAAAAAATGGGGCCTGGCATGGCCTAGCGCGTTAAGGCGTGCGCTTCGTAATCTGAGGGTCGCGGGTTCGCGCCATCCATGCTCGCCCTCCCAGCCGTGGGGGTGTATAATGTGACGGTCAATCCCACTCTTCGTTGGTAAAAGAGTAGCCCGAGAGTTGGCGGTGGGTGGTGATGACTAGCTGCCTTCCCTCTAGTCTTACACTGCTAAATTAGGGACGGCTAGCACAGATAGCCCTCGAGTAGCTTTGTGCAAAATTCCAAAACAAACAAAAAATAATAAATAATAATGATGATAATGATAATATTAATAATTCACTTTTGCTTCTATTCTGCTAGTTTTACAACCCCCCCCTTTTTTTAGCAATTTGTGTGGTGGGCGGGACTCTGTATGGCTAGGCCAATAAATAGCTTTAGCGTTAATCTAGCACTGTATATATTGTGCAATTTCGAATTAAGTTCGAGCACAATTTTCTAAGATTTCCGTTTCTACTAAATTCAAAGACCAATAAGCTGTTAAAAAGCTATAATTTTAAAGGGAAGTCTGTTATTTTGTTGAGGAGAGACGAGTGGATAAGGATATTCCAATACGCATGTTATTTGATACCTGTTTTCGTTGGTGAGCATTAAAGACCTTCACGTGATTGTGTATCTTTTTTAGCAAGGCAGTAATTACAGGTGATCTGTTATGGCATTTTACATGTGTATGTTTCTGGCAAAACAGATGTTAGCAGTATTGATTGAGGTGTCTTACACATGCAATTTTTTTGTACGTTCAGTACTGGGAAATATATTTCAAACGTTTACATATATATGCATATTTACAAGCCGGCAGTTATTAGCATGTGTAACCACATTAAACGTGTGCTGTAGCAGTTAAACAGTTTTCACTCTCGCAGCACGACATGGCCAAGTGGTTAAGGCTTCCGAGTCGTAATCTGAGAGTGGCGGGTTCGAACACCTGCTACACCAAACATGCTCGCCCTTTCAGCAGTGGAGAGCGTTATAATGTGACGGTCAATTGTTGGTAAAAGAGTAGCTCAAGAGGTGGCGGTGGGTGGTGTTGACTAGCTGCCTTTCCTCTGGTCTTACATTACTAAATTAGGGACGGCTAGCGCAGATAGCCCTCATGTACCTTTGTGCGAAATTCAAAAACAATCAAAAGAAACTTTCGCTCTGATAGCTGCTTTATGTCCCCCGCTAGTACAGCGGTACGTCTAAGAATTTACAACGCTAAAATCAGGGGTTCGATTCCCATCGGTGGGCACAGCAGATAGCCTAATGTAGCTTAGCTATAAAAGAACAGAAGCACACACAATTGCTGCTTACAGGTGCTTGCACGTTACCAGCTTTAGTTCTGTTAGTAGTTGATATTTAAGACTGTTTGCATGCGTCAACTGCAATGAGAAATACGGGTCCTAATTATTATAATCAAGAATTAAACTGGCTTCAGATGTAAGAATACTTCTTGCAAAGGCTTAGGTCAACATGTTTACAGTTATATCTTTTTCTGGAGTAAAATATCTTTCTGTGTTGAGTGAGAAAGGTAAAACACGAAAGCGTTTAGAAATAAATATTACTGAGGAAAAAAAAATGCAGATAATGTAGAAATGGTTTGTGGTCTGAAGAGATCGCGGAGGTTAAAGGTCACGAGACTGCGATAAGTATTGAAGTATGTACTTGTAAACCAAGTTACACTGGAAGATAACACTTGATGTTGCTATTCCTTGAGGCACACAGGATTGCGTAAATATGTGCATCTCTATAACACAACTTCCCAGAAATGTACTTAACGAATGAATAATTCAAATTAACGAATGAAATATTGTCAACTAAAGAGTTCGAACAAGCTATTGTTGTGCATTTGTTTATTACAAAAGTACATAAATGACTGATAATCAGAATTCGTTGCTAGTTATAATTATCCGTAGATACAAACAAAAAAAGTGAAATACGCTGCATAAATACCACACACCAAATACCCATGTATAGAGTATACTTTGTACATTAAATTCTGAAAACTTTCTATCTTTCAGAAGAAACAATATTTTATTATTATAACAAAGAAGCAAGTGCAAAAAAAAAACACACGATTCTTTCAATTAATTAAGCCTAATGAAATCGTAGATTAGCATAACTTCTGTCTTATTGTAGGAATGAGGACAGTTACTGCCGTATTATACAGGGTATCCGAAAAGCCACTGTGCGCTCATATATATATTACCAGACATGTTTCAATATAGAATACAGGAGGTAAATATGAATGCCAATTATAAACAATGTTGAAAGTGACCCCCGTTGGCATCAATACAGGCCTGGATCCTTCTTATTTTGTTTCTAAACACCGCTATCAGTTGCTGGCTTGAAATAGACTGAATAAATGCTGTTATCGCTACTTTCAAAACTGCAAAGTGACTTTCCGAACACCATGTGTAACTTGTAGATCTAAAGTGAAATCGTAGATTAGCATAACCTTTGTTTTAGTGTAGTGATGGGAACTGTTACCGCCGTATTGTATAATTTGTAGATCTATCTACATTATATTGACGCGTTGCATTAAAAACAAACATAATGCCACGCGTTTGCTAAAGAAAGCATTTTGAAACGATCACGAATTACATTCAGATTTGTTATTTATCAATGAAAAAAAAACGTCGAATGCTTTCCACAATTAAAGCGGGTATACTGAAAATGAAATCCTCAGTAAATTGAAATTATACAATAAAACTGAACACACATGAGGCTGTATTCGCGATACGTTTTTAAAAAAAAAGATTTGAAAATATGCTATCAAATCATTACCTACAACAAATAACTCGCACAAAGCATAGCGAAATTAAGTTACAATTGTAACAAAACGTTTTATTTTCGGAACCGTGTATGAATCGATAAAACCGATGTTTTTTATTACACCAAAGAACGAGACAAAAATAAACAAATATTTGTATCTTCGCCCAATAGAATGATTGGACCATTTATCTCCGCCATGACAGTCTGAATAGAGCATAATACTGGATCATTTGGATCTGCCATGACAGTCTGAATAGAGCATAGTATGGATCATTTGGATTACGATTCAGAAAAGACGATTGAAATTGGTGTCATACTTTGCTATCCAAATTTCGAAAAACTAATTTTTTGTTTGTTTGTTTGTTTGAATTTCACGCAAAGCTACAGAAAGGCTATCTGCGCTAGCCGTTCCTAATTCAGCACTGTAAGACTAAAAGTAAAGCAGCTAGTCATCACCACCAACCGCCAACTCTTGGGCTACTCTTTTACCAACGAACAGTGGGATTGACCGTTATATTATAACGTCCCAACGCCTGTAAGTGCAACCATGTTTGATGTCACGGGGATTCGAACCCGAAACCCTCACACTGCGAGTGAAGTGCCCTAACCATTTGGCAATTCTGAGCCAAAACAAATAAAGTGCAGTGAGGTGTTCTAATTTTGTATTGAAGAACCCTGGTCCGAAATGGTTGAAAAACAACATTATGAGGATTGGGAACGATTGACAACAAAGTTAAGATCCTTCAAGATATAATGTGCTCTTTCGAAGCAATCAAATGACTCGACGTCTATACAGAAATGTTTCACACACCATTACGCCACTTCTAACAGCTTGAATTATTGAAACAACATATGAAAGTGCTTGATATTGTTAACCACTTTAATACTGAATAGAATGAAACTGGATTTTAAGGTCAAGTCATGTTTACAAAAATCAGTTGTCAAATCAATTTGAATTCCTAATAATTTTTGCACTTTTAAAACCTGTTTAACAGTCTTACCACCGACCCGGTACGACGTGGGGAGGTTATTATGTGATGGACCAACGGCACTATTCTGTGATAAACGAGTAGTTCAAGAGTTGGCGGTGGGTGATGATGACTAGCTGCCTCCCCTCTAGTCTTACACTATATAAGGGAAGGCTAGCGCAGATAGCCGTCGTGTAGTTTTGCGCGAAAGTTATAACAAACAAACAATCTTTACCATCAGTCATTCGCTCAGAGGTTGACGTCAACAGTTTTTTATTCTTTATAGAAGCAGATACATTCCTTTTCAATTTGTACTGCTGACAGCCCTGACGAGAGATATCCTCGAACAGAGGATTATACAAACTGGTCATCGGTGTTCCTGCTAGACAGGAATCAAGTGTTATGAAGGTGAGGATCACGGTTTGATGCTGTGTTATGCAAAGTAGCAATGGCATCACTAAGTTTCTGTATTTATATGGCTCAAGCAATACCATGACATATCAATCTGTTCTACTAATATCAATGGATAATAGTGTATAAACAAGTGTGTGTGTGTATGTCATATTAACTTGTTTTTGTTTTTTGGAATTTCGCACAAAGCTACACGAGGGCTATCTGTGCTAGCCGTCCCTAATTTAGAAGTGTAAGACTAGAGGGAAGGCAGCCAGTCATCACCACCCACCGCCAACTCTTGAGATGCGCTTTTACCAACGAATAGTGAGATTGACCGTACCATTATAACGCCCCCACGGCTGGGAGGGCGACCATGTTTGGCGCGACGCGGGCGCGAACCCACGAGCCTCGGATTGCGAGTCGCGCGCCTTACTCGCTTGGCCATGCCAGGCCCATAATATCTTAACTCATCAGTGTGTAATTTACTGAAGTCGTACATACAGACCTACAAACATCCAGCTAATAGACATAGGTATTTTTTCACAGCAAGCCATCTCAGCAGTTGTCATGTGGTACACCATGCATTCTGAGTACTATTAAGATTTTACAAAAAGTACCGACCAAAAATTATAAGTTGTTGAACAAGTAATAGATCTTCCTCGACGATCACGATTCCACTGAACTATCTTTTGGTTTTTCTCTCTTTATTTTACATTTGTTGTTATTGTGTCTAATTATCATACTGGACAAGAAACATCTGTAACCACATTCTACTGAAATTCACAAGAGTTTAATCTTTACTCATTTTTGGAGCAAACTTCGTATTTTAAGTTCATCTATGAACATAAAGAGCAAAAACTGAAAAGCTTTGGAAAATCTATCATGTTTTTTGTACGAACCTCATGCGTATTTCCTTTTATAAAGAGTGTAACAGAACCTTTCCCAGGAGCACAGCTGAATGTCTGCGGACTCTTAACGCTGGAAATCGGGTTTCAATAAAAAGCACAGACAACCCATTGTGTAGCTTTGTTCTTGACCACAAACTAACAAGTAAAAGTAGGCGATTTCTGTGGGGGAGGGGGAAAATAGGTACTGAAAATACCAAACTGTAAAACAAGTGTGAACAAAACGTATACTAACGACGTAAATACTTTCTTGAACCTTCTATAGGCATTAACTACGGCTGCAAATAATTTCAACGGGTGTAAAACGGATCAGTGAATAGAAGGGTGAAAGCAAAGACACTTCCCCCCCCCCTCATATGGTTTAAAAAACGCATATGTGCGTTCACGAAAAGACAGTGAGACAGAAAAAACATTACCTATCTTGGGTTAAACAGTACATGAAACGCACAGAGGGGACTTTAAGATGCCCCAGAACCACGTCTCCATCTGTCTCGAATGATCAATGGTGATATAGTTACATAGTCTACTGCACATAATGATAATGCCAGCAGTATTCTACAACAACGAGGTTTTTCACATAGAAGTTCTGTGCTATGAAGCGGTAAGGGGTTCGAGAGTCTATAGCTAGAAGCGTTAAATCGAGACGTCTGACCCTACACCGTGCGAGTCTGCAACTATATACATCCAATACTGAGAAAGAAGACTCAATAGTCTTGCTTACTTCGATACAGTTAACTTACTGCAAAAAAAAAAAAAAAAACTATATAGAGAAACTGGCAGATACTAGACAAGTAGCCTTGCGTGGTAAATTAATTCGGACACGTCACTGCACGTTGACACTGCGTGCCTCTAGGCTCACTGGCTCAAGATTATAAGAACTCGAATAAACTAAAGAGTTCCGTTTGAAATCAAATGAAGTCTTGTAATAGTTCTCACAGCTTCCATAAGAAAACAATGTCGAGCATCTAGCTGTAAATAAAAGGAAGTAATTATTAATTACTGCATTAACACAAGTTTCCTGAGGTTCTTCTAACTCTGAATAGCCACAAGATGTGCATTATTGATCTGACACGAATCAGGAAATATTCTCAAGATACAAGTCTGATGGTAAAGCAAGAACTCTGAATTTTCCAAACAGACCATGTTGTATTTTAAACTTTGGATTTAAAGAGCAAAGCATCATTGTGCTATCTATTGTGTCCATTGGGGGAAATCGAACTCCGAATTTTAGCATTGTAACTGGTGTTCCATAGGGGGTGAGGTCTGAACCCTAATAATATGTTATCAATGAACTAAGAGTTCAGAGCTCTTCCATTATAATGCATTGCAATAAAGTCTCTCTCAAAATATCTTGTTATAGGTTTAACCTTTCTAAACCTCCCTTTTAAAACTGTAATAAGGATGCTGAATTAAGTTTGAGGCTTTTTAGAACCATCTGGAATAAATTATATAGTACTGTGTGTAGGAGGTGGTATTTGAGGACTGGTTATAAACTGTAAGCCCACTTTTTATCTTCAAAGTTTCAACCTATTCTTTGAACTGCTATCTCTACTCATGTTAAACGGTGAAATAATTGTCTTAAATAACGCTAAAGAATTGTGTTGTTCTTTCTTTGTTCGCAAAGAGTGTCGAGACAAAAGAAGTTACACGAGTTATTAAAGCAAGTTTCACAAGACCGTGTAAAACAGACTTTATTGTTTTAACGTTACATGTCATATCTAAACAATGACAACTTTCGTTTATAAAAATGGAAGGAATACTTGCCTAATTTGGTATTTATAGCTTTTACTCTCTTTGGAAAACAAGTAACGACCAATAGGGTAAATACGTGTATACGACTTAGAAATGATTCGTTCAAAATAATCATGTAATAAACGTTACATGATTCTAGTCCTAGCTTTTCTTAAGTGGGGGAAGATAATGAAACCTATAACAAAGCCAACTCTAAAATATATCTAAAATTAGATTAATTTTTGGCTTAGTTTAGTGTTCCAGTGACATTTCACTAAGCCTAACGCCTCTGGACCCCTAATGGCGCCGATCCTGAATGAACCTTCAATAATTGTAGTAGAGGCTAGAAATAAATTGTTTATGAGTTTATTTTATTTTGTGTTTTTCACAAGAAGTAGACAAAACTATTACTACTTGTTACTCTTCAAAACTGTGTTTTGTATAGAGTTCATTTGGGAACTGATTTTTGTGCTTAAACGATAAAGTGTGGTTCGTTCATAAGTCTATATAGACATACAAATGAGCGTATAAAAATGATACAAAAGAAACGTGCGCGCTCGAGCCTAAGTTTTTATCTGCTGTCAGTATTCGGTCATAACGCTCATGACAACATCATAACAATCGCTGAAATGTTAGCTGTTTCCATAGTAATATCACGTCATTATCACACTCTATAGGTGGCAAGAAAATTCCAGCAAAACCTGAGGTTGGCTGCGTGATCTCATACGCGTTTCGTATTCCAGTGCTCAAGGTATCCTTACGCACATGTGCACGGACGGGTCTGCTTTCTGTAACAACCGACACATCACTAACTGAAACAAAGATTTAGGCTAAGAACGTCCAAGCTAATTACACAGGTACATCCAGAGAGCCTTTTGGAAGAAAGCCTGTAATTTATCACGCTGACACGCATGATACAATACACAGGATTTAAAAGCTGGTTTTAAAATGGATGACGTGTAAACGTATTTTATGTAAAACAGAAGCGCAAGTGTATAACTTGGACATGATAGCTTAATCTTTCAGAAAATTATCCACATATAACAAGCACAGATGCCATTACCTATCATTGCGCTTGGTCTATCAGATTACATCTTTCCAGACCAAACCTAACATCATTTTTCTTCTACACAACTCCTGATTTATGCAAGGTCGTTTTAACAACAGTTTATCGAAGTCATTTTATTTTTTTTTAACGTTGCGTTTACACAGGTGCTCCTATATCAACTGGTTTAGATCTTGTGAAAGATGTCTCAGTCTTGACAAATAAGTGAGAATGGGAACAGTCTCTTGTAAGACTTAATTAACATCGTCGTATGGGATCGGTAATAATGGGATATATCACTTAACCACCGTTGTTTGGAAGTCGATAGTCTAATCCCTTGACTTAACAAAGGCGGGCCTGCAACAGGAGTAATTTTCTAATCGTTAACGAACCTACAATGATTCAAGCTTATCTCAGAAATGTATAGCGTGACGCACCACAAGGATATGTTTTCTTGTTGTTTATGTCTTGCATATGAGAACTAGTGTTACTAGGGTTAGCGAACCTTCGCCCCCTCTTAAAAAAAACAAGAAAATAAAAAAAAGCGCTTATGAAAGTCTATACGGGTAACTAAGTTGCGGTGACAAAAATTGCAAACATTTGGGTCATGTAGAGTTAAGTTATTCGTTTATATAAATAGCCCGGCGTGACTCGTGATTTGAAGGTCTTGGGTTCGAATCCCCGTTACACTAAACGTGCTTGCCCTCTCAGTTGTGAGGACGTTATATTGTGACGGTCAATCCCACTATTCGTTGATAAAAGAGTAGCCCAAGAGTTGGCTTACACTGTTAAATTAGGGACGACTAGGGTAGATAGCCCTCGTGTAGCTTTGCGCGAAATTCAAAACAAATCAAAACCTCTGTTCCGTTTAGGATCTTCACTGTATGTGTACAGTCTTAAGCTGTACGCAGTTAAACAGCAGTACTTGCTTCGAATAAGTTTGTTCTTTCTTTATAACGAAACTTTTCACTTGTTTACTAAGGCATGAAATAAAATATTAAAATTCGAGTATTTATTACGAAGATTTCTCGTGCTTTCTGGCACTCGATGCATTTTACAAGATACTTTAACCAGAAATTGATGCAGATAAATTGATAGAGATGTGAATGTTGTAAAAACCTACCTCTGGTAGAAGACAACGTAATTTCCTTTTAATAAACATAGCGCTGAATGATACTGCCTTTTTATTATACATATCTGAATAGCGTCCTTTCTCAGCAAGATACTAACAAATAACACTTCCTACCATCATGCAATTCGATCTACGATTTCATTTGGTTTTGAATTTCGCGCAAAGCTACTCGAGGGCTATCTGCAATAACAGTCCAGAATTTATCAAGAGGAAAGGCAGCTAGTCGTCACCACCCACCGCCAACTCTTGGGTTACTCTTTTACCAACGAATAGTGGGATTGACCGTAACGTTATAGCGCCCCCACGGCTGAAAGGGCAAGCATATTTGGTGTGACGGGGATTCGAACCCGCGACTCTCGGATTACGAGTCGAGTGCCTTAACCATCTGGTCATGCCGAGCCTCGATCTACGAACTGTTTTAAAACTGTCAGAACAAAATTCTAGTTTAATGGTGATTGAAAACTTAAAAACATTTTCATATTCTAGCTGCAATAATATTTCTTTTTTTAATGCTTTTTTCATTCCAATGAATTTTGTGGATATTATTGAAATCGTTTTAATTCAAAACAAAGGAACAGTTCCAAGCGTGGACTACCAGTTAACATCCTGGTCTGTGTACAGAAGAGTCCATTTAGCAAATAAAAAATAAATCGTGCTTCATAGTTAAAATTCTTCGATGCGTCTTTTGTTCGAGGTTAAGCACTAAGCTTTTGAATGTGCTATTTATGCTCTGCCCACTACGGGTATCGAAACCCAGTTTCTAGCGTTTTAAGCCCGCAAATATACCGCTGTGCCACTGGGGAGAAGGGGCTTGGGCGCGTCATAAAAGTAACAGTAAAATCTCACAATACAATCAGAGTTGAGTAGCTCAAGAGTTGGCGGTGTGTGCTATTAACTAATTGTCATTCCTCTAATCTATCAAGTCAATAGTGGAAGCAACTAGCGCAGATAATGTTTAGAAGAAACGCGCGAATATCCTTAAACAAATATTGCGAATTTCTTTGGATTTTTCTTCTGTTAAGCAGAAAACCAAACAAGAGAATACCCGTGTTCTGATTGATGTAGGTATCGAAACCCAACTTTTAGCTTTAGTATCGCAAAGAATTTCTGCTGAGCCAAAAGGAGCAACAGAGAATAGCATTATACACATTTAGAAGTATAATAATAAAGAACGCTTTGCTGTTCCCCTCATGTAAGCACTGGGAGTTTCCAAGCAATTTTGATTTTTTGTAATAGTACTTTATCTTCTAAAGGACCCCCCGGCATGGGAAGGTTGATTAATACGTTCGATCCGTATCCAAGGGTCGCAGTGTAAGACTAGTCATCACCACCCACGGCCAACTCTGGGGCTACTCTTTTACCAACGAATAGTGGGATTGACCGTCACATTATAACGCCCCCAAGGCTGATAGGGCGAGCGTATTTGGCGCGACCGGGATGCGAACCCGCGACCCAGAGATTACGAGTCGCACGCCTTAACACGCTTGGCCATATTGGGTCCTATTTAAATGATTCAATGTGTCAAAAGATGTTGCTGTTTTTACAACGACAATTTTTTTTTCAATCATTATACTAAAAGTGTAAGTTGTGGAGAAGGGGAGAGGCAGCTGAAACCCTTTTTAAACACATCAAGGGAGCCTCAGATAAACAGATGTTGGAACCACTGCTCTAAGTACCCATGGGTTTTGGATTTCAGCCCTTAAATTGAAAGACTTTTCTACGTCCCTTTTTATACCGAGTCTATGGTTGTGCGGACAAATCGTCTGTGTTTTTTTTATCATATTTTTTTCTTCAATTCTGACTGAATTGAAACATTGCCAAGATATAAAAATCAATATTATTGAGTACCAATTACTTTTTAAGTAATCTAACATGATTATATTCGAAATAGTTCCATAAATGTCAAATTAAAACAAAAAGCGAAGAAAGGATGAGTTTTAACAAACCGTTGAGTTCTGAATGAGTGGAAGTTGAATATATTCCATGAGATCAAAAGGCCTAAGTAGAGATATTCGTGTTTGTGTGAGAGTCAAAATTATATAGCGCATTTACGTTAGTAACGTATACCACAATTTGGTAATCTGTAATAATCTCTTTATTACTCTTATATCCCATCCCTTAAGCAAGGAAAATTGTCTTCAGCAAAGTAATAATTCGCAAAATGGCCGACCAATCGATCGTTAGAGCCGAATTGGCAGTAATATGAAATTGTGATGTATACTGAAAACTGATGTTTGTCCCTAAAAGACATCTTAATGTAAAAGTTGTTCTAAACTAGAAATTCTTTAAAAGCATCTCGTTAAATGCAAACAGATAAAAACACACAGCAGTTCCCCACAGCGACTGTTGTAAGTGAACCAGTTAAGGTAATTTACGACAGTGAACTCTGTTTGTTTGTTTGTTTAATTTCGCGCAGAGCTACACGAGAACTATCTGTGCTAGCTGTCAGAGGGAAGGCAGCTAGTCATCACCACCCACCGCCAACTCTTGGACTACTCTTTTACCAAAGAGTAGTAGAATTGACTGTAACATTATAACGTTACCACTGCTGAAAGGGCGAGCATGTTTGGTGTAACAGGGATTCGAACCCGCGATTCTCGGATTATGAGTCCAGTGCCTTAACCACCTGGCCATGTCGGACCATACGAGTGGGTACACTATGACAAAAAAATAATTGTTTTTTTTTGTTTTTTGAATTTCGCGCAAAGCTACTCGAAGGCTATCTGCATTAGTCGTTCTTTATTTAGTAGTGTAAGACTAGAGGGAAGGCAGTTAGTCATCACCCCCCCTTTACCGCCAACTCTTGAACTACTCTTTTACCAACAAATAATAGAATTGACTGACTGGCACATTATAATGTCCCCATGGCTGAAAGGGCAAGCATTTTTGGTGTGAGGGGTAAGTAAACACTGAGCGCAGAATATGTTATTTGGTTGTTAAACTATTACTTTTTATATCCTTTCTCACATACCATTAAACTGAGATCCATTCACAAACACAATACTCTAGAATAACCCGGATGAGACTAGAACGAAAACATGGTATATAAAATATTGTACCTTATTAATATAATCATGCAAGCGCATACAATAAAAGAATCCACAAAGATTTCCCATTTTTTCCAAGGGAACGGTTTTCCATATAACTTAGAAATTCCACAAAACCTACACAAGTATAATAAGTATTTTTCCAGGCAGGTATTAGCTATCTTACGGACCTCAAAGTATTGCTCCAGAAATTTCCCAATATCTTCCTAACATATATTTCATACAAACTTTAAAAGAAACGTGAATGTATTCAGCTAATGTTTATCAAATTGGACTCTACCGAAAGACATGCCCACAAGTGGCTGTGCGGTAACTCCGGGGACGTATACTTCTGCACACCGAGTTTCGATACCTTTGATTGACGTAGCACAAATTACCCATTGTGTACCTCTGCTGTTTTGCACCTAACGAAACAATAACGGCATCCTGATATCACGCGCACCAATACGTCATATGCATTAACAGTATATTAAATCATGAATATATTCATTGTTCGCTTGTTCAGATCAGCCAGACGCCAACATTACTAGTCAAAAACCTTCCGCAGCAATCCTTTATAAGAATATGCGCACCAAGTAACCAAATACCGTGAAATGTGAAAGACTTATTTAATATAACCGAATTTATTGTTTCGTTTAATATTCTTTTGCTTATAAATTAGAGCAATGGCAAATGCACCATTCCAACCTCTCAACTTAGTAGTTATTGTCTTGAAATGTTGATTTGTAATTGTTTTTTGAAATAAACTATTAATCATTCTCGTTTCAATTCGTTTGCTCCTGGGTTCTGGTTGTGATTTTATATTTGATTGTTACGTCACAAAACCGAAAACAAATCTCGAAACGTTACGAGTGTTTTTGTTCTTTTTCATACGTATTCCAAAATACAGATATTCGTTGAAATTTATTTTGTAAATTAATACACATTTCCTACAAGTGAGGGCGTTTCGGCTGCATCTCTAACGAAAGCGGGAGAGAAAAAAGGTTCATTTGTGACTTAAAATGATTTCAATAATTAGGTTTAGCTTTTCAAAGAACTCATTTCTCTTCATAACCAGATTATAATATCCGCATTGTATCCGAGACACATGGAAGCATCCTAGTGTAGAATTATAGAACGTAACAAAATTAACTTTCGTCGTTTCTTCGATAAAATAAAAAGAAAACATTATTAATTCTTCAGCAAATTTCTAATGTAAAAAGATTTATCTTTTGATTTAATATAATCGTCTCGTTATTAATAAGTGTCAGTCCGGCTACTCGAACTCCAAACATGTTATTAATCAAAGTGCAGAAGAAGAAAATACAAAAAAAAAAAACAATGATGAAAAATATATCTTGTTAACGAATTTAAGAAATTTCATTCGTTTAAGATATATCTCTAGTAACACGTGTGCGCGTGCCAAAAAAAAATAATTGGATTCTCTGTCAGTTGGGGAATCCAATCCCGGATTTTAGTTCTGTTGTTGTTTTTGAATTAAGCACAAAGCTACACAATGGGCTATCTGTGTTCTGCCCACCACGGGTATCGAAACCCCGATTTTAGCGTGTAAGTCCGCAGACATAGCGCTGAGCCACTGGGGGGCCGTTTAGTTCTGTGAGTAGAATTACCACTATACCATCGAAGACTATCTCTAGTAAATATGGGATTAAGCAACCCTAAGTTGAAAACGTTTCTCAGACAAGAATAATGGGTTTAAATAGAAATACAAATAACCCGGGGCAAGGCCACATTTAAATGTTTTATTTAAAATTTATGAGCAAACACATCAGATAATCGTGAGCTGTCTTACCTGTTGGATTCACTTTTCTCAGAACCATAATTTATTCCTAACAAGGAAGTAAAAACAAAAACAACACACACACACGCACATCAAAATGTTTGTTTCTGAATTTTGCGCAAAGCTACACGAGGGCTATATGCGCTAGCCGTCCCTAATTTAGCAATGTAAGACTAGAGGGAAGGCAGCTAGTCATCACCACCCACCGCCAACTCTTGGGCTACTCTTTAACCAACGAATAGTGGGATTGACCGTCACATTATACACCCCCACGGCTGGGAGGGCGAGCATGTTTAGCGCGACCCTCAGATCACAAAGCGCACGCCTTAACGCACTAGGCCATGCCAGGCCTTCAGAAGTTTGTATAAGTGAACTTGAGTATTTCCATAAAATTATAAATAAATACAAAGAAAATTATAATATAATGATAATGTTATAAAAATATAATCAAACAGTTGTTGTTTTGAATCAAGCACAAAGCTGCATAATAAGCTATCTGTGCGCTGCCCACCACGGGTATCGAAACCCAGTTTTTAGCGTTGTAAGTCCGCAGACATACCGCTGAACCACTAGAGGGTTAATTAAACCGACTTCAATGGTGTGTCAAAACATTTAATTAAACTGTAAGTTAATAAATTATATTACGCTGCGTCTATTTTGTTGAATTTAACTCTGAAACCGTTTTAAATTACATTAGTAAGTGTGTTTAAAGCGTTGAAATTCCTATCATATTCCTACAAGGAAAACATTCAGCTTCATCGTGTTTTAATCAATAAACAAATATTAGAAAAAAACAGACGTTACTTCTGAAAAATATTACGCCACAATGAGGTCTGAATCACGTGATGTACCACTTGTTGGCCTTAACCTGACGTTGTCCTGTAATAACGCATTTCAAGTACAAATTAAAAATTTTAATGAGAAAAAATATCTCTAATATAGTGTGCATATCACTGCCTTATTGTAAAAATGTCCGCCTAAACCACTATTACATCTGCCATATCCCAACAGATCTGATGAGAGCTGATATTAACTACAAGGCCTAATACTGGACTGGATATAACATACATTGTCGACACATTATAGTGTTTCACTTTCCTTAATAAGTGTTTATGGCATACTTACCCAAAGCGTGGCTTCCACAACTAAAGTAAAACAGCAATGTCACGAGGAATGTGGTTTTCACAAGATGAATTCCACTAGACACAAAACGTATATTAGTGAGCATTCTGTTTAATTTGAGAAACTTCAAGCTTCTGCAAAGAGTTGGCGAAAATACTATCGTGCCTACCGGCGAATATGAAGTCATTTCTGTCAGACGTAAACAATTCATTTCACTTCGGCTACCTGGAAACCAACTAATTTAAACTGCGTTTGCACATTCACAATCACAGAACGTTTTGTAGCCTTGTCAGAAACTTTCGCTTATGACGAGGAATACGAATTTAACCTTAAAAATGGCACGAAAACGATTGCACGTATTTCTAAACACATTTGTAATCTTCCACGACAATTCATTCAAACGAGCATGTCTGAACGTTTTAGCGCCAAATCTGCACGTAAAAGGTAAAGCTTATTTCGACACAAAGTAATTCTCTTCACTTCGCTCGACAAAGGTACTAAGCCCGCCACTACCTCATACACAGTAGAAAGCTAGACTTCTAGTTCTAATCTAGCCTACAAGGTTGAAGTCTTCAAGCAACTTCCAGCTCGGTTGACTCACTCGTGTGGCGTTCCCGCATCTGCGCGCTGAGGAGTTTTACATATAATGAAGGTTTGGCCTTGTACGTATGTGTGTCTACCTTTATGAGTGTCCTTAAGGCCTTTCACAACAGCATATCAGTGTTAAAGTGTTGTAAGTAAGAAAAGTAACCGACGAAAAATCACAACCAACCGAGAATTCGGATCGTTGATCTCAAAAATTAGTAAATATTTATATCTCACGAGGTTTCTCGAACACAAACGTCACTGCCGTATATAGAACGTGCACGTCTATAAGTGACAGATTTGCGCACGCACTATTCACATGCTTTCTGCTTGGTGCTGCCACCTATGATAAAAATACCTAACACATTTTTTCGCGAGTGCAAGGACACATTCGAAAAAGGTATTTTAAAAAAGCAGAACGTCTGGCTAAATAAATGTCCATTATAAAACTTATTTTTGTAATAGCAATTTTAAAGACATGGAAACTTACCTCAAGATATTACAAAATAACACGTTGGATCATATAATCTTGTAACATAATCCAAAGTAATGTTTGTATCACGCGTTTCTCTTGAACATTAATGTGTAGAGCTGGGCTTTCTGGAATAGCAACTAACGTGAGAAACAAAACTACATCACCCTGTATATCTTACGATAGAGGAATAATACAGATTAAATCTCTTTGTGGTAATGGTTAGCTGCCTTCCCTCTATCTAGTCTCACACTGCTAAAATAGGGTTTGTTTGCTTTTTTTTAATTTCGCTCAAAGCTACACTTGCGGTATCTACGCTGGGTGTCCCTAATTTAGCAGAGTAAGACTAGAGGGAAGGCAGCTAGTCATTATCTCCCACCGCCAACTGTTGATCTACTCTTTTATTGACGAATAGTGGGATTGACTGTAATATTATAACGCCCCCACGCCTGAAAGAGCGAGCATGTTTGGTCTGACTTGGATGCCAAATTAGGGACGGCTAGCACAGATAGTCCTCATAAAGGTTTGCACGAAATTCATAACAAACTTTGTTACAAATACTCAACATATGTTTCACTTACGATTACAAAATAACTGACTTTGGAAAAATGAAAACCACGAGCCATAATTTTTTTTCTCAAAAATACACGATCGGTGTAATAAATTTTTGTTTAAACACTTTTGTTTCATTTGTCGTGCATCAAATAAATTTTCATTACGATAGAAATGGATGTCGAAAACTAAAGGTCAGTTGCGAACCCTTGAAAAAATGGCGCACCTTTATTCTTAGACGAAAGCCAAGCATTCTTTTATGGGCGAACTCATGACATTTTTGATGCATTTAAATTAAATTACACTGCGTGAAAAGGAAGAATAGCCTAGAAACCTTATCAGGAAATAATCATCTTCAAACCAGACGCACCTAGCAACCAACTGACGGACGATTTTCAGCATCGAAACCGATTAAAATACGACAGACAACTTATAAAGTTTGTATTATATAAAATCGACTTTACGTTTAATGTAAGCAAATAGAAATGAGGTTTGTACATAGTTAAAACAGCATAAAGAAATAATGTAAAGCAAAACATTTGGGTCCAATAGTGATGAGTGTAATATTTGCGTATATATTTTGTTGGTATAAAACAATGAACCTGACTTCACATAATACGTTATATAAATCGGGCAAAATTCTACGTTGAATAAATGAAACTGTTTTATGATTTTTTTTTATGTTTTAACGTTCCAGGAGGAAGTCACCGTACTTACAACACTAAAATCAGGGATTCGATTCCTCTCGGTCGGCTCAGCAGATGGCCCGATGTAGCTTTGCTATAGGATAACACACACTTGCACACTCGATGTTTTAGTAAATTTATCATACTGGTAACCAATAAATATTTTCCAGTTCAATCAGACGATTAGTTCTAGAACCTGTACAGTAAATTTAACAAAACATACGAGGACCAAATAAAAACTAAAATCGAATTTGACTCAAACGGATGTCATTAACTCGTTCATTAGACCGGTGTAAAACGTGCTTTTACAATGAAATAGAATTTCATAATGAATTAAATATATTCTATTTTAAAATCAGATAAAAATTACGTCATACGCAAGGCTTTTTCTCAAGGGGAAAACAAACAAACGCATTGGCCAATAAATATTCTGTTCGCCATTTGATAGTAAGAATTACAACTTTCTTTAAAATATACGGTAGGATTGTTGGAATTTCCAACATAAACAAGTTTCTGCTTCGTTTCATTGTTAGAAACAAAACTTATATGAATTATATGCATTGATAAGGATTTGTTTTGTGACAGAAAAAATAATGCGAAGAAAATCTCAATGAATTGAAAAAAAAACACACACACCAAAATTTGTTAAGCCAACTAAGGAGTAAACTCTCTGAAACGCTACTATGGATTCCTAGATGGCGCTTTAAGTTGCTTTGGATATTTGTTTAACAATAAAATAATATTTGCTTAAAACATGCGTGGAAATCGATTTTGTAACAAACTTAAAAGTTGCAGAACTATTAAAAGAAGATGTGATTTGTCCCTTTACAGGTAAAGTTTTTCACTGGATGAAAAATGTTTATAAAAATTGATATTTTTTTAGTAAATTGCTTGTAAAAAATTAATATCATCTACATTTGAAAATCAGACTATTTGAAAATATGCGTCTTAAGGAAAACTTAAAGTGTAACACTGATCGGTCATGGTTTTGTTCGTAGGATGGCGTGTTCTTTTTTCCAGCCGATAGGTACTTCGAAGTCACTATCTTACTGCAAATTTGAACTCAGCATTGCCTTAGCAAACAGAAGTCAAAGTGTGCAACGTAGTTTTCAATAGCAACACAGTTTTTTTAATTATGTATTGTTGTTGTTGTTTTGAATTAAGCACAAAGCTACACAATAGGCTATCTGTGCTCTGCCCACCACGGGTATCGAAACCCGGTTTTTAGCGTGTAAGTCCGCAGACATACCGCTGAGCCACTGGGGGGCTATTATTATTATTATAATACAAATTTCAGATATTAGTCTTAAGGAAACCATTTGAATAAGTTAATATATTGTGCTGTTAACACTCATACACCCTTAAAAACAAATTACATCAGAGGGCTTTTAACCTCAGGCACTTTTAGCTGTTTAAATAATCAAGTTTGTCTTCAACAGAAGAACCACTACTAACAACATGAATGACACTTGAAGCTTCTATCTATCTATTTAAAATAATCATCTATTCTGCAGCTTTAACTGGAAAATAGTGTGAAATAATTAAAAACAAACTGGCTAAAGCAATTGAAAGTACCGTACGTGTATTCTAAGTAGCAAACATTTCTTCCAAAAGACAGAAGTTGTACAATAAGTTATTTTTCATATGATAGAACGTGTCCAAAAGCTGTTACTTTAGAGTGTCCAAATACACATGTGGTCATTCAACTGCCAAAGTTTTTAAACGATATTATTTTGTTCACGCGGTTCTTAGTAATAATTATGTTGTACATAAAACCAACTAAATACATATATCAGGCACTTTCTATGTGAGGACGACTCTCCTTGTTCACCGAAATAGTATTTGAAATATTTTCTCAATACGTCATCAGAACATCACAATACCGGACAGTTTTTACTTTCACACCGACATCTGTGTAGTTACTGAATCATAAGTTCTGGGAACGTCCGCAAGATGTCAGAATCTATTGTTCTTCTCTCGTGGAGCATTCGCCTTTATAAGTATTATTAATTACTGGTAGTAATTAAACAAAAATCTCAATTCTAATTGAAACTATGTTATTATTACCCCTTTAAGTTAACTTTTATATGAGAATATGTAATTCTTTTAAAAAGCTCACGTACAGGGTGAAACAGGAATTGTCAGATTATAATAGAAAAATACAATTGGAATCTTATTGTATTTGGAAACTTTCTATATCAATTAAAACACCGTATTAAAACCGTGCAAGTAAGTAAAGAAAATTGTTTTTCCAAAATGAAAGTAATTATATGGATGGTAAACATCAATCCTTCAAAAACAAAGCAAACAAGATAGTAGAGATGGCATTTGGATCATCTATACGTAATAATACTGGAATTGTTGTTTGTTTTTTGAATTTCGCGCAAAGCTACTCGAGAGCTAGCTGCACAAGTCGTCTTTAATTTAGCAGTATAAGACTAGAGGAAAGGCAGCTAGTCATCACCACCCACCGCCAACTCTTGGGCTACTCTATTACCAACGAATAGTGGGATTGACCGTCACATTATAACGCCCCCACGGCTGAAAGAGCAAACATGTTTGGTGCGGCCGGGATTCGAACCCGAGATCCTCGGATTACGAATTGATCGCCTTAACACGCTTGGTGCCGGACCCAATACCTTGAGTAATTAACACAAAACAATATGTATATATGTACATAATAATAACTAAGGTACAAGTTGGGTTTAATTTATCCTATTATAGTCTGTTAACATTCTACTATTATTTATAATAATATAAGTGTCATTTTTAATGTCTTGTTTACATTGTTTATGAAGAATTGATGTTAGCCATCTCTACGTGTACTGCTTTTCTTGAAAATAATTTTCATTACTTTTATGTGTTTATGTTGCGTACCCACCATTTTTGGACATAATGTTTCATCTTTCAGTCATTATTTTTGCGTTTATTTTACGTGTTATAATACAATTACTATTTATATACAGTTCGTTTAACATGATGTCTTCCGTCCAATATTAATGAATCTCTTCTTAAATCTGTCTTCTCTCAGCCAATGAAAAATTAATTAATCATGATGTCTCATTGTTCTTCAAGAAGATAATGTTTTTGTTAATGTTTTAGCAGTATATCATCAAAGATGTAAGAAATGTATGTAGACATATACGCATATTATAACCATGATGTTTTGAGCCAAAACAAAATACGCTGCATTTAATAAACAAGCAACAAAACCCTAAGGTACAAGCTACAACGTGGGATTGTAAAATGTATCCTAGGTTTTGAAGGTGACTACGGAATAGAACCCACATTGCGGTGGGGATACACTGTCTACAAGTCTTAACCTCTAACTTGCTAGTCTCACCTAATCTGGGTCCTACTTTAAAATGCAGCATATTTTGTTTAATTTCAATGTGTTTTGTTTCGTCGGCTTATACAATATCGTTATAATATAATTAACCAGAGGCTAGGACTTACTGTTTCTAAGGCAGTCCTGCCTCATGACTTTTGTTTACTTAGTTAACTTCATTTGAATGTATTTATTCAATTTCATTATATGTAAATATATATATATATGTACCCGAACTTTCATGGACACATCGTGAGGTAAAGGTTGAAAATAAAATTAATAAATTAAACATGTATAACATAACTTAATTGGAATGTTAATTACACACCACTTCATTTCTGTAAGAAAATAACACTATTTTCATCGTAAAATAAACTGACCAGAACGCGAAAACAAATGATAACGCAAATAGCTGGAAATTGTAGTTATATAACTCTCTTTTTCGTAAGCCAAACATGCTCGTCCTTTCAGCCGTATAGGCGTTATAATATGAGAGTGAATCCCACTATTCGTTGGTAAAAGTGTAGCCCAAGAGTTGGTAGTGGGTGGTGATGACTAGCTGCTCTTCTTCTGGTCTTACACTGCTAAATTAGGGACAGCTGGCGCAGATACTCCTCGTGTCGCTTTGCGCGAAATTCCAAAGAAATCAAACAAAACTAAAACCCCTTTTTCGTAAACTAAAACCCAGCATATTTAAGCAGTGAGACCACCCAAACATACATGTTTTGTGAGACCATTTTATATACATGTAGATTGAGGCTGAGAAAGTGGTATCTTAGCACCAGAGATGGATATGGTGCCTGTATTAGTGGTATCGATTTAATACAGTTGTGAGTAATGTGAAAAAATAAACCATTCACTCATCTCGAATATCATGAGCTCATTTTCTGTACAATAACAAAATTAAATATATTTGTTACATCTTGTTTTCTTTTTGTTACTTTGTTTTTTGAATTTCGCGCAAAGTTACTCGAGGGACATCTGCGCTAGCCGTCCCTAATTTAGCAATGTAAGACTAGAGGGAAGGCAGTTAGTCATCACTACCCACCGCCAACTCTTGTGCTACTCTTTTACCAAAGAATAGTGGGAGTGACCGTCAAATATAACGCCCCCACAGCTGAAAGGGCGAGCATATCTGGTGCGACCGGGATTCGAGCCCGCGAATTTCTGATTACGAGTCGAACGCCTTAACACGCTTGGCCATGCCTGGCCCTTTCTTTTTGTTTGGTAAGGCTTAGACCACGTGAGAAAGTCACTAAATTAAACTAAATTATGCGTGTAATAACTTTCAAATTGTTTAATACTATGGATGATGTCTACGGTATTAAAGATTATGTGCCTATTAACTGTCTCTCTGAGGCTTCGAATAAATTAATCAATTTATATATAGGTTTAATGTTGTAATTTTCACGTGTGATCTCACAAAATTCTGTTGACAAATTACAAAACATATCTCAGCATACATTTCAAAAGTCGCACTTATATTTATGTGTTATGATGCTCTGTTAATAACACAATGTGTCAGTTATTAGATGTGATATAAATATCTCGGTATTAAATTATACTATATAACACAAATTATGTTCCTGGATAGCGTGTGCTATATCTGAATTTCTTATGTTGTAAAAGTACAGAAAATGACCATTATTCCCTTGAAACTTTGCTTTTGTGACCTGAATAATAAAATTTAGAAATTAAACTATTTTCTGTGTGGAAACGGACAAATTTGCACATTTTCACTTGCATTAGGTGTGAATAAAACAACATATGAATCAAGATTTACATGTATTTATACTAAAGTTATACAAAAATGAACACAAATGTTTAGAAGTGAGTAATATTTCGAGATTTGAGGCTGTAATGTAAATCAGTTTCACGTATCAGGCCCCAAATATAGTCTCCCATCATGTTTTCTTTATAGTCTCCTTGGTAACGGCGTTCAAAGACCAGTATATCTTGGTGGAAGCACTCGCCTTGCTCCTCTGAGTATGTTCCCATGTTCTTTTAAAATTTATCAAGATGATCGTCAAGAATGTGGACTTTTAGGGACATCCTGCAGCCCATTTTGCCGTAGTTCTTCACCAGAGCCTCAACCAGTTCTACATAATTTTCAGCCTTGTGATTGCCCAAAAAGTCCCGAACCACTGTGGCAAAGCTGCCCCAAGCTTTTTCTCCTTCCTACTGAACTTCTTGGGGAATTCTGTGTAATCCAGGATCTTCTTTATTTGTGGTCCAACGAAGACACCAGTTTTGACCTTTGCTTCAGACAGCTTAGAGAAGAAGTCTAGAAGGTACTTCAAGGCTGCAGAGTCCTTATCAAGAGCTGTGAAAAATTGTTTCATAAGACCCAGTTTTATGTGCAATGGTGGGAACAACACCTTCTGGAGGTCCACTTGTGACTCACACTTGACATTGTGCCTCCCCACAGAGAACTCAGTCCGTGTGGCCAGTATTTCCTGTTGTATTGCACTGCGGTGTACCTGCTGTCCCAAAGGCAAAGATAACAGGAAAACTTGGTAAAGCCTCCTTGGAGACCCATCAGGAATGCCATCATTTTGAAGTCTCTGATAACCTCCCAGCCATACTCATCATACTTCAAGGCTTCTAGCAAGGTCTTGACGCTGTTGTATTCCTCTTTGAGGTGCACCAAAAAATATTTAAATTTTAAAAGGTCTAAAATTTGTATAATGTAAAATATTACTATTCAAGCAAGCAAAAATTGTCCGTCTTACCTTCTTGAGTGTTTTTGCAATGCTCCCAGGTAAAATGAGGTGCCCAGGGTTTATTTTGATCCCCGACAGGCATGTCAAAATATGCCTTGCAGTCTTCACACATTTTAACATATGCTGTCAAGGAGTACTTTTTCGCTCTTATCTTGATAAATTGGCCACACACATAGCAGAAATCGTCTAGAGAATGCTTGCAGCTTCTTGATGTCATCTCTGATAAAATCAGATAGGTCTATACGTTCACTTAGGCAGCTGGAACTAAACTGAAGTGGTGAGTGGTGAGCCCCTGTATATATATTGCTGTTGAAAGTTCTAGAAAATTCTCGCAAGTTTTACGACATTTTAGAAAGTACTTAAAAATTCTTGTAAATTCGAAAAAAATTCTCTACTAGCTACTCAGAACTAAATCTACCTGTAATGTTCTGAAAAATGGGTAAATTTGAAAATTTAATTACCTAGGTGACAAAAGCAAAGTTTGAAGAGAATAATAGGTCATTTCCATTTACTTTGGACATAAGCAATTGGGAAATAACACTTTCTGTCCGGGAACAAGAAAAAGTAAACATTTTGTTACACAGTGTTGTAAAAACGTACGTTTCCCACAAACTGAGATCTGACGATGTATATGTATGCACATTAACATATTGATGAAAATAACCCTTGGTAATATGCTTTAAGTAAATAAACAAGTTTGATATTACTTACTTACCGATATCTTAATGTTACGTATTTATTCACTTTCAAAGATGGGATATTTTTTAGAAAGAAATATCATCTTTAATGTTGGGGGAAAAGAAAGTGTTATTATAGATCACTCTAAAAGTAAATAAAGCTACATAATTATTATTTTAAATTTACCTAATAAAACAGATGCCCGCCATAGCCATGCGTGTTAAGCCGTTCGACTCCTAATTCGAGGGTCGCAAAATTCAAAACAAACAAACAAACCATAAAATAGACAATAGAGATTTCTACTAATATATGTGTTCGAGTCTCAGTAACAACTGTAAGAAAAGAAGAACTGAGATACTGATCGCTGGTGGAAAAGCCGAAGGTTTAGGGACTTCCCTCACGATAATACGGGGTTTGATTTCCCGCGGTGGACACAGCAGATAACCAAATGTAGCTTTGCTCTAATGCTCTAAGACAATCAACCGACACTGCGGTTACCCTAGGAAATATGTGTGTGTGTGTGTCTGTGTCTGTGTTTGTGTATAAACATATATATGAATGAACACACTAAAAGCATTACCATTTCATCTTAACGGTAATAAGGTAGCAGTAATTCCAGCCATTAATACCTTATCTTTAGATCAGTAAAAGTTATTAGCATTATCTTATTTGTGCGACACACATTAATACGGAGAGGTGACAAACTATTTGGCCTGGCATGGCCAAGCGCGTTAAGGCGTGCACTCGTAATCCGAGGGTCGCGGGTTCGCGCCCGCGTCACACTAAAACATGCTCGCCCTCCCAGCCGTGGGGGTGTATAATGTGACGGTCAATCCCACTATTCGTTGGTAAAAGAGTAGCCCAAGAGTTAGCGGTGGGTGGTGATGACTAGCTGCCTTCCCTCTAGTCTCACACTGCTAAATTAGGGATGGCGAGCACAGATAGCCCTCGAGTAGCTTTGTGCGGAATTCCAAAACAAACAGACAAACTATTCATGCCTTCAGCTACATCTCCATAGATGTTTTATCTGTTCACCTTTTCTTTTCTCTTTGAATCCGGCATGGCCAAGCGCGTTAAGACGTGCGACTCGTAATCCAAGGGTCGCGGGTTCGAATCCCCGTCGCACTAAACATGTTCGCCCCTTTTAGCTGAGGGGGCGTTATAATGTTACGATCACTCCCACTATTCGTTGGTAAAAAAGTAGCCCAAGAGTTGGCGGTGGGTGATGATAACTAGCTGCCTATCCTCGTGTCTTACACTGCTAAATTAGGGACGGCTAGCGCAGATAGCTCTCGAGTATCTATGCGCGAAATTAAAAAACAAAACAAAAACTTTTCTATCTTAAGTTCTGCTTTAAGACATTACGTCTCCGATTTAAAGAGTAAAATTTCCGCTTCAGGGACCTCCTCTGTCGTTTCTTACAGTTGGTAACGTTAGAATAAACCTTAGAAATCACCAAACCAGAAATAAAAACAATAATGTGGAATTAATTTCGGTATTATGAAATTCATATAAGGAAATTTTTCCACATCGAAGACAAAGAAAGACTTTACTTGTAGAAATGACTATAAATAGAAAAAAAATGATATAATAAAAATACCTGATTTTTAAGTTTTCGATTGCGGCATTATTTTCTACGAAACGATTTGAGATTAAAAATCATTTTTTATTAAATTTATGATATAATACAACACATCTTTTTTTATTGGAACAAATACGAGAATGTTAAGTAATATATCATAATAGTATTAAAAACAGATCAAATCTTTTATTTCACAATTTGAGAAAACCTTGAATGTAAAAAAAATGTATCATGTTTTTAATAACATAATAATAATAATAACAACGTAATAATAATAATATCATAATAATAATATTAACATGATAACAAAAATAACAACATAATAATATTAACATGATAAGAAAAATAACAACATAATAATAACAATAACAATAACAACATAATAATAATAATAACAATAACAACATAATAATAATAATAACAATAACAACATAATAATAATAATAACAATAACAACATAATAATAATAATAACAATAACAACATATAATAATAATAACAATAACAACATAATAATAATAATAACAACATAATAATAATAACAATAACAACATAATAATAATAATAACAACATAATAATAATAACAATAACAACATAATAATAATAATAACAATAACAACATAATATAATATAATAAAAAACATAACAACATATAATAATAATAATAACAATAACAACAACATAATAATAATAATAAATAACACATAATAATAATAACAACACATAATAATAAAATAACAACATAATAATAATAATAACAATAACACAAATAATAATAATAATAATACAACATAATAATAATACAATAACAACATAATAATAATAATAATATAATAATAACAACATAATAATAATAACAATAACAACATAATAATAATAATAACAACATAATAATAATAACAATAACAACATAATAATAATAATAACAATAACAACATAATAATAATAATAATAACAATAACAACATAATAATAATAATAATAATAACAACATAATAATAATAACAATAACAACATAATAATAATAATAATAACAATAACAACATAATAATAATAATAATAATAACAACATAATAATAATAACAATAACAACATAATAATAATAATAATAATGATGTATTTTTCTGTAACAGTTGATATTTTGTTTAACATGCACTGAAATTTTTTACATGAATGCGTTCGTGGATGTTTTCTTACACTGAAAGCACATCGGGCTACCTGTTGAGTTCACCGAAGGGAATCGAGCCCCTGATTTTTGTGACTTTTTTCGTACATTTTATGTACGTAATATAAGGAATATATACCAACATATAAGTATTTAGTATCTGATATTTATGAAAGCATTTTTATAAACAAAATATATTACCCCGCTGATACAGTGGTATTTCTATGGATTTACAACGCTAAAATCAAGGGGTTCGATTCCCCTCGGTGGGCTCAGCAGATAGACCAATGTGGCTTTGTTACAAAAAACACACACACTCAATACAAATTTATTTGAAATGCAAAAATTATATATATATATATATATATATGTAAGAAAAAAACAGTTTTGCATGCGGAAACAAACAGTACTTTGATCGCAAAATGTAAAGATGACCATTAGAAAGCAACAAAACTTTGTTCTCAGTTTGATGAAATAAAAACATTTCTAGTGTACCGTCGCCATTATTGTCGGTGTGTTTAGAATTAAACACAAAGCTACACATTAGTCTATCTGCGTTCTACCCACTAAGAGTTTCGAAACCTGGTTTCCGACGATGCCACTAGGGGGAAGTTATGGTTGGAACACGTGCAGTATTCAACACGTAAGATCTACAAGTAAAATATGTTCATTCTGAAGTAGTTAAAGATGCGCTGGAGCGATATTACGTGTAAAGGATGAATTACAAGTTGTTGTTTTTTTGTTTTTTTTACGTGCAAAGTTATTCGAGTGCTATCTCCGCTAACCGTCCCTAATTTTGCACTGTAAGACTAGCGGGAAGGCAGCTAGTTTTCAGCATTCACCTTCAACTCTTTGACGCTACTCTTTTACCAACGAAAAGTGGGATTGACCGTAACATTATAATTTCCGCCGTGCTGAAAGGGCGAGCATGTTTGGTGCGACGGGGATTCAAACACGCGACCCTTAAATTACGCGTCGAACGCATAAACCCAGGTGGCCATGCCGGGCCTTTTAACTACTATGGAAAATAAACGAAAAAAAAGACTTTTGTTATGAGATAAACCACTGAACGTCAAAGAGTTGCTGGGGTAGATATTGGCCACTCCTAAAAGCAACTGACTAGTTTTACATTTAGTGCCGAAATAAATAATAAAAAAAGAAAGTTATCATTATCAAATACAATTAATACATTATTCACACAATAAACATGATTATTGAAATCTTAGAATAAAAATTCTGTTCAGATTAGGAAATGTAATTCAATGTTCTTTTATAAAACGCCCGCCGTTACTCTTTGAAGACTCAGCATTGCCACGTGTGTTAAAGCACTCGACTCGTAATCTGAGGGTTGCGGGTTCGAATCCCGGCCGCTCCAAATATGCTAGCCCTTTCAACCGGTCAATTCCACTATTCATTGGTAAAAGAGTAGCCCAAGAGTTGGCGAATGAGTAGCTGCCTTCCCTCTAGTCTTACACTGCTAAATTAGGGACGACTAGGGCAGATAGGACTCACGTAGCTTTGCGCGAAATTCAAATCAATACTCTTTTAAACATTTGTTTGTTGTTAAACACGTTGGTGCGAAAAGAGCTATTTGTTCTGTGCTCACCACAAGTATCGAAACCCAATTTTCACAAACGTACCGCTGTGCCACTGGTGGGCATTCTCCTGAATAATAATGTGTTTCGACTATATTTGAAATTACGTAAAAATAAAATTGGTACATAATATTTATTGTTGTGCGCAAAACAGCACGAATTGTATCTGTATGGATTTTACTTCGTAAACAAAATTTATCTAAAGCACAGACCATACGACGCTTTCTGCAACTCGTTGTCCAATTAGGACAATAAATCCAGTTTTAGTAAAATATGGCTGATTAAATTTCTTGTTGTTGTTATGTTTGAACTGCCATCATTTCCAATACCTCACTCTTCTGGTTGTATTAACAACATGGATATCCTTCGGGTTATATTAACCACATGGTATAACAAAAGCAAGAGAAAATAAATAAATAATAGATGGTCTAAGATTGACCTCGCTATCCTTGTTGCAGTAGAAACAGCAGCGATGGACAACAGTTAAAGGAAGTAAGAGTCCTGGAACAGTATTCTTATAACGATATTTACTCCTCAACATATGATAGTTTTCTTGTTTTTAAATTTTCGTTTCATTTTAGATTGAATGCAATAAATAGTTCTAGTTTTTAAATAGCCCGGCAGAGCCAGATCGTTAAGGCTTTCGACTCGTAATCTGAGGATCGCGGGTTCGAATCACCGTTTTACCAAACATGCTCATTCATTCGGCTGTGGGCGCGTTATAATGCGAGAGTTAATCACACTATTCGTTGGTGAAAGAGTGAGCCAGGAGCGGGTGGTGATGGCTAGCTTCCTTCCCTCTCTCCTTTCGCTGCTAAATTAGGGACGGCTAGCGCAAATAGCCCTCGTGTAGCTTTGCGCAAAATTCATACAAACTGGTTTAGCTAATGTTAAATCTACAGTTACTTGTCGTAAGATTGTGTTAGGTCTCAGACAAAGATATCAGAAAGAAGAGGTTTTTCAAGCGGTGTGTAAGTTAAGAATTTGATTGAAGTTTCTTCAAGCGCGAGATTTGTGATAATTGTGTTGATTAAAGACAAATATCCACAGATATTTACCTAAACAACAATAATCGGCTAATTTATTTACTTTCATTTTATAAATTGCCCCCCAGTGGCTCAGCGGTATGTCTGCGGACTTACACGCTAAAATTCGGGTTTCGATACCCGTGGTGGGCAGAGCACAGATAGCCCATTGTGTAGCTTTGTGCTTAATTCAAAAACAAACAAAAATTTATAAGTGTGTGTGTGTTTTTCGTGTAGCAAAGCCACAAAAGGCTATCTGCTCAGCCCACCGAGGGGAATCGAACCCCTGATTTTAGCGTTGTAAATCCAATTCATTTTATAAAGAAACAATAAATACAACTATTAACAAAACCTTTTAACAGACTTGAGGCCCTGACAAACCACTCTTTACGTCTGTTTTTCATGTCTGTTTTTTATATGACTCTTGCATCAAATTGTTATAAATTTTGTGCGTAGTGACTCATTATTTTCTCGAAATGATGTCTCTTCGCACTCGAATTAGTGTGCGAACTGAGTGAACAATAAATAAGCAGGCTGTACCTGTCACCATCAGTAGTCTAGCATAAGAAGAGGATAAATCGGTTAAATGTGACTTCTTTCAGTGAAGGAGCTAATTTAGTTTGAAATTCGATAAAGTTTATTTGTTTGTTTTGGAATTTCGCACAAAGCTACTCGAGAGCTATCTGTGCTAGACGTCCCTAATTTTGCAGTGTAAGACAAGAGGGAAGGCAGCTAGTCATCACCACCCACCGCCAACTCTTGGGCTACATTTTTACCAAAGAAAAGTGGGATTGACGGTCACTTTATAACGCCCCCACGGCTGGGAAGGCGAGCATGCTTGACGCGACCCTCGGATTACGAGTCGCACGCCTTACGCGCTTGGCCATGCCGGGCCATTCGATAAAGTTTGGTTTGTTACGAATTTCGCTGCAAAGCTAAACGAGGGCTATCTGCACTAGCCGTCCCTATTTTATAAGCGAAAGACTAAAGAGAATACAGCTATTCATTAAAACTCACCACCAAATCTTGGGCTACTATTATGTCAACGAATAGTGGGATTGACCGTAAATTTATAACGCTCTCACGGCTGAAAGGGCGAGCATGTCTGACGCGATGCGGATCAATATTCACGACTCTCAGATTACGAGTCGAACACCTTAACCCTCCGGCCATGCTAGGGTAAAGAAAATAAACAGAAATGTCTTGTCTCAAATAGAAAAGTTGGAATTTTTGTTGAGGATCAATGAATAGTCATGTCTTCCTGTAAACAAGGGCCATGGTATGGCCTAGTGGTTAAGGCATTTGACTCGTGACTCTCAGGTTACGGGTTCGAATCCCTGTCACACCAAACATGCTTGCCCTTTCAACCGTGGGGAAGTGACGGTCAATCCCACTATTCGTTGAAAAAAGAGTAGCTAGCCAAATAATTGGCAGTAGGTAGAGATGACTAGCTGCCTAAATTACGGACGCCTAGCGCAGATAGCTCTAGTGTAGCTTTGTGCGAAACATGAAAAAAAACAAAATCAAACAAAACCAAACAAAACCTGTGAACAATATTCTCAGACAGAACGTAATAGAAGAATGATAAAAGAGAAAGAAACTTAAGACAGAGTAGTGAATAAGAACACATGTGGAGTTTACAGACACGTTTTGGCTATAGTGTACGAAGTGTCGGATTTAGGTTCACGTCCCGTTACCACCAGAAAAAAAATGCACTTCTCATTTTTGGACTACTTTACGTAAGAACGATGGCGAAATTTCGGTATTGTGGCTGATAAGAGTGTCTCAACAGTTCGCGGTGGGTGTTGTTGACCAGTTGTTCTTTTAGGAATGGCTAACCAAGGTACCTTTTGTGGAACTTTGCCCAAAATTCAACTAACCAAGGAAACGAAATATTCAATATTACGGAGTTCAAAAAGACACCTGAGGCTTGAAACCATCCATTTGTAAAGCTGCTGAACAAGTAAACAAAACAAACGTAGGAAAAATACGAAATTGTTAGTAATCTCCATGGTGGCCAAGATGACCATCACTGTGGCGTGACCAGACGGGAAGAATGGGTATTTTCTCGAAAACCCGAATACAAGAGTGAACTACAATGTTAACAAACTAAGCAGTCACTGCTTATTCAAGCAGGGTGAAAACGCGTTCAAAAGTAATCTTCAGATACGAATAGATTCCCTGAAAATTAGTGAAGGAAAAATTATTTTATTACATCTTAGCTGTTAAATAAATTAATATTTCAAACTTGATCGGGCTAGTAAATATCCAATTGAGAATAAGTGGCTTTCAGTACATAAATCCAGTTTCCTAATTAGCACAGAAAAAAAATCTTGGATTCTAACTTAGTTAAATAAAATTCTTCCTGAACGAAATTAGCCAAGGATCAGGACAACTAGCTGTGAGAAACTAAATGCACTCGTGGCTTAGGTTGTTGTTTTTTGTGTATCTACAATTTTATATGTACCACAAAAATGTCTGTGCAGGTCTGCACAATATGCGAGCAGACAGTAACGCGAAAGGACACTTTCTGAAATGCTCAAAATCTAGGTAAAAGGAAATGAAGGCCATCAAGCAGTTTTACTTGTAACAGTTTTGAAGCCTGATAACAGATGGCAAATGTTCTGAGTTGGCCTTGAACGAGTGTTTGAGGTTCTAGCGAAATATTTACCGAGATTGACATCCTTGCATATTGGTGCGGCATGACTTGTCAAGGATGTTTTTTAATATATCTTTCCTGCTCAACGTGAATATATTATTATTTTTTTATTATTCTCTGCTGGTTTCTAAATCTCAAAATGTTCTAGTTTATTATCAAGGGAATAAGTTTTTTTTTGATACTCTAATTTTAAATTATCCTTGGATTTCCTTTCGGTTATATGGATAAACGAAGAACAAATTCAGTCGAAAAAAGACAAACGGACCGTGGGGCTCAACTCAAAGAAACTCATATATTACTCTTTCGGAGTTTTACTTACTTAGTTTAAATTTAAGCTATTTTCTTTTGAACAAAATCAGTTACTTATGATGCAAATTAGATGAGACAGAACATTTTATGTTTCCAAAATGAGCACAACATTATGTTATTACAAGCATAACTTACATCAGTAAGGTGCGTCTAAGCGAAGTAAATTATTCTTTCATAAAGATTCTTTCTGCAGAACTTTTGATTTTAAATAGAAAAGTTAAGGAATTTAAGTTATCACAGCTAAATAGAACGTGCTAAGAAAATGAGGTTCAGAAACGTGTAAGTGGTGAAGAAATGGTTGGCTGGTTTTTGAATTTCGCGCAAAGCTACACGAGGACTGTCTGCGCTAGTGCCGCCTAATTTACCACTGTAAGACTAGAGTGAAGGCAGCTAGTAATCACCATCCACCGCCAACTCTTGGGCTACTCTTTCACCAACGAATAGTGGGATTGACTGTCACATTGTAACGCCCCCACGGCTGAAAGGGTGAGAATGTTTAGGTGTGACAGGGTTTACAACCTGCGACCCTCAGATTACGAGTCGAGTGCCTACCCTCTAGTCTTACACTGCTAAATTAGGAACGGGTAGCACAGATAGCCCTCGAGTAGTTTTGCGCAAAATCGAAACAAACCAAATTTTGGGGTTGATCATGTTAAAATATTAACAATGACACACACACACACACACAGTTCTGTAGAAACCGTAGTTCGATCGTGTTTAAATATTAATAATTATCTACGTAAAATTTTGTTCTGTAGACATCTTGGGTTTGATCGTGTGAAAATATGAATACTGACCAACTCACAGCTACGCATAACTGTCAACGCTGACGTTCTTTGATTGGTGTCTGTTTTATTTCAGATTTTATTTGGAGATTTTGAATTAATGATATAAACAAATCTGTATGGATTAATTATCTTAAGTACATTGCTGGTTGAATATGTCCAGGGTGTTCCAAAAATTCACTGTGCAGTTTTGTAATCACATGTTTATTCAGTCTATTTCAAGCCAGCAACTGATGGCGGTGTTTAGAAACAAAATAAGAAGGATCCAGGCCTGTATTGATGCCAACGGGGGTCACTTTCAACATTGTTTATAATTGTCATTCATATTTACCTCCTGTATTCTGTATTGAAACATGTCTGTATAATTTATATACTTTAGATCGTTGTTCTGGGAAATTGTATTTTAACTCTGCTGTGATACTGTCGTCTATCATCTGTGACACATATAGAGTTAGATTCATAAGATCAACTGTAACACAAACGTGTGTTAATATACATAAACGTAATGCCAAAATTATGTGTTTATGCGTTATTCGTCACAAAGCTACACTAAGAACTGTGCGTGCTGTGCCAACTGTAATTGTCAAGACCTGATTCTTAGCGCGATAAGCCCTCAGCCATGTCGCTGGTAAGTCATCGGAAAGCTTGATTGTTTTTTTGAATATCGCTCAAAGTTACACGAAGGCTATCCGCGCTAATTGTTTCTAATTTAGACGTGTAAGACTAGAGGGAAGGCAACTAGTCATCATCACCCACCGCCAACACTTGGTCTACTCTTAAACCAACTAATAATGGAATTGATCAAAAAATAATAACGTCCCCAAGGCTGAAAGGGTGAGCATGTTTTGGTGAGACGGAGATTCGAACCTTCGACCCTTAGATTACAAGTAGAGCGCCCTAACCACCTAGCCTCTTCGGAAAGCACATCGCAGTAGCAAAAACGGATTTTATCCTTTTTTTTAACTTGATAAAAGAGATTTAGACCCGGCGTGGCCAAGTGTGTTAAGGCGTTTGACTCGTAATCCCGGTCGCATAAAACATGCTCGCTCCCTCCCAGCCGTGGGGGCGTTACAACGTGACAGTGAATTCCACTATTCTTTGGTAAAAGAGTAGTCCAAAAGTTGGCGGTGGGTGGTGATGAGTAGCTGCCTTCCCTTTAGTCTTCCACTGCTAGCGCAGACATCCCTTATGTTGCTTTGCGCGAAATTCAAACAAACAAACAAGAAGAGATTTATTTACTCATGTATTTGTCAGTTTAGTTGAGTTAGTTCTAAAAAAAAAAGATATATTATAGGAATATTTCTGGTTCTTAGATGGAAGCCTCTATTTAAGTTCGTATTTTGATATCTGGATTACACATTTATTCAAAATATATTTAAAAGCCTTATCATTATTTCGGTTCAAACAACACTTTCAAGACGTGCGCATTCTCGTGCGTGTGGTCGGGCGCGCATTTCTTATGACTGCGAGAGAGACATATATATCCCAAGTAGTCTTATTTTATATCCAATATCTATGAAAGCTGAACGCGGAGAAGTATGAACTGCTTTTCGTTATGCAGTTCTATTGTATTTGATGTTTGAGCTTTTGGCTACGCAATATTACTAACTTTTGGCCCAGTGCTGTAACTAACATCGTTTTGAATAACTCACTGACAACCACAGAGACATAATTCATATGCGAACCAGCTTTAGAAAGTCTAAAAAAAACATTATTAGAATAGTTTAATAAATCACGTAAATGAGGAATCCGTTTCGCTACCTCTCCAGCTGTATAATAAATTATCTTTTCTATTTAAATTGAACCGACTAAACTGTGTCAATAAACGGAATGTCAAATGGTTTCAAGATCTTATATATGATTAAAATTGTGACATAAATATATGCGTAGAAACTAAAGAAATGAACGTATTACATTTGCGCAAAGTGGAAATTTGCCTGTTACATATGCATATGTGCGAGTTCTAAAATATTCAGTGATTCACAGAATGAACGTATATTTTTTCCAAATTGCACCTGAGAGTGCATTTGTCAAAGTGACAAAAAGTTACTGTTTGCTTGTTTTGAACTTTGCGCAAAGCCACACGACGGTTATCTGCGCTAGTCGTCCCTAATTTAGCAGTGTAAAACTAGAGGAGAGGTAGCTAGTCATCGCCACCCGACGCCAACTCTTGAGTTACTCTTTTGCCAACGAATAGTGGGGTTTACCGTCACTTTGTAATGCTCCCACGGCTGACAGGTCAAGCGTGTTTGGTGCAACGGGGATTCGAGCCCGCGACCCTCAGATTGCGAGTCGAGCGCCTTAACCACCTGGCCATGCCGAACCATAAAAAGTAAAAAATGCACTTTTCGGAATAACGTAAACAGAAAGTTCTAGGGGCTGAATGATTCCATGGCGTAGTAGTAAGACTGAAATATTCTGAAGCTTAAATATGAGGTTCGATCCATGCCACACAGAACACATTACACGTTCTCTATTGTGAAGTTTTGGAGATAAAACAACAACTTAGAAGTAGGTAAATTATATTTTAAAGTTATAGAAGTTAGAGAAATATTTGTTTTTGTTGTTCCTTCTTCATGTACCTTGTAACTTTCTTTCCATGTCTATATATCATTTTGTTTATAAACTGGAAACGACACTTTTGGGGACGATAACGTATAAACAGGTCGTATGCTATGGGTATCGCACGCAAAGATCTTTATGTCTGGGAATACCTTGGAAAAGTTTCAGGAGTTTGTAAACGCTTTCACAAAATTTTAAACGAATTTGGTACAGTTTCTTAAATTTAAATATGTTTTTCTCTTGTTCTGTTAATTTATTATTCATTAACTGAATGCTCATTTGTTGTTAAGGTACAAAACTGTACACACCGCGGGTATCGAAATCCGATTTTTAACGATATAAGCTCTCGGGATTTCCGGTAAGTCACTGAAGAGACATTACTAAATCTATGAAATCTGACTTCAGCTATCTAAATACTACAGTGCACTAACGCAGCATTAGTGGAAATTATTTGTTAGAATTGTCAGTCGTTTGTGAACGTCTTACCAACATAGTAACATTCGGTCTCCTACTCTGATAAGGCCTGGCATGGCCGAGCGCGTTAAGGCGTGCACTCGTCATCCGAGGTTCGCGGGTTCGCGCCCGCGTCGCGCTAAAACATGCTCGCCCTCCCAGCCGTGGGGGTGTATAATGTGACGGTCAATCCCACTATTCGTTGGTTAAAGAGTAGCCCAAGAGTTGGCGGTGGGTGGTGATGACTAGCTGCCTTCCCTCTAGTCTTACACTGCTAAATTAGGGACGGCTAGCACAGATAGCCCTCGAGTAGCTTTGTGCGAAATTCCAAAAAACAAACAAAACAAAACAAACCTACTCTGATAAAACGCGGCCCGGTATGGACAGGTGGTTAGGGAGCTCGACTCGTAATCTGAGAGTCGTAGGTTAGAATCTCCATCACACCAAACATTCTCGCCTTTTCAGCCGTGGGGACGATATAATGTGTGGTCAATCCCAAAGGGTGGCCCAAAAGTTGGCGGCTGGTGGTGATGACTAGCTGACTTTCTTCTAGATTTACACTGCTAAATTAAGGACGGCGAACTTCAAAAACAAACAAACAAACGAGCATAACTTTCATTCACCATGGTAACACCGAATGAAACATTCCTACTTGTTCTAAAAACCGAAATCTTATGTTATATGTAGAGCTGTGAGCAGACAATGCTATATCACTTAGTTTAGTAGAAAGACAGTGTTAGTTTTAAAGACACGTAGTGTAACGACATTTAAGACGAAAATTGTCAGTAAAAATTGCGATCACTAATAAGATTTTAACTCTAGATCAAGATGTGATATTTAATGTCGATCCATTTTCTTAAAATCGCCAAACAAATACATTGTTTGTTTATTTGTAGCTAAGCACAAAGCTATAATCTAAGCTGTCTGTGCTCTGCTCACCACGGATATCGAAACCAGTTTCTAGCAGTGTAGGTCCGCAGACATACCGTTCTGTCACTTGGGGATGTTGTTGTTGTTGCTGTTTTTGAATTAAGCACAAAGCTACACAATGGTCTATCTGTGCTCTGCCCACCACGGGTATCAAAACCCGGATTTAAGCGTGTAAGTCCGCGGACATACCGCTGAGCCACTGGGGGGCCACTAGGGGATGTAAAAATAAATATATATTAATAGTGTCGTCATGTGCAAATGATTACCCGTTTAAATCAAAACCAGATTAACTATACGTAAAAAGATGCAAACATTACCTTTGTATTCATTGTCTCTTATTAATTCAGCCCGTCATGGCCAGGTGGGTTAAGGCACTCGATCACGGGTTCGAATCCTCCTCGCACCAAACATGCTCACCCTTTCATCTGTGGTGGCGTCAATTTGTAACAAAAATATCATTGTGTTCAGTAATTGTATTGGGTATTTGACTGGAAATGAATACACATGTATTTGAAAAGAAAATTATTTCAATTATTTGTAAAAGAAAAGTAAAGACATTTCTGTATAGATACTTATTAACTGACATTAATATCATAAACTGAATATTATATATTTCTGATATTAATACCAGACAAACAAATGTTCGATTAACCGTGAAAGAAAATAAACAGAGTTAAAATGAATGTTTCTGAAATAACGGTGGACAGATGACAAAAAAACAAAACATAATAAAAACGTTTTCCGTACTGCAAAGCGGATTTTTGCGTAGGTTATATAAGATTTTTTTGTGTAATACGTGTTAAATAAATTTACTCTTAGAGAAGAGTTCGTTGCGAAACCAAATGAGTGCCACTCTATGTAAGTCCTACTTCAAGGACTTGTCAAACAACTACCAAGGTACTCCACTTCTGTTCTTCATTCATGAAACCGGATTTGACAATATCTGATCACAAGTAGTTATCACGTGTCAGGCTTTAACCTCTCTGTTTATGTGATGAACACGAGAAAGCCTTTACTGGTGTTCTCTTTAACTCTGGCTTTACACAACAGAAGCCACATCTTGCTAAACTGAAAGTACTTATTGAGTTAAAACACACAGGACCAACTATTGCTTCTGACAGAACTGAGAAAACCGAACTCTTAACCCAGAAAGAACTTTCGTTTCGTTCTTTTGTACATTGTCCGTGTCGTTCATGCTTTAATAAAGTTAAAGCAAATCCCCTGTTTGTTCAAATCTCAACTTAAAACAACAACTGAAAAGTACACTAACTTTACGACGTACTTAAGACTAGAAGTACTGTTTGTTATCCTTTCAGTTGAAGTTTTGCTAAGAGCTCCGGGAGATAAAAATTTGAAGTATTGTTTCTGAAACGCTCAGAAAATGGGTGATTCAAATTGAAGTATCAGTTCTATCCAAATCTTTATCAACACCGAAACGTTCAGAAAGTGAGCCATTAAAACTGAAGTGCCATTCCCATCTAAATCAAAACGTTCATAAAGTTGGTTATTACAATTGAAGTGTCATTCGTATCTAAATCCTTTTCAAGACTAAAATGCTCACAAAGTGGGTCATTAAAATTGAAATATCATTTCTATCTAAATCCCTTTCAAGGCCGAAGCGCGCAGAAAATGGGTCATTATCATGATCAATTGAAAATGTTTTGTGCAATGTATTTATTTTTATAGTGTACATCTTTCAAAATCATTAATATACAGCGTGCTGAATTGTGATTGTAAAGTATTTACTTTCATACATTTATTTTAATATCTGAGTTAGTTTCGGTTGGATATGTATTGTGCAAGTCCCGCCTGTTTTCTAAATTTGTAGAAGATTCTCGGAGTAAGAACCAACAATATACATTTCGCGAAAACACTAGCGTGTCTGCAAATATTGTTGAACTTTTGAGAATCGTGTCTAATTGGTATAAAAACTAGTCGATGTAAAATCAATATAATTTAAGCCTCGAAAGCTATAATTGTGACTAATGCTCATTGATTAAAAAACTACAGGATTTGTCCAGGAAGGTTATAGATTTTAATCAGTACAAATCGTTCAACTTCAATGAATTAACTTTACACGTTAGCAATCCTGAGAGAACATTTAATATATTCTTCTGTAAAATGTCAGCTAAAAAGCGACCTGAGGTCAGCCAAGCTAGCTAGCTTAAGCGAAGTGTAACAGTATCAATTTCGAATTAATCTGATCGTAGTGGGCCTGGACTGTAGATGAAATATTCAGTTCTATACCAGACAGAAGGCTCAGTATAGTTTCTAAGTTTGTAAAACTCTTGTATGTACACCAATATTTGTAATAAGTGTTACTAAAAACCGTTTTTATAAATTGTATTGTTGTTTGTATATTAAAATATATTTGTGTTAAGAACCAGAACTGGGTTTATTAAAATTGTTGGCAAATATCATAAATGCGATAGATATATATACATTCCATGAACTTCGAAACTAATATTAAAATTTCCAGCTATTTGAAAACGTAACGTACGCAAAACAACGAATCGGAGACTCGTCCGAGATAAATTATAAAACGTACGTGGTATAGAAAAAAAAATTATGTTAGCATTATTTTTGTTTAATAAATTATTTTTTCCATGTGTATTTAACAATAAACGCACATGACTAAAATTTGGGTTAAAAAAATGAAAACTGAACACGCTCTAAAAATTACCGTTTCGGACCTATCGGAATGTTTCCAAGTAGGGCAGCTATAAGTTTATGAAGTTACAACCCAAAAATCAGGTGTTCGACACAGTAAACAGTAGATCGTGGCTTCACTATAAGATACACACACACACATTTATTGGTAAATCTCTATTATTTTTAAGAAGTATAAATGTTTAATTTTGGATTGCTGTTAAATTAAGACATCTTGAGGGAAACTAAATATTTTACATTGATAATCTAACTATATTCTCTCATGATCCTCCAATATCAGATTTTTCTGATAAAACCGTAATATATTTGAAATCTCAGGAGAATAGCAGTGGTGGTGCAGCATGTTAACGTTTCCTGAATTTGTTTGTTTGGAAGTAAGTGCAAAGCTATACAATGGGCTATCTGTGCTCTGCCCACCAGGGGTATCGAATCCCGATTTGTAGCGGTGTGAGTTCGCAGACATGCCTCTGGGCCACTGGGTGGGAGCTTCTAGAAATAGTTTCGATTTTAAATGCTATCCTTTCTTTCGATGATCCATTTTAATTGTATTTTCACGTAACATTTTGATTATATCCATGATTTATCAAAATATTTTAGATTTTCAAAGTCTAATACCTTAATAACATTTATGAATTTCACAATTCTATTAGATGTGTGTTAATCGACTTGTATTCTTCGACCTTGCTAATGTCTTTCAAAATTCGACGTCAGATAAATGTTTTGTTTTTGAATTTTGCGCAAAGCTACTCGAGGGTTATCTGCGCTAGCCGTCCCTAATTTAGTAGTGTAAGACCAGAGGGAAGGCAGCTAGTTATCACTACCCACCGTCAACTCTTGGGCTACTCTTTTATCATAGAATAGTGTTATTGGCCGTCACATTATAATGCCACCACAGATGAAAGGGCGAGTATGTTTGGTGCGACGGGGATTCGAACCCGCGACCCTCAGATTACGAGTCGAATGCCTTAACCCACCTGGCCATGGCGGTCCCGTCAGATAAATAAAGATAGAAATTATAATTATAGTCTTCTACTAATGATTTCAAATATTCTGAAGTAAACGTTTTATTTTACAAATTAACAAAATTGAATTATACCGCATCTAAAGATGCAGTTACACATCCATATTAGCATGGCACATATGTACGAATACATATACATATATATGTGTGTGTATGTGTGTGTGTGTGTGTGTGTGTGTGTGTATTACAATTTACTGGAACTACTTTAAATAGTGATAAGAATCTTTAGTGCTCTGTTAGAATTTACAACGAGAAGTAAAGACAGCCTCTTGTCACGTGTAACTGCAGAATCTAAAACGGCTTCTCTGACCCTCAACATCACAGCATATCATCCTTAACTGGTCTCTGGAAAGTGCCGATTTCCCTTAACAACCACAATTCTCTCTTTCTTTTTCAAAGTGTTTGGTAATCATCATGTTTCTTACGTAAAAAGCAACATGCTGAGAAGACGGGTAACTCCCCAGACCACGTGTATACTTTCAAGACTCGTCTTGTCGAGTGTGTTATACATCTGCAATGCGTTCCCTAAGATGCCAAAATAAACCAAACAGAAGTCGGTGCCAAAATAAAGTTTCGAGTTACTTTTAGTGTGTTTTTGTTGTTGTTAAACCTTATACAGTTAAATTATCCCCTTTGATTAACATTGAAGATGTGTTTAATTTTTCTCGTAATTGTAATAATGGAAATATTTAAATCGATTTTTTGTTAAACTACGAGTGAAATATTCGAACATCCTAAATCCGCAACATCATATTCCTCTTTTACATCTGAGCGGAGCAGAGGGATGTCTGCGGGCTCATACTACTAGAGCTTGCCAGTATGGCCAGACAGATAAAGCACCCTACTCGTAATCTGATGGTCGCGGGTTCGAATCCCCATCGCATCAAACATGCTCGCCCTTTCAGCCGTGGGAGCGTTATAATGTTACGTTCAATCCCATTATTCGTTGGTAAAAGAGTAGCTTAAGAGTTGGCGGTGGATAGTGATGACTAGCTGCCTTCCCTCTCGTCTCACACTGATAAATTAGAGACAGACAGTCCTCGAGTTGCTTTGCGCGAAATGAAAAACAAACCACATCACTATAAACCGAGCTTCGACACTGGTGGGGTTCGTTTCCCCTCGGTGGACTGAGCAGATAGTCCTATGTGGCTTTGCTATAGGAAACACTCCCTCGATACTGGTGGTGGGCAGAGTACAAATAGCCCATTGTGTAGCTTTGTGCTAGATTCCAATCAACCAACTAACCATCCTTTCTATATATTGAATGTTTGTAGGTATGACCACTGCACACTTGTGCTATCCCACTTCTTGTATTTTGACAGATGGCCACTGCACACTTGTGCTATCCCACTTCTTGTATTTTGACAGATTCAACTGTTGACACTGGACGCTAATTTAGAGTCAGGTTCTATTCGTTGTTGCCTGAGCACTGGTGTATTATTAAATGGAGAAGTAGATTTTAAATTCAGTCTGGTTCTACCAAAAGTGAGCATCTGATATTCTGACGTTGCAAAATCGTGGACTTAGATTTCCAAGAAGACGTATTACTACAATCAAAATACCTTGATTATTCTTCATTATTACCATTAATGAGGATATGTTGTTCTATTTGAAATGCGAAAACAACAAATGGCAACATGAATGTCCTCCTTGAAGCCTAATTATTTCCTTTATTATAAGTGCTTCCACATATTAGCACTTTACTTATTCTGCAAAGAAGTATCGTGTATGCGAAACGACAAGTCGAATTTACCACCTGGTCTGAAACGACACTTAAACTGTATATGTACATAAAATTTGTACAAGATAGATTAGTGTTTACAAGAGTAACATACATTACACGTTCTATTCATCATACGTACATTACAATTTATAAATGGACAGTATATTTATCTTATGTTTAAAACATCGGGTTTGATTATCTATCTATATATATATATTACTATAAAGAGCATATAAAGGAAATGAAAAGTCCCTCACATAATTGATTGGCACATATTTTTGCTTATAAATAATTCATGTCAACAGCTATGCAGTTTTAAACTCTTAAAGTTATTTTCTGTTTAGTTTGTCATAAACTGAATTTCTAGAAATATGTACAAACAAACAGTTGTCTAAAAATGCAGCAAGAACATTCATCGTAGGTTGTCTTCAAACGTGATGCATGTAATCATATTATGCTTATTTTAACGGGAACGTATTGGTTTTCCCTTCTGTCTTCAGACCCTTCTCAGTGTCCCAAAACGCATGCCATGTGAAGTCGACTGTTGATAGACCCTTGTTGCTGACAGCTACAAAAACCAGCCTACCATATGGTACAACTAAGCACCAAATGGCTCGTGACCAACCGCGGTTCCTGGTATAGAAGGGCTGCGAATATTTTGAGACGATGTTGAAAAGATAGCTCATGAACTTGTTTTTGAATTTTTTTTAGACCTCCTAATGCCTTTTGTGTGTGTGTGTGCGCGTGTGCGCGCGCCACACAATAGTTTGGAAAGACTAAAGGCAACTGCCTACACAAAGTTTTCCTGGAGTTTTATGAAGTATTTTCCATGTAAGATTATCCTGAATATTTATCTGAGCTTTCGAAAAAAAAAGGTAAAAAAGGTCACTGTGTAACCGAATTTTGTCTGAACTGACCATCTGAATTTCTCGTATTTCAGTTGTAAGTTCAGATACAGCTTGTATCCTTCACAGAATAACCGTCGAACGTTTTGAGATAAGAAAAGGGAAAATCATGTTTCTAAAACCTAGATTATCGAAGGATGTTAAATAATGTGGTCAAAGCCATTAGGATGAATTCAAGATAATTAACTCCAAGGTCATTAAGTTAAATTTATGATTTAAGTACAATTCAAGACATCAGAACATAATTATTTTTATTAGATTAAACTGGCGGGCAATCAAAACCTTTAAATGTCATATTCCAGGTCATTAAACCGAACCACTAAAAATGTTAGATGTGATATACTGGATCAATAAATCGAATGATAAAACTCAGTAAATACGATATTTTAGGTCGCTAGACCGGAAGATTCAAACCTCTACATCTGATGTTCATAACCATTGAATTTGATGTTTATTACAATTTATCTCGGATGCGTTTATGCTTTGTGGTATTTATCATTACGCATTATAATTATAAATAGCCTGAAATGCTTGGATTTAGAAGTTAATTGAATGTTGATACGTATCGTTTGTTTGTTTGTTTGTTTTGGAATTTTGCACAAAGCTACTCGAGGGCTATCTGTGCTAGCCGTCCCTAATTTAGCAGTGTAAGACTAGAGGGAAGGCAGCTAGTCATCACCACCCACCGCCAACTCTTGGGCTACTCTTTTACCAACGAAAAGTGGGATTGACCGTCACATTATACACCCCCACGGCTGGGAGGGCGAGCATATTTAGCGCGACGCGGGCGCGAACCCGCGACCCTCGGATTACGAGTGCACGCCTTAACGCTCTCGGCCATGCCAGGCCATTGATACGTATCCAATTTGATATCTGCTAATATAATTGACACACGCAATTTTCTTAACATAAATATAATTTAATATACGAACAAAAATATAATTTATAATAACAATTACTATAAATAATAATTTATACACAAAAGTTTTAGAAACTTACAAACAATACTGAGTCTTCTATCTGGTCCGACTCTAAATATTTTTCATGAATAAATTAATTTTGAGTTCATATTTTTACACTTCACTTAGTGGCTAGTTACATAGATCTATATTTGGCTGGACTTACGCCGTTTAGGAGCTAACTGTTTCCGACGTTTAAGGATTTCGAACATTACGGTTGGTAATGTGCGAAATGTATAAAATTTGTAGTTTCCAATATTTGTAGTTTCCCGATAGATAATCGTAAATCACCAGTATAGCTCATGGAGTGACTATTTATAAATTTTTAGGCTGGGATTCTCGAAAATTCAGTGAGCAAAATTATTCAAAGATATGCTAAAGCTTACGTAAAATATATTTTGTTGATTTTTGCACTCGAGAATTTTTTCAAATTAAAGAACAGGCAGGACTATCGCGATACACGTATAACAATACAAGTTACATGCACTTCTAAATATATAACAGCAAATCCGTTACACTCGTTAAGCCAAGTGATCAAAACTTTGGTCGATTTCATTAATCTTTAGTCGAAATCTTCAGACTAATAATGAGCTCATCCAATTAATGTTAAGCTACTCACATTTAGGTTAAGCCCGGCATGGCTAGGTGGTGAGGGCACTCGAGTTGTAATCTGAGGGTCACGGGTTCGAATCCCTGTTGCACTAAACATGATCGCCCTTTCAGCTATGGCAACGTTATAATGTGACGGTCATTCCCATTATTCGTTGGTAAAAGAGTAGCCCAAGAGTTGGTGGTGGGTGGTGATTACTAGCTGCCTTTCCTCCAGTCTTACACTACTAAATTAGGGACGGCTAGCGCAGATAGCCCTCGAGTAACTTTGCGCGAAATTCAAAAACAAACAAAAATGCATTTGGGTCATCGTACATTAACTGACTTTTTCAACCAACTGTTTCACCATCGTCAAAGGGTGGTGAGTATTTGTACTTGTGGTAAACTCTTTTGCTTGCTAAGTATAAAAGCAACTAACTCAGAATTTCGCCACACAGTTCATAAGCTCCAAGCTTTACTCTAAACTAATCTAAACTCCGACTGATTAACGTTCATAAGTGTGACGCACTTTAATAGCACGAAGACAACAAGCCAACAAATCATGTGTGGCTTTCAAAATTAATAGTTTGAGTCGTTAAATACATAACTTAACAACCTAAATCTATCTATTTTATTGTTAACGAATATCATAAATTTCATTTTCCGTTTTAAAACATGAGAATAACATAGGTTCAATCACTCTAGTAACTCCGAGGAAGATATATTATCTTATCTTAAAACGAGCCTCTTTCAAAGTATAAAGTGTTTAGCCTTCAAATGATAGGTAATTAACTGTTAAATACGGGGCTGTCAACCAGACATTGTTTTCTCTTACATCATTCCCAAGAAACACAAAAGAAAGTTATTAAAGGACTTAACATTTCTTTCCTCTCCTAACCTCGCATTTCCAGCTTCCGAAAGTGTTGATTAAACTAATCTCGTATGTGTAGTTTTAGAGGTCTAAACGAAACGTTCCGTCGGGAAATTAAACAACAGCGATTCTCAGACCTCAAAGGAATTTTCAGCACCTGAAGGCTGGTCAAATAAAAACTTTTAAGTTTCTTAACAACTTCCCGTGATCCCTTACGAATGTTCTCTTAAAATAAAAGTAAAAAAAACGTGTTTGTGTTTGTAGTGTGCTTTTTGAATTAATAAAGCAATAAAAAATAAGAGAAAAAAATCTGAAGAGAAACCAATGAAAGATTTAATATTCTTAATGTATTTAATTAGAAGGGTGGGGATAGTATAGTCAGGTGGTTAAGGCACTCGACTCGTAATCTGAGGATCGCAGGTTCGAATCCCCATTGCACCAAACATGCTCGTTCTTTCAGTCGTGAGGACGTTATAATGTGACGGTGAATCCAACTATTAGTTGGTAAAAAGAGTAGCTCAAGAGTTGGTGGCGGTGGGTAGTGATGACTACCCTCCTTCCCTCTAGTCTTACATTACAGAATTAGGGACGGCGAACGCAGATAGCTTTCGGGTAGCTTGGCGCGAATTTCAAGACAAACCAAATTTAAATATATGAACGTGGACGAACTCGGATTCGCAGACGCTTGCTGATACGCGTAGGATTTTATGTACGTAAATACATATATTCTGGGGAACAACCTGCATAAAGCTTCTTGCAGTGTGACAGACATTTACATTGCAAATATAATGTAGGGGAAAATTAAACATTTTTCTTTCTGTCTGCGTACTGTTCTCCAAATATATATGGTGAATCATGAATTCGGTATGGCTAAAAAGCAGCGCAAAACTGTGGGTTAAAAATTAATTTGAGTGTTCAGCAAATATTGTATCCATTCATGTCTCACCTTTTATTTTCCTAAGCAAAAACTAGAGGCCACACACACAAAGTGGAATTAAAGTGCAACAAATACAAAGTTTATAGATTCTTGCTTTATTTGCTATTAAACAAAGTTGGCCTGTGAAGTAACTATCAAAACCCCGAGTGGACTCTTCTCAATCAATGCAACGGAAAGGAACGTTTTTTGCTGCCTTCTCAAATACCGAACCAGGAAATGTGTTTGTTTAAGGAACTTGTGTATAGCTTGCTAGAAAGAACAATATTAAATCTCGTAGTTAAAAAAAAATTCTTTATCTCTCTCGTAAGTAGGCTCACTTTTCAGTATTCAAATTCGTTGTCGAGGTTTAGTGATCTTACAAACGTTGGGCTGCGTGATACACAAAAATATTGTTCGTATTAAATTTACCATTTTACACTGTTGTACGTCATTTGATTTTATTATGTTAGGTTTTAATTATTGCGTTTTTAATGCAAAATTTAAGATCTTGCAGGTTTCTTGAGCAGAGTTTCTCTTCTTTTCAGATAAACATTTTTCACATTAGTCACGTGCTAACAGTTTAAAAACCTATCCCCGCCAAAAAGATTCTATGAGAAATAACAAATCATTTTGATAATTGTGGAAAGTTACTGCAAATGCGTCTCGTTTGGTTTATTTTGAATTTCGCGCAAAGTTACGCGAGAGCTATCTGCGCTAGCCGTCCCTAATTTAGCAATGTAAGACTAGAGGAAAGGCAGCTAGTCATCACCACCCACCGCCAACTCTTGGGCTACTCTTTTACCAACGAAAAGTGGGATTGACCGTCACATTATACACCCCCACGGCTGGGAGGGCGAGCATATTTAGCGCGACGCGGGCGCGAACCCGCGACCCTCGGATTACGAGTGCACGCCTTAACGCTCTCGGCCATGCCAGGCCATTGATACGTATCCAATTTGATATCTGCTAATATAATTGACACACGCAATTTTCTTAACATAAATATAATTTAATATACGAACAAAAATATAATTTATAATAACAATTACTATAAATAATAATTTATACACAAAAGTTTTAGAAACTTACAAACAATACTGAGTCTTCTATCTGGTCCGACTGTAAATATTTTTCATGAATAAATTAATTTTGAGTTCACATTTTTACACTTCACTTAGTGGCTAGTTACATAGATCTATTTTTGGCTGGACTTACGCCGTTTAGGAGCTAACTGTTTCCGACGTTTAAGGATTTCAAACATTACGGTTGGTAATGTGCGAAATGTATAAAATTTGTAGTTTCCAATATTTGTAGTTTCCCGATAGATAATCGTAAATCACCAGTATAGCTTCCGAAGTTTATAGAAAATGAACTTCGGCAAACCAAAAATATCAAACGATCTCATGGAGTGACTATTTATAAATTTTTAGGCTGGGATTCTCGAAAATTCAGTGAGCAAAATTATTCAAAGATATGCTAAAGCTTACGTAAAATATATTTTGTTGATTTTTGCACTCGAGAATTTTTTTACAAATTTAAAGAACAGGCAGGACTATCGCGATACACGTATAACAATACAAGTTACATGCACTTCTAAATATATAACAGCAAATCCGTTACACTCGTTAAGCCAAGTGATCAAAACTTTGGTCGATTTCATTAATCTTTAGTCGAAATCTTCAGACTAATAATGAGCTCATCCAATTAATGTTAAGCTACTCACATTTAGGTTAAGCCCGGCATGGCTAGGTGGTGAGGGCACTCGAGTTGTAATCTGAGGGTCACGGGTTCGAATCCCTGTTGCACTAAACATGATCGCCCTTTCAGCTATGGCAACGTTATAATGTGACGGTCATTCCCATTATTCGTTGGTAAAAGAGTAGCCCAAGAGTTGGTGGTGGGTGGTGATTACTAGCTGCCTTTCCTCCAGTCTTACACTACTAAATTAGGGACGGCTAGCGCAGATAGCCCTCGAGTAACTTTGCGCGAAATTCAAAAACAAACAAAAATGCATTTGGGTCATCGTACATTAACTGACTTTTTCAACCAACTGTTTCACCATCGTCAAAGGGTGGTGAGTATTTGTACTTGTGGTAAACTCTTTTGCTTGCTAAGTATAAAAGCAACTAACTCAGAATTTCGCCACACAGTTCATAAGCTCCAAGCTTTACTCTAAACTAATCTAAACTCCGACTGATTAACGTTCATAAGTGTGACGCACTTTAATAGCACGAAGACAACAAGCCAACAAATCATGTGTGGCTTTCAAAATTAATAGTTTGAGTCGTTAAATACATAACTTAACAACCTAAATCTATCTATTTTATTGTTAACGAATATCATAAATTTCATTTTCCGTTTTAAAACATGAGAATAACATAGGTTCAATCACTCTAGTAACTCCGAGGAAGATATATTATCTTATCTTAAAACGAGCCTCTTTCAAAGTATAAAGTGTTTAGCCTTCAAATGATAGGTAATTAACTGTTAAATACGGGGCTGTCAACCAGACATTGTTTTCTCTTACATCATTCCCAAGAAACACAAAAGAAAGTTATTAAAGGACTTAACATTTCTTTCCTCTCCTAACCTCGCATTTCCAGCTTCCGAAAGTGTTGATTAAACTAATCTCGTATGTGTAGTTTTAGAGGTCTAAACGAAACGTTCCGTCGGGAAATTAAACAACAGCGATTCTCAGACCTCAAAGGAATTTTCAGCACCTGAAGGCTGGTCAAATAAAAACTTTTAAGTTTCTTAACAACTTCCCGTGATCCCTTACGAATGTTCTCTTAAAATAAAAGTAAAAAAAACGTGTTTGTGTTTGTAGTGTGCTTTTTGAATTAATAAAGCAATAAAAAATAAGAGAAAAAAATCTGAAGAGAAACCAATGAAAGATTTAATATTCTTAATGTATTTAATTAGAAGGGTGGGGATAGTATAGTCAGGTGGTTAAGGCACTCGACTCGTAATCTGAGGATCGCAGGTTCGAATCCCCATTGCACCAAACATGCTCGTTCTTTCAGTCGTGAGGACGTTATAATGTGACGGTGAATCCAACTATTAGTTGGTAAAAAGAGTAGCTCAAGAGTTGGTGGCGGTGGGTAGTGATGACTACCCTCCTTCCCTCTAGTCTTACATTACAGAATTAGGGACGGCGAACGCAGATAGCTTTCGGGTAGCTTGGCGCGAATTTCAAGACAAACCAAATTTAAATATATGAACGTGGACGAACTCGGATTCGCAGACGCTTGCTGATACGCGTAGGATTTTATGTACGTAAATACATATATTCTGGGGAACAACCTGCATAAAGCTTCTTGCAGTGTGACAGACATTTACATTGCAAATATAATGTAGGGGAAAATTAAACATTTTTCTTTCTGTCTGCGTACTGTTCTCCAAATATATATGGTGAATCATGAATTCGGTATGGCTAAAAAGCAGCGCAAAACTGTGGGTTAAAAATTAATTTGAGTGTTCAGCAAATATTGTATCCATTCATGTCTCACCTTTTATTTTCCTAAGCAAAAACTAGAGGCCACACACACAAAGTGGAATTAAAGTGCAACAAATACAAAGTTTATAGATTCTTGCTTTATTTGCTATTAAACAAAGTTGGCCTGTGAAGTAACTATCAAAACCCCGAGTGGACTCTTCTCAATCAATGCAACGGAAAGGAACGTTTTTTGCTGCCTTCTCAAATACCGAACCAGGAAATGTGTTTGTTTAAGGAACTTGTGTATAGCTTGCTAGAAAGAACAATATTAAATCTCGTAGTTAAAAAAAAATTCTTTATCTCTCTCGTAAGTAGGCTCACTTTTCAGTATTCAAATTCGTTGTCGAGGTTTAGTGATCTTACAAACGTTGGGCTGCGTGATACACAAAAATATTGTTCGTATTAAATTTACCATTTTACACTGTTGTACGTCATTTGATTTTATTATGTTAGGTTTTAATTATTGCGTTTTTAATGCAAAATTTAAGATCTTGCAGGTTTCTTGAGCAGAGTTTCTCTTCTTTTCAGATAAACATTTTTCACATTAGTCACGTGCTAACAGTTTAAAAACCTATCCCCGCCAAAAAGATTCTATGAGAAATAACAAATCATTTTGATAATTGTGGAAAGTTACTGCAAATGCGTCTCGTTTGGTTTATTTTGAATTTCGCGCAAAGTTACGCGAGAGCTATCTGCGCTAGCCGTCCCTAATTTAGCAATGTAAGACTAGAGGAAAGGCAGCTAGTCATCGCCACCCACCGCCGACTCTTGGGCTACTCTTTTACCAACGAATAGTGGGACTAACCGTCACATTACAACTTCTCTATGGCTGAAAGGTCGAGTACGTTTGTTGTGACGAGGATTCGAACCCGTGACCATCAGATTACATGCCTTAACCACCTGACATGCCGGGCTTGTTTACCGCGTCTCTCAACAGCTTGTTTTAAAACATGAATAGGGCCAACATAAAAATATATGGTCCAGCATAACCAGGCGTTCGATTCGTAATGTTAAGGTCGTGAGTTCATGTCCCTGTCACACCAAACATACTCGCTCTTTCATCGTGGGGGTGTTTTTATGTTACGGTCAATCTCACTATTCGTTGGTAAAAGTGTAGCCCAAGAGTTAGCGGTGGGTGGTGATAACTAGCTGCTTTCCCTGTAATCTAACACTGCTAAATTAGAAACGGCTGGCGCAGATGGCCCTCGTGTAGTTTTGCGCAAAATTCAAAATAAACAAAAAAACAATAAATATATATTATTGTTGTTGCGTTGGTTGAGAGAGATAAAAAGTTTATATTAAACTGACCGATCTTTTAACTTGACGATTCTTAACTTCCAAGTGAGATTTATCCACAGTGCTTGTTTCTTTCGGAAAGCTCTGTAACAGTGCTTTCGACAACAGCTGCTTTTTACAAAAAACAGAACAAACAATTTTGCCACAGTCACAATAGCGTCTTGTACTATGCATCAAACGGACATACTAATGGATCTGAACCAATAATATCCAGTAGTCATACTTCATATACGAAGTTACACTGTTTGATATTTTTTATCAGAACCATCCTCCTCTGTGAACGAGACACATCATTATTCTGTAAATGTATTTACACCGATAATGTGTTTGGCTGTATGATTGATTAGTACTATATATGCGAAGCAATATTGATACAACTGTTAGTTTACAAGAGAATTTGTAAAGGTAAGACTTATTGAGACTTTCGTAAGTGCGTAATAGTGGACGTGCCTTTAACAGAAACGTTTGTGTCAAACTGTTTTCTTTAAGCGCCAACTCCTTCTGCTAGACAAAACTGAAACGTTGGCGGAAAACTTTTGTTTGTTTGTAGTTAAGCACAAAGCTCGTGTTGCTCGCTAGCTATCCGTGCTCTGCCCACCACGGTTATCGAAACCCGGATTTTAGCATCGCAAGTCTGCAGATATCGCTGTGTCACTGGGGGAGGTTGGGCGGTGAAAAACAAATTGCTTTAAAGGCTTTAAAGAGGATCAACCTTAAGCCGTTCGTATTGTGAGAATAACATGAAGAAAAACAGCAGTAAGACTGCAAACTACTAATCGCAAACTCATTTTGGATAACAAAGTATTATATGTTTAGATGCCAATGAGATACAGGGAAGAGACACTATACTCAACGTTGTTTCTGATACTGTCCATCCAGCAATTCTGTATTTCCACTCCGATGCCCGAAGGCTCTTTCAAGACAATAATGCAACTCGTACTGCGTGAAATTGTGTGAAATTTATTCAAAGACCATGACAGTTCTCGTCTTTAAGTCCTCAAATCCTGCTTCCCGCCACTTTACCACTTTAGAATAAACTTCGACATCGGATTCATTACCGTAACCTATTGTAAACATCAGCAGCTCGGTTCTTTAAGAATGCACTGCCGTTTACCAAGAACATTCTTGTCATCGTGTATATACTTCACTAAATCACTGTGAAAGGACAATTCACTATTAACTGGAAATCGTTAGCCGACTGGATTTGTTAGGAGCATTACACTTGAGAAACAGGAAAACGTAAATTCATCATAAGTATGAACATTTTACCATAAAGTTATTTTCATGTTGAGTAGTTATACAAGAACAATGTAACTAATGCTTCTAAAAGCTTTCTCAGTTTCAAGAATCACATGTTTCAATCTTACAGATTATGTTAATAATTTCCAACAAAATATTTATAATAACTAAGAATTGGGAAAAGGAAGAGAGGGTACACTCCCCCACAATGTAACCTCCACGTGATTACTTTAATAAACATTAAGTCTGGTCTATCATTCGATTCACTTCTCGTCACTGAGTTACACAGTTTACAGATTTCAGTAATAACTGTGGACAACAGCATATACAAAACACGAACTACGTTTCATATATAAATAACGGTAACACCATTATTGGTAAAAGAGAACAACAAATACGATACGTGTAGTTTAAATGTGTATTGTTATATCAGTGAAGCTCTTTTTATTTTAAACGTGTTTTACTATATCAGTGAAGCTCTTCCTTTATTTCATTCTCTCCATTTTTATTATTATGTAATGCATGAAGTGTTTCTTTTTATTGATATTTTGAACAGTTATATCTCATTGTATATATAGATTTATTTTAAATAAATACGCATGTGCAATACTACAGCATTTGCACAAAACTGAGAGAAACGGACTGTGGTCAAAACGATTCGATACGCTCAACCTGAGTGACGACTCATGCAACGTAATCACACCTTATTTCCCACTACTCTTCAGAGATGGAACAACCAGCTAAGAGAGCCTATCACAATTACGGCTGCTCTTAAACGAAAAACAGGGATGACTGTTATGCTTCTAGACCCTTTCCATTGTGAAGGATGCTCAGTGGGGAAACCGCAGATGAACATTCAAATATCTGCCTCGAAGGCCATCATATTGACCATCAGGTCATGATCGGGTCTAAAAGTAGAAAAGAAAAAATATGAAACCATCAATGATCAAATCTTTTTAATCACTGATGTTTTCTAAAAATTATGAGTAAATTACCATTAAAGCAATGCTTCTGGTTTTGTAATTTTTGTAAACGAAATCGAACCTGGGATCGATTTCTGGGATTCTACATCATCTTAGACTTTGCAAAGCAAATATTTGTAAAATAGTTCTTAAGGACGCAGGCTACCATATTATAATATCTACGTACTGTTTATTTTATCCACTTATAAAAAAAACTCAATATCTGTAGGAACCCAAATCAATAATGTGTAATCAATCAAACTTTAACGTCAATATTTAACAATAACTGAACGTTTATATTTTCATTCTGCTAATATGTATTTAATATTTACTACGTTACAAAACGCACGCTTAACTGCACTAATTTAAACGCAGTTAAAAATTTTAAATCGATATCATAGTGCTCAAAAATGCACATAATATTTTTTGTCTTTCCGTTATTTTAATTTTCCACTTGAATGCCACATTCGCCACTAAACACGATTATTTAGTGTTTTTATTCCAAAACGCCAAAGGCACTTGTTCACATTGAAAGACATTATCAAATATTGTCTAGGGTAATCAGAAAGCACTTTTAGAGAGTTCCTTTTAAAAATGACATAAAAAAAAACACTTCAGAATTTTATAATAAAATGTAAGTTTTAATATATGGACATGATCATGGTAAAGTTACGTGGGTTCTTGTATATCTTTTAATCACTTTCCTTGTTGTTTTGAATTAAGCACAAAGCTACACAATGGGCTATCTGTGCTCTGCCCACCACGGGTATCGAAACCCGGATTTTAGCGTGTAAGTCCGTAGACATACCGCTGAGCCACTGGGGGGCTATCACTTTCCTTTTTTTTGCGATCGTTAATCGAACCAAGTATATCGAAGCTGACGGACACGCTTTGAAATTTTTGGAATAAAACACAGTATTCATAGGTATCGACGTGGCTACACTTTATTTGACGAAACGTTCGACATAAACGCGGAGTAAATAGATGTCTCATTATTCCTAAAATCTGATTACAATATTTTCCAATAAATTATTACTCGCTGAAAAAGAAATTTTAATCACGTGTCTTGAGATAGGGGCTGATAAACAATGTTTGTTTGTATTTAAGCACACAGCTACACAGTGGATTATATGTGCTCTGCACACCGCAGATATCGAAACATGCATTCTAACAGTGTGAGTTTGCAGACATATTGGAGTGCCACCGAGAGGCAATTCGATGTGCAAGCATATTATCCTTCATTAGAGTGACGAAGCTGTATTACTGTAAGCTCGCCAGATGAAAATGAGTAGAAATAAATGTATTTTATTTATTATAGTAGCATCCTTTAAGTCTATCATTCCCACCTGTCTGCAAACCCCGTTGAATCTACATAAACCTTTTTAACCCTAGTGTAGTAAGTTTAATATCCAAAGTTGCCTGACAATTTTTCACTGTCTGTTTCTCACATCTCACTTCGTAATTCCCTTGAGTACGTATAACACGTATTTACTATGAACTTCCATTTTCGAAGTTTCATTGTTAGTTTTTTTTAATTTTGCGCAAAGCTAGAGGTCTATCTGCGTTAGCCGTCCCTAATTTAGCAGTTTAAGACGAGAAAGAAGGCAGCTAGTCATCACCACCCACCGCCAACTCTTGGGCTACTCTTTTACCAGCGAATACCCCAGTGAGATTGACCGTCACATTATAACGCCCCCACGGCTCAAAGACCCTCAAATTACGAGTCGAGCGCCTTAACACACTTGGCCATGCCGGACCTCCAATTTTCGAAGTTATGTACATTTCAACATTTTATAATTAAGCAATTCTGGGCTCGGAATGCCTTCAGAAACATCTCTTAAATATATTATGAATTTTAACACTACAGCATAATTTGTAACTTTATAAATATAAATATATATACACATATATTATAAATTTGAATAACTTGGTTCATGCAGTATAACTAAACCTAAAGCAAGATTTAAAAAAAAACGTTAAGCCATTACGATATTTTTGCAGTTATGACTACTGAGTTGTTATTATTGTGCACTTTATTATTTCAGGACAACGATGTATAACTAACTGTTTACGATAATCGAACAAGTATATCTTGAAGTAACTTCAAACAAGAACACATTATGTTTTAGGTTGTCATATCTAACTTAATTTTTTACGTACATCTGTTGGTTACCTAAATGACTACACTTTTCCATGTGTTTTTACATGGAAAAAAATCTCATAATCTTCTAATACTTTTGTATTCATGATCCTTAATTTTAGTTTCATCTCATTATAATGGAGCTTTTGATGTACACGTCCAGCGCTCGGATCTCGCAAACCGAGAAACACCAATCATAAGTGAGTACTATATTTGTACAGCTTAGGTATTAATTAAATATTTTGAGTTTCTACAAAACGATATGTTTCAGATTTAACCAATGGAAATTACAAACAAAAGGCAGTAAGTTTCAGATTTAATAAATAAAATTTACAAAAAAAACAGTAAGTTTCAAATTTAATAAATAAAAATTACGAGCAAAAAGCAGTAAGTTTCAGATTGAATCAATAAAAATTAGAAACAAAATCCAGTAAGTTTAAGATTTAATCAATAAAAGATTCAGTGTAAATTATAAAACAATTAAAAACAAGTTTAAAAATTTTGTTTTTCTTTAGTAAAGATCGCCTGAGTATTACAACAGAAAAGTAAGGCATTTTCATTCTCATCTATTAAGATATCATTAGATTATTCTCCATGATTTGACACTGTATTGACAGCTCATTTTAAACTAAAATTTCAATAAAATAATTTTTCTCATGGATGGTAAACCTCATTGAATATCACCTATGAACGCATTGTTTCAGAATGTCAGACAATTCCAGAAAGAACCTCAGGCCCGATAGCCTGCCCCAGCCACTAGGGGTTATATGTACCTTTAAAGCGACTATTTCTGCTAGAGGTTTGTTTTTGTTTGTTTTTGAATTTCGCACAAAGCTACGCAAGGCTATCTGTGCTAGCCGCCCCTAATTTAGCAGTGTGAGACTAGAAGGAAGGCAGCTAGTCATCATCACCCACCGCCGACTCTTGGGCTACTCTTTTACCAACGAATAGTGGGATTGACCATCACATTATAACGCCTTACGTTCTGAAAGGACGAACATGTTTGGAGCGACGGGGATGCGAACCCGCGTCCCTCAGATTACGAGTCGCACGCCTTAAACACGCTTGGCCATCCCGGACCTTCTGCTAGTGGTACTAAAGAAACATATTATAGTCATTGTTGAAAAATAATTCTTACACACAATTTTCGGATAAAACAGATGCATTTTTAAGTGAAGTGATGAAAAATTAAATAACCTGATCCAGCCATATAATTATTACAAACTATTTCTATTATGAGAGCCAAAGCTCAGCAGATACTCTTTGAGTAGAACGGGTTTTATTTATTAGGTTTTCAAAATGGTGATAGGTATATTGGGGAGAATCATTACCTGTGATAATTTCCCTTTGATGATTAGTAACATCACTAAGCCAAAGCCAAAACTCATCAGGTTGAAAACCTCTCTAGCAACTATGGTGCATAGAGTTCATGTAAGATTTTTGCAGTTCGTCCGTTACTCATAATTAAGACAGTTTGTTATTAATTTTGTTTATTATTACAGAACTCTTCTAGTAGAGTTATTACATAATATAAAAAATACTTTATGATCATAATTTATTCTCTATGTTTCCTCGGTCTTTAGCTCCAAATTGCACAACCATTTATGGCATACAGTCTGGTCATAAACAAGGCCCATTGTTCAAAACACTCATATCTTAAAAACTAATTTTTCTAAGAAAATCTCTCCCAATACCACAGCACTACAACGCTAGAAACTGTGTAATGATACTCGAAATGGTCAGAAGATAGTCCAGTGTGTAGCTTGATACTCGAAATGGTCAGAACATAGTCCAGTGTGTAGCTTTGTGCTTAATTCTAAACGAAAATTCTGAAAACCCTCGTCGTTTTAAAGTGAACTCTATAGTAGCGAGATGAAAACAAAGATATTAAGATAACAAAGTTTTAATCCGGAAAAACTAAACATGCTACACGTATTTCAAAAACCTTATAATAATGTATACACAGATCACGTTTTTCATAAACTAGTTTTCTTTTCTCACTTTCTCAAAGCACTTGGAGGTACATATGATATTACTAAGAACAAGCTGTCCAGATCAGATTCCAAAAACTTTAATTTTATTTAAGTATAGGCTTAATACATTGATGGAAAATAGCAGAAAACACATTGAAGTTTGATACATTGATGGGGGATGGCAGAAAATACGTTGAATACTTGATGCATTGATGGGGAGAATTGCAGAAAGCACACTTGACACTTGTTCCTTGTCCGTGGTTTTCTGAATAAAACCTACGATTCCTAATGTCTCTCTGGAGAAGATCCCTTAAGAAGTCTTTAAGATTTAATTACTCTAAATTTGAGGTATTTTGTTAATAATCGTTATGCACCATTTGTTTTGAAGACAACTGTACTCTCTCCATTATTTACTTGTTCCTTAGACACAGTAATAAACATTTTGGATAGTCTGTTTGTTTGTTTTCGGAATTTTTCACAAAGCTACTCGAGGGCTATCTGTGCTAGCCGTCCCTAATGTAAAAGTGTAAGATTAGAGGGAAGGCAGCTAGTCATCACCACCCACCGCCAACTCTTGGGCTACTCTTTTACCAACGAACAGTGGGATTGACCGTCACATTATACACCTCCACGGCTGGGAGGACGAGCATTTTTAGCACGACGTGGGCGCGAACCCGCGACCCTCGGATTACGAGTCGCATGCCTTACGCGCTTGGCCATACCAGGCCAAATTTATATGTAAACAAAATTCTAACATATCTATAGTATACTTATAAAAGGTATTGATAGTGTTCTTTAGGTATGAAAACTAGGTTGTATAGAAATTATTTATGATAATTTCTTAGGAAGTTGGATGGTAAGAGTTTGAAAAGGCTGTAACTGTGATACATAAAAACTGTTAAAGAAAAGATAGTAAATCTTCTGTAGCAATTTGACCCCAGACTACAAAACACAACAAGCTTTAGCCGTGTTTCACCACACAATCCACTTTGATATTCCATCTTATTTTTTTCCAAGCCACTTATCACGAAGGAGCAGAAAACTTTCCAACGTTTTGTCACAGGGATTACGAACAAAACATAACGGCGTGATTAATGTGGACTGCTTGTATAAAGCAGCTCTTATGATACTTTAGCAACTGCTCTCTGGTGTCAATCTACCCCCCCCCACTGTCTGACGGTGCTGATAAGGGGATTAACATAAGTCGTTTTTTGCTCGCGCACAGTCTAAATTTAAAACGCAAGTCCTATTTCCATCACAAAATGGAGTCAAAATGCCAGAGCGATACATAACTAGCAACATTAGGTGGAGTTTGATTATTGTGCAATCTGTCCGAAGTTTGCTGTTAAGCCTCGCTATGTGTGATTTGTTACGTTGTCTGCTTTTACGTGAAACGTATTTAGCGTTCGGCCGTTTCTTTAACAAAAACCTAAGTTTTTGACTTGTGTAAAATGTGCATGGATGTGGAAGATAACAAAAGATATTTAACAGTTGGAGATTTGTGATGCGTCCCTTGATGCCCAGAAAGTGTAGCTGCTGGTTAATTTAATTTGATATGTGTTATTTAACACGAGACACATCACAATTTCTATCTGTTTGTCTATCTCTCTATTTTTGATAGATGTAATCAAAACAGATTTACATAAAAAAGGACAATAAAATACACATAAAAACATTCAGTGAATTCTGGAATGTCTTCAGTCTCTAAAGTTTAGGTTTCTCGTAAAATTGTGTTGGGATCTAAGTATCGACAAGTAATCTATATACAATAAAAATAAAGTATATCAAATCCTTTTCATAAAGGGAGATAGATTCGGGATTTAAGGCTTCTGATGTCCAAACTGGAGGCACGTGATGAATGTCAGTGAGAACGTAAAGTTTAATGTCGAAAAAGTCCTATCACTTCACACTGGTGTGTACTAACCAATACTGAAAGATAAGAAATGTCAATAGTTAATATGATGGATGTGGAAAATACTGCTTCCGAAAGGAAGAAGGTCTGATGCATCACAGTGAGAAGACTCCTCTTTTCACGTACAATTTTATTTTGCTAAAAATAAAACGTTCTTCATACAAGTAGGTAGTGCCACCAAATCAGAGCTGTTTTTTTTTTCCCCTTGTATTGAACAGAAGAAGAGAAAACGCCTCTGTGTACTTCGAGGTGACAAAAAAAAGAAAAGTGATCCCGAAATGTATTTTGGTGTGAGACAGATTTCTAGATAGATCTCTTCTTTAATCTCGTGAATGTGTGACGTGTTTTCAATACAATACTTATTTTAGTGTAAAACTAAACACACCCATATCTGGCAAGCACTAACGTGATAATTATATTTCTGAAGAAATGTACGTCGATTACTCCGCTTGTGATGAAAATTGAGGGGAATTTAACACCCATTTTATGTGAATATAATTTCCATCACGCCCACCAACATCACATCAGGAGCACAAAATTGTGTCAAAACACATCAATCCGTGGCCCGGCATGACCAAGCGTGTTAAGGCGTGCGACTCGTAATTTGAGGATCGCGGGTTGGCATCCACGTCGTGCCAAACATGCTCGTCTTTTCAGCCGTGGGGGCGTTATAATGTAACGGTCAATCCCACTATTCGTTGGTAAAAGAGTAGCCCAAGAGTTGGCGGCGGGTGGTGATGACTAGCTGCCTTCCTTCTAGTCTTACACTGCTAAATTAGGGACGGCTAGCACAGATAGCCCTCGAGTAATTTTGTGCGAAATTAAAAAACAAATACCTTTATTCATTAGTTAAAATGGCTTATTCGAAAACATGGTATGAACAAAAAGGAAAGAGATGCTCCTTCGATACAAACGTGTTACAACAACCATCCACGATTTCCGTTTTATCTGTGGGAAAATGATTCTAACTTTCAAGTATTACTATCTAGTTTCGAATCCTCTTTTACGATGTGTTTAACTTGATCATTCCTTCATTATGGAAAGTTAACTACTTTATCCCGTTTCGATTTTACCGTTTTAACTTACCTATGAATAGATTTCCTACTTAAATAAATATAATCTTTGTTTCGTTATTTCCCTTTCTTTATGACAAATATAGTAAGCCATAAGTGTAAAGTTTGAAGACAATTTTAGTTTGATAATTCTATTGACTTTATGCTTTAAACAAACTTATCCTCTTAAGTAAAGGTGTATCTTTTCTTAGTTAGTTTGTTTGTTTTGAATTTCGCGCAAAGCTACTCGATGGCTATCAGCGCTAGCCGTCCCTAATTTAGCAGTGTAAGACTACTATTTCACGAGCGAATAGTGGGATTGACCGTAACATTATAACGCCCGCACGGCTGAAAGGGCGAGCATGTTTGGTGCGTCCGGTATCGAACCCGCGACCCTCGGGTTACGAGTCGAACGCCTTAACACGTTTGACCATGCCGGGCCTGTATCTTTTCTTAAACAAAGCCACATCGGGCTATCTGATGAATTCACCGAGGGAAATCGAATCCCTGATTTTCGCGTTGTTAACCCGTAGACTTATCGCTGTACCATAGGGGTACATGAGGTAAAGGTGTACCTTTTCTGAAAATGGGAGAAGAAAACTTAGAGTTTCAAACACACGTTCGCCCTTCTATGCTGTAAAGTAATTCCAACAGACCAAACGATCGAGTTTTACACACCACACCTTCCTGTTCTGCAGTACATTATTTCTACAGAATGTAAATAATCTGGTGGTTTTAAACTGTGTTAAGCTGTCTTTTAGCTCATAGAATGAAGAACAGATGACCTTTTGACAACACTTAACTCAGCATGCTGCATCAAGCGAAAAAAAATATTTAGATTTTGGTTTTGACTATATTTTATATTCAAAGGAGTTTCTTTCAAAGACTCGATTGCCTTTTTTGTGTGCAAGATATTGGAAACTGTTTTTTTCTGTTGTTTTTTTGGAGATTACTTCACTGAAAATCAAACCATATTTATCTGGTTAGAGGAATTTTCACGAACCAATTGGCTTTATTTGGGTAGGTGTTACCAAAAGGAACCACAGCACGGAAATTATGGGAAAGAAATTCTACAAACTACGCGAAATAAATTTACAGTAACAAAATGTGGACAAGAAATTTTTGTGACTGTATTAGTTTGTAAAGTGAATAAATCATGATAAACTTTATATCTAAGCAGAACTGAAAATCACATAATTCTTTGTTTGTTTGTTTTGGAATTTCGCACAAAGCTACTCAAAGGCTATCTGTGCTAGCCGTCCCTAATTTAACAGTGTAAGACTAGAGGGAAGGCAGCTAGTCATCACCACCCACCGCCAACTCTTGGGCTACTCTTTTACCAACGAATAGTGGGATTGACCGTTACATTATATGCCCCCACGTCTGGGAGGGCGAGTATGTTTAGCGCGAACCCGCGACCCTCGTATTACAAGTCGCACGCCTTACGCGCTTGGCCATGCCAGGCCCACATGATTCTAATTATACTTGTATGCATTTGAATTTTGTATACGCCAATGGAAAAAAAATCATAAAACAGTTTTGTAAAATGTCATACGAACATTTTATGTGTTAACACTTATGATATTACAGTAACATGTTATCTGGATATCTTTATATAATTCATGAACTTCCCTTGAATTCCCATAATTAGTTAATACATATAAATAACACAATAAAAACACATTAAACATTAATTTTTTCCGTTAAAATAAGTCCGTCTTTTGGTGGCTCAGCGGTAAGTTTGTGTGATATAATGTGCTCGGCATGGTGGGTAAAGGCGTGTGACTCGTCATCTTAGGGTCATGGGTTCGGATCTCCGTTGCACCAAACATGATCGCCCTTACAGCTATGGCGACGTTATAATGTGACGGTCATTCCCATTATTCGTTGGTAAAAGAGTAGCTCAAGAGTTGGCAGTGGGTGATGATGACTAACTGCCTTCCCTCTAGTCTTACACTGTTAAATTAGGGACGGCTAGCGCAGATAGCCTTCGAGTAGCTTTGAGCGAATTTCAAAAACAAACAAACAAACAAATGACATAATGCCAAACATTAGGTTTCGAAACTCTAGGAGGCAGATCACAGGTAACTCATTTTGTCGCTCTTTGGTTAATAACAAACAAGTATTAAAGTCAGACCAACCAACTATGACTAAACCAGTGTATCTAACAACTGGATTATGACAACTATTTTCAAATTTATCATGTAGATGAACTTTAGCTTGTAATACAAAAACGTCTGGGAAGATCATTACTCCACTAGTGTTGTCGATGTTTATATAAAAAAACTCACAAAACATTTTAATGTATCCTGAAATTCCACGTCCTTCTTAGGGCATTACACCAGGTGATAATTTTTTTACTTTTTCTTACTCCTGGACATAAAGTGTTATTCCCCAATTGCTCATGCTTAAAGTAAATGAAAAAATAACCTATTTTTCTCTTCAAACTTTCCTTTTGTGTCCTTGGTAATGAAGTTTTCAAATTTAACCATTTTCCAGAGCTTGCCAGATAGTTCTGAGTAGCTGTTAGAGAGATTTTTCTTAAACTTACAAGAATTTTCAAGAACTCTCTAAAATGTTGTAAAACTTACGAGAATTTTCAAAAACCGTTTAGAATTTTCTAGAACTTTCCATAGTAATATATATATACAGGGGTTAACCACTTCAGTTTAGTTCTAGCTGCCTAAGTGAACACATAGACCTATCTGATGTTATCAGAGATGGCATCAAGAAGCTACAAGTATTCTCCAGACATATTCTGCTATATATGTGGCTAATTTATCAAGACAAGAGCGAAAAAGTACTCTGTGATAGCATCTGCTAAAATGTGTGAAGCCTACAAAGCATATTTCGGCATAGCTGTCGGGAATCAAACCCTGGACACCTCATTTTACCCGCGAACACTGCAAAGAAATCTAGAAGGTAAGACGGAAGCTTTTTGCTTGCTTGAATAATAAGATTTTATATTATACAAATTTTAAATATTTTTTTAATTTACGTTTCTTAATTTCCAATTTTTTGTTGTTTTGAATTAAGCACAAAGCTACACAACGGGCTATCTGTGCTCTGCCCACCACGGGTATCGAAACCCGGATTTTAGCGTGCGAGTCCGCAGACATACCGCTGAACTACTTGGGGGGCTTTTTAATTTCGAATAGCATATAAAATATTTTACATGAACCTCTTACAAATTAGCTGTGGATGAAATAAGTTTATTCTTCATAATAACAATTTTATTTTGCTCTTTTGCAGGATGGTACAGAGGGGAAAAGAGAGCCGTAAAGTTCGCTATTCCAAGAATTTGACGTGAACCCTCTGACAACTCAAGCAATTGATACTTCTGCATGGTGGACCCTTCCAAACGTCGGGCTGGCAAGAATGCATCTGCTATCAGGTATCTGGACCTTCCATCATCCATCATTTCAGTGCCACACTACTTTGAGCTCTTTGTACTCACTCCGCCAGAGAGAAAGCAGCCATCCTCAGAAGAGAACAGCAAATCAGAAAAGGAGGTAGACGTTAAAGGTCCAGATTACAATTTTAGAGGTGCAGCTGGTGAGAGAAACCCAGACTACACCAACCAAAGAGACCTCCATGAATTGATCAGAAATCTTGGACTAACAAAGTCGAATGCCGCGTTTTGGACATCTGGACTCAAGGAGTGAGATTTGTAAGATAAATGTGTGCAAGTCAGAGGAAGCGTCACCAACATTTTTCAAGCTTCTTTACTCGTCAAGATGAGCTCAGCTTCTGTCACTACGTATCCGGTCTGTACGGGAAATTGGAATTGTCTGTAACTCAAACGAGTGGCGCCTCTTCATTGATAACTCATCCAGAAGCCTCAAAGCTGTGCTGCTCCATACGGGAATAAGTATCCGTCTCTTCCCCTGGATCATTCGGTGCACCTCAAAGCACAAGGCGAGCGCTTTCACCGAGATATACTGAACTTTAAACACCGCTATATTTAGGGACTTGAGGACTGATACGTGAAAGTGATTGCCATTACAGTCGCAAATCTCGAAAAAACTACTCACTTCTGAACATTTTCGTACAACTTTAATATAAATGCACGTAAATCTTGATTTATATGTTGTTTTATTCAGACCTTATGTACTTGAAAACGTGCAAACGTGAGAGTTTTTTACATAAAACATATGTTAATTTCCAAATTTCATTATCCAAAATTTGTGTTACATAGCGTTATTCAAGTCAACAAATCAGTTACCGGATTACCGATATATCTAAATTATTTTAAATGTTTTCATGTAAAAAAAAAATAATTAAAACTGTACTTATGCATTCATTTTTTAGAATTTCGTTCAAGGCTACTCGAAGGCTATCAGCGTTAGCCGTCCCTAATTAAACAGTGTAGAGGGAAGGCAGCTAGTCATCACCACCCAACGCCTACTCTTGGGTTACTCTTTTAACAACGAATATTGGAATTGACCGTCACATTATAACATCCCACGGCTCAAAGGGCGGGAATATTTGGTGCGGCCGGGACTTGAACCCGCGACCCTGAGATTACGAGTCGAAATTTTAAACCCTCCTGGCCATGTCGATCCCGTACTTAAGAGAATTTGAATTAAATTAACATATTAATAATGTTAAATTTAAGAATTTTTAACACATATTTCGGAAGTTGTTTCTAACGAATATATATAAATATATATAGTGTTAAGATACATTAGGTCCGTGTAAGGATATACGCAAACTCTTAGTTTTGAAATTTCACCGTTGTAGTTTTTCTGTTATTTATTACTACTTCACACTTGTTGATGAATCTTCAACAAATATGGCATTTGTACACAAAAACACAAATACACATTTTAAATTCTATCGATAAATATAAGAATTTAAGAAAGAAAATAAATAATAATGCCATTATATATCAACTACACAGTGTCTGTCATGTCGAAAGTCGACAAGGACTTTTCGATCTTGATGATTACGACATAACGCCCCCCGCTAGTACAGCGGTAAGTCTACTGATTTAAAACGCTAAAATCAGGGCTTCGATTTCCCTCGGTGGACTCAGCAGATAGCTCGATGAGGCTTTGCTATGAGAAAACGCAAACGCGACATAACAGACGATATTGTCATGGAAACGCTATTTATGTAATCACCAGTTGCTTGAACAATAACCGTTTTGATGTGAAATAGATTAAGTTGACAAAATTATTTTTTTATAAATTTTATTCAAGTAATTACACGTGACATATTAAGTTCATAGTGTTTAATATCTTTCTATATTTTCCAGTTGATGAAGCCAAGACGTTTAATTAAATATTCTCGAACCAGGTTCCCTAAAACATTAATTAAACTGTTTTTTCATTTATTTAATAACATCAAGTTAATTATATAAAAGGGAAATAATAACTAACGCTGTAGCTACTTTCTTAAAAAAAATTAATATGTAGCAATTGATTGACTTCCATCATTCAGCGGTGACCTAGAGGGTCTATAATGATAAAGATCGTGACTCCATCAGTGAGGTTGACACAATATGGATGGCCTATCACGCAGGTTCGTGCAATGGAAAGAAAATAAACTACTAGGTGAAAAAGTAGGTTCTGGATTATTTTCTCAAACACTAATATTAAATATTAAAATAGAAATCATGTTTGTTTATTTATTCCATTTTATATTTTGCGTTTCTGTTATTAAGCACAAACTTACTTTAGTGGCTACGCTATCTATGTTCTGAGCTGTTGTTGTTGTTGTTGTTTTGAATTAAGCACAAAGCTACACAATGGGCTATCTGTGCTCTGCCCACCACGGGTATCGAAACCCGGATTTTAGCGTGTAAGTCCGCAGACATACCGCTGAGCCGCTGGGGGGCATGTTTTGAACACTTCAGGTGTCGACATCTAATGTTTTAAGGTTCTAAGTCTCGAGACATACTGTTGGATCTGTGGGTTGGGTGAGGTTATTTTTTTTTTGAAACTCCTTAGGACTCATTGTGATGATGAAATGATGGTATAAACAATAATGAAATAATAGTATAAATAATAATATAAACAACAATGAAATAATGATATAAATAATAACGGAATAATGGTATAAACCATAATGGAATAAGTGTTTGAATGGTGTAAATAATAATGGTATAAATTTTAATGGAATAATGGTGTAAACAACAATGAAATAATGGTGTAAACAATAATGGAATAATGGTATAAAAATGTATTTAGGTATTTTTCTAGGCCTGGCATGGCCGAGCGCGTTAAGGCGTGCACTCATAATCCCAGGGTCGCGGGTTCGCGCCCGCGTCGCGCTAAACATGCTCGCCCTCCCAGCCGTGGGGGTGTATAATGTGAGGGTCAATCCCACTATTCGTTGCTAAAAGTGTAGCTCACGAGTTGGCGGTGGGTGGTGACGACTAGCTGCCTTCCCTCTAGTCTTACACTGCTAAATTAGGGACGGCTAGCACAGATAGCCCTCTAGTAGCTTTGTGCGAAATTCCAAAACAAACAAACAAGGTATTTTTCTGAATGAATAAAATACTGCAAAAAGAATAAGTCTATTCATTGAATGTAAATATTGCACTGAAACAAAAGTGTGAGTAGTACAATCTGTCGGCAAGTTCGTAAATAATTATGTCTGACCATGAAACCATCCTTATAAGAACTAAATTAAAGGTTAGCCTAACTGCTATAACAATACTGGAATAATATACTTTTGAAACGTATGTTTAAGCTAGGAAGTTGCATACGTGATAACCATCATAATATTCTATTCAATTAATAATGAAAAGTAATAACAACTTATTATTTGGTTTAAACAACAACAAAACAACTTATCAATAGACGAAGTTTTCGAAGTTGAATTATGTTTTATCAACTAAAATTCAATGATGGAAAAACAGAATTCAATTTATTTATTTAGTAGCCAGTTACCACATTTGTGAAGGTTGAACTGTTCTCTCGGTTTTACTTCAAGCTTCGTTTTTTCGATCCATCTTTTCCAAAATCGATAACTGGTACATGGCCTAAAGCGTCTGGTTTGTTTTTGGTTCCTTGTTGAACTGGGCTGTGTTTACATATCATTAGAGAGAGAGAGAGAGAGAGAGGTGGACAAATTTTTCTAGTGACACTTTTTATACAACTAACAACACTCAGACCAGCACTGGGATAGGTATATTTCATACTGGTGAATAAAACACACATAGACCAGATACGGGACAAAAATATATAATATATTACTGGTGAATAAAACACACGTAGACCAGATACGGGACAAAAATATATAATATATTACTGGTGAATAAAACACACGTAGACCAGATACGGGACAAAAATATATAATATATTACTGGTGAATAAAACACACATAGACCAGATACGGGACAAAAATATATAATATATTACTGGTGAATAAAACACACATAGACCAGATACGGGACAAAAATATATAATATATTACTGGTGAATAAAACACACGTAGACCAGATACGGGACAAAAATATATAATATATTGCTGGTGAATGAAACACGTACAGACCAGTCCTGGGATAGAAATGTGTAATATAATACTGGTGGATAAAACACACATAGACCAGCCCTGGGATAGGAATATATAACATATTACTGGTGAATAAAACACCCATAAGACAGATACAGGACAGGAATGTGTAATATATTACTGGTGAATAAAACACACATAGACCAGATACGGGACAGGAATGTGTAATATATTACTGGTGGATAGAAAACGTAAGCCACCAATCGAAAGCGACTTTAGCTGTCGATTTGTTACAAGAAACTTTAACAAATCAAATTCACAGAATTCACTAGAACATGTATCTGTTTATAATGTTATACACTTGATACATAAGTTCGTATTTATTATTCAAATATTATGCACTTTGATGACTTCAACTAGTTGGGGAAAACTGTGTACAACGCACTGATATGTCTTTTGTTTGTTGTTTGTCTAAATACTTAGTTTTACGTCTCCCTGAAGACGACACCAGGATGTTTTCATTCGAGCGTGTTTCGCCGGAGGTTATACACTAATCTGAAGAGGCGAATCTTCCAGGACACGACAGACACATCAATATTATCGGATTCTAAGTTTGCCCAGTCATGAATCAATGGGCCCTCGCTGTTTTATAGTTAACTCATCTATGTGCTGCACATATCGTCTATAGAAATGTTAATCTCAAAATCTTATTGATATTATGTAGTATTTCTCTATATAAGTATGTGTCTCTCGCAATAATTTTGGTTGTAATAATAACAAGGTTTAAGGTTTAAGCCTCGCATTAATACTGGAGAAACACTGACACACACAGCTTATCTGTGTTTATGATTTCACAGACTGTTTCTTAATATAAGATGTTGATAATGAAAGATAAATCAAAATCTATGACGAGTCCAGCGCGAAAGCATCAGAACTTTTACAAAATTACCTCAATATTACCACTCAAAAGCACCAACAATATTTAATCTAATGTAAGACTAGTTGGGAAAGATATTACAAGACATGAGATATAAGATCATCTGATGAAAGAAAAAAAACAGTTACGTGTATTATTCGTTTTATGAGTCTTCGTTGCTTTTTGGCCAGGCATGAGCAGATGGTTTAGGCACTCGACTCGTAATATGAGGGTCGCAAATTTGAGTCCCTATCACACCAAACATGCTTGTCTTTTCAGCCGTAAGGGTGTTATTATGTAGCAGTGATTTCCCACTATTCGTCGGCAAAAATGTAGTTCAAGAGTTGGCGGTGGGTGATTATGACTAGCTATTTTCCCTCTAGTCTCACGCTGCTAAATTAGGGACGGCTAGCGAAGATAGTCCTCGTGTAGCTTTGCACGAAATTCAAAAACCAAACCAAACTCGTGATTTCTTACAATCAAGTGATAAAGCCATTTCTAATTCCACTGGGAATTTTAAGGAACAAGTTAGTAAGAGTGAGATTCGCAATAACCTTGAAATAAAGTATTAAATATTGTATTCTTACGACTTGGGTTTCTACCCACGCAATTTTAGCCTGTGTAGTTATGTCCTCTTGTGTTCTCTCTGACGACCGTCCGTTTTAACTGGGATGGCCAGGTGGTTAGGACTTTTGACTCTCAGTCTAAAGGTCGCGGGGTCGAATCCCCGTCACACCAAACATGCTTGCCATTTCAGCCGTGGGGGCGTTATAAAGTGAAGGTCAGTACCCACTATTCGTTGGTAAAAGATTAGCCCAGGTATTGGCGGTGGGTTATGATGACTAGCTATATTCCCTTTAGTTTCACATTGCCAAATTAGGAACTATTAGCGCGGATGTCCCTCGTGTAGCTTTGCGTGAAATTAAAAAAACAAAGAATCAAACTTGTCCAAAATGCTTCGCTCTAACATTGTTATTGGTTTGTCTTTGAATGGATTAGTAGTTTGTATACTCTTCGCTTTTCAGGTATGCATTTCGTTTCCTGGTGAAGTTTGAAGGCTTTTGCCACAGACCTTTCTTGTTCTTGAAATCTCAGTTGTTACATGATGCAACTTGCCTGTTTCAGCTGGAATTTCGATTTGTTGCAGATTTCTTTGTGGATGCTATTGATCAATAAACGAAACTGTGTTCGATTATTTTCCAATACTTTTACGTAAAAGGAATATTTCCTTCTTGGAAATTTTAATTCTGCGAGCTGAACGCCTCTTAATTATCTGAATGTATGAAGATTTTTGCTTTTGAATGTGCTCTTGCGTGTTCTTTTCAAAGTCGACTAACTTTAGTCAACATTATACCAGAATTCCAAAACCAAAACAAAATCTGGCTCTTATAGACACGTGGCTTTATAAATCGGGTATAGTTTTCACTGACTTGCTGATTCAGGTATCGAAATATATTTTTGAGATATCTGACTCCGTATGTGGACGAAAAATCACGGGGACTAGAGATGTTGTTCATGATGGTATTTTGTTGTTGTCCACATTTATTTTGGTCAGTGCATAATGAATGTGAAACAAAGATGTGTGAAAAATTCCATTCCAGGTTCATCCTTTTACTTAAGTTACTAGCCAAACTGAACTATGGTGGCAGTCAAACTGGACTATGGTGGTAGCAAAACTGAACTATGGTGGTAGCCAAACTGGACTATGGTCGTGGCTAAATCTTTATCTAAAAGTTAAGCGTATTTTTTTAAAAAAAAGTTAATACGTTAAACAGAGAAAGCTGGTCAAGTAGTGGACGCTGTACGTCTGGACGTGATAAAAATCACGTGTTTTTTTCAATTTTTCTGTTTGTTTTTCTTCTTAATTAATGCGTTTTTTTATTTCAGATCAGATATTTTATTTGAATAAATTTCACGTTCTTTTCTATATCTCGATGGACAGTAACGTTAACAAATAAGAGTTCACAAGTGATTTGGTAATTCTTCTGTTGTTATGCGTTTATAATTATATTATTCAAATTTCATATCTAAAGAATTAGCTTGTGCATCGACTTATTATACTCAAGTCCCCGTATATATATATGTGTGTGTGTGTGTGTGTTCCTGAATGGTGGAGTAAATGGTCGATGCACACCATTAGAAGCTTAATGAATAAACAAAGATGGATTTCACAAACAGGCTTCACTTAAACTCACTCCAACTCTACAAATAAGCTTTTGATTATAATTTTATCAGAAATCCCTCATGAACTGCAATCAAAGAGCGTCACATAATCAGTTCTGTGTTGGTTTTCAAATGAGTTGTAAGACCTAGCAACTGCATTAGCTTTCAGTTGCTATGTGGAATATTTAATCATGTTCGACGTGTTTACAGACGCAATAAAATAGATTTTGAAGGACCCGAGGCAGGGTACTAGTTTTACATCTAGTGGACGTGTAATTCATAGTCCGAGATTCTTAACAAAGGAGCCCGACACGGCCAGGTGGTTAAGGTACTTAACTTGTAATCTGAGAGTCACGGGTTCGAATCTCCGTCACACCAAATATGCTAGCCCTTTCAGTGAAGAATTTGTAAAATAAATAAACGCCTATGAAAATATCAACAACAACAAAATTCTCTCTTGATAAAGTATCATTGTGCGTTCGTGTTTTTTTTTAATTTCGTGAAAAGCTACACGAGAGCTATTTGCGCTAGCCGTCCCTAATTTAGTAGTGCAAGACTAAAGGGAAAGTAGCTAGTTATCACCACCTACAGCCAACTCTTGGGCTGCTCTTTTACCAACGAATGGTGATATTGAATGTCACGTTATAACGTCCTCACAGCTGAAAAAGTAAGCACGCTTGGTATGACGTGAATTCGAACTCGCGATTCTCATATTACGAGTGGATTGCTTTAACAATCTGGCCGTGTCACCTTCGCAGAAAGGAATTTATTCGTTTTGATCATGCTCACTGTTGAACGTGGATTTAAATGATAGGTTAACATAAATGTTTCGTCACTCGTCAGAACCCTTCTTTGTTTGGAATTAAACACAAAGCTACACATTGAGTTATCTGTGCTCTGCCTACGATGGGTGCCAAAAACCCGGTTTCCAATGCTACAAATCCACAGATATGCAGCCGTACCAGTGCGGAGGAACGTTTCAAACTGAAATAAATAAAATGAATTAGATCATTGATCAAAGTAGTGATACTGTGTTATATAGATTACTGGAAAGTTATTTTAATTTGATATGAATTTGTATGTCATCCATGTCGTGATGTATCGGTGCGAAGTTTGATGTTGAAAGTTAGCTACACATATGGCCCGGTGTGGCCAAGCGTGTAAACGCGTGCGACTCGTAATGTGAGGGTCGCGGGTTCGCATCCCGGTCGCACCAAACATGCTCACCCTTTGAGCCGTGGGGACGTTATGATGTTACGGTCGATCCCCAAGAGTCGGCAGTGGGTGGTGATGATTAGCTGCCTTCCCTCCAGTGTTAAATTGCTAAATTAGCACAGATAGCCCTCGTGTAGCTTTGTGCGAAATTCAAAAACAAACAAACAAAGGTACACATAGTAGGTATTGGCGTTTCTAAGGTTTACTAGTAACTGAAATGGGAAAGGTTCTGGTCGAAAATACAGATTGATTAAAAACTTCTGAGAAGAGGAAGTTTACAAAAAAGTGTTTTGAATTATTAGCAAGCAGGCATGATGTTTGCTTTGGAAACGTGTTTTAGTAACTGACAAAATATGATGTATTTTGTTACAAGGCATTAAGATGAAAACATACTCCAGCATTTCTGGCAAAAAAAACAAAACAACGAAAGGGTTGAAACTGACAAATATGTGACGCCTTAAAATCGCATCTATCATCAATTTTAAATGTCTTCTAAATATCCACATACACTAAAAGAAATTCCATTAGTGAGTTACGGACTTGAATTAGGATACAGCAAAGGAAAAGTCGTCAGTAAGGTTGAATTTCACTTAATATGTCATACAAAACTTCTTATAGAATCTATATCAAACTTTCTAATCAGTCTTCTGCTGTCATCCTAAGCGTGTACATAAGAGAGAACATAAGGGATGAACGTTTCTCAGGCTTTTATTATGTATCATAAAATAAAGAAATGACAAAATGCACCATTACTCTTTGGTTAACAGTTGAAAAACAACAATAAAAATATCACCCGGTCATCCTTCCAAAAATATTGTTTTTTGAATTTCGCCCAAAGTTATACGAGGGCTATCTGAGCTAGCCGTCCATAATTTAGTCGTGTAAAACTGTAGGAAAGGCAGCTAGTTATCACCACCCATCGCCAACTCTTGGGCTACTCTTTTACCGACGAATAGTGGGATTGGTCGTGACTTTACAACGCCCCCACTGCTGAAAGGGCGAGCATCTTTGGCGCGACCGGAATGCAAACCCGCGACCCTCAGATTACGAGACACACGCCTTAACACGCTTGACCATGTCGGGCCATTTTTATAAGGTATATTATCATTAATATTATTTTATTTATTTTTAAGGTTGTGTATCTAACAATAGAATGAATATAATGTAAAAAGAGCAAACGAAAAATCAAACAAAGTATTATATAGCTACTGCTATGTATGTTTATACTACGTGGGTGATTTATGTGGTGAGCACTTCGAAATTAATTTCCAATTAACTACTGAAAACAGCGTGCTTTGAGTTCAAAGGTCAGGTCAATATATTCGGCATTGCTAAAATCGCAGAATGCAATGGAAGGGAACAGTATAATTTTGCATATCACTTGAAATCTGTTAAATTAATAAGAGCAATACCCTCTCCCAGACGTGAAGTCTGTTAAATTAATTAGATCAATACTCATCTATTATGTATACCCTCTCCCAGTGGCATAGCGGGATGTCTGCAGATTCATACCGCTATGAACAGACTTTCGATACGCATGGTGGGCAGAGCACAAATAGCCATTGTGTAGCTTTTTGCTTAACTTCTATATGTTATTAGTGTTGTTCCTCGTGGGCTTTTTTTTGTTAGGTTAACTAGTGGCTGGAATGTTTTATATTTACATAGATGACTCCCATTTCCCCATAACTCTAACATCAATCTCAAGAAAAAAAAACAGTTTAAGAATACAATGTTTATCTAAATAATGTCATATTTTAATCTATATTATTTTCAACACTGAACGACTGGGAACCTGAACGTGACGTAAATGGATAACGTATCAGACTATGAATCCTGGACTCACTCAGTCAGCTGTAGGTGAGTTACAAAAGTGACAGTAATCAAGTTAATAGCATGAGGTTATGAGCGCTTCCAGCTGGTTGATTTTTCACTGGCCCACGATCAAAATTTAGAGTGTGTGCGTGTTATCTTATAACAAAGCCACATCGGGCTATCTTCTGAGTCTACCGAGGGGAATCAAACCCCTGATTTTAATGTTGTAACTCCGTAGACTTACCGCTGTACCAACTGTGGACTAGAGGTTAGGGACGGCTATTACACAACTGTAAGGACACACTGGCCTCATCATCATACAGTTCGGAGCAGAAATAAGCCTACAACTGGATTTAATATTTGGAGAAGAGAACAAATTTTATCTAACTGGCACTATGTATCTCACTACAATGCTCATTTTACACAATTTAATATTTTAAGTTTTACTCCGAGAATTAGGCGCAATATTTGAAAAAAAAGTTAAAATATTAGCGCTTTATAAATACTTATATATTTGCAACCGAGGATGGACAGAGGTTATATTTTTAACCCTGTGGATATGAGTGTTTGTCTAAAAAAGACTTCTCTAAGAGGATCGGATGGAATCGAAAGAATATTGTTATGGATTTAGAGTACTTAACCGCTGCTACAGCAGTAAATCTAGGGATTTATAACGCTAAAATTAGGGTTCGATTCCCCGTGGTGGACTCAGCAGAGAGCCCGATGTTATAAGAAAACGCAAACGGGCATTTAGACTACGACCCGAATTAGAAATAATCGGTTTCTGGGTGATCGAAATCACAATAAAAAAAATCTCTACTTGTTCATAAAAAGACCGAATTTTTTACTCTATAAATGAATCAGAAAAAGGATTGATTTTGATCAAACTTAACGGACTTATGTAGAAGAATATTCCTCATTGTTTTACTAAAAATTATTGTGTTCGTTAAAAAAATGTGAACATACGGCAGAACATACAAGTCTATACAATAATAACGAGAACAAATCTGGCCTAACTCCAGAATAGCCTATTTTGTTTTTCCTGTTAACGTGTGTTTTTTTTTAACTACCGTCGTCTTACAGTTCGTTTCTTGTACGCCATAGTCGTGCATACCTTATTTCAATTCACCGTGATTGCTTATTGTGTAAATAGAAATAGAATTGGAGTCATTCTCGCTTCGCGATGATTTATGGTCTCCTTCAATCTACTATTATCATATGATTCGTTGGTGCTTAACCCGTTGATTGCGACTGCTCTAAACGCTCGCGGAATATTTGCAAGTCGACTCACGTGCATCCGTGCCCACCAGGGTTATTGAGCTTAAAGCATGAAAACATCAGTTCATTAGGACTATGTCCAAAATAATGAACAGTGACGAGCACGTGTGATTGTTTAACATTATTATGCTGTTGAATTGAAATATGTATTATACATTACGATGCAATACACTAATACTGAGGCTCTGGTATATGGGAGTCGAAGGTTCCAATCCCCATCACACCAAACATGCTCGCTTTTTCAGCCGGCGTTATATGTGACGGTCAATACCACTATTCGTTGGTAAAAGTGTAGCCTATGAGTTGACCGTGAGCATTTATGACCAGCTGCCTTCCCTGTAGTTTTACACTGTTAAATTAGGGACGGGTAGGGCAAATAGTCCTTGTGTAGTTTTGCGCGTAATTCAAACCAAACACTAATATAACTGAAATTCGTGCATAATAAAGAAAATTACTTTTAGTTTCTTTGTTTTAAATTTCGCGCAAAGCTACTCCAGGGCTATCTGCGCTAGCCGTCCCTAATTTAGCAGTGTATGACTAGAGGGAAGGCAGCTAGTCATCACCACCCACCGCCAACTCTTGGGCTACTCTTTTACCAACGAATAGTGGAACTGACCGTCACATTGTAACGCCCCCACGGCTGTGAGGGCGAGCATGTTTGATGCGACCGGGACTCGAACCAGCGATTCTCGGATAACAAAGCGAGTGCCTTAATACACTTGGCCATGCCAGGCCATTCAACTGGTATTTCTCAAATTCTGCAATATACTTCAAGTAATATAGATTAGAGTAATATTTATTTTAGTTTTTAGTGTATAATTTGTTGTTTTGAATTAAGCACAAAGCTACACAATGGGCTATCTGTGCTCTGCTCACCTCGGGTATCGAGACCCGGATTTTAGCGTGTAAGTCCGCAGACATATCGCTGAGCCACTGGGGGGCTAGTGTATAATAAAGACGCGTAATTATATTATCGAGATAAATTTCCAAGTACGCCTTCCCTTTATACAAACAAATACAACAAACTAAATCTTATATAAATGACAGTTCGATAAACCTTAGAAACAGACAGACGTAAATTCCAGAACAGTTTGGTAACAAATGTACCATTGAAGTGAGTTCACTGCTGATGTAGCATTACTCTCAGAAATCTATTTTCAATCAGACTTTGCTGTCGACTTGAATAATGGCGTTATTTGTTTCCTTGGCGTGTTGTTAGAAGTTCCACCTGTTACATTCATGAGCTGAACTATTTCAGAGACAAAATATGTGTATATTTTTTTACTCCCTATCAATAGATAGTTGAAATGTTTAGTTTATTTTCTCAAAGAAAACATGGCCTTCGAGTACATAAGCGCTTGTATCCTTGGTGCGTCTTGCTGGCCTACATACAGCCTTTTGTAAATAATTAGTACGATTTGTTTGTTTGTTTTGGAATTTCGCACAAAGCTACTCGAGGGCTATCTGTGCTAGCCGTCCCTAATTTAGCATTGTAAGACTAGAAGGAAGGCAGCTAGTCATCACCACCCACCGCCAACTCTTAGGCTACTCTTTTACCAACGAATAGTGGGATTGACCGTCACATTATACGCCCCCACGGCTGGGAGGGCGAGCATGTTTAGCGCGACCATCGGATTACAAGTCGCACGGATTACGCCTTGCGCGCTTGGCCATGCCAGGCCTATGATTAGTACGAATTGACGAAAGAAAAAAAAACACATTGAAATCTTCCATCCATAAATAAAAAGATGCATGAAAGTTATTGAATATTTCTGACGAAATAATAGGTATTTATGCTTGTAAATAAACGTGGAAAACTCATTAAAATAATAAATGACATGTTATTGTCAAACTATTACAGAGTTCTTTTTGAGAAATTATTTAATATTCATTTGGAGTGAACCTACAAAGGCTGAGTACGTTATAGTGAAACGACTTGAGCACCTCGCAAGGCTGCTGCAGACCTCTCAGCACGTCTCGTCCGATCGTTTTCTGTCTGACGCCAGCGCATTTTGACAATAATCCTGCAGCTTAGTCCCCATCGAAACAAGGCTCCGTCGCAAGACTGTTATGTCTAAAGCACACAAATCACTCCTTGTTTGCTTTTGATAATCCATTTATGTTTTCCAGATCTCGTTTTAGCAGCCCAGTCGCACTCGTTTCATTCTGTAGTTGCTTGAGGTTTGAAAACTGAAAGGATGTGTTCCGAAATCAACGTGTGCACACATGACTTGTGGGACACATAAACATATATTACCACTATCGTAAAATACCTCCTGGGTGTGGTATAAAGAGTGTTCTGTAAATAAAATATCCCAATACATAAAAAAAAGTAGTCCTAAAATGGTGGTATATACTGTCGGATAGTCGTTGTGCATTTCTTTAGGATATTAGTTCAATCATGTGGATGATTTGCGCAGATAGCTCTTACGTAGTTTTACGCGAATAGTCAAAACAAACGTACTATTGAGGGGAAGAATTGTTTGTTTGTTTGTTTGTTTTGGAATTTCGCACAAAGCTACCCGAGGGCTATCTGTGCTAGCCGTCCCTAATTTAGTAGTGTAAGACTAGAGGGAAGGCAGCTAGTCATCACCACCCACCGCCAACTCGTGAGCTACACTTTTAGCAACGAATAGTGGGATTGACCGTCACATTATACACCCCCACGGCTGGGAGGGCGAGCATGTTTAGCGCGACTCGGGCGCGAACCCGCGACCCTCGGATTACGAGCGCACGCCTTAACGCGCTCGGCCATGCCAGGCCTAGGGGAAGAATTTAAAATATCTAACTAATGATCCACTGTACCAAATGTAACTTCAGAAGTCTATGTCTCGTATATTAATGTTGTTTTTATGACTTATTACGTCCTAGTACTTGATAGATCGAAGGGTGTATTTTAGTCATAAAACGCACAGCAGGGAAGCGCATTTCTGTCTTAACTATTTTTTTATAAAGCACATTTTGTTGTTGTTACTCTAGAATTGCTGATAAAGGACTTTTTCAATTCAAAAATTGCTTAACCAACCGACCCGAAAGAGTAAAAAACAAATGAACGGGGATTAACTAAGACATGTTCTTATTCTCAGGTAAACCCAACAAAACCAGCATCAACAAACACGATATATAACGAATGGTCTTCTCGCTTTGCGTTATTTTAAAATGCTACTGCATTTTAAACAAATTATTTTCGTCTATAGAATACAATAAAACCTGTACATATAATTCATAATCATTTTTAGGACTATGTGTGTGTGTGTGTTTTCTTATAGCAAAGCCACATGGGGATATCTGCTGAGTCGACCGAGGGGAATCGAACCCATGATTTCAGCGTTGTAACTCCGTAGACTTACCGCTGTACTAGTGGGGAACTCGTTTGTAGGAGTTTGTGAATTTTTATTTTTTGAATTGTGTTGAATTTACTGAAACTCACAACGTCTCTCTAAGTCTCTTCGCTGTTTATCTTCTCTACCTTATCTAAATATACACATTAATTACACACTCGATGACCCGGCGTGGCCAGGTGGTTAGGGCGCTCGACTCGTAATCTGAGAGTCGCGGGTTCGAACCCTCGTTACATTAAACATGATCACCCTTTCAGCCGTGAAGGCGTTGTAATGTGACGGTCAATCGCATTATTTGTTGGTAAAAGAGTAGCCCAAGATTTGGCGGATGGTGATGATGACTAGCTGCCTTCCCTCTAGTCTTACATAGCTAAATTATGGACGGCTAACGCAGATAGACCCCGTATAGCTTTGAACAAAATTCAAAAACAATCGTATTCTATTTTAACTGCATTAGTTTATATATATACAAGTAATCAATTTCAAGGACTTTTATCGAAGTTAAAATAATGATGAAGGTGGTCGTCTTCAAAGTTTATATCTAAAACTATTTTGAACATCAGTGTTGAGAAACAGACTTTTGTCAATATTATTTTGTAAGTCGGTCTTCGTTTTTAGCTGTTTTGCGACTAAGAATGATTTGAACATTATTTTTCACACTGTTAGTTTAGTTCCCTAGTTATCGGATTTGGATTTCGACTTTCTTTGAAGTCCACTATTAGGACTAATGAGCAGTCGATAACACAGGTGAATTCAAATGTGATATTTAGGATATCGTCAACTCTTTTCTAGATGAGAACTAATGATAAAGTAAAAATTCAACCACATTAATGATTTATTATAGTATAATTCTGTTCCTTTGCTTTTCTATTTAACCTTTGAAGTGCATGTTTTGTCTTTCGTTATACCAACAAACCTGAAAACTTTTGATAGCTTGTTCTAATGATTTCGGAAATAATATAAATTGTTTGTTTTTGAATTTCACTCAAAGCTACGTGAAGACTGTCTCTGCTAGCCGTCACTATTTTACCAGTATAAGCTCAGGGGGAATGCAGCTAGTCATCATCACACACCCCCAACTCTTGGGCTACTATTTTATCAACTAATAGCAGAACTTACTATCACATTAGAACATCTCCATGGCTGAAAGGGTAAGTTTGGTGAGGCGAGAGCTCGAGCCCGCGACCCTCAGAATACAAGTCGAGCACCTTAAACACCTGGCCATGTTGGGTCAACAACAACAGAATAAAAAGTCACAGACGTGATCGTTTATTTAATCCTATCTAAATAATACTAAATAAATTATCTTATAAATATGCCTTGAAGTTAATTTCATATTGTTAATGTACATCGCAATCATATGGAAAATGTCGTTTATATTCTGTATAATAAATTATTCGAAGTTTGTTTCTGAAATATTCATTTCTCGACCTAAGACGTAAGCCTAATAATCTCTGATAATAAAACAAACATCTCATATATTACAGTTCACTCAATGGCTTTTCTAACTACAAAAAGTTTATTTTCCTTTAGATTCCGAATCTTGAAGAAATTGGATGAATTTATTTGAAATGTTACCACGTTGTATTTTACGTTGTTGCTTCGTCTGTCTCAGATGAAGGGAGAATAGTAAAACATAAACAATCCCTTGTTTTTCCAAAAAGGATATCTCACAAACCTTTGGTTCCACAAGAATTATATACAGGTCGTTAATGCCTGGAATTGAGTGAACACTGGGCCCGACCCGATTGTGTTGATTCCCTTGGAATAGAAAAGCTAACGGCAAAACTGGGTATTCTAAAAAATGCTGTTAATCAAAGTTATTATAACCACAAGATGCTCCAGGTTCTACTTAGAGTTTCGATTAATATAAAATATATCACTTCCAGTTAGAAGGAGGTCACATGATGATAAAAACCAATCAGATTTAGTCTCTCAAGTTTCAGCAGTGAAACATTCGTAAGGGTTTGTTTGTTTGTTCCTTTTTACGGTGTAAAGAGCAAAAACCATCGTTCTGTATCTTGTAAAAAATGGACACGAGCTTACTTAGAGTTGAATTTTACCCAAACTAAGACTGATAGAGTAACGTGTTTAATTTATTTTTCATCGTAATTAAAATTCAAAATACTTTACCATGTTGAGACGATAATAAAAAGAAACGAATAATCGATCTGTACAATGAATAAGTGCTACCCAAATCTGTATTTCATTAGGTTCACTGAAGTGGTTTTACTTAGGCATTTAATATTTAAATGAAATATTGAAAAAAAAAACGATATATGGCCCTCACCCAATTCTATTGTAACACTAGCTTTACTGCCCGACAGAGGGCGTCTGCATAAGATAAACTAGAAAAGTTTTGACTTAGACGTGTAAGTTTAGTTTTGTTATCGTTTATCCGTGTAAACCTGAAGGCCTTTTCACGTTAACAACCGCGTTTAGATACCCGTAGTGGACAAAGCGTAGATAGACCATCTCTAGATTTTTGCTCAACATCTTCGTTTGTTTGTTTTGAATTTCGCGCAAAGCTACAGGAAGGCTATCCATGCTAGCCGTCCCTAATTTAGCAATGTAAGACTAGAGGAAAGGCAGTTACTCATCACCACCCACCGCCAACTCTTAGGCTACTTTTCTTACCAACGAACAGTGGGATTGATCGTTACGTTATAACGCCCCCACGGCTGAAAGGGCGAGCATATTTGGTGCGACGGGAATTTGAACCCGTGACCCTCAGATTACTAGTCGAACGCATTAACCCACCTTGCCATGCTGGGCCTCCACTTAACATCAAATGACCAATATGCATGATTTTACTCTAGCTGACAAATTCTAAAAGATAAAAAAGAAATCAAATTGTAACACAAAACGACAATATTTGTGTAAATTATCTTCTTTACAGATTCCGTTTTGGATTTCCACTTCCAAAAGCCTATTTTAATTCTGAATGTGATGACAAATGTTTTAGAATAGTTCTTGTTCTATTTCTCTCACACAAAGTTTGTTTTGTATTTTTTATTATGTGTTTAAGTAAACTATGAAAATTTTGACAATTTCCTATGGATAATTACGTAAGCTGCACATTTTCAATGAAATACGATTTTTTTAAAGCTTCATTTTGCTTGTTTCTTATGATGATGTTTGTCGGTCTTCTTCCTCACGACTGCGTTCCGTCACGGCAAAAACGCGTTTCGTACACCTTGGATCGCTATCGCGTTTTGTAAATAGAGGTCAAACCCCTTTATCATGTAAAGAGTATCCCAAATGTTGACTATAGGCGCTATTTAACGAGTGCGTTCCTCTATTATAAGAGTTAAAAATTAGGGTTAGCTATCTAAGATGACTTTTGGTCAGGTGCGCTCGAAGTTTCGAAACAAACAACGATATTTTAATTTGCTGTTTATGCGTATTTTTCTCATAGCAAAGCCGCATCACGATATCTGGTGAGTCCACCGAGGGGTATCGAACCCCTGATTTTAACGTTGTAAATCCGTAGACTTACTGCTGTAGTAGCAGAGGGCACGTAATTTGCCCTGAACCATAAGTGATAAAACGCTTAAACAAGAAGTTTTTCTCATAATTATTTTCCTTTCTTTTACAGAAGTTTATAAATACAAAATCGTGGGTCGTTATAACGTGACGGTCGATCCCACTATTCGTTGGTAAAAGAGTAGCCCAAGAGTTGGCGGTGGGTGGTGACGACTAGCTGCCTTCCCTCTAGTCTTACACTGCTAAATTAGGGACGGCTAGTACAGATAGCCCTCGAGTAGCTTTGTGCGAAATTCCTAAACAAACAAAGAAATATAATATACCTTTTATAGTTATTTAATTGAATATACATAAACAACAAACAAAACACAACGCTAAGTAAATAAGTAAGAATTAAAGAATGTATAAATAACCACGGCGACGTCCGTTCAGTAGATAAAGTGGTCAAGAAGGCAGAACGGACAAAGGTCACTCACAGCAAGCCTGTTTTTAACAATGGAGCCAAGAAGATTAAGTATGTTCAAGCTACAGTAAATTATGCCTGGATATGTTAAGAAAAAATCCTTTGACTTAACTTGTTTGCAATACAAAAATCAAAGCTGGAATCTTTGCAGCTTTTTTTTTTCTCACCAGAAACAAAAGATTTGTTTGTTTATTTTGAATTTCGCACAAAGCTAATCGAAGGCTATCTGCGTTAGCCGTCCCTAATTTAGAAGTGTAAGACTAGAGAGATGACAGCTAGTAATCACCACCCATCGCCAATTCTTGGGCTACTCTTCTATCACAGAATTGTGCTGTGGATCCGTCCATCACATTATAACGCCCCGACGGCTGAAAAGGGCGAGCATGTTTGGTGCGACGTGGATTCGAACCGGCGACTGTCAAATTACGAATCGAAAGCCTTAAACCAAAGGAATGAATACATATCCAACAATACATATCCATTACAAGATGAAATTGTTTTTAACAATAATTTTCAGCTGAAAGAATTCTGTAATTTTAATATCGCAAATTGAAATGTTATGAAATACCTGTAAAAAAGTGCATTAAATGATTTTGATTGTTTGGAATATCGCGCAAAACTACACTGGAGCTGTGTGCTCCTAATGTAGCAGTGAAAGACTGGAGAGGAGGCAGCGACATAACCACCACTTACTGCCAAGCCTTTGGCTACTCTTTTCCGAACGAATGATTTCCATCACATTATAATGCCCCCAAGGCTAAAAGAGCGAGCATGTCTGGTGGGTCGGACATTCATGCTCGCGAACATCAGATTACGATTCAAGAGCTCTAACCACCTGGCCATGCCGGGACCACATGAAATAGTTTGTGTGTTTGTTTTAGAATTTCGCGCAAAGCTTCTCGAGGGTTATCTGCGCTAGCCGTCCCTAATTTAGCAGTGTAAGACTAGAGAGAAGGCAGCTGGTCATCACCACTCACCGCTAACGCTTGGGCCACTCTTTTACCGACGAATAGTGGGATCGACCGTCACATTATAACGCCTCTACGGCTGAAAGGGCGAGCATTTTTGGTGCGACCGGAATGCGAACCTGCTTCCCTCAGATTACGAGTCGCACGCCTTAACCCACCTGGCCATGCCGGGCACGCATGAAATAGTATTGGCAAAATGAAACAATTCAAAATAATAGTGTTAACCTTGTTCTGGTGTACATGAATTTGAAATAAAATTTGTCGTGCCAAAAAAAACCAAAAACAACAACAGAAGTAATTTCCATAACAAACAACCTAAGGAGCCCGCTTTCATTTACTAAGCTTATTTTCTTCCACATTTTGATTGTTTATTGTTAATTGTAAAGACACGCAGTGATCCATCTGTGCTCTTCTGAATAAGGAAATAAAAACGTGAAGTTTATAATGTCTCAGACTGAACAATCTGGTCGATACTCATGAATAGGCGACTAAAACCCTTCTGTAGCTCTTATACACTGACAGATTTTAATTCAATATTACTAGAATCGTATCAATGTTTCGTAAAACGTAAAGAGCAGAAACTGCGTTTTATTGGCCATATATAATCAGGAAACATTATTATAAAATAAAATCCATTTTCACTGCCCATTTAGAACTATATTATTAGATTACAACATATTCTTTACAGAGGGCTATGTACATTATTATTTTTACTTCTTTCATAAAAAGCGAAGAGATCTATAGAAAATATTGTAAAAAGTACAATATTAGATTACCTAATATCGCATTTTTATTGTTTATATTCGTATCCCCTGAGGGCTAATCGGACTATTATATACACAAAATGACAAAACTGTGGGTTTGATCCTCACGCTGGCCACATTCCGCATAATTTCTCGTGCTGTTTTAGCACATTGCAACAAATGAGCCCCCCAGTGGCTCAGCGGTATGTCTGCGGACTTACACGCTAAAATCCGGGTTTCGATACCCGTGGTGGGCAGAGCACAGATAGCCCATTGTGTAGCTTTGTGCTTAATTCAAAACAACAACAACAAATGACGAACGAGCCAATGTTTTACAGTATTTGCAGATAAGTACTTTACAGCAGTTATAATGTAACTAACATGGTACTTGTTGTTACTGTACGACTGTTTCGGTTGTTTGTTTTCTTTTCATTTCGAAAAGTCCAAAAAAATTTGAAAGAGTTAAGTTCTGTAAATCATGATAAGATCAAACTATTTATGTTTTAAGTTGTTGCTGTTTTTGAATTAAGCACAAAGCTACACAATGGGCTATCTGTGCTCTGCCCACCACGGGTATCGAAATCCGGATTTTCGCATGTAAGTCCGCATACATACCGCTTAGCCACTGGGGGGAGGGCTGTGTTTTAAGAAATCACTGATTTTATATATTGTTTGTCAGCGTTCGATCATTGTTTACTCGTGTCTCACAAAGAACGTTTCAAGCGGCTCATGTAAGATTATTCTTTGCCAGTGTCACTCAGCGAACGTTTCAACCGGATTATGTACGATTATTTCATTGTGGCCAATATAAGAAATCGTTATTGTCACAAAAAAATTGACACAAATGTCTTTGTTGTTGCGTCCACCACAAGCTACTGAATACTTGCCCTCAAATATGATTGATCGTGAAACTAAATTTAATCACGCTTGTCTGTAAGTCTTTATCCAATATACCAGGTTCACTTTTACCCCCGTCAATATTAAAGGGAAAGAAAACATTTGGCAATATTATCCTATTATGCGTTTAGGATTTGACCAAAATCTGGTACAGCTAAGCCTATTAAACTCGGAAACGTTATTGCGATAATCTGGTTGAGTTGGTGCATCTCATAATCCTTGAATAAATCAACTGTTCGAACATAATTAATATTTTTTCATGTGAAATTCTAAGTAGGAATTGCTGTATATTATATAGTTGAAATCAATGTAAAATTAAAAAAATATATTACAAAGAGTTTATTGATATCTATCCATGTTGTTTGTTTTTTGAATTTCGCGCAAAGCTGCTCAAGGCCTAACCGTCCCTAATTTAGCAGTGTAAATAAGACTAGAGGAAAGGCAGCTAGTCATTACCACCCACCGCCAACTCTTGGGCTACTCTTTTACCAAAGAATAGTGGGATTGACCGTGACATTGTAACACCCCCACGGCTGAAAGGGCGAGCATGTTTAGTGCGATCCCGATTCAAACCAGCGATCTTCAGATTACGAGTCGAACGCCTTAACCCACCTGGCCATGCTGGGCCGCCATGTTAACAAATAACAAAATACATCAGTGTTAAAATACTTATATGAATTCCTGACAGTAAAAAAGACAACTTACAGAATACACATTGATTTAAATAATTTATTAATTTCTTACACCTAGCAATACGGCCAGGTGGTTAAGGTACTCGACTCGTAATCTGAGGGTCACGGGTTCGAGTCCCCGTCGCATCAAACATGCTAGCCTTATCAGCCGTGTGGTTGTTATAATGTGGCAGTCAATCCCGCTATTCGTTGGTAAAAGAGTAGCTGAAGAGTTGGCGGTGGGTGGTGATGACTAGCTGCCTCCCTTCTAGTCTTACACTGCTAAATAAGAGACAGCTAGAGCAGATAGCTCTCATGTAGCTTTGCGCGAAATTAAAAAACAAAAACAAACACCTCACTATCTGATGCGCTGTTGATGTTTTTCAACACAGTATTTATAAAGTAGATTTCACAAATAAACTTTCATATTCGTCTTCATAGTGCTAATCAAAAGTATTTGCACGAATAAACTAAAAAAAAAATGAAAATTATAAGGTGTTACAGAAACTTTTGAGATTAGACAGAAAACAAAACGTGGTACGTTCAACGATGGCGTGCCCAAAACGCGAGAACAACAGAAAATGTCTTCAATGACCTCGTATCTTGCTTCTTTTACCTTTGTCCTCCGGTGATACAGTGATAACTTTACGGATTTACAGCGCTAATGTTCACGGCTCGATTCTTCACCATGGACACAGCGAATAGTCCAATGTGGCTATGCGCTAATAAAAAATATTGTTGTAAGTTAAGCGTCTTTTATTGTGACCAAGGTTAATTATAATTTACAATATGAAAGCTATGACAGAACAAAATCACTGGTATAGAGTAATTTCACTTTTATTGTTCCGTACTTTAGGCAGTTTGTGACATATCATGTGATATGAAATGCACATGATTAGCGTTATGCAATTAGCGTTAGGCAGATATATATCTCAGAACGCTGGAATGGGTATTAACATATTTACTGATAAGGAAAAAACAACGTTTCGACCTTCCTAGGTCATCTTCAGGTTAATACCCATAACAGTCGTTCCGAGATACATTTTTGTTTCAAGTGAGTTTGTCGTCAACAAGAACGTTAAATATACTAACATGGTTATATCTTACGTGAAAGTTAATTTCGGAGCTGAAATACCTTCAACTTGCTCGTAAACCGTGGTTAGACTGGAAATAATATACCTGAAGATTCATCCATGTAACGTAATATCGAGTTGCCTCATTCTCACTGAAAATAGCAAAACAACTCGTTTTAAATTGTAACAAATACACGCTCAGTGAAACAGTTAAACTTTAGGTGCTATTATCATCTTACAGATAATTTGCCCTCTTTTGTGGCCAGATAATAGATGTCAACTCATTTGGAAAAATTCCGAAACAGGGCTAACTTCATTTTCATACGTAGTCATGACGTATATGACGGTGCTATAAATACGACATGGGCAAAAGTGTCGGAACGTAATGACTTTCAAAATGGTACAACATCCTATGACCTCTTATGCAAAATGGTACAACATCCTATGACCTCTTGTGCTAACATACGGTGATGCATTTGGTTTTCATTCCAACCTAATGGATGACAACATTGGCCTCCATCAAACTTAACAGGTCGACTTATCTCTTGAGAAAATGTGGATTGACCTCATGAAATAGAGTACAGGCTCACTGGACACAAAACCCATCAAGCATCTGTCGAATGATTTTGAGATATGAATCGTATCCCAGTAAGTTATTAAAGGTGTCTTTCAAATGTCCTGATGGTTTGTTTACTCGACATGCAATATGAAGGTCACGACTTTGACTCCTCATGGTTTAACATGCTCGGTCTTTCAGCTAAGGGAGCATTATAATATGACGGTTAATCCCATTATTCTTCAGAAAAAAATAGTAGCTCTGGGTTCTGCAGTGAATTGTGTTTTCCAGCTACCTTTCCTCTATCCTGTCACTGATAAATTAGGAATGGCTAACGCAGACAGCCCTCGTGTAGCTTTGGACTAAATTCAAAACCAATCACTATAGCTCTTTGAGAAGAATTGTCTAAAATACCTTATGTGTACTTATTTGTAATTAAGTACAAAGCTATACAAATTGGTTGTGTGCTCTGTCAACCACGGATATCGAAACCCGGATTTTACCGTTGTAAGCCCGCAGAGATACCGCTGAGTAACTGAGGGGGCAAATAGCTTATGACCTAATGTACACTGGTACTTAAACATGAAACAATTTGTTTACTTGGTTTTAATTTCATGCAAGGCAACACGAGGTCTATCTGCGCTATCAATCCCTAATTTAAAAGTGTAAGACTTCACGGAAGACAGCGAGTAATACTACCCAACGCTAACTCTGGAGCAACTCTTTCACCAACGAATAGTAGGACTGACCATAACTTTATAACGTCACCAAAGATAAAAGTGCAAACATATTTTAGGGTGACGGAGTTTCGAACCCGTGACCCTAAAATTACTCAGTTGAGCGCCATAACCACACGGCCATGACGATCCGATATGAAATATTGGCGCCATATAACATATGGTAACCACAAATAGAACATCGTAAACTGTCACCAGTACCAAAATGGTAATTACTAGAAAAGGCTTAAAGAAGGATCCTTTTGCATGACGGATTATCAGTTGTTATTTGCCTGGTTTTCATAAAAGGTAACTAAAAAGTAAAATACGTTATTCTGTCAAAGTGGTTTTTGCTTTTCATATCTTAAACTTTAATTACGATTTAATTCTCGACTGTTCTGTATTTGTTTTGTTTTTTTATTTACAGTTACATTTTTAACTTCAACATTATTTAGTTTAGACGTGCAAAGAAAATTTTGATTAAATCAACTGTGGGCGAAGCCTTGTTTTCGACTTTTGTGTCTCTGAAACAAATTTTTGTCTCAACCGTTTTCTGCAAAATTCTGGCATGCTTTTTTTTTTATGCTTATCGTGCAGAAGTGATGGTCGATTTGACGACATATGTCATGCGTAAAACGCTGAACCGTATCGTTACGCTCGAGCTTGATCCGGCCCAATAAGCTGTAAGACAAATTACTTGTGTAACACAGAACAAACAGAAACGTCTGACACGAGACGTAGTCTGAAAAATCAGACTTTCTAAAGTGTTGACACACCAGTTAAAAACGAAGAAGATATTTTTTTATCAGCTCCACACTGGACATGATGTCGACTTTTCTTGATTTAGTAATTGACGTATCTGGCAGAAAACAAATAAAACCTCATCACGCTGAGTAGTCAAGTACACTTTATGGCTCAGCACATAAATCCCATTCAGTCATAAAATAGAAGACTACAAGGTACGTTAGCCAAGATTTCTTTGAGGAAAGTGTCAGCTGGGAAATCCGCTGAAATTGATATCTTTGTGAAATATTAACAAGTATCTACCTTCTACTAACGATATGACGGCGCAATAACTGTTTAAAATGTTCTGAAGAAAGGCTCTGCTTAAAAATATTAAGCAAGAAAAACAACACACATCTCGTGCATCTCGATGCTCGAAAAATGTATTCTTTTATCAGGTTTTGTTCTTCTCTCAAAAGTTATATTTCCATCTAGTAAGCTCTTAGAAACGCGTACAATGACTTAAAAAAAAAAAAGGCTGCATGAAGAAAACAAATATATTTTAAGCAGATGATAGAATTTGTAGAGGGCGTTTCAGTCAAACAATAGCAACAGTCGTATTTGTAAGATAAAAACATTCGTAGAGATTTTTTCAGAATAGTACATTGGTGATTAATCCGTCTTCATAACTGATAGCAGAAGGATTATTACTCCCCAAGCTTTGAGAATAAAAGCGGATATTAGAATTTTATAACGAAATACTTTTATTTCTGGTAATGTGAAAGGCAAATAATCACTCAGACTCTAAACTAATTTAATTATTTGTTTAACATTTTTGAAGAGTTTTTCATTAATTGTGTTTGGTTATGAACTTTGTAGCTGACTAATGTACGATAGCTTATACTATATATTATGCTCCCAGTAGTACAGTTACTTACGACGTTATAATCCTGGTTTCGATACCCGTGGTGGTCGAAGCACACTCTTCATCATTGTGTTGCTTTGTGTTTGTTCAAAACAAACTGCATGTTATATAGTTAAACTGTCAATATGGTCTATTGCGGACCAAAAAATGAATAAGTGTTTGGAGCAATATTCAGCTAGTATTGTTTTGTTTGTTTTTTAATTTCGCGCAAAGCTACTCGAGCGCTATCTGTGCTAGTCGTCCCTAATTTAGGAGTGTAAGACTAGAGGGAAGGCAACTAGTCATTACCACCCACCGCCAACTCTTGGACTACTCTTTTACCAACGAGTAGTGGGATTGACCGTCACATTATAACGCCCCCACGGCTTGGAAGGCGAGTATATTTGGTGCGATCGAGATTCGAACCCGCGATCTTCAGATTAGGAGTCGAACGCCTTAATACACTTGGCCACTCAGCTAGTATCTCTCAAATTTTGTAATATACTTCAAGTAATATAGATTAGAGTAATATTTGTTTTAGTCTCTTGACACTTGCTTTATTAGACGATCCATCAAAATTCCATAAAGAAAACAAATATCTTTTAAGCAGATGATGGAATTTGTAGAGGGCGTTTCAGTCAAAAAATAGCAACAGTCGTATTGCTCTTTATCGAAACTTTATTGTAGCTTGAGATATTTCAATTGTTTCTATAAGAACACAGAGTTCCGAGTTATAGTCCTGGGTACCGTTAATAGCACAGAAACAGTAAGGCCACAATTATACAGTTTGGCAGTGACGTCTTGAAGACATTTCGTGTGTGTACTTTCTTCAATGAATACAACAATCCAAACAATTCAATTTTATTAGTTATCTATTTGCAAGTCCAACCTGGCTGAGTCGAAACTCTTAAAACAGTCCGCCTTCCCCGTAGCACAGTAGTATGTTTCATTTTATTGTTTCATCTATTTTGCAGGTATCTTACATCACCTCAGCAGAAAAACACCCCCAAACCACCCTTTCCCCTATGCATTGAGATATCTTTAAATTTTCTCCCGCTTTGAATCAAATATTTCAGAGTTGGACTTATCCGTCCATAACACCTTTTTCCAATCACCAACAGTCCAGTTTCGTACCTCCTAAAAACTTCCAGTCTCTTGACAATATTTAGAGATGGAAGTAAAAATTTGTAACTGCAAAATGAACAATTATCTCATTCCCATTGTGTTTATTGATACCATAGATCTGAACATTCTTCTATCATTTGGCACATGGTGGTTTATCCCATTCTTGAGATCTGCGACAAGTCTTCCTTCTATCCCAAAGGCTACATAAACAAAGGTATTTAACTTCAGTATCATTAAGGTTAGGTGTTCTGCATCTTCCTTTCTTATTTTCAAATTTTCTGTATCGTTGTCATGATCTAAGATGTAACTGATAATGTTTGGGAAGCGTTAAAAGTCTGCAGCGATTTGTTGGAGAGTCCAGCTAGCAGCACGTGAAGTTTTTATGCGATCTCAACTGATATACTGACAATTCTCTGTGACTGTTTCGTGGTGGTATAATAAAAAAACTAAATATATGGTGTCAAATATATTCTTTAACAAGGTTTATTTGTGAAGTGCTATGAAATTGGTTTATTCTAACATATAACGGTACCATATACTAACTGCTCGATAAACTTCTTTCTACATAATTAAGACACTACGAGAAGTATTATGACATTTATTTTAGACCTTAAATTCGATCAGTATGTTCTTTCAAGCAGAACCCTCATGACGTGTCCTTAGTAGAATTGTACGGGAATTCTAAATAACGATAAGTAATTCTCACCCTGGCTCATTTAGTTGTCAACATGAATCAACAGAACGTTACCATAATGTTGAAATTGACATTATGTAATAACATGGAATAATTAGTCCATAAAATGGAAAGAATGACACAATATCTTCTTTTCCTAGCACCTTATCGTAAGTACCGGTTTAAAAATCAGATTTAAACAAAACAAACACAAGAAACGTATTGAAAAACGACCCTCTTTGTTCATGCGTTTTTTTTTTGCTGTGTACGTTCCTGTTTTCGAAATATTTTTTTTTCAATTAATCGACGGAGAAGGTCCCGTTTGTTTCGTGAAATTTCCCCGGAAAGAAAAGGACTTTTTTTCTTTGTTTTTAATAATCTTTTTTCTCAGCATATATGGAAACTGAAAAAAAAAATCATAGTTCTTATCGATGAGAAAGTTTAGCAATTGCAAAATAAAATGAATAATTTTCCTGTAATCTACTGTTGTAAAAAACAGCTTGAATATATTGTTTTCTTTTCTACGTTCAACCGTTCACAAAGTACAGAGTGTGAGAGACAGATATTTGGCCACTATATACATGGGTCAATGGTGTCCAAAATTTTTCTTAATAATCGCCAAAATTGTAGACGTGTAACATAACGCGCTCCACTGGCGTAGCAGTATGTCTGCGGACTCACACAGTTAGAAACCACGTTTTGATACCCGTGGTAGGCAGAGCACAGACAGACCACAGTGTAGTTTAGTCGTTGACTCCAAACAAACAAATTAATTAACTCTATTTCTTTATAAATACACAGAAGTATAAAAATACAAGTTAATATTTTAATTATTTATTAAAATAATTAATTACACTTAAAAAATTGGTGGTGGAAATAAAACTCCAATTCGATGCAGGTCAGCAGCCGTTTCGCGGAATGTGGACACTGATAGTCACCTGATCGTTCATTTATTTTAGTAAGTGGATAATTTTTTATTAAGTGATTTTCGACCACTTTAGTGGGTGTTTTCTGACACTGTACTTATAAACCTCATCTGACAGTTGGGGTGGGTCGTGATAACAAGCTATCTTGCTTTTAGTGTTACACTACTAAATTAGGGACGGCTAACGCAGATAGCCCTCGAGTAGCTTTGTGCAAAATTCAAAAAATAAACAAACAATCATTATTTTGTTTGTTTTGAATTTCATACAAAGCTACATGAGGACTATCTGCGCTAGCCGTCCCTAATTTAGCAGTGCAAGACTAAATGGAAGGCAGCTAGTCTTCATCACCCATCGCCAAATCTTGGGCTACTCTTTTACAAAGGAATAGTAGGATCGACTGTCGCATTATAGCATCCCCACGATTGAGCGGGCAAGCATGTTTGGTGTGACGGAGTCTCGAACCTGCGACCCTCAGTTTATCGATTAAGCACCCCGGGTCGACTTCGAATGAAAAACAGCATAACGCTACATACGTGCACATGAGAGATATGAGGTGGTCATCAGACTCCCCTCTATTTTTGTGAGGCAAAAAATAATGCATATACAGTTATGAGTTGCATGCTAATTGTGTTTCGTAAAGTATGTATTGGTTTTTGGTCTTACAAATTAGCCTCTTTTAAACATTCTGAACAATATAGATGAAAACAAAAACGTACCTTATAAATTAGTTGAACTAATTCTATGAAATGATATGATTATAATTAAACAATATTCAAAATCAGAGAACAAGAAGAGAGAAATCTATAATTACTAATAATGCAGTGATTCATCAGTTGGCCATCCTCATTGTTTTTAAGCGTAATTGCAATTTTAATAGAAAATCAATACGTATCCATTGAATCGATCACTATTTGATCTGATGTAAAACCCTTTAGCTTCGAAATGGGATATGAATTATTCCCAATTAATGAATATAATATCTATAGGGGCCTGGCATGGCCTAGCGCGTTAAGGCGTGCGCTTCGTAATCTGAGGATAGCGGGTTCGCGCCCGATTCGCGCCAAACATGCTCGCCCTCCCAGCCGTGGGGGCGTTATAATGTGACGGTCAATACCACTTTTCGTTGGTAAAATAGTAGCCCAAGAGTTGGCGGGGGGTGGTGATGACTAGCTGCCTTCCCTCTAGTCTCACACTACTAAATTAGGGACGGCTAGCACAGATAGCTCTCGAGTAGCTTTGTGCGAAATTCAAAAACAAACAAACAAACAATATCTGTAAACTTGTTATGTTGGCAACATGGCAACAGCATGCTTAGCTTCGCAGAAAAAAAATTGTTTTAATTCGAATGGATGTTCGTTTGTTTTGAATTAACCACGAAGCTACACAACGGTTCATCTCTGTTTTGTCCACCACGGGTATCGAAACCCGGTTTCCATCAGTGTGATTCCGCAGTCAAATGGACGTTGCAAGTCAAAATGGTGAAAATGGTTATAAATGTGATTAACAACTGGATTTTTGGGATCATGTTGAATTTAGCCTGAATCTGGTCTTTGTCTTTGTTTTTCAAATATGCAATTTAATATATTTTGTCGGTTTTTTTTAACTAAACAGAAACGTACACAATGAGCTATCTCTGCTGTGCCCACCAGGGACATCGAAAACCTAATTTTATTACTGTAAGTTTAGACCTACTTACGAACTACCAAGTTGAGCTCAAGAAATGTCCTAATTTTAAATGTTTAAACTTAGGTAAGCTCTAATTTACGGTCTCAACAACAGAATCAAACCTTTCAATGTGACGTTTCCCTTTAGATAACAAATGTGGTTTCAGCTTTCCTATTGACTATATTATTTCGGAAATAAAACTTTGTGATAAACGCAAAGCTATTTAAAGTGTTTTCTAATTGACTAGAAATGAATGTTTTTCTTGAAGCATATTAATTATCCTGAAAACATAAATATTAACCTAAGTTTTCTTTATGAATCTTTTGGGTCATCGTTTTCCAAAATATACTCGTAGGGCGCAAATGATCTATTGGGGTACTAGTGATTAAAGTAAGGTGAAGAGTGTAATGAGAAAGCATTAAGGATTTTTATATATTTTTATTAAAGATTGTTTGTTTGTTTTTGAATTTCGCGCAAAGCTACTCGAGGGCTATCTGCGCTAGCCGTCCCTAATTTAAAAGTGTAAGACGAGAGGGAAGACAGCTATTCATCACCACCCACCGCTAACTCTTGGACTACTCTTTTAGCAACGACTATTGGGATTGACCGTCACATTGTAACGTCCACACGGCTGAACGGGCGATCATGATTGGCGTTATCGGGATTCGAACCCTTGACCCTCAGATTACGAGTCGAACGCCTTAACACGCTTGGCCATGCCGGGCCCCTTTTATTAAAGAAAAAACAATCCATTACTACGACATACAGGGCATTATAATGCTTATCCGTGAATTACATTTGGTCACTTAGCTCACTCATTTAAAAAAGTGAGTGGGAGTAAGGGACCATATTTATCAAAGGGTGCGTGGACGACAAGCGTTTGGGAAACGCTCCCTTAGACTTTCTTCTAATATAGTACAAAGCATTATAGATTACGTTACTGGTATAGAAAAAAACGTTAAGTACCTTATGTTGAAAACATTTTGAATATGCAAGTCAACAGGTCTCGTGACGGCCACAGCCCGATAGAAAGCTGTACTGATGGCATGAATTAAAACTAAAAGTTGGCACTGCTTGGAGTTTTCTCAGTAGTTTGATGATTACAAACATTTATTGATTTTGGGAAGAGTAAAATGCCTTGCCAAAGTGCTCACCCTTTACAAAATTTTCCATTTTGTTACCGTCTCTGTCTATGTGAAACCAAAGTAATTTAACTTGACCTTAGAGTAAATGCAACTGTTGAAGCTACAACTCACACAACCAACCATGAGGACTAAAGAACATTCCAAACAATTCAGGAATAAAGTTGTAGAGAAACACAGATTAGAAAAAGAATGTGTCTCAGGACAGCTGTTGTGGGTTTTGAAACATTTATCATAATATGTGCAGAGAACAGCGTTTTGACCCTCTTAGGTCATCTTCATGCTAACAAGGTTAACTGTTATTCTCTGTTTCATTTTGGTATAAAAGTATAATACCCGCATTAGCCGTCTCAAGATGCATTTTTATTTCAAGAGGGTTTCTCGTCACCACAAATCACGAGATCAAGATAAGTTTACAAGAAAGTTTCACAAAAGATTATCCCTTTGATTATGATGAGGTCCTTTATAAATAAGTGGAATGTGCTTCATACCACCCAAATCAGCCAACCCTTGCTAATTAAGCATCATTGCAACAAGGAAACTGGTTAATAATGAAACTGTGAAGTAGACAAAGACTTTGAAAGATTTGAAAAGTTCCACGTGTGAGATAAAACTCAGTTTTCGTACATCAATAGTATCCTGGTCCCTACATGAAGATGGCCTGTATGGGAAGGAGTTGCTACAGACTTAGATATCGTATGGTGTTTGTGACAATGATACTGGAAACATTTGATAGAAGATTTTGTGGGCAAACGAGAAAAAAAAATAATTTTGTTGTCTACATTCAAGGCATTATGTCTGGGTCTGTTGCAAGCTTAACACAGTACGTCACCCATTCAACACCATCTCAACTGTCAAGTATGGTGATGGGCAGCATCATGATACAGGAATACTCATCAACTGGGACTGAAAAGCTTGTCAGAATTAAAAAGAAAGTAAAGTTCAAGCCAGTCCCAGAGGAAATCCTGCTTGAGTCACCCAAAAACCTAAAACTGGGTAAAAGTTTCTTATTTTAGCAGGAAAATGACCCAAAAAGCAAGACCCCACAATTGAATGATTTCAAAAGAAAAGAATGAATGTCCTGGTGTGACCCAGTTAAAGTCCTGGCTTGAATTCAATAGAAAGTGGATGGCGATACTCGAAGATTGCAGTCTATTAATTATTTCCAACGAATTTGCAATTTTGCCAGGAAGAAAGGGGAAAAATGCACTATAATATTGTACAAAGCTGGTAGAGACCAATGAAAATAATTTAAAGCTCTAATTGCTGCCAATGATGGTTCCATGAAGTATTGACTTAAAAGGATAAATATTGACGAGTCAGAAAATTCTAACTCGTATGTTTTTTTCACACAAAACAGTGTTAAGTTTGATTTTTAGAAATGTTAATAAAGCCAAGTTAATTGAAATAATTGTATACATTATTTGTATTTCATCACAATTTGACATTATTATTAGCGGTGAATAATTTTGCAAGACATTGCATATATATATATATATAAACCCTTTCAGACACATAATATTTATGCACTCGGATCACAAGAGTAGATCATGATCGAGTACTCAGAGTTTTTTAGATGAGGATATTCTCTATACTTAATAGCGCTGAATAAAACAAAGAAATATGGATCAAGCTGGGACACCGTGACCTTTCAGAAAAAGACCCACACTGTAGTAAACAAAGTGCACTTCTTGCAAAATGTGACAATACAGAAATACAAATGTTGATGACAAAATACCTAGGTTTAAGTACAAAACTGAAATGTATCTACGAGTGGAAATGACACACACTCCCTACTTCAACAACATATCCATTCAAAAGTCACACATCTAAACCACCAAGAAAAAAAAACTGGTATTGATGCTACTCCAGAGAAAGACATGCTGATCGCGATGCCATGGCTCAACACCCATAAATTGCTGTATGATCGGATTATCGAAATATGTGCTATGATACAGCAGTCCACGTGCATTAGATGGTTTATGGAAAGCTGTAGAGAAAGGGCATGAGCTTCGTACGTGACACTTTCACAACGAAGCTTTCTGCAATGGAAACTTCAGTGTAGATCTGTTGTAAATTTATACGACTGTCAGACAGAATACAACCGAAAGTAACGACACGAGTTGTAAAAACGTTTGAGGTTCTAAAATAGTCTAAATACTCAATTAGCACCAAAGTAAAATGACAATAAAATCGAAACTCACGCGTTTTTGTTTACAATTTCAAGAGCCATAGTGGTAAGAAATTGATTTTCCAAAGTCAGACCCAACCCACACAAAGGGAGCAATAAATTGTATTTATAAATGATTTATTAAACAAGAAAGTTAAATCAGTTACAGAACAAAAGTCTAGGACTTAAAAATTTACAATGATTACCACATATGGAAATCGTAATTTGTTACGTCACACACACATAAAGCTATCTTCGGGAAAATAGTTTTTGTAATAGTACATCTGGAGAGATAAAATATGATAATTTACTTCCAATATAAAGGTAAGTAGCCTGTAACATAAGTATAAAAACCTTTCAGCCAAGAATAAGTAAGCACTGTATTCCTATCGTTCATATTTGTTTGTGTAAAAAAACTTAAACGATGGTTTTGATAATAACTAAAAATAAAAAGAAACCCATCTGCCTTTCATTACTTTTAAATTTCAAACTTTCTTCGGCCCGACATGGGGCCAGGTGGGTTAAGGAACTCACCTCGGAATCTGAGGGTGGCGGGTTTGAATCCCCGTCACACCAAACATGCTCGCCCTTTCAGCCGCGGGGGCGTTATAACGTGACGGTCAATCCCACGATTCGTTGGTAAAAAAAGTAGCTCAAGAGTTGGCAGTGGGTGGTAATGATTAGATGCCTTCCCGCTAGTCTTACAAAGGTAATAAGAGATAGCCAGCGCAAATAGGTCTTGTGAGGTTTATAAACGCCATATTTGATACAACGGAGAAACATGAAAAAACATGTTCGCAAAATAAGAGAAGAGGTTATATGTATCTATTTAAAACAAAACATTATAGGAAAGCTATTCAATTTATACCAGCGTGACACTTTTAAGACAACCTTCTGTTATTTCTAATAGAACGACATGCCTAATGCACCAAGGACGTGGTCTGACATTTTAGAACATGAAAAAGACATTTATATATACATATTACCACAAACAAGTGATATGAAGACAATCCTATTTTTAGCGTTATAACACCTAATGCTGATCTCCAAGCCAATTCAGAGCCTGACACTTATTAACTGCAACCTGTGCTATTTTCGTTACCAAAACAGCTTAAACAACATAGCACATTTCGTGTTTCAACAAAATCCCGATAGGAGGTCACAGTAGCGCTGACTCAGTCCCGTTAGCTTATGAAACAAAGATGGAAAACTTGAAGGCATATTCTGCAGTGTTTTGCATCAGAAGAAATTTTTATTTTATTTTAATGTGTTATGAAACAAATTTTTGTTCTAAAATCAATAAATTGAAGCTAAAATATAATTATTTCGTTAACTTTTTTTCAAATTTTGAAATATTTTTTCACGAGAGTGTATTGTGAACACGAATGAACTGAGATGCAAATTGTCACAAAAATAGTACATGGATGGTGCACACTTATTTCGTTCAACATGACCCACTATCGCCTGGTTGTTAGAGTGCTCGACTCGTAATGTGATAATCAGAGGTTCGAGTTCCCGTTACACCAAACATGCTCATCCTTTCAGCCGTATGAGCGTTATAATGTGACGATCAATCCCACTATTCGTTGGTAGAAGAGTATCTTAAGAGTTTGCGGTGGGCGATGATAACTAGCTGCCTTATACTACTAAATTAGGGACGGCTAGCGCAAATAGTCCTCGTGTAGCTCTACGCGAAATTTAAAAACAAACAAATGTATATTTTTGAACAAATAGTCGTCAACGGATATTGAAATAAATTTGTCTACACATCTTTTTTAATTGAGAGGATGAGTTGTTTCAAATTTTGTAAAAGATTCAAAATTTTGTAATATGCCCTAACTTAGAGAGAAGATTTTTAGTTAATACATTTACCACCAACTCTTTCAGTAATAAATATCAGGAAAAACCTTCGTAATTATAACGATCCATGACTGAAAGGACGAACAGAAGTTTCACGTGATGGGGATTTGAACGTGCTACCCTCACACTGCGAGTGGAGCGCCCTCAATTCATCAAAACATGCCAGGTCGAGAAAGACGATGTACCAGAGGAAACTACATAAGAGACATGTTCTGAGACTCTTAAGAAACACATGAGCGATCTTCTAACATTCAATATTTAGGGTTACAGACGCTTTAATTCTTCCAAACATACAGTCAGCCAACGATATATAAATATAAAATATAGATAATACACTATTTATGTGTGACGTTTACTTTCTACACGACTTATCCCCGTTTTAACTGTTTAATTTATTACACGGTATGTAAAGATCATCAAAAAGAACTTCAAAATCAAATTCACTTTTAAATTTCTTTTCTCAGATGGCGCTTTAAAAAGACAAGATGATTAATTGATTAACCTCAGCGAGATACGAACTAAGATAAACTTAACTTTAATTTGCTGTATATGTTAACGTGTAAGATGACATTTGAAGCTCAAAAATGTCCTTAAAATTAGAGGACGTATCATACACCAGGTTCGAAATGTAAACCTTTAATTCTGTGGTTTATATTTGTGAATCCGATATCGTCGGATGGTGAGTTGATTTTCATTGTGTTGGTGATGGAATAAACTCTCAGATCTCCACTAAAGAGTTCGAAAAATATTATATTCAATTGAACCTAATCTTGTATTTGTGATCAGTGTTGTCCTAGTGGGAATATTATAACATTACTGTGCATTGAGCTAAGAATTGAATTACCTTACAAACACTTTATTTTTTTCGAATACTGATGACTGAAGATTATTGGATAGCATTTCCTCACACACTCATTTTGTTCCACTAATCAAGTTCACGATTCGGGGGAAAGGAGGGGTCCTATTATATGGCAAATATAGCCTGAAACCTACACTTCAACTTGAAAATTAGGGGTAGTCTTACACACATATATGGTATTTAGACCATCTACAGATGAAACGTCTGTGTGACAAAACCGCTGTATCAGCTGTCAATAATCTGAAATGTATTATGCTTCCTTCAGAAATAACACACGAGGACGTGCATTGGGGTCTTACCCTCACATATGCTATTAACGGGTACGTCTGTTACTTTGTTTGTTTGTTTTGAAATTTCGCACAAGGCTACTCGAAGGCTATCTGTGCTAGCCATCCCTAATTTAGAAGTGTAAGATTAGAGAGAAGGCAGCTAGTCATCACCACCTACCACTCTTGATCTCCTCTTTTGCCAACGAATAGTGGGATTGAACGTCACGGCTGGGAGGGCGAGCATGTTTGGCGCGACAGGGATACGAACCCGCGACCCTCAGATTACGAGTCGCACGCCTAAACACGCTTGGCCATGCCGGGCCATGTTTGTTTGTTGTTAAGCACAAAGCTACACAATGGACTATCTGTATTGTACTCATGGGGATGTCGAAACCCGGTTTCAGACACACCAGTGAGCCACTAATGGGAATAAAAAGAATTATTTGTGTGTTGTAAATACTTGCACGTGTGTGTGTTTTCTTTTATGGCAAAGCCACATCAGGCTATCTGTTGAATCCACTGAAGGGAATCGAACCCCTGATTTTAGCGTTGCAAATCCGTAGACTTATCGCACTACCAGCGGAGAACATAAATGCTTGAATTTGTTATTGAGGTTGTCATTCATTATTGTTCTTTTTTAAAAGTGGTAAGTCTCAGAACTGTATGATTAGGAACTCGATTCCCTGGACACAGCAGATAGCTCGAAGTGGATTTACAGTAAGAAAACAAACACACTTTTTTAAAATATCAATCAGTTTGATAAATATTTAACAATTTAGAAACGTTCTCAAATAATCTAGAAGTTTGTTGTATTAGAAGCAACAAAATAAAAAAGTATTACTTAAGTTTAGACTTAAAATATTTAGAATAAAACATCATTATATTTATTTGAAAATGTAAAACAACGATTCTTAAAATTTAGAAAAAAAACACAATCAGCACATATTTTATAATTCGTATTATACTGGATACATCATCATTTGGCCCGGCATGACCTAGCGCGTTAAGGCGTGCGCTTCGTAATCTGAGGGTCGCAGGTTCGCGCCCGAGTCGCGCCAAACATGCTCGCCCTCCCAGCCGTGGAGGCGTTATAATGTGACGGTCAATTCCACTATTCGTTGGTAAAAGAGTAGCCCAAGAGTTGGCGGTGGGTGGTGATGACTAGCTTGCCTTCCCTCTAGTCTTACACTGCTAAATTAGGAACGGCTAGCACAGACAGCCCTCGAGTAGCTTTGTGCGAAATTCCAAAAAAACAAACAAACAAAACATCATAATTTATCTAGGCTCGGCATAGCCAGGTGGTTAAGGCGTGCGACTCGTAATTCGCGGGTTCGAATTCCCGTCACAAAAAACATTTTTGCTCTTTTAGCCGTCGGGGTGTTATAATGTGACAGTCAATCCCAATAATCATTGGTAAAAGAGTAGTCCAAGAGTTGGCGGTGAGCTGTGATAACTAGCTGCCTTCTCTCTAGTCTTAGATTAATAAATTAGGAACGGCTACCGCAGATAACCCTCGTATAGCTTTGCGTACAATTCAAAAACAAACAATCTTTGACAAGAAGAAACTTTAGATCACCTTCGGCAGCCAATAGCTGTAATGTTTGGTTACGTTTGCATAAAATACGCTTTGAAACAAATTAAAAACGATACAAATGTAATCCAAGATACAGCGTTTAAAAATACTCACTTTACGTAGTCCTACGTACAACGTTTACGTATAATAATTAGCGATAAGTTACCTTAGTTGGAATCCGTCTTTACTGCAGAACACGAAAACAGGAATTTGTTATGACTTTCCCGCGTAGTATCTTTCAAGTATAATTAATGATTTATCAATAATTCACTAATTTTCTCTACCTCACAATGACGACACCTGTCGGCTTTGCAAACGAGATAAAATACGGCGGGGGTCCTTTCAAGAATGAGCGTTAAAGTGATATAACAATGAGAAGTAAGGGCCACCCTCTGGGAAGTATTTAATATCCGGTAATATTGAGCGAATTGCAACATTAATCACTCCCTAATATACAAGCACAAATACGGGTATGTTACGTCACAACTCGTCACCCTATAGGATTTTTTTTATCAAACAGCTCTAAATTAAATGTTCTTAGGATAAGGTTAAAGAATGACCAATAAAGGCATGAGTCAAGCGTATTATTCTTGATTGAACAAAGTAATAAATTATTTCTGTTCTTTTTAATGTATTTATGGTACATTTAAGGAACATATTTAGTCTTTCTTAACCGTGTATACTTAATTAAAACTTGCTAGCTTAATCATGCACATATAACGATGAAAGCGCATTAGAAAATAGTAAGAAATTATCTGTTACAGAATAATGGTTAAAAACAGCTAAAACGTCCTGAGAACATTCATGTACGTATATATTCTTATTATATGGTCCCCCTGCCACTAATTAGTTCAACTAGAGACAAATCAATGAGTCAACACTATCCACCACCAACTCTTGAACTAAAGTCAATGAGTCAACACTATCCACCACTAACTCTTGAACTAAAGTCAATGAGTCAACACTATCCACCACCAACCCTTAAACTAAAGTCAATGAGTCAACACTATCCACCACCAATTCTTGAACTGAAGTCAACGAGTCAACACTATCCACCACTAACTCTTGAACTAAAGTCAACGAGTCAACACTATCCACCACTAACTCTTGAAATATTAGTTTGCCAGTAAAAATCGAAGTGGGCCGTTATAACACTTAATCCCACCCCCTCGCATATTCGGTGACGGGGTTCGAACCCACAACCGATAAACTGCGAGTTGAGCGTCCTAACCATAGGCAATTCCTGTTGCGAGAACATATTTGCCTCCATTCAAAGAGAAGTTCGTTGGGTTGGCTCCCCAGGAGCACAGCTGTGTGTCTGCGGACTCTCACCTCTAGAAACCGGGTTTCAATAATCGTGGTGAACATAGCAAATATATACCCATTGTGTAGCTTTGTGCTTAATTCCAACCAAACAGACAAATCATTGGGCTGTTGCCATCACGAGTATCTAAACTCTGTTTCTACCAAAGAAATCCGCACGCACACTGTTGTGTCAAAAGGGGTTAAAATAGCAGAACACTGTAATAAACGTTTATTTACAAGTAGAACACTGGAAATAGAACAACATATTAAAATCTTGTGTGACAGTAAAGCCGATTAATTTTGTTTCTTTATATTTAAATGAGAGTAAGTTCAGTTCGTTGTCAGTGATCAAATGGACATTAATGTTAATTTTGGTCGTTTATTGTTAAGCACAAAGCGAACCCATGGGCTGCGTGCACTCCAGCAGACGGGTACCGAAACTCTAATTTTAAGGTTAAAGCTTTCAGAATTATTTCTAACGATTTTCAGGAATTTTCGCTCAAAAAAAAGTTAGAAAAATGTTCCGTATCATAATAACTGTAACTAATAAAAAAAAAATTATTTAAATTTAATTTATTAAATAAATAAATTAATAACTGTAACTCGTGAATTTTTTTTAATATTTTCAAAAAACAAAACAAGAAACACAAACAACGAAACATAAATACATTTTTGAATATTGACTTGTATAAATCTTCAAACGACCTGGCATGGCCGAGCGCGTTAAGGCGTGCGCTCGTAATCCGAGGGTCGCGCTAAACATGCTCGCCCTCCCAGCCGTGGGGGTGTATAATGTGACGGTCAATCCCACTATTCGTTGGTAAAAGAGTAGTCCAAGAGTTGGCGGTGGGTGGTGATGACTAGCTGCCTTCCCTCTAGTCTTACACTGCTAAATTAGGGACGGCTAGCACAGATAGCCCTCGAGTAGCTTTGTGCGAAATTCCAAAAAAACAATAAATCTTCAGACATTTTTCAGACTGCGACACAGAATTCCTTGTGGATATGTGATGGGTCATTATTTCATTCTTTTAGTTGTTTGTGTCTTATTTTCCTTAATTACCAGGATATCCATTTACAACATTGTATTTTTTCCCGTTGCTGTTCATTTGAAAGAGTGGATCTTTAGAGTAAGCTAGTCGTCCCTAATTTAGCAGTGTAAGACTAGAGAGAAGGTAGCTAGTCATCACCACCCACCGCCAACTCCTGGACTACTCTTTTACCAACGAATAGTGGAATTGACCGTCACATTATAACGCCCCCACGGCTGAAAGAGCAAGCATGTTTGGCTTCTATGAGAATTCGTACCAGCGACGATCAGATTACGAGTCGAGTATCTTAACCACCTGGCTGTGTAACTACACCTGGGTTCGGCATGGACATTTTAGTCAAAGTACTCGACTCGTAATCTGAGAGTCTGGGGTTGGAATCCCCGTCACACCAAACATGCTCGCCCTTTCAGGCGTGGGGCTGTTTATTATGTGGCGGCAAATTCTACTATTCGTTGGTAAAAGAGTAGCCCAAAAGTTGGCGGTGGGTAGCGTTGATTAGTTGCCTTCCCTCTAATTTTATACTACTAAATTAGAGACGGCTAAAACAGATAGCTTTATTGTAGCTTTGCTCAAAATTCAAGACAAACAAACTACACCTTTTGACATCTGAAAAATAATGAAGTTACTGTTGAACTTCGAAACACATGAGGACACATATTAGCACAAGGCGTATATTTCCAACGCTAATGTACAGTTTCACGATACACTTAGTTTTGTACCTTTTAGTTTTAGAACACAAAAAATAACATTGTCTTCTTTTTGGTTGGTTTGCGTTGCTTGTTTGTTTTTTTTCGTTCCCTGAACAACTATTAACATAATGATGTCTGAACTGAACTTGAAGTAGGTCGTCCTGTTTGAGAAAAACAAAATAGAATATCGATTCTTAACACATACACTTACGGACCTAGTTTGGTTCATCTTATCTTCATCTTAGATAAAACCAAAAAGAGATAAACCTTCAAGTCATATAGTTCAAGATGTAAGTGAATACATAATTTATATTTATTGTACATTTAGGTTTGAACTCGATGACAAAGACAGTCTCTTTTATTTTTATTGTAAAAGAATAGGTGGAACTTATATTCTCCTGTTTTAGTTTAATGAGATTTTCTTTGTACTTTTAAATCATCCACAATTCATAAAGCCAAAGTACGTCAATGTTTTGTAATCATTCAACTTCTGCGCTGTTTGTTTGTTTTTCAGTATTTGGTTATTTGATCATTCAAAGCTAATAGGACGATTTTCTGAGTGTAAAACAGCAACGTTAGATCTCTAATAATGTAAGCAATCCGAAGACGGGTCTATGTTTCGAATTTTAATTGTTAAAGTTAATTCAAGGTTTACAATAAAAAATTATCAATCACTTATGAAAAGGAAAGGTTATAATACGGGTTTTATACGTACAAAGGATACACTCAATTGTGTTTGTTTTACAGCAAAGCCATATTGAGCTATTTATTGGGTTGGTTAATCGCGAGAAATCGAGCTCGGATTTTAGCATTGTTAGTTCATAAACTTACCGTTTTCCCACTAGGGGGCGCAGTTTAAAACGTTATTTGCTTGTGGTTAGTTACCCTGACGAAGCTACAAGACAATGAACTATCTGTACTTTGCCAATCGCTGGTATAGAAACCAAATATTTAGTGTTATAAGCCCACTGACTTACCGCTAAGCCACAAGAGGGCTGATATCAAAGAAAATTACCTCACAAGTTTCATTATACACCATGAAAAAGGAAATACAAAGTGATGTCTTTCTTTATTATTATTATTTTTATATATACTTTGAAGACTTGAAACATGAAACAGACTGTGTGAACATTTGATTTGTGCAATTGGTTTTGGTTGACAGGTTTGCTTAAACGTGTTATTAAGTGTGTCTTTTTGTAACCATTAGTGTTAATGTAACTTGTTTACTTAAAGAAATGTGTTTTCCTTTCTGGGGTTACTCTCATCAAACCCTTTCAGTACTGGTGGCGTTACAATGTTAGAGTGAATTTTACTTTCCATTTTTACGGAGTACCCAGAGAGTTAAGATTGCGTAGTGTTAACATAAGAAATAAATAACACACAAAACGTTAAAATCGATAAGTAATCGATATACGTTTCTTACTTCAGGCCAGTCTGTGGCTATGAAATGTTCACTACCAATTACAATGTTTACATCAGAAGTGAACTTACGAGAAATAAGTTTCATATTTATTCCTTCTTAACTAGGTTATGCAACCCATGCGTAACTTACATCTCTGCACAAATTTCAAATACATATTTTAAGCATACATTTCTCACACGGATATTTGCAGGTCTTACATTTCTATTTAATAATCCACGATCTTTCTTAAATGCCATAATTTCTAAAGATTTGTCCACATTATTGGTTCTAATGTCCTTCACCATTGCTGGTACAGCGGTAAGTCAACGGATTTACAACAGAAAAATCAGGGGTTCGATTCCCATCGGTAGACTTAGCAGGTAGCGCCCTGTTATAAGAAGATATCAATATCCTTTGGTTCAGCCGATATTACTGTAATTTCTTTTGGGTCTTTTATAAATGTTTTGCAATTCCAAAATCTCAGTATTTTCATTTTTACGCATTTTTTTTGTTCTGATAAACGATATTTTAAATGACCTTTGGCCTGTCCAGAAGAGACACTTTCACACTCACGTGCAATGTTATGGGTTGCAGCTTCTTTCATTAACTGTGTAGTAAGTTAAGTGTTTATAAAAGTTGTTTCATATTATAATTAGGTTGAATGCAGTCAAATATTTGTTGTTGTTTTAACACTTTGAATAGACTGGAAATTAAACCTGGAACATACGGCAACAATAAGCATTAATTTCGTAATTTTATCATAACTTGGTTTTAATGTCTGTTATTACCACATCAGTGAAGTTATCAATTGCTCTATCTGTAATAGCTTGGTTAAATACATTTGCAATTGTTACATATTTCATTAGCAACAACTTATTTTAAAATCCCCTTGTTTGGATCGCTTCTTCGAAGCTCGTTTGTTTGTTTTGGAATTTCGCACAAAGCTACTCGAGGGCTACCTGCGCTAGCCGTCCCAAATTTAGCAGTGTATGTTTGTTTGTTTTTTGAATCAAGCACAAAGCAACACAATGGGCTATCTGTGCTCTGCCCACCACGGGTATCGAAACCCGGATTTTAGCGTGTAATTTCGCAGACATACCGCTGAGCCACTGGGGGGCAATTTAGCAGTGTAAGACTGGAGGGAAGGCAGCTAGTCATCACCACCCACCGCCAACTCTTGGGCTACTCTTTTACCAACGAATAGGGGGATTGACCGTCACATTATAACGCCCCCACGGCTGAAAGGGCGATCATGTTTGGCGCAACCGGGATGCGAACCCGTGACCCGCAGATTACGAGTCGCGAGCCTTAACACGCTTGTTCATGCCGGGCCTTCTACAAAGCTATATGAGCATATCTGTAAAATGCAAACATTTTTTTTCCTTTTTTGGTGTGGCATAGTCCCTGGTGTTGTGGCATGAGAAAAGAGAACGGTTTTCGATAATTAGATGTTTCACAATTCCCTCGTGCATTTTTTTTTACCAGTGCAAGAGGAAAACTATTAATTTTCTCAGTTTCATAGGTTTCAATGTTACCAACACTGGCTCAACCAAAAGGATTTTGGAGCCAACAGGATCAGAGAATTTTTAGAAATAACGAAGCTTAAAAACGGGATCATGGATCATCAAACGGATTCGAAGATCCAGCGAATGTCTTCGCTACAATGTGGTGCTACATCCTTTGATGTTAATGGAAAAAGTGTAAGCTTTCACACAAGCCACATGATCTATCTCAGACGAAACCAACGTGTCGATCACTCCTAATAGAGACGGTAAACGTCGAATCGTGTAGAGTATACATTTTAAGAGCCAAATATTGCCCTGAATTTTAAAATGTTTTATATTGTGTGGATTTCAACATTGTGTGTTATTTATTTATTATTTTAATACTTTACACAAATGTCAAGAAATTAATTTCAAAGTGCAGTGTTCACTAGTAGCTTTCTCCAAGATGATCACACGAAAATTAGGGGCAGCTAGTGCCCTCGATAGACAATCTTTTCTTGAGTCATTTTTGCAACATCTCTAATAATAATCTAGCTTGCAGTATAGCTTTTTCGAAATTTCTAGGTAGAATTGGCAATAATACTTTTCTCGAGTGTAATAGGTTTTATAATGTGACGGCCAATCCCACTATTCGTTGGTAAAAGAGTAGCCCAAGAGTTAGCGGTGGGTGGTCTTACACTGCTAAATTAGGGACGGCTAGCGTAGATAGCCCTAGAGTAGCTTTGTGCAAAATTCAAAAACAAACCAAATCCCGGATATATTATGTTTCACAAATGAAATAAATATGTTAGCTTTAAATAATTACAATTTGTTTTTTATTTATTTATCATAGCAGAGTCACTTTGAACTATCTAATGTGTCCAACGCAAAAAATCGAACCTCGGATTTTACCATTGTGAGATTCTAAACTTACCACTGACCTACCAGGGAACGTTTACTGTTACAGAACAAGCCAGTAAAATATACTTTATAATGCCATAAATCTCTGGATTTAATGGACTGGTTTATAATAAACGTCTTTTTTTGTGAGAGAGAATATATAATTCATGAGGATGAGTAAAAGCAAATCTATAACTCATAAAATCACGTACAAATAAATAAATTACTTATGAAGTTAGACACAAGAAAATCAATAACTCCTACAGCTCGTATACAGGAAAGTATACAACTCATAGAAGAACGTATACATGCAAAATCAATAACTCATGGAACTACGTAAAGCAGATCTATAACTCATAAAACTAGCTAGAAGCAAATTTGTAAGTCATGAAACTATGGCACGAGCAAATCTATAACTCATAAAGCTAATTACAAGTGAATCAATATATCATAAATTTATAAATAAGTCTATATATAAGTCATGAAACTAGGTAGCAGAAAATATAGTACTCGTAAATTCACCAACACAGAAGACAAACTAAATTAAAGTTTGCTGAAGTTTTTTCTACACTACTTTCTCAGTTATATTGTTTGTAGAAGCCACTATCGTAACAAAGTTTAGAAAACACCTTCAACCCTATTTTACTGAAAATAGATATAGGTGAAGAAAATCAGTAAGTTGAGAAAATTTGAGTGTGTGATAAATTTATCTGAACTTTTAGTAACATACGAAGATTTGTTTTTCAACTGTGTCAAACCACAGTTTGGCGAACGAGTTAAAACAAGTAATGTTGCAATTCTGAATGCCAAGGCTATCATTTCATTGGCTCTTCCAATCATCCTGAAAAATCACAGTTCCTGAAACCAAAAGTCAAAACACAATAATAAAAATTTATTACAATTGTCAAATTATCAGCTTACAAAATTAACGTGTTTTTATAGAATCTGAACAGTGGGACAGTGGAACATAAGTGACAATATGAAATGAATTGAGTAGAGGAGTCTTTAATTTGCATCAAATTTCGTAAAACATTTTTGAAATTTTGCTTACAACAATAAATCTGTGATATATATATGTATTGATGGTTTGTGTGGAAGTAAACACAAAGCTACACAAAGGGCTATCTAGGCTTTGTCCACCACGGGGAAATTCAATAGGTAACATTCTTTCAAAATACATTAAAATTAATGAGTAATGGAGTACAGAAACAAAACAATCATCATTCTACACATAATTTGCAGCTAAGGTTAGCCTATGATAAAGATCTGTAGATGGTAAGCTGGATTGGATAGAAAAAACATTCCTTATATTGCAATATGAGTTATAAATATTGACAGCAATTCTTTTAACATGGGTGGTAGGTGGTTCCTAGGACAGTGGTTTTTTAACATGGGTGGTAGGTTGCTCCTAGGACAGTGGCTTTTTAACATGGGTGGTAGGTTGCTCCTAGGACAGTGGCTTTTTAACATGGGTGGTAGGTTGCTCCTGGGACAGTGGTTTTTAACATCGGTGATAGGTTGCTCCTGGGACAGTGGTTTTTAACATCGGTGGTAGGTTGCTCCTTGGACAGTGGTTTTTAACATGGGTGGTAGGTTGCTCCTAGGACAGTGGTTTTTAACACGAGTGGTAGGTTACTCCTGGGACAGTGGCTTTTTAACATGGGTGGTAGGTTGCTCCTGGGACAATGGTTTTTAACATGGATGGTAGGTTGCTCCTGGGACAGTGGTTTTTAACATGGGTGGTAGGTTGCTCCTTGGACAGTGGTTTTTAACATGGGTGGTAGGTTGCTCCTAGGACAGTGGTTTCAATGAGAAAATAAAAAACTCTACAAGTCAGGAAAACTAAAACATTTGTCATAAATATGTAAACCTGTTTTTTTAACTAATTATAACTATATTTTTCTTTACAAACACGTGAGCTTAAAAGTAACTTTTCAAAGTAATATCTCTGTCCGAATCTGAGATACTAGTAATCAAGAAACGACGTTACTTCAAGAAATAAAGTTCTTATATTCTTACTTTAAGGTTAAAGCGATGAAATTTTACGACACGATTACTGTAATTTACAATTATGAGCAGTATTCTTACTTGTGGATAAGTTTGATAAGGTATAAAGCTAAAAACAGGTTTTATGATATGATACTTTTAATGGTGATCAAAGGTTTTCAGAAACAGTTCAGAAAAACACGTTTAAGGATGATACATGATAAATAACGCAATGTGTTTTTTTAAAAAATACTTGGACTTTATATATAAGATGTTATTGATTCTAAAAACACACTTCCATTTTTATTCATGGACATTTGCACATTAGAAGCAACCAGTTGACGTAATAATTTTTGAGTTTCAGCCTTGTGTATATGATTATAAAACTCTTAAAGGCATGAGGAAGTAGTTGTCACTGAATAATAATAATAATGTATAAAACTCTTAAAGGCATGAGGAAGTAGTTGTCACTGAATAATAATAATAATGTATAAAACTCTTAAAGGCACGAGGAAGTAGTTGTCACTGAATAATAATAATAATAATGTATAAAACTCTTAAAGGCATGAGGAAGTAGTTGTCACTGAATAATAATAATAATGTATAAAACTCTTAAAGGCATGAGGAAGTTATTGTCACTGAATAATAATAATGTATAAAACTCTTAAAGGCATGAGGAAGTAGTTGTCACTGAATAATAATAATAATGTATAAAACTCTTAAAGGCATGAGGAAGTAGTTGTCACTGAATAATAATAATAATGTATAAAACTCTTAAAGGCATGAGGAAGTTATTGTCACTGAATAATAATAATGTATAAAACTCTTAAAGGCATGAGGAAGTAGTTGTCACTGAATAATAATAATGTATCAGAAAGTTATTTCAAGTCTAATTTCTAAGTTAAGACTAGAAGAAAAGCAGCTAATTTCCACTACCTACAGGCAACTCTTGGGCTATTCTGTAACGAACGAATAGTGGGATTGACCGTCACATTATAACACCCCCACGGTTGAAAGGGCTAGCATGTTTGGTGCGACGGGGATTCGAACCCGCAATCCTAAGATTACGAGTCGAACGCCTTAATCACCTGGCCATGACAGGGCCCTTAAGAAAAGGAGTTTAATTCCTAAATACGCTTGTAAGATAAACGTGAAATGGGAAATCCAAGGTTGACATGAAATATAACAATATTAATCTAATTAACCACCATGTCGTTTCAACTGTTATTACGTTTAATGATTATTGTGTTTGATTTCTAACTCTTTTCTTTGTTAAAATATATTTTTAAAGATAACCAATTCCGATCTTGTATAACTTTAAGTAAATACGGAGTCTTTATTGTTTGTTTCAATTTAGCGCAAGACCATTAGAGGTCTACCATACAAACAGCTTTTAATTTGTAACCGAGAGTTGAAGTGAAAGTGACTGGTCAACCATTAACTGTCACATTATAACACTCCCATGTGTCAAATATGTTTAGTAACGGAAACCAAATCCACGTCTCTCATAGAGTAAGACAAGTGACCCACCCATCAGTCAGTGTCAGACAATTTTCAATGTTAACAAATCAGCTAATAATAAAAAATAATCACAATGAATCTCTATATATATTAAAGTTTATTTAAATCCATCAGCCTTGCCACTGGCTCTTAAAACGTAAAAAAGATAAGGTCACAAGATTCGTACTGGGCTCAGCACAGATAAACCATTGTGTAGTTTTGTGCTAAGTAAAACATACATGCAAACTGTGTCCTGATATATTGAGATTTTTGCAATTTGTCAACGCGTTTTGAAACCTCCACTACATCCTGCACTAGGGGAACACACCTTTAACTGTAAATGTTTTCTATTATTACACGTTTTATTTTGTGTAATAGGTTTACATTTGTGCCCATTAATTACACTGCGAACTTTATGATAAAGAAACTTTATCATGCACGATATTTGATAAAGGCCCAGCATGGCCAGATGGTTAAAGCGCTGAACTCGAAATCCAAGGGTCACGGATTCGACTCGCCCTTTCAGTTGTGGGGGCGTTATAATGTGTAGCTCAATCCCACTGTTGGTTGATAAAAGAGTAGCCCAAAAATTGGTGATGATTAGTTGCCGTCCTTCTAGTCTTACACTGCTAAATTTGGGACGGCTAGCGCAGACATTCCTCGTGTAGTTTTGCGCGTATTTTAAAATAAAACAAACTAATGTTTTATAGTTCGATATTTCCAGGATTTCTACTGCCATTCGTTATTTTCTGAGTTGCGTAGTTAATGACCAACTGAAAAAAAAACAACAGAATTTGTGTTTGTTCTGTCTAGTTTTGTTAATGATGTTAACGCAATAATATTTGAAATAATCGAAAATTTGAATGTGAATTTAGAACGTACAATAGTTGTGTAGTTCTTATATTTTAATATTCAGGTGTTTATAACTTTATTTTTTCACAACGCATGTATACGATCTATAATTTGCTGTTAAAATATTCTATTAAAGAACCATCCTGAAGTCTTCGTTGAAGAATTCACTGCTTGCTAATTTCATGTCTATTGGTAATAACTCCCCGGATGTAAAATTATCATAGAGAACAAAAAATACCGTTCTCTCTTTGTTTGAGTGTGTTTTCTTATAGCAAAGCCACATTGAGCTATCTGCTCAGTCCAACAAGGGGGATTTAAACCCTCATTTGAGCGTTATAAATCCGTGGACTTACCTCTGTACCAGCGAGAAACTCCTTTTGTTTGAACGGACAATTTACATAACGACTATTTAAGCAGTAAGTTGTTTCGTAAAAAATTATTAGTTGAGCATTCAGCCACTTTTGAACGCTACTTTTTGTCAAATTAGAATTGTACAGTGAAGTGGCTACTTCTCAATTTTATTAAGTTCCTCTAATATAATGCTCGCCCTTTTAGCCGTGGGGACGTTATAATGTGTGGTCAATCCCACTATTCGTTGGTAAAAGAGTAGCCAAAGAGTTGGCGGTGGGTGGTGATGACTAGCTGCCTTCCCTCTAATCTTACACTGCTAAATTAGGGATGGCTTTGTGCGAAATTCCAAGATGTTAGTGTGTTTTAAACCCTTAAATTTATTGTGGTATTCACTCGTTTCTGGTTTTATTCGGTATGAATTTTATCAAGGCACTCTTTTTAAAATTTTAGCTCCACGTATTAAAGTGCCTTAAGGAACGATTTGCATTTTTGGATGTCCAGAATGATCAGAGTTCATCACTTCTTCCTGGTTGCTCGTGGAAAAAAGATCGAGTCTAGTTTATGGGAATTATGATCGATGCTTTTCCTGTCTTTATTTATTCTGTTGAACAATTTGTAGTCTTTATAACCTTTTAACTTTTTCTCAACACTCCAAAAACTTTTCTACCTCATCAAAAGAGTTTATTTAACCATTTCTGATCGTCAGTAAATTTCATACAATTATTAGGTGTTTCTGAATTTAGTTTAGAATGTCTTAGTTTACTGTTTCTTTTTAATCCCAGTCAAAAGGAATTTGTACTCTAGGTGGCTGACTCAGCTTTCAGTTTATTTCGACTGTCCTTGTTTTGTTTAAATATCATGGAATTGGGTTATCTGTGAATCTTGTGGAGTAGAGAAATATGTTCCTACAAAAACTCATAATTTCTTTAGTGCCATAGTTCTCGCATTTAAGAAAAAAGGTATTGATGTTCTGTTGGGGTTTTTTTACTAATTATAAACACTGAAATTACTTTATTGTTTTTTTTTGTTTATTTTTTTAATTTCGGGCAAAGCTACTCGAGGGCTATCTGGGCTAGCCGTCCGTAATTTAGCAGTGTAAGACTAGAGGGAAGGCAGCTAGTCATCACCACTCACTGCCAACTTTTGGGCTACTCTTTTAATAACAAATAATTGGATTGACCTTCATATTATAACGCCCCCACGATGGAAGAACGAACGTGTTTCGAGCGACCGGGATTCGAACCCGCAACCCTCGGATTACGAATCGAACGCTTTAACTCGCTTGGCCATGCCGGGCCCGAATTTACTTCAACCGTTCATTGTTTTTTTTTAAACTTTCAACTGAATTACAACAAATTTTCACACTCTATTTTTTTCTTTTCCAGATGGTTAACATACTGAATGTTTATCATGAACACAGTGGTGCCTACTGTTCAAAGCAGATAAACATTCTATCTTTCTTAGTACCTCAGAAACAAATATGTAAATACAGCTTACAAGTCATCGGGCATTTCTTGGATCAGTAAACATTACAGCATGTTACGTTACTTTTGAAGGTTGTAAAACATGTTTTTTACCATTTATTGTTTAAGGAAAAAGAATTAGTGAATGATGAACAAGGACAATATTATGACAGAGACAACCTGTATATTACTGTGGTTACACAGAAATATATATCAAGTGAAGCTATTTCACAGTTTAACTAAATTTTTTGAGGATTTTTTATTATTCCTCCATGAAAATAAATATAATATCTGAAAACTGCCTTGTGATCTCACAAATACTATGTATTTTAAAATATTTAATATTTACATTAGGTCGTACTCCAAGCCCAGTATGGTCAGCGGGGTTAAGGCGTTTGACTTGTAATATTGAGGATCGCGGGTTTGAATCCCCGTCGCACCAAACATGTTCGCACTCCCAGCCGTGAAGGCATTATAATGTGACGGTATATCCCAGTATTCGTTGTTAAAAAAGTAGCCCAGGAGATGGAGGTGGGTGGTGATGACTAGCTTCCTTCCCTCTAGTCTTACACAACTAAATTAGGGATGGCTAGCGCAGATATCCCTCGTGTAGCTTTGCGCGAAATTCCAAACAAACTAACAGCTCCTACTCTCAGGTTCAAAATAAGATTAAATTACTTTTTACTGGCTTTTCGATTTATCAACGTCTGTCTCGATCCTGGTGTTCTACAGAAGAACTAATTCCTTTACGTATTTTGATTGTTTTTCAGCTAATCAAAGAAGGAAGATTTTAGATTTCGTTTTAATTTGATTAACTTCAACTTCGTAATTATTTGAAATCGTTTATCATTATTGGTTAAGGGATTTTTTTTAATCCAGTTTCTAACGATGGATGTATTAACACTGACAATTTTAGGTGCAATTTTATCACTTACTATCTGGATGTTATCACTAAATATTGAATTTCGGCTCTGAAGGAAATCAGATGTAAACGTTATTACGCCTTGTAGTACGGTTTGATTACAAAGACAACTTTTCTCGGGAATCAGATGTAAAAGTTATTACGCCTTGTAGTACGGTTTGATTACAAAGACAACTTTTCTCTTTCTCTGTGAGAAGTAATTTGTTTTAAAAGTGGACGATCATATCTGTGGAAGAAGCTTTCCACGTAAAAAAAAAATGATTACATGATTTGTTGTGAAGGTTTGGTTTGATTTCAATTTCGCGCAAAGCTACAGAAGGGCTATCTTTGCTAGCCGTCTGTAATTTAGCGTTGTACGACTAGAGGAAATGTAGCTTGTCATCACCAGCCACCGCCAACTTTCAGGCTATTATTTTACCAAAGAATAACGTAATTGACTTTCACATTATAACGCCACCACGCTTTTAAGGGCAAGCATTTTTTGGTATGACAGGAGTTCGAACCCTCGACCCTCAGATTATGAGTCGAGTGCTTTAACCACCTGGCCGTGACGGACCTCGTCGTGAAGGCTCCATCAGTAGAATAAACTAAATAGCCGAATCGACTGCTTTCAAAACCTTTAACCCTAGTTAGTACTCTTCAATTTTGAGATTCGAAATTTAGTTATATTTTATTATATCCAATCTGCAGATAGCGTTATGTCAAGAAAACCACAAAGCTGTGATTAAATACTTGTAAGGATACAGGGATGAACATATATTTAAATTCTTGCAAGTTTGTGACAATCAGGATATCGATTACGGAATTCCAAAATATTCGTTTTCCAAAAAAGTTCAAGGCATCAGATCCTCGTAATGAAAGGAAAACATTTATTTTTTGGAATTTCTTTTCATTCAAATTTTAGAATATGATTTAAATGTAGGTGTAGCGGTTCAATTAAGGCGTCAGTCGTAATTGTTTGTTTGTTTTGAATTTCGCGCAAAGCCACACGAGGGCTATCTGCACTAGCCGTCCCTAATTTAGCAGTGTAAGACTGGAGGGAAGGCAGTTAGTTATAAACACCCACTGCCAACTCTTATGTTACTCTTTTACCAACGAATAGTGGGATTGACCATCACATTATAACGCCCGCACGGCTGAAAGGGCAAACATGTTTGGCGCGACCGAGATTCGAACTCGCGACCTTCATATTGCGAGTCGAGTACCTTAACCACTTGGCCATGCCGGGCCTAGCAGTCGTAATCCAGGTAAGTTTAGTGTTAAAGTAAATATTATTTCTTAAATAGTTCTTAATATTTTTCTTTCATTTATATACCTTAAATCAGAATTCGTTTTACTTGTCAACCTGAGCTGCTATATGCCTGCCCAGAGAAATAAAATATTTCCGTATTTTAATTTTAGTTTGTTAATTTAAATCATAGTTTTGAAGCGTTTTGTTCATAGAATTCGCAGTGATGTTGCTTTCGTGGGATAAACGGTTTCTTTTTCGATTTACTTGTGTATCATAAGATGCGAAATCGGTCTGTGCGAGAACAAATTAAAAATCTTTGTGTTCTGTACACGAACTATTTTGAATTTCTTCAGAACCATTCGTATTTTGTGATTTTCCGAGTAACTCTATAGCATCCTAAACACATTTCCCCCACATATTTATGTTTTTCTTTCCCTGCCACATGTTTGAAATTTTCAATAATTAACAGTCTAAAGTGTTTTATCTTGATGGATGATGTGACACAAATAGCCAGATACCTTTCTTTTTATCAAGATCTGTTTGATGTGGTCATTGGTCATCTCCGGTGTTATACATTGCACCACAGTGTTTAGTTTCACAATTTTTACTTCTTTCCCTCTATCCCCCTTCTACCCCCCCGTTCTTCAACGCGTTTATATTGTGCAGTACGTCACGTGTCTCACTTGAAAGACATCTGAGGTAAGAAAAGCGCGTGACTGACCGCCTTCAAAGTTTGACGGTATCATCTCTTTGGACCAGATGACTAAAAAGAAAATACGAGTGGAAGGAGATAAGAAAACACTTGACTTCCCGAAGTTGACAGTTTACACTCTTACAAATAACACAGAATAGTGAGAGACACCACGTGTGAGTTTCAGTGGCGCTTTTATGTTCGTGAATATGACCAAAGGTTTTTTTTCCGTTAATCTTTTTGTATACTTAGAGTAATGTATACATATTTTCTCTTATACAGAAAATATGCAATATATATATATAAACGTTTACCACATATATCTCTAGTACTTCTGCAAAGCTGTTTAAAACGAACACTGTCAGAAATACGTAATGAAAGAAAATCGGAGATCTCAATCCCTCTTCGGAACGAGATTCATTTTTAAATCTGAAAAATGAGCCCCCAGTGGCTCAGCGGTATGTCTGCGGACTTACACGCTAAAATCCGGGTTTCGATACCCGTGGTGGGCAGAGCACAGATAGCCCTTTGTGTTGCTTTGTGCTTAATTCTAAACAACAACAACAACTGAAAAATGATAAATAAATAACTGAGTTGAATGACCCTTAAATGACATTTGAACTTGTCGCAAGCGTAGGCCTAATTATAGGGAAAATATTTATTTTTCAGAAACGTTTTATATGTACACAGAAATATCAAGTAGGACGTTTTTTTGTTTTTTTTCAATCGTTTAGTTACATAACTTTCCAGAGTCCGGTTTGCTAAGGAAAGTGAGATTAGAATATACAGGGTGGTCGCTAGAAAAGCGGAAAATTTGTCAAACAGCTATTTATTTTAACAAAGAATAACTTTTACAAAGTTTTTTTAAAGGCATATGTTATATTACTCTCATAGATGATCAAAATGATATTAAAATCATGCATTTTATCCATGATGTAAAGAAATCAAAATAAAAATGAGTAAGCACGCATTTTATTCATGATCTCATCTGACCCTCAAATTTTCCGCTTTTCTAGCGACCACCCTGTAGTTATGGGGTGGAGATGGCAGTACTTGTTCCGTGGCCTGGCAGGGGGCCTAAAGTTGTTTGTGTAATTATTTAACATCTTGTCTCACAAACAATGCTCCCACCCCCCAAAAAAAATTAGCTGTTGTACAAGAAAAGTTTATCTTGGTAAATTTTGATTACAATAATGAAACAAATATTCTTGCTAATTAATTTTCGTTTTTTGTTTTGTTATCATGCAAAAAGCTACATGAAGGACTATCTGAGCTCTGTCCACCACGAGTATCGAAACTCGGTTTTTAGTAGTATAAGACCGCAGACATATTACTATGTCACTGGGGGCTTTGTGTACGAATTGTTGATGTACAAGTGAGGGAAAGGCAATTTGTTGATTTTGTGCGTTTTGTCAATGTATGGGGAGGTTTCCTGTTTTCTTTTTCTCCAAGTTTAATGCATTAAATTCAGGTTCGATTCTCAAAGTGTAAATAGAGTCGAGACAGCTCATTGTATAATTTTGCCTTAATTGAAAACTAGCTTTTATTATTTTCTTAATATATGTACGAAAGAGTAGATGGCGTTATGAGCATACATAAAAACATTTATTGCAATCCGTTTTCTTATCCGTTGCTTTCTTGTTGTCAAAATAACGGAACAAGTTTGTCTGTTTAATTTCGCACAAAGCTTCTCGAGGGCTATCTGTGCTAGCCGTCCCTAATTTAGCAATGTAAGACTAGAGGGAAGGCAGCTATTAATCACCATCCACCGCCAACTCTTTGGCTACTCTTTTACCAATAAATAGTAGAATTACCGTCAAATTATAACGCCCCGTCGCACCAAACACATTCGCTCTTTTATGCCTGGCTCTGCAGAAAGGAAATAAGGAGTTTCCAGTTTTGTGATCTATACCTTTTATTTTACACTTTCAATTCATAGACTTGCAACAATAATAGGTTACACGTTATGTGGCTCGACTTGGCCTGATGGTTAGGGCACTCGATCCGTAATCTGAGGGTTGTGGGTTCGAATCTCCGTCGCACCACAGCTGCTCGCACTTTCATCTATCTGGGCGTTATAATGTAACAGTTAAAAGAGTAGCTCAAGAGTTGGAAATGGGTGGTGATAAGTAGCTGTCTTCCCTCTGGTCTTACACTGCAAAATTAGAGACGGCTAGCACATATAGCCCTCGTGTAGCTTTGCCCGAAATTCAAAACAACCGGCAAACCAATTACTTCTGAAGAAGCTGTAAAGCGAGACGTTAATTGTCTAACTAAATAAAAACAGTTGGTGTTATAAGGTCATTTGTTTAGTTAAATAGATTTGTTTTTTTTATTAAGAACGTCAGTTGTATAACAAAAAATAAGTTAATTCAGAAACGAATTCAGTTTGAAATTGAATCGATATTTTTACTTTCGAGATAAGTTTTATGTATTTTCTTCTAAGCTAGGTGATCCCCACACAGTCACGACTTTAGTTTCGGCTTACTCTACCAACTTTCGCTCTTCTTATAAGGTTTTTCGGCACACACACCTTCATGACCCCTTTTCACTTCATAACGTGACACACTGGCTTTTATATGGGTCAGATTTGAGGGTATAATTTTTTTTTTCTAATCCGCGTACCTTACTATCTAAACGCTCATGCGCAATTAATTTATTTCAACGGGCGTAATCAAAAAAAGGATATGAATGTACTATAGCACACATTATGTACAGTGATACGTTAAAATCTTGACAAAAAATTTAAAACATCGAACGTTAGGTTATAAGATAACGTTATAAGTTTATTTATTGATATTATTAAATGTGGTAGATTTTAACCCTAACTAAATTAAAGCAACAAAAGTATACACAAATTAGAGTGTTCATCTATTCCTTTATCAAATAGAGGCCGTATTTAATAGTGGCTTAACTAATGTTAGGCTTAAGGCAAATGGACTTTGAGATTTCGATGTCTCTGTTTATAATTTTGTATTATTCTATGAATTCTGCGTATAAAGAAGTATTGTTACAATAAAGGTAATAATTTTACCGTAAATGTTTTGCAGGTTTCTACTAGTTAGAGAGTAATCTTAAATTAAAAATATCATAGGTTTTAATTAGTCAAGGGTATTACACTGGAGGATTTATACACATTTATAGTTTCAACATTAACTTACAATTCATATTTTGGCTTGTTGTTCAACCCACAATAATATGAATTGCGAGTTAAATCAATATATACAACTACTAAAGTGCTGTTATGATTGTATTTTATCATTAACACGTAATTCATTTTTTCGTATATTGTACATTTCATAATAACGTGAGCCGCGAAGCCTCGTTCTGCTTAACAAAGTACATACTTGTGGCTTTCTACATAAAATGTAACAAAATGATATTTGTTATCAGATATGATCAGTTTGAAGATTCAGGATTGAATTGACTTCCCACTAGACAGTTCCGATCAGAGACAGCTTACCGTCAATACATTCGATTTTTGTCTTCAGTTCGTCACAGGGATAGGATTACAGAGTATATTTGTACACACGCCCTCAATATCAGAATTGTTTTAAACAAAGTGTCGAAATAATGTTGATGAAACAGTTTCGTTTTGAGTTTACTCTCTGATAAAGTATGCTTGATTATAACTTACAGCTTTTGCAGTAAGATTACTTTCATAATACGACGTTTCGAGCACTGGTGCAATCATTATCAAGTGCACAAGTGAAATCGAGTTTCCTGCTCAGTTCTAAATCGACACAAACCTGCGGAAGATAAAAAATTATATCGATACGAGAAAAATAGTATAACGCTTTGCTACAATCGTCTAAGCTTGTCAATATTAACCAGTGTGCTCGAGAGAGAGGATAGTTTGTATATTCACATGATTAATAGACTTCTAGTTTCAAAGTAATTTACGATCTATAATATAGTATGAAGAATGTTCACACGCCAAAGTTTTCTAAATTATGTAACAACACGTGATTAAATGATGACGACAAACGCTGAAGATAAAAACACCTACAGATAAAAAGCCATCTTTCGTGTATAAAGCCTGCATCCCTTTTGTTAAAGGATAAATCACAGGGGCCTTACTGTAAGCTCAGTGCAATCACGTATACGTGGAAGAGTCTTTTCACACGGCGAGAAAGTAATCAACTTGTATATCAGGTTGTATATTACAATTTTAATATTTAATTTTAAACAGTTTGGTATTAAAGCTTTATACTCTAAGTTGTGGCCATGTTGGTGTGCCTCTGAAGAAAATATACGTTTCTTAGTCAAGTTCTGCTAACAAAGAAGTGTCAAAATATCAAAAGTATGGAAGTTAATATTTATATCAGTAAAGTATATGGATGTTGTAAATATTTTTTTTTTATAAATTTCCAATATATGTATCACATGTGATGTTACTTTATGATGGATAAATAACTTTCGATAGTTAAGTACGAAATTACACAGTGAACTTAACTCAGTATCAAACCTGATTTGTAGCTTTATAAACCCCCGAACTTACCTCTGAAGGTAATGCAGTAAAACAAACGGTAATAAAAACCGTTTAAGAGCAACCTTATTTTACAGTTTATCTAGGTCAAACGTTTGAGTACCCTGGTAGGTTGTTGTTTTAAATTAAGCATAAAGCTACACAATGGGCTATCTGTGCGATGCCCACCACGGGTATCGATACCTGATTTTTAGCGTTGTAATTCAGCAGACATACCGCTGAACAACTGCCCCCACCCCGGTAGGACAGCGGTAAGTCTACGGATTTACAGCGCTAAATCATGGGTTCGATTCCCCTCGGTGGGATCAGCAGACATCCCGATGTGACTTTGCTGTAAGAAAACACACACAAACGTTTGAAATTATGGAGGGCAACAATCAGTGTTGTTATTGACCCTAAGTATGATTTACTGATCTCGAATGAGCAACTAATAGTCCTCTAGTGCTCGTTAAGTGTTACATCCCTCTAACATTCTGACATAAGACTCTGGAGTTGTAAATTGTTCTGTACCCGAAGCACTTACAATATTCTCGTTTCGTACAACTGCTTAACTGTGTGATTTTTGCTTTTTTTTTCAAAAGTTCATGACAGTTTTATTTTTTCAAAGACCTCAATACAAAATACAATATAATATAATGTGAAAAAAAAGAGCTGACCCTTTTATTAAAAGAGATAAAGAAAAGTTATGCATAAAGTGTTACTGTTTTTCTGCCCTAAATATTACAGGTTTCATCACTCTTAAGTTTTTATCCTAACCTCTCGTTCTTGAGTGGTTCAGCCCCCCGCTAGTACAGCGGTATGTCTCCGAATTTACAACGCTAAGATCAGGGGTTCGATTCCCCTCGGTGGGCTGAGCATATAGCCCACTTGAGTGCTTCAATTAGTTGATATTCCAGGAAATCCCCAATTCGACAGTTTGAGTAAGAGCAAACAGTAGGTGAATATGTAGTCAAATCAGCGTAGGAAATGAATACTACAGAGTGATTTATGCAAATAAAATTCATACAACAAGTAATTAATATATGCATGTTCCTCATTTCAAAACATCGACGGCAACCTCGTCCCAGATTTCTAATTAGTGTGACATAATTGAAATTCAATATAATCGAACGGCAGTTGTTTCTAGGAAGTGTGCTCGCTGCAACAAATTTAGGAATTTTCCTGACATATTATATTATAATTAAACCTTCTAAAATGAAATATGATTTGTTTTAATCGTTTTAGACGTTAATCTATAAGGTATAAACAAATAAAATACTTCTATTTTTCATTCACTTGTTGTGAACTGTTAGGTAGGTGTCATAGGACTAAAACTTTATTTTTTCCATGAATGAGATGGTTTCTTATGCAATATTAGTGTCTTTGTCGTAATTTTTTCTTCAAGTAAAATTAGTGAGGTAATTCTTATATATTCTGACGATGTTGAACAGTATTTTGAATGCTTTGCAATAAAACTATGTTTAAGAATTTCAGATTTACATACATAAATAAAACCAATCTTTTATGCCTTATATCTATTTCTGTTTACAACAAATCCTTAAAGCACGCATTATTATTAATATAGCTTTCAGATCTTTCCAGAACCAAAATAATAAACGTTTACCATGGTGGTATAAATCTTGAGGCGATAAAAAAAAAATCAGGGCATATAATTTAAAGCAGCGAGGCGCGTGTTTCATTCAGAACTCGAAGTTTTCTCATTTATTCTTGTGAAATTTGACATTTCACCTTTAGATTTTTAATAAAGGAGTATAATTTTTATAGGTTTGTTGTCTTGGGCTTTGTCGCTTACTGTCGTGTGTACAGCCATCACTAAAACGTACACGTTATGATGTTGAGAAAGATACTTATGTAAGAATTCTGCGACTCGATGAATGAAGTTATTAGTTAACTAGATTAGTTAATTCTTGCCTTCCATGCTTCTTCATTGCGGTCTGTGAAAGTTGATTGGCAAATAAGATCCGAGGTAAGTTTAAAACTAACTGAAGGCAAAGTTTCAGACAGTTGATCACAACTGGTACTGTGCTAGTCAGCAAAACATAAAATATTGTTATTGTTAAGAGCAGAGATTTGAGTAATTAAAAAATGCATTTTTAACAAGTTTTAGAAGCGAGTCGAGTCCCTCAGCTTAGTTTATAAAGCACTAGTCTGGCCAAAGTTCAAATCCAATGGCAAGAAATATATAAACAAAAAAAAACATGTGAAAAGAAAGAAAATACGACACTGTAAAACAAAAAAAACAAGTTTAAGCTCACCTATTTTTTATAACGTGCGATTGATTTACTATAAGTTTCCCCTTCCCTCCACATGACATCTTATCCCACACCAATAACGTTCTTTCTGAAACAACATGCAGCATTCCCAACAATAGTGGCTACATTGTTCTAGGCACTTCCCATAAAACGCAAGACTGACACATGGTCTTCCCATTTATGCTGGGAACATTTAAATGTAGTTTATGAGTTAGATGTAGGTCATTCTACCTCGTATAGGTGAACCGTTTCACACAACCCTATAGATAAAGTGGTCCCCTGTCAAAAAAAAAAAGCATTTTCCAGTATTTAGAAAAGGCTTATGCCCAGTACTTTTTTTACCTAGTAGGTAAAAATGATAAAATAGAGATTATTTTAAAATCCTTAGTTTTACACGACATTTATTTAGATTATCTGTTCAGATGATAAACGATTAACGTGAATGTACTTTATTTACTTTACGAATGTATTTATATCGCTGATTTACGTGTCTATTTTTTGTGCAATATACACCACTGGTTTGAGTAATTTGATATAACTGTCATTTAAACAGCAATTTATATCATTAGGGGACACCAACCTTACATTATATATCTAAATTAGGTCTCGTTGAAAAAACAAATACATAAGACTTTTATTCTTTCAACCTTAGCTTCTTCTCGTTTAAGTTAAGCAGGTTGTATGTATTATTTAATGAAGCTGGACCATTATCTTGCATAAAAAAACCTATTGAAATTGTATAACAATGAATCCTGTCTCTGATATATTTTCCTTTTTTCTGTAGTCGCTGTTTCAGTTTCTTTGTAAATTCATTTTTATCTGTTTCTTAAAACTACAATAGTTACATATTTTGAAACTAAACCAATAACAAACAAATATGCGATGCTGTTAAAGTTTCCCATTTAATTTTTAAGAAAAATTACGAGTCCAGAAATACAAGGGCTGGTTGTATTAATATATCATCTACCATATTTAGGGCTCGGCTATTTCTTATCTTACGTAAAACAAAGCAAAAACATTTAGCCCCCAGGCCTCTCACAAGTTAAGTTATCTGTGTCATTTCTTTGGCCTAACCGCAAATGTCAATGTAGCTTTGATCACTTACGACTCGAAGCTTCTGTGGGCACTTAATGAAGTTAAACAAACAAACAAGAAATACAATATTTAACTATGAATTAAATGTTATCAAAAAAACATTAAACCTTAATCAGGCTCACCATAGCAACTGATACTTCTTTGCTCACATTAATAGAACATTTCAAATTTAACCATAACGCTATTGTATAATTAAATTCATATTTATTCAAATAAACTCTCTAAGCTCGTTTAACCTTACTAGGCTTAACGATAATGCAAGAAAAACGACTAGTTGAGTCTCACAACTCGAATCATACCAAAGTTAGCAAGAATCTCAGTAACAGATTGTATGGGTGAAAGCGAAGTTTTGACGTTCATTTTAACCGATTAACTTATCTGTGAGTGTGGTTATTAGAACAAAAAGAGTTAAATATTTCATATTTTTACGAATTTCGTACCGGTTTTCTTAGGGCATTTTAAAGTTACCTTATGATTGTAAGGTTTTTCTCATTGGATTCTTGATATGACCTGAACCATCACTTTTAAATACTTAATAAAACACTATGGTTACTTTTTATTTTTTTAACGGTTCGGCATGGCCACGTGGTCAAGGCACACGCTCGTAATCATAGGGTCGATGGTTCGAATTCCCGTCACACCAAAACATGATCGCCCTTTCAGCTGTGGGGGCATTATAGTGTGTCGGTCAATCCCACTACTCATTAGTGAAAAGAGTAGCTCAAGAGTTGATGATGACTAGCTGCCTTCCTTCTAGTCTCACACTGTTAAATTAAGGACGGCCAGTGCAGATAGCCCTCGTGCTTTGCGTGAAATTCAAACCAATCTTCTTTTAACTTATACCTCAAAATAAGCTTGTTTCCAAATAGAAATCCTATTTCTTGTAGGGGTAGCAATAACTTAGCTTTCAAGATTGAGACGAATATAATATGTTATGCACCAGCCAAGTATTTTATAATATGATATTTTAATTATATTAAAATTAATTACATTTCTTGAAACAAAAGTTACGTAGGACTGAAATTCCTTTTATATACATGTATATAAAACAAACAGCGTGGCAGTTGGTGCATGATTCTGTACTTCTGAAATGCTACATTAAGAAATATAAAGTGGTTGCAAACTGGGCTCCATCTATACACCTAAATACTAGCTACACACTAAGTCGTTATCGACAGTTATAGAGACTTACAATTTCCAGGCTTGTGTGCTTTTATTTAATTAATTTATTTTTTAATCGGTAGCCAAATGTGTTGCTGGAGTACCAGTGTGAACTGTTCACAGTAAGATTATGAAGGTTTATAGATATTACCTTACCATTAAAATCCAGTAACCGCTCCTTTAGACCTAAATTAATGTTCAATACAAAGTTTGACTTGAACCAGATTGCTCATAAGATACCGTATATATAAAATATCTTGTTCAAACACCAAATGTTTGCTTGTTTGTTTTGAATTTCGCGCAAAGCTATACGAGGGTTGTCTGCGCTAGCCATCCCTAATATAGCAGTGTAAGACTAGAGGGAAGGCAGCTAGTCATCAGCACCCTCCGCCAACCCTTGGGCTACTCTTTTACCAACGAACATTGGGATTAACCGTCACATTATAACGACCCGCGGCTGAAAAATCGAGTTTTTTTTGGTGTGACGGGGATTTGAACCCATGACCTTCAGATTACGAGTCAAACACCTTAACCCACCTGGTCATGCCGGGCCTTCAGCCCTTTTTTAATAATACGGAAATGTCAAATAATGTTAAAAGAATTTTACTCAAGCGACGATCTCAAAATAGACGTCCCTAATTTTGTAGCACGGTCCCAAACAAAGTGCGGTCGCGTTTTCAAGGAAGCAGAAAGTGAACCATGAATATTGAAATATACAATCTGGCTTATGAAAATAAATGTGATTTTTTTTTTACATAAAAATAAAATCATTTTATTCCAAGTTTTCCTTTTTCTGATATTTGCACAAAACCATCCTTAACTTGAAGCTAATAGACTCTATAACAAAAACAGCTGTCAAGACTTCGCAACGCCAACTTACAAGTTACTCTTGTCTGAACGAATAGTAAGATTCGCAGTCCAGGCCACGCCCTGCTGACATTTCAGGTAATTATGTTCTATCAAAGGGATGATAAATAAACTCAACCAACAACCAGGAATTGGATAAATAATTTAATATTCGTACGTACATAGAAGCTATTTCAAACTGTTGAATATTCCAATTATTATTTTTAAATGCTTTAATGTTGTGAAAAGGACATCGAATCATTATTTCATTCTTTTCAGTAAACAACCATTAGTTAATAAAACACTTCTGCAAATGTACATAATAAGGTATTTGGTGCTATACTGTTCACCGTTACGTTAACTTGAAAAGAAAATCACCTAAATGTTCTTAGATTCCAACTTCAAATCCATATTTATAAATACTAGCCATCCAGCGGCACAGCTGTACGTTTTCCGACTTTACGAGAAACGGGATTTTGATACCCCCACTGGGCAGAGCGCAGATAATCCTTTGTGTAGCTTCTCGCTTAACTACAAACAAACAAATATCTAAAAAGGAGTTTTAAATGAGACGAATGAGCAGGTGTATAACATACACACATGTATGTCAGTTTTCGTTATCTTACTTACTAGTCGTTATAGGTCATTAAAGGCTTGTCAGGATGTGCACCACTTAATCATGCCTATATCATGACTATTCTTAAACAGGCGTTCTCTACAAAGTTACTTCCTTGCGCCCGGCATGGCCAGGTGGTTAAGGCACGCATCTTGTAATATGAGGTTCGCGGGTTCGAATCCCCGTCGCACCAAACATGCTCCCCCTTTCAGCCGCGGGGGGTGTTATAATGTAACGGTCAATCCCATTATTCGTTGGTAAAAGAGTAGCCTAAGTGTGGGTGGTGATAACTAGTCTTACGCTGCTAAATTAGAGACGGCTAGCGCAGACAGCCCTCGAGTAACTTTGCGCGAAATTCAAAAACAAACAAACAAGCTAGCGCAGATAGCCTTCGTATTGCTTTGCGCGAATTTCTAAACAAACCAAACCAAAACTTCCTTGCACACGTTTTTCCACAGGAAACAAGTACGGTTGTTAAATATTACACAACGTCACTTATAAAATTACACTCCACCAAAACATTTCTCTAGAATAACGTAATGACATTCTCAACATATTTAATTTCCTAGTTGACTTTGATCTTGAGAATGAGATTAAGTGAACATAATTATTTATCAATAATTTCTATCGCTGAAACGAAATTAAATTATTCTATAAAAAAACAGAAAATTATTAACAGGAAGAATGGCTATTTAAAAAACATTGCTGAAGAATACAGCTGTTAAGGGGCTAATATGAAGCTTTCTAATAACTTTGTTCGAGATGCTATACACATTTGACCAATAAATGTTTTAGTAGCTTATAAATTAATTTCACAGAGGGAGCTAGAGATGGAGTATAGGAATGTGCCTTAGTTTTAAAAAAGAATGAATAAAACAACTTGTTGGATTTCTTTTAATTTGTTAAATATAAACCACATTATGCTGGCGTATCTAATGAACTATATTACAACTAAATATAAACATTAATGAAAAATAATATCTACTTTCTAGATTAATTATGAATCTTCTAAATAATAATCAAATCTATTTATTCCTGAAATTACTTTTATTTCATATGTCGTATATAAGAAATAAACGCATACGTTAAAACTCTTGTACTATACTGTTTATTACGTTTAATAAAAAAACTGGCTATTTGTTTTTCTTAAAGAAGAACTAATTACTGTTTATTATTAAAAATAATATTTAATTAACATTAAATATATTACAATTAAAAAAACGAATAAAATATGTGGTTCTTCAAATTATACGAAAAGAGCAATTGTGTGTATTGATTTTAGAGCTGCCCTGATGTTGTCTTTCTCTCAAAAAAATCATAACAATTTTTCACTCTTTTTTTTTTTATCTATCAAAACTTCAAAATTATTGACGATTTTCCTTCCCTCAGGTTAGAAATTATTTTTCAACTGGAGTTTGAACTTTTCTATTGGTTCTATTATCCGGATAAGTTCTATCCTCTTTTCTGTTATGGGGTCTCTTTGTTTGGCTCATTATAAACTAAAGCCTTCTTTGATGGAGCATGTGTCAAGAGCAGCGCGTGTCAGCTGCTGCATCGACTTACCCACGTGACATTGGCAAGAGCAGCTTACCAACTGCCTGCGGACTAGCAAGTCCTATAAGTCCAATTTAGGTTGACTTTTGCTGCAAAAATGTCTGAAGGGCAGAACTCAATTACCATGTTGTCTATGCAAATGGTGCCTTAGGCTCTTTGTCACAAAGCCTCTAGGCACTGCAGAGTTCTATGCACACAATACATCATAATTGCGAGTTTAAAGTGGTTTGTAGAAACATACTGGAAATCAATTTTAAAGTTTGATAATTATAAATAAACTTGGATCTTCTAAACACGATTATGATCGCTGGAAAAAAGAAAGAGAATAACATTGCGGGCATTTCTTTCAATTTCTCTCCCTTTGCTGTCTACGTTCGTGCGTGTTCTTCGAGTAGCGTCAATGGTCTTCTGATGAAATACAAATTAAAATACCTGGAGTATATTGCTCCTTGATATTATATTTAGTCAAAGTGATGGTAAATGAGTTAGGCCAACTGCTAGAAACAGTTGTTTTTAAATACATACGTAGGTTACTATTTCAAATAATTGAATATTCCGTTAAAATTAAAACAAGCGAATTGCTTTAATATCGTATAAAAATGTGCAATGGTTTTCGTATTTACTTTTTCGAAATCTTAAAACGCAGTCAAAAACGCTTAAAGTCAAAACATACCGAAAGAAAATCAGGGATCGAAGCACTCACGGGCTATGTTTAACAGCGTAGGAACATTCAAAGAGCGTTGGAAATTGTCTGTATTTTCAATTATACATAGAAAAATTGATATTATCGGAGGGAACTGGTTTAACTGCTTGATTTAAATACGGAATGCTTTGAAACAGATTATACTTTTATTGTTTCCAGCCAGAAGGTTGTGTCCAGTGTCGAGCAGAACAAGATTTTTGCCATAAAGAACATTCATCTTTGCTTCTTGAAGAACAAATCTGATAAACGTACTGGATTATCGGTTATTCCTATTAGAAGCCATTTCTAATATCCAAATCTGTTATGTAATAGGGTTAAAAATGAGAAAAAACAAGAACAACTAATCGAGGAATACGAACGCGTTTATAATCTCTACTATAAAACTTTTCTGTCTGTGTTCAATCGATGTGAAACGAATTCGATTTCAGATTACAAACAGAGCGAAACTCGTCTGAGCAAATATTGTTAAAACTGTTCGTACTGTAAACAACATAAATCATTCTCTATAGAAATAAAATAAATAAAAAAACACTTTCTTGAATGTAGTCGCGGAGATAGAAATTATTTCTTTTTCTTTAAATCTGTATCACATTATTTTCAAAAAAAAAAGTAAAAGAACTACAGAACAAAATTACTACTGCTGAGTATATGTGCTGCCAGCAAGAAAAATGTTTAGCCAATATTGTGACAAGGAGTTTGTTATAACAAAGCCACATCGAGCTATCTGCTAGGCCCACCGAGGGTAATCGAACCCCTGATTTTAGCGTTGTAAATCCGTAGACCTACTGCTGAACAAGCGATGGGCGTCGTGATTAGGTTTGGTTTGGTTTGTTTTGAATTTCGCGTAAAGCTACTCGAGGGCTATCTGCGCACGGCATCCCTAATTTAGTAGTGTAAGACTAGAGGGAAGGCATCACCACCAACCGCCAACTCCTGGTCTACTCTTTTACTGACGAATAGTGGGATTGACTATCACATTGTAATCTCCCACGGCTGAAAGGGTGATCATTTTGGGTGTGAGAGGGAACTGAACCCGTGATCCTCAGGTTAAGTATCGAGTGCCTAAACCACCTGGCCATGCCGGGCCTCGTGGTTAGATATTTACGTAATTCAATTGGAAATCGAGGGTTTTCATGTTTAAAAATGTCAAGTATATATAACAAACTTCAGTAATAAACTACAAAGGAACAGAGGTTCAGTATATCTAGGTGATTAGGGCGCTTGAATCGTCACATGAGAGTCGAAGGTTTAAATCCTCCTCACAGTAAACATACCCGCCCTTTCAGTGAGTTCGAATCCTGTTTTCGTAAAAGCCATTCGAGCCGTGGAAGCATCAAAATGTGACGGTCAATCCCACTTTTGGTTGATTAAAAACAACTTTACAGTGGGTGGTATAGAATATCTCCTTTCTTTCCCTTCACAACTGTTTATGGTTAGTACAGACAGCCCTGGAGTAGCTTTATGCAAAATCCTTAAAAAAGGATACAAATAAGAAAAATTTATCTGCTTTTACAGTTGTCCCGGCATAGCCAGGTGGTTAAGGCACTCGACTCGAAATCTGAGAGTAGCGGGTGGGGGCGTTATAATGTTCGGTCAATCCTACTATTCGTTGGTAAAAGAGTAGCCCAAGAGTTGTCGATGGGTGGTGATAACTAGATGATTTCCCTCTAGTCTTACACTGCTAAATTAGGGACGAATAGCGCAATTAGTTTTTGTATAACTTTGCGCGAAATTCAAAATAAACCAATAAACATGTCTTTTACAGTTGGCGACTAGCAACAAATACTGTGAGAAGGTATTTAATAAGCTAGTTGTTTGGTTGGGTTTGGTTTGAATTTCTACACGAGGGCTATCAAGGCTAGCCGTCCCTAACTTAGCAATGTAAGACTAGATGGAAGGCAGCTAAGTCATCACCACCCATCGCCATCACTTGGGCTACTCTTTTATCAACGAATAGTGGGATTGTTTATAACTTTATAATGCCTCCACGGCTGAAAGGGCAAGCATGTTTGGTGTGACATGGATTCAAACCCGCGATCCTTGGATTACGAATCGAGTGTCTTAACCACCTATTCTTGCCGGGCCTAGTTTTTTGGAACTACACCTTCAACTGCTCGTGAAATAGTCTTCGAAATATGCAGAGCTATTGCAAGACGTTTATCACCATCTAAGGCTTACCTAAGATAAACTCTTAAAAAATTTCAATTAAAAGTATGTTTTTTCACAACACATGGAGGTTGGTTACTGATGGAAGCCGCATCCTTTTAACCCTTTTCAAACAGGTCACGGTTCAACAACTGTTTCATCACGTTTGTTGACTCACGTTTAAACCTTTATTGAACTTCTGTTTCATGGACTTGTGTTGATAAGTTTGGTATAAAACTGGGGACGATAGTTCATATTTTAGTGATGACAAAGTTAAAAACCTCCGACTACAAAGAGAGTGGATCACTGTTATTTTGTGTATAGTTGTTTACTGAAAATATTCTTTTACATTACCGAATGTAAGACGCTTGATAATTCTGTAGGCCCCCCAGTGGCTCAGCGGAATGTCTGCGGACTTACACGCTAAAATCCGGGTTTCGATACCCGTGGTGGGCAGAGCACAGATAGCACATTGTGTAGCTTTGTGCTTAATTCAAAACAACAACAACAACTGTCGTGTTCACCTTAGATGAACAAGGTGGACTGTATATATAGTTAAAGAAAGTGCTCTATTTGGTAAAACTTAAATATTTATTTATCACTAAATATCTAGAGTATACTATCACCACTTGGTATTCCACTATTTCCCATAAAGCCCAAACATTGAAAAGAGACACGTAATATTAACTATATGCAAAATTTATTCAATTATTTTCTGAGTAGAGCTCTCATCACCATTGAAAATCCATTTAGAAGATTAATGTAAGAAATACGATACTTTCCCCACCAAAAAAGAAATCGATGTCTTTGATATATCAGTAATTATAACTAACTCGTGTTAACTTATGTGTTGCACAGCACATGTGAAAAAGAGACATAGCTAGCTATCTGATGGCGGAATGCAAGTGCAATGTCTATCAGATCTTCCTGTTAATATTTCTGAAAATCCTTGTGTCGAAATAAATCATACATCAAGTGTTGTTGTTTTTTGAATTAAGCACAAAGTTACACAATGGGCTATCTGTGCTCTGCCTACCGCAGGTATCGAAACCCGGTTTTTAGCGTTGTAAGTCCGCAGACATGCCGCTACGCCACTAGGGAGCGCATCAAGTGTTAGCATTAGAAAATGTTTTACTGAATGCTTTTGATATTTTATTTTGATTTTTACGATGTATTTAGAATATTTTGTTCAGTTTCGTTTTATGTGAATATATTTTAAAACTAATACTATTAATCTTGAAAATTATAAATGCATGTTTATTAAATGAGCTATTAAATAAAATGTAACTCAAGGATTATTTATTTCTTTGAGTCCTCTTGGTCGAAAAAAAAGATACTTGCGAGTAGTTTGAGTCCTGGATTTCTCTCTTCTTTTTATGTTTCTTCTTCGACTTTTTTTTTTATCTCAAAAATTTTCTTGTATTTCTAATAATCATATTTATCTTGTCTTCTCTCTATCTATTCGCTTTTGTTTTATCTCTAGAAGGCCCGGCATGGCCGAGCGCGTAAGGCGTGCGACTCGTAATCCGAGGGTCGCGGGTTCGCGCCCGCGTCGCGCTAAACATGCTCGCCCTCCCAGCCGTGGGGGCTTATAATGTGACGGTCAATCCCACTATTCGTTGGTAAAAGAGTAGTCCAAGAGTTGGCGGTGGGTGGTGATGACTAGCTGTCTTCCCTCTAGTCTTACACTGCTAAGTTAGGGAAGGCTAGCACAAATAACCCTCGAGTAGCTTTGTGCAGAATTCCAGAACAAACAAACAAAAACTTAATGATATGAGAAAATTCATAAATCATTGTCGATTTGATTTAATAATATCATTCAAAATGAGTAAAAACACTTTAAGAAAAACTATAAATCATATAACTAGATTTCTGAGGCCATGAAACGTAGATGCTTTGATAAATCATCTTAGAAATATCGCAAAATAAAATTCATAGCTGCGAATAAGCAAGCTGTCGTTTAGATCTAACCGTGGTTGGTGTAAAAACAAAGTTATTTCAAGTGATCTCCAGATGAAGTTCAAATGCTACGTCTATTACTTCTTTATCTCTGTAAACAGAAGACAAAATTATAATAGATTGCAGATTTTTACACCTCTATTGCAGCTCTAACAACTTTTCTCTCTGGTTTGCTGCTTTTATTATTCTTCTTTGACCCCATGGTGGCTTATTTAATCAGAATACTTAAAAAACAGAGAACCAAAAATAAAAATGAAAACGTTCACATCAGATTTTATCGGGGGTGTGGACTGAGCGACAGGTGCGGGTTAAATGTTTTGGGCACGCTTGGCGTGGGCCGAAAATGGTCGAATGGTCGTTCGGGTCATTAGTCGGGTTATTTCGGAGGTTCGAGCAACGACAGCTTGGTTCGGGAACCGAGTTTACGTTCGAGAACCGAGACATTATTTCTTCCTCCAACAGTATGTTCGAAAAGGAAGTCGTGAGAGAACCGAGGTACCACTGTAAAGTAACATTACATCTTCCGGTTCTTTTGGGCAGCCGTCGTACCACTGTAAAGTAACATTACATCTTCCGGTTTTTTTGGGCAGCCGTCGTACCACTGTAAAGTAACATTACATCTTCCGGTTCTTTTGGGCAGCCGTCGTACCACTGTAAAGTAACATTACATCTTCCGGTTCTTTTGGGCAGCCGTCGTACCACTGTAAAGTAACATTACATCTTCCGGTTCTTTTGGGCAGCCGCAGTACCACTGTAAAGTAACATTACATCTTCCGGATCTTTTGGGCAGCCGTCGTACCACTGTAAAGTAACATTACATCTTCCGGTTCTTTTGGGCAGCCGTAACGCAGAAACTCTTTTGTTAATCCTGTCAGAAGGCAATACGAAATAAACTGATATATTTTATTATGTATTGCTGTAGAATAATTACCTATGTTGAGATGAAGGTGCATTGGTCAGTTTAGAGGGATAACAGTCGTCTAATTAAGTTGGAAAAAAAGTATTTCTTAAAATTACACAAGCTAACACCTGTTTTCATGATGAATTATTATATTACAGGGTGGTCGCCAGAAAAGCGGAAAATTTGAGGGTCAGATGAGATCATGAATAAAATGCGTGCTTACTCATTTCTATTTTAATTTCTTTACATCATGAATAAAATGCATGATTTTAATAATTTTGAGCATCTATGAGTGTAATATAACATATGCCTTTAAAAAACTTAGTAAAAGTTATTCTTTGTAAAAATAAATAGCTGTTTGACAAATTTTCCGCTTTTCTAGCGACCACCCTGTATATGTGGATGATGTGTTGTCTGTGTGTGTGTGTGTGTGTGCTTTCTTATAGAAAAGCCATGTCGGGCTATCTGCTGAGCCCACCGAGAGGAATCGAACCCCTAATTTTAACGTTGTGATTCCGGATAATGCATTTAACAATATTCTGCGAGATAATAAACATACTAATTTGAATTTACTGTTTTGCAAAAATACATACCCATATTTTTTATGATTATTTCAATGTTTTTATATTTTGTTTTTCTTTTCACATACAACCAGCCACCCTTCAGTGAAAGGGGAAGAAACAAACAGGAATTCTTCAGAAGTTAATCTGGACTTTGTTCCAGATTTGTAAAATTATAGATAATGTTAAAGAACTTACAACGAATAACACAATCTATGGCAACCGATTCAACAGTTTTATTTTATATTTATTTATTTTATTTGTGCCTTAACCAAAAGGCCTGGTGAAATCTCTGCCTTTAAGGTACTTTTTCACTCATTTTATTTTTGAGAACGTTTATGAAAAGAAAGTAGAAGCAAGTTCGCTGAAATCTGAGAAGAAATGGAGAAGCCACTTACTACAACAACACATTAATACCTTCAACATGGAAAAAATGAATGAGGAACACATTCTGGAAATAAAGTTTGTTTGTTTGTTTTTGGAATTTCGCACAAAGCTACTCGAGGGCTATCTGTGCTAGCCGTCCTTAATTTAGCAGTGTAAGACTAGAGGGAAGGCAGCTAGTCATCACCACCCACCGCCGACCCTTGGGCTACTCTTTTACCAACGATTAGTGGGATTGACCGTCACATTATAACGCCCCCACGGCTGAAAGGGCGAGCATATTTGGTATGATGGGGATTCGAACCCGCGATCCTCGGATCAGGAGGCGAGTGTCTTAACCACCTGGCCATGCCGGGTCCACTATTACCAAACGACACAGAAAATTCGAGTACAACTATTGATATCAGTTCCATTTTAAATGTCTTTGGTACGGACTAAAATTTCTAATCGCTTTATTGAGTACAAGGTGAAATTTAAATTCCTTATTATACATAGACTGAGTTAAATGTGCATCTTGGAAGTAATACAGCAACGTACTTTCATTTGACAAGACTCCGTCATAAATATGCCATGTCCAAAGCACACAACTCTTATATTCTGGGCCCAGAATTGCCTGATGGTTAGAGCGCTTGACTCGCAAACTGATGTTCGTGGGTTCAAATCCCTGTCTCACAAAACATACTCACCCTTTAAGCATGGCTGCGTTATAATGTAGTGGTCAATCCTACTTTTTGTTGCTAAAAGAGTACCCCAATAGTTGGCGGCTGGTGTCGATAATTAGCCGCCTTTTCTCTAGTCTACTGCCACTAAATTAGAGACGGCTAGCGCAGATAATCATCTTGTAGCTCAACTCAAAACAAACCAAAACTCTCTACTGACGTTTCATAATCCATGTAGCGCACGAAGACGATAGTTCTTAATTACAGTTTTAACAAACGACATGACTTGTATGTCTTTGCAATGAGCGTTCGTGGTATTTCAAATATTTTCCACTTGCAAAGGTTGAATGGATATATAACAGTTTCTTCTTTCTTATCTCATGTATTGTTGCCAGAAACACGTGGAGAGCTTTTTCAATGTTGTGCCAGTGGAATCTCATCTGTCATAAGGCCTCATATTTTTGATGCCCCAAATTTGCCCATGTTTCGTTTTTCTTCCAATGCCATTAATGTACAAGGTATATTCCCGTTTTGGAAATTCCAAATACCAGAATTAAAGACATTTTTATGATCTGAACAAAAGAATATTTTTCGTAAGAAAAAAAAAAGAAAAGATGTTCCATACACTTCCTCAGAGCATATGTACGTCTCGAAAATTCAAATATCCTCTTCTGAAACAATCAGTTCCATTGCAATTTATATTGCTACGAGTGTCACGTGATCGGATTTTATTTCCTTATTGAAAATTACTTCAGTGTAGTGTAGTCACTCCTATTTATAGAGAAATCTGAGGCAACTGCAAAGACTGGTGAGAAACGACGTTCAAACAATCTTTACCTTATTGGCCCGGCATAGCCAGGTGGGTTAAGGCGAGCGACTCGTAATCTGAGGGTCCCGTGTTCGAATCCCCTTTCAGCCGTTGAGGCATTACAATATGAGGGTCAATCCCATTATTTATTGGTAAAAGACTAGCCCAAGAATAGGCTGGGGGTGGTGATGACTAACTGCTTTCCCACTGCTAAATTGAGGACGGCTAGCGCAGAGAGACTTCATGTAGCTTTGCGCACAATTCAAAAACAAGCAAACAAACAAACCCATCCCTAAATCTAATCTTAGCAATGCAAAACAAATTAAACGGAAACTGACAGTTTCAGAGATTTTCTACGCCTTGTGTTGCTCCTTTTTAAATATGCACTTCATAACCTGAGTTAAAAAAAATATGTAGAATAGATTTAGGGGCTGTTGACGGAGAACACTTTAACTTACAAACTCATTTTCCTACATAGCTACTTTGGTATTAATGCACACGTTACTCACAACCACAGTTAAGAACATACTAAGGTGCGTGTCTTTCCAATGTTTTATGGTTTTATACGTGTATTATACATAAGCAATAAGTGTTTTGTTTGTTTAATAGAAGACCCACAACAAGACCTTTGTATGTTGAACGTCTGAGTTCAGGTCAAACAGCAAACAAAACTTACGTTGAATGTATGGTTAATTGTTTTGTGATGTACAGTTCAAAAAAAAAGTTTAAAAACTCGTCCCTAATACAGTAAATAAGCTGAACATTTTCAACCCAAACTTGTATTTCAAAGTTCTGTCTTGTATTGTATTCAAGCCAAGATAAGACTGTTGTTGTTTTTTTGAAAATCAGTTTTATCGTTATTTTTACAGATAAACGCAAACCTATCGCATGTTTACGTTAGAAATATACACACACATGCAAAAACGATACTTGTTAATTCAGATCTGTCTGTAAATTGTATGGAGTCTTTCAAATAGTCATGCGATTCGTAAATGAACAATGAAGCTCCTCTAAGCTTATCTTGTATGCATCAACACAACTAACAAGTCTTAACATTTCTATTTTACGTTACATGATACATAATTGTTTAATATTGATTTACCTTAAAGGAAAGGAAGAATGTAGAACAAGTACAGACTGCGAAGAAGCTCTTGGCTACTCTCAGAATGACTCAGGTAAAGCAAAAATAGTCTATGTGGGCAAGAAACCAGAAGCAGTCTTTCTTACTCAGGTAAAGCAAAAATTGTCTTCATGGACAAAAAAACCAGAAGCAGCCTTTCTGACTCAGTTAAAGCAAAAATAGTCTTTATGGACAAAAAACCAGAAGCAACCTTGCTTACTCAGGTAAAGCAAAAATAGTCTTTATGGACAAGAAACCAGAAGCAGCATTTCTTATTCAGGTAAAGCAAAAATAGTCTATGTGGGCAAGAAACCGAAAGCGGCCTTTCTTACTCAGGTAAAGCAAAAATAGTCTTTATGGACAAGAAACCAGAAGCAGCCTTTCTTACTCAGGTGAAGCAAAAATAGTCTTTATGGACAAGAAACTAGACGCGGCCTTTCTGACTCAGATAAAGCAAAAATAGTCTTTATAGACAAGAAACCAGAAGCGGCCTTTCAGACTCAGTTAAAGCAAAAACAGTCTTTATGGACAAGAAACCAGAAGCAGCCTTTCTTACTCAGGTAAAGCAAAAATAGTCTTTATGGACAAGAAACCAGAAGCAGCCTTTCTTACTCAGGTAAAGCAAAAATAGTCTTTATGGACAAAAAACCAGAAGCAACCTTGCTTACTCAGGTAAAGCAAAAATAGTCTTTATGGACAAGAAACCAGAAGCAGCATTTCTCATTCAGGTAAAGCAAAAATAGTCTATGTGGGCAAGAAACCGAAAGCGGCCTTTCTTACTCAGGTAAAGCAAAAATAGTCTTTATGGACAAGAAACCAGAAGCAGCCTTTCTTACTCAGGTGAAGCAAAAATAGTCTTTATGGACAAGAAACTAGACGCGGCCTTTCTGACTCAGATAAAGCAAAAATAGTCTTTATAGACAAAAAACCAGAAGCAGCCTTTCTTACCCAGGTAAAGCAAAAATAGCCTTTATGGACAAGAAACCAGAAGCAGTCTTTCTTACTCAGGTAAAGCAAAAATAGTTTTTATGGACAACAAACCAGAAGCAGCCATTCTTACTCAGGTAAAGCAAAAATAGTCTTTATGGACAAGAAACCAGAAGCAGCATTTCTTATTCAGGTAAAGCAAAAATAGTCTATGTGGGCAAAAAACCGGAAGTGGCCTTTCTTACTCAGGTAAAGCAAAAATAGTCTTCATGGACAAGAAACCAGAAGCAGCCTTTCTTACTCAGGTGAAGCAAAAATAGTCTTTATGGACAAGAAACTAGACGCGGCCTTTCTGACTCAGATAAAGCAAAAATAGTCTTTATAGACGAGAAACCAGAAGCAGCCTTTCTTACTCAGGTAAAGTAAAAATAGTCTCTATGGACAAGAAACCAGAAGCGGCCTTTCTTACTCAGGTAAAGCAAAAATAGTCTTTATGGACAAGAAACCAGAAGTATCCTTTCTTACTCAGGTAAAGCAAAAATAGTCTTTATGGACAAGAAACCAGAAGCAGCCTTTCTTACTCAGGTAAAGCAAAAATAGTCTTTATGGACAAGAAACCAGACACAGCCTTTCTTACTCAAGTAAAGCAAAAATAGTCTTTATGGACAAGAAACTAGACGCGGCCTTTCTGACTCAGGAAAAGCAAAAATAGTCTTTATAGACAAGAAACCAGAAGCGGCCTTTCTGACTCAGTTAAAGCAAAAACAGTCTTTATGGACAAAAAACCAGAAGCAGCCTTTCTTACTCAGGTAAAGCAAAAATAGCATTTATGGACAAAAAACCAGAAGCAACCTTGCTTACTCAGGTAAAGCAAAAATAGTCTTTATGGACAAGAAACCAGAAGCAGCCTTTCTTACTCAGGTAAAGCAAAAATAGTCTTTATGGACAAGAAACCAGAAGCAGCATTTCTTATTCAGGTAAAGCAAAAATAGTCTATGTGGGCAAGAAACCGGAAGCGGCCTTTCTTATTCAGGTAAAGCAAAAATAGTCCATATGGGCAAGAAACCGGAAGCGGCCCTTCTTACTCAGGTAAAGCAAAAATAGTCTTTATGGACAAGAAACCAGAAGCAGCCTTTCTTACTCAGTTGAAGCAAAAATAGTCTTTATGGACGAGAAACCAGAAGCAGCCTTTCTTACTCAGGTAAAGCAAAAATAGTCTCTATGGACAAGAAACCAGAAGCGGCCTTTCTTACTCAGGTAAAGAAAAAATAGTCTTTATGGACAAGAAACCAGACACAACCTTTCTTACTCAGGTAAAGCAAAAATAGTCTTTATGGACAAGAAACCAGAAGCAGCCTTTCTTACTCAGGTAAAGAAAAAATAGTCTATGTGCGCAAGAAACCAGAAGCGGCCTTTCTTACTCAGGTAAAGCAAAAATTGTCTTGATGGAGAAGAAACCAAAAGCAGCCTTTCTTGCTCAGGTAAAGCAAAAATTGTCTTGATGGAGAAGTAACCAAAAGCAGCCTTTCTGACTCAGTTAAAGCAAAAATAGTCTTTATGGACAAGAAACCAGAAGCAGCCTTTCTGACTCAGTGAAAGCAAAAATAGTCTTTATGGACAAGAAACCAAAAGCAGCCTTTCTTACTCAGGTAAAGCAAAAATAGTCTTTATGGACAAGAAACCAGAAGCAGCCTTTCTTACTCAGGTAAAGCAAAAATAGTCTTTATGGACAAGAAACTAGACGCGGCCTTTCTTACTCAGATAAAGCAAAAATAGTCTTCATAGACAAGAAACCAGAAACAGCCTTTCTTACTCAGGTAAAGCAAAAATAGTCTTTATGGACAAGAAACCAGAAGCAGCCTTTCTTATTCAGGTAAAGCAAAAATAATCTTTATGGACAAGAAACCAGAAGCAGCCTTTCTGACTCAGTTAAAGCAAAAACAGTCTTTATGGACAAGAAACCAGAAGCAGCCTTTCTTACTCAGGTAAAGCAAAAATAGTCTTTATAGACAAAAAACCAGAAGCAGCCTTTCTTACTCAGGTAAAGCAAAAATAGTCTTTATGGACAAGGAACCAGAAGCAGCCTTTCTTACTCAGGTAAAGCAAAAATAGTCTTTATGGACAAGAAACCAGAAGCAGCCTTTCTTACTCAGGTAAATCAAAAATAGTCTTTATGCACAAGAAACCAGAAGCAGCCTTTCTTACTTAGGTAAAGCAAAAATAGTCTTTATGGACAAGAAACCAGAAGCAGCCTTTCTTACTCAGGTAAAGCAAAAATAGTCTTTATGGAATAGAAACCAGAAGCAGCCTTTCTTACTCAGGTGAAGCAAAAATAGTCTTTATGGAAAAGAAACCAGAAGCGGCCTTTCTTACTCAGGTAAAGCAAAAATAGTATTTATGGACAAGAAACCAGAAGCGGCCTTTCTTACTCAGGTAAAGCAAAAATAGTCTTTATGGACAAGAAACCAGAAGTATCCTTTCTTACTCAGGTAAAGCAAAAATAGTCTTTATGGACAAGAAACCAGAAGCAGCCTTTCTTACTCAGGTAAAGCAAAAATAGTCTTTATGGACAAGAAACCAGAAGCAGCCTTTCTTACTCAGGTAAATCAAAAATAGTCTTTATGGACAAGAAACCAGAAACAGCCTTTCTTACTCAGGTAAAGCAAAAATAGTCTTTATGGACAAGAAACCAGAAGCAGCCTTTCTTACTCAGGTAAAGCAAAAACAGTCTTTATGGACAAGAAACCAGAAACAGCCTTTCTTACTCAGGTAAAGCAAAAATAGTCTTTATGGACAAGAAACCAGAAACAGCCTTTCTTACTCAGGTAAAGCAAAAATAGTCTTTATGGACAAGAAACCAGAAGCAGTATGTTGAGTAAAACAACTAGAACCTCTGTGGCTCAATGGTAAAGTTTTATCCCATGATTTAGAGTGAAACTGAGTCTCCTATGCTTGCCAAACTTTGGAAGCTGTTATTGGAATTACAGCTAAGGAGCAAACACTTAAATCAATATTTTTAATTGTTTTACGACAGCGAGTACTCTTCGTAAGTATGGTATATTACTTGTTTGTTTTGTTTTCGAATTTCGCGCAAAGCTACTCGAGGGCTATCTGCGCTAGCCCTCCCTAATTTAGCAGTGTAAGACTAGAGGGAAGGCAGCTAGCTGGTCATCACCACCCACCGCAAACTCTTGGGCTACTCTTTTACCAACGAATAGTGGGATTTTTCGTCATGTTAAAGATAGTCTGTTAGACGACGTTTTAAATAAGTATATTTTTCAAATCTGAAGTGTCAAGTTCGTCAGAGTTTTTAATAAGTTGGATGTTGAGTAACACAAGTGGGCTTGCAGCAGCATAAGAGACAAATTACTTTCAGTTTAAAAGACTTCATACGCAAGAGGTGATTGCTCTAAATAACTTGATATAAAGACGACAATATTTTAAAAAACAGCATAAAATTATCGCTTTGTGAAACTTGTTAACACACCTTCATGTATAATCAATACAATCAAAACAGATTAATAGTTTAGAAAGAACTATTATATGAAAAGTAGGAGTAACCTTCCGCTGTATTCTTACTGACCTGAAGGAAGAACAGTTTTAAAAGAGTTCCAGGCCTAGGCCAGCTGAAAACGGGAAAGCTGGTAATAATAATTTATTTTTTTTACTAAATGTTTTCATAATAACACAAATTTGCTTGCAAAATAACAATCGTAGTAAAATATTTTCTAGGAGCAAAAAGAAAAGAAGAATGCTGTTGTATTTTCCCACTGTTCTTGTGAAATAAAAGACAGTGTGATACATCACTATTCATTGTAACAGATTTACTGTTGTACGTTTATTTTAGCGCTCACGCGTGTTTTAGTGTGCATTTTTTTTTCCATATCACGTATATTCTTCACTGTGTATTGCGCATAACCTGCCTATTCTCCAAATGTGTAAAAGATTCTTGAAAATAAGAATCGACAATACTGATTTTTACGAAAACGCACAAGAACACTGTTGAAACTTCAAGAAATTTATGATTGTCAAGTAACATCGGGTCGTCAGGAAAAGAAAACAATATTATTGGTCATCTACACTCAATGTGCTTCAGATCTCTGAAACTATAATTGTGATTAACATTGCTAACTGTTTAAATTCAATGAATTTACTTCGGACCTTAGTATTTGTGCAAGAACACTAAATACTGTCGTCGGCGTAAACATCGTAAAAGATTTAGTTCCAGATTGGATATTCAACGAAGAATTGTTACCAAGACACATTAAAACGACTTCAAATTGAATTATACAATTATCTTACACAAAGCACAAAACAAACATTTATTGTGATTCACCAACGAATAACAATAATTATTTCAAAGATAAAAGGGACATCCACACGTAACAATCATATTATTTTAACATATACACTACTGGCCAAAACCTTAAGGTCAATGAACACAAAGAAAAATTATGCATTTTACGTTGTTCGACGCAACCACTTGTGTGAATAGAGCTTCGAAAGATGAAAATAAAAATAAAAACTTTATCAGCATTTAATAGAGAAAATGTGAACACTGTGAAATTACCTTAAATACGAGCTGGTTAAAAGTTTAAGACCATACCAAAAAGAAGTCCTAAACAGGGAAGGAAATGCCCAACAAGAGGTTTCACTAGTGAGTTGCACGGCCGTCATTGCGAATAACTTCAAACATTTACTTTGACATAGTTGATATGAACACTATGAAATTAGGCTAAATACTAACTGGTGACAATTTAAGACCATACTGAAACGAAGCGTTAATCGGTATACATGTAACAAAATTTAGTCCTTTGTGTTCAAGCATTAGCGTTGTCAATCTCCCACTGTCATCTCCTGTATTACAAGGTAAAAAACATGGCTAAGGTTAAAACGTTGACAAAATTTGAGAGTGGCAGAATTATCGAGCTGCAAAAGCAAAGTCTCTCTCCAAGCGCCATCGATGGTGAGATTGGGCTTTGTAAAACTGCTGTTGTAAGTTTCTTAAAAGACCCTGAGGGATACAGAACGAGAATTTTAAGTGGTCGGCCCGCGAAAATTACGCCAGCGTTGAGCAGGAGGATTCGATGGGTTGTCCGGCAAGACACCAGCCAAAGAATAATAAGTCGGCATCTACGAGTGAAAGGCTTTTAAGACCGTAAACGTCTTCAAAGGCCACGCCTTCTTTCACACCACGAAACAGCTCGGTGAAACTTTGCTGAGAAGCACTAAACATGAGACGTAGAAAAGTGGACGAAGGGTCCAGATGGCTTCCAACGTTACTGATACGATAAGGATATCCCACCGGAGATATTTATTTTCTACACGACACCGCGGAGGAGGTTCCATCATAATCTGGGGTGCTTTCTCCTTCCATAGAACAATGGAGCTTCAGATTATACTGGGGCGTCAAACAGCAACTGGCTATATTGGCATGTTGGAGAGAACATCCTTATTGACTGAAGGCCCTCGCTTGTGTGATAATGATTTGATCTTTCAGCAGAACAACGCTACAATCCATAATGCCCGCAGGACAAAGAACTTTTTCATGGTGAATAACTTGATTCTTTTGGACCATCCAGTGTGTTCGCCCGAACTGAACCGCAATTCCAAACAATGCATGATCATCGTGAAGCCATCTTCACCGCTTGGAATAACTTTCAAGCTAGCCTTCTGCAAACGCTTATGATGGCCATGCAACTCACTGGTAAAACCTCTTGTTGAGCATTTCCTATCCTGTTTAGGACTTCTTTTTGGTGTGGTCTTAAACTTTTAACCAGCTAGTATTTAAGCTAATTTCATAGTGTGCACATTTTCCCTATTAAATGCTAAAAATGTTTTTTATTTTTATTTTCCCTTTTCTTATTTTCATCTTTCGAAGCTCTACTCAAATAAGTGGCTGAGTCTAACAACGCAAAATGCATATTTTTTCTTTTTATGTTCATTGGCCTTAACTGAGAATGAACTTTTGAAGAAAAATATCCGTTAAAGTTTCTCTTGTTCTATTTATTTCAAGGAAGTTTAAAACGACACATCCATGCATAACAGAACGAAACACGAACCTGAAAGCACGTTCTGATCAGCTACAAAATCTCTTGTTTTAAAAACACTACAACAATATCACTTTGAAACACGATAGTCAATATTATTCGAGATTGTATTGCACAACTACAATATGCTGTACTCACACAGATGATAAAACCGCGCAGTCTGGAATATAACGGTTTTGGAAATTACATTCATCACGTCCAACAAAGTCTCTTGTCAACGTAGGTGTATATATAGGCATGGACCCCATTAATTACCGTCCAACAATCCTTCCGTTACGTTTTACTGAGTGGGACACGTTCTTAGCAGTTTTACATCTGCATGCATGTATGTGTGAACAAATGTTATACATGTTAGACAAGGCTACGAACCGTATCTTTCATGCGTACTAAATAGAAGTGTTCGTATTGACATAAGGCGAGTAATACTCATTGTTTATTGTAGTTCTCATTACAAGCTGGCGTGATATATGACCTTAAATGTTAATCACGTGGAGGGCGTGCCACGTGCGTGGTACAATCTACGTTCTGCGAGTTTATAGCCTCAAATGCTATTTAGATTTCACGTGAGCAGACAAAGAAACAGAAGTGGGTGTGAATAGAGTGGTACAGTACTAAATTCTACTTTGTGTGTACTGATATTGGTACACCTTTAATATCATCTGATTACATCAAAAAATGAAGAACGTGTCTCGGACACTTTCTGTAGGTCTTACAAGAAACAATCTTACAGAATATTACTTTCAATTCATTGATACATCAATTGCACAGCAGAATTATGTTTTAGTTTTTAGGGAAAAAAATAGAGCATTTAAATTTACTCTATCCAGCGCATTTTGAAAGAAACAAATTTGAAGGCCAGTCATCTCGTTAGGAAAATACATTTGTCCTAATTTTAGACACGTTAAGTATTCAATAAAATATATAAGTATGTTAAACGATTTAGTGTGGCATCTTTTATCAAGCTTTCAAAACATTTTTAACCATTAGTTGTTAGACTAATAAACATATAATTAATTACCTTGTCTTATAAAGTACTTACAAAAAATATTAGCAAGTGGTTCACATATTCAGTTCTGAAGCTTCCTTCAAAACCTTTGGGGAAATATTATCTCATACAGCAAATTTACCATCATTCAAACATCAAATTTTTAAACAACTTCAAAATTAATGTGGTTATCTTGATTTTGAGTCACGCTACCCCCTAACAACTGTTCAGAACGTGAAGTATTGCTGAAATCTAATTAAAAATGTAAATAAAATGCAAAATTGCTGCCGAATTTAGACAATAGCTACACGAGAGCTATCTGAGTCAACCGTCTCTAATTTAGCAGTGGTAAGTTACAGAGAAGGGAAGCTAGTGAGCACCACCCATCGCAACTCTTGGGCAACTCTTCCGACGAGGAATAGTAGGATTGACTGTTACTGTATGACGCCCCTCAAAGTTGAAAGAGCGAACATCTTCGGTGAGAGAGATTCGAACCTGTGACTCTCGAATTACAATTCCAGCGCCCTAACCACCTGGCTAGTACAATTTAGTACTCTAGCAAAAAAACGCAATCAAACCTAATAGAGTTATGAAAATTAAAACCTTGATATTCCCTAAGCCTAATCTTATGTAAGTAATTTCCATCTGAGCACTTGACGATTAACTGCAAATATCGAAGCTACTTATGAATTTATATACAACTGGTATGAGTAGAGAGATAAAAAAATATTGGATTTTCCGCAAAGCTGCTCGAGAGCTATCTGCGCTACCCGTCCTTAATCTTGCACTGTAAGACTAGAGGGAAGGCACCCATCACCAACTCTTGGGCTACTCTTTTTACAACGAATTAGGGATTGTCCCTAACATTATAACGCTCCCACAACTGCGAGCATATTTGGTGCGGCGGGGATTCGAACCCGCGACCCTCATCTTCTTTAACAACCGGACCACGCCGGGCCCTTGAAGTTAGAAAGCTAAAGATAGAATTAAAATAAAGTTGCATCAAACATGTTTATTTTTTTTGCGTATTTAATAAAAATATCTCAACTCTATTTTACCAGCCGACAAACAGTTTTATACATTCAGACAGGCCTCGTTCTTACAATGAAGCTTCTAACTTCGAGTTTGCCTCTAGAGCTCGCCAGTGACTCAGTGACAAGTTTGAGGGAGTGAAACACTCGGTTTCGATGCTCGTTGCGACAACATGGCACAGATAATGCATTTAATTTTGTACTTAATTACAAACAGACTGTTCTATTACTCCATGTATTTACGTATAAAAATAACACCAATTTCATTCGTTTAAAAATAATTAAAACAATATTTTTACAACTGACGTCAATAAAACATTACGTGCGAACTATTTTTTCTCACGCTAGTAGACTTTGTGTTGTTGTTGTTTTGAATTAAGCACAAAGCTACACAATGGGCTATCTGTGCTCTGCCCACCACGGGTATCGAAACCCGAATTTTAGCGTGTAAGTCCGCAGACATACCGCTGAGCCACTGGGGGGCTAGACTTTGTGTCGTGATATATTTTTCATTTGGACGAGAAGATTCGTTGTTGACATTTTATCATCCAGTTTGTTCTGTAGACGAAACACTTGCGCCTCGAGTACATAAAACCCACTATTTTCTGTTCCTTCAATTTCTCTAAAGACTTCGATAACAAACGAGTCTGAGCATTCCTTTACGAATTAACGAAGCTTTATCTTTTCCTTTTCGATTTCAAGGATTTCAAAACATGCAAATACCATTTAAAACATTATTCAGTCACATTAATGCTCGTGAAAGAAGCCGCCCAATTAATCCGCAAAGCATTCTAAAGTACAATTAGGATAGTGGAAGTTAGATGTTACCAACCAACTTTCGTATGTACTGACATTATTATATGAACTCTAATTAGACTTGATAACTTCTGTAAGTGACGGCAACAAGAGTTTGTTTTTGAATTTCGCACAAAGCTACTCGAGGGCTATCTGTGCTAGCCGTCCCTAATTTTGCAATGTAAGACTAGAGGGAAGGCAGCGAGTCATCCGCACCCACTACCACCTTTTAGGATACTCTTTTAACAATGAATAATGGGATTGGTCGTTACTTAATAACGCCCTCACGGCTGGAAAGGTCATCATGTTTGGTGTGACGGGGATTCGAACCTGCAACCTTCGGATTGTGAATCGAGTTCTTTAACCACCTGGCCATGCCGAGCTTAACAATGACAATAATGTTCATCTAAGTCCTGATTGGATTAAGCTCTCATCTGTGATCTCAGTGAGTTCATTTCAAGTTGTTGGAATATTAATCGAATCTCTAAAATAGTAAGGACTAATTGTAAAAATCATAAATTTATTTACAATATGCATATATATATGTAATCATTATCCATTTGAATATACTGAAATATATTTTATGTGATTATCTTCTTAGAAACAGTAAATAAACATTTACTGTTTTTAAATCTTATGGTTATATATCTGCAGCCATATCATAAATAAGAAAATAAAATCGATGCTGTTGGTAAGCAAACGCAAACTAACGTGGCAGGGGTTTAGTTTTGAGAGAGAGAAATCGTAAGAATTCTCTCTCCAACCGGGGTGGTCAGGAACGTTGTGGTTTCTCTTCGTCCCCTTTCGTGAATTGTTATTAGGATAAGTTCTATTTATTTATTTATTAAATAATTTTTTACTCTTTTTTGGGTGGAGGATGTCACTCTAAATGTTATCTTGGACAGAGGCAAAGGCAGCACCGGAGAGAATGGCCAGGTCCCGACCCGAAAGGCAGAAGTCAAGCAAATATGATCATGAATTCAATTCAATTCAAACGACCCGACTCAGGGTCTGGCAATAAAGTTGTCTGAGCTGAGATCTAAAATCCAATTGTTGGTAAGCCTTTTACTTGTTTATATATGTGTTTAAAGCGTCCCTTATAAGCTGTGTTGGGGTACTCCCTCTAGTAGAACGAGGCCCGGCATGGCCAAGCGTGTTAAGGCGTGCGACTCGTTATCTGAGGGTCGTGGGTTCGCATCCCCGTCGCGCCAAACATGCTCGCCCTTTCAGCCGTGGAGGGCGTTATAATGTGACGGTCAATCCAACTTTTCGTTGGCGGTGAGTGGTGATGAATAGCTGCCTTCCCTCTAGTCTTACACTGCTAAATTAGAGACGGCTAGCACAGATAGCCCTCGAGTAGCTTTGTGCGAAATTCAAAAACAAACCTAGTAGAACGATAAGTCTATGGATTTTACAACGCTACCATCAGGGGCTCGATCCTACCTGTTTTAGAACTTTGTTGTTTCTATAGTAAATACAAATTAAAAACTATTAAAAGTGAAGTTTTGGGATGTTCGTAAGTTATGTGATATCTGTATGGTTTTAGTTATTCGGGTAAATTGTACACCAAAAAACAATGAAATTTTTATATAAATCCTGCAATCTATCAACCTTGCATATTTATCTCAAATTTTGGAGTCCACAGAAATATCCAAAACGAACACCTACACACACTGATATGGATAAATTCATCAGAAGTGTTGAGCTTTATGTGATGATCATTTTCCATCTTTCTCTCCTAACATTCTGAACAAAGAGATATGCCAGACAACTGCATAGCTGTAATTGGTGGAGTTTGTGAGCAGAAGTAAGGTGTTGTTATTTGGCATATCAAATATTTCAGCACCAGTAACCCACGAAGTAGAAAGGTCAACTTCCAAAAGTCATCCTGTCATCAGGTTATTTTGCTTTTAATTTTTTACTTTGAATGAATTTAGTGACATGAATGGACATTAAAAAACAGTAAGATTGTGTCATAATATACTGTAATATATATTTTTTGTCATAACATTATAATAAGAAATGTATTGACAGTATTACATATTGTTTTTAGCAATATTGTTGTATTTAGTTTCTGACCCCTTAACATTTAACTTGAGTTCGGAATCTATGGTTCATAAAAGTTCTAATATAATGTCCTTTGTTAGGATAGCTTTTATCGTTCATATTTACGGCTAAAACAAGAATAAAAGATTAGTTTATATCTATGTATTATTTACTTGTTTGGTCTAGCTTTAATAAGCTTTAGAATATAAATCTTCGCTGACAATTATAACAGTTGAAACAAAGAAATCGTAGGATACACGTTATATCGTTTCATATTCCACTCAAATCGACCTCGACCACCAATCTGATGGCGTTTTAGTTCAAATGTGTAACGTTTATGTGTGTTTTCTTGTTGCAAAGCCACATTGGGCTATCTGCTGAGCTCACCGAGAGAAATCGAACCCCTGATTTTAGCGTTGTAAATCCGTAGACATACCGCCGTACTAGCGGGGGGGGGGCATGTGTAATGTCATTTTGTGCTTACTGAAAACTGACGAAGCAGTTGAAAACAAAAACGTTTCAGACAGATAAGTTAGGAAAATACAGTTCATTTCGTATGTACTTCATTATTACAAAAAAAAACAACACTTGTTTTGATAGAAAATACAGCTCTTACGAGTGGTTGATATTTTATTTTGACAGACAAATATGACACCGAAAGGACGTTCCTATTCTGTTTTGACAAATACATATAACACTGATAAGACGTTACTGTTGTTATTCTATTTTGACAGACAAATATAACACTGATAAGACGTTACTGTTGTTATTCTATTTTGACAGACTAATATAACACTGATAAGACGTGTTGCTATTCTATTTTGACAGACAAATATAACACTGATAAGACGTTACTGTTGTTATTCTATTTTGACAGACAAATATAACACTGATAAGACGTTACTGTTGCTATTCTATTTTGACAGACTAATATAACACTGATAAGACGTGTTGCTATTCTATTTTGACAGACAAATATAACACTGATAAGACGTTACTGTTGTCATTCTATTTTGACAGACTAATATAACACTGACAAGACGTGTTGATATTCTATTTTGGCAGACAAATATAACACTGATAAGACGTTACTGTTGTTATTCTATTTTGGCAGACAAATATAGCTTTGACGAGACGTTGCTAGTCTGTTTTGACAGATAAATATGGCACTGAAAAGACGTTGCTACTGTTGCTAGTCTGTTTTGACAAACAAATACAACTCTGATGAGACGTTGCTGTCATTATAATTAATTTCAAATTTTGAAAAGTATTGGAGAAACGTAAGCTTTGGCATACATGCTAAAGCTCAAAGGAATTCGTTTATAATTTTTCTGGCATACAATCCAAAAAAAACACGGTATAAACTTCCTGTTGTCTTGGTTGGAGTGTAATTTCAATGGTAACACTAACACGTATCCCACGTAGAGGCTTCCTGTCTTGTATATATTTAGCCGTATTAGCAACGGTGTCACGTTTGGAAACATTTGTCTTTTATTACTAACCCTTCGCATTTACGTCGGAAGAAACGCATTTTGCGTGTTGTTGTTTTTCTCGAAGTGTATGTATACAAACATAAATAAATATATATATATAATTATTTATAAAACGTATAAGTTATTCCAAAATACTTTAATTTATAGTATGTCAGCAAACTCCCAATACTTTAAATTCTCGAGCATAGCTCAGTGCTTAGTGTGCTGAACTGTGGAACCGAGGGTCCATGGCTCGTGGCTCCCTTCCTTTAAATCTCTCTACATTTGTGACTTCAGGGATTTTATACGTGACGGTCAAGTTCGAAATCAGAGCCGATTACAGCTAATGACCCGAATGTGACTTTTCGCGAATATTCGAAACAAACGAAATAACTACACAGTTGAAAGTCTTATGTTATGAGTGATATATCTTTCGCGAAGTAAACATCCCGCGCAGATGGCTCTTATGCAGATTTTCGTGAACACAAGAAACAAACAAACTATCTAAACATTTAACAGTTTTATGTTGTATGAAATGTTCTGCTATTTATTCACTTATGGGCTCTTAGAATAATGGATAGTTGTTTGTTTGTTTTGAATTTGAAGAAACCGACAAACAATCGCACGCTGACAAACAGAACAGCAACAGTGCAGGAGAGAGTTTTACCGCTTATCTCGAATTTAATCGATATTTTAGATTTATAATGAACGGAATGACGATTAGATCTAAACACTTTGCGCAAAGTACGTGGGGTTTCGAACAATATCCTATTCAGCGAGTCGCAATTAAGTTGCTAGATATGCCCATAAACTGCTGACCCTATAAAGGCGAAGTGAATGTTCATAAGTACAAGAGAATAAACTGAAGGAAGAACATACAGTTTTAGAATATCTTCACAATCAGTTTGTTTAGAGTTATTTTATAAGAACAAAATCTCAAAATTCGTTTCTTTCTTCTTTTTTTCTTACATGAAAATTTAAAACATTTGACAAGAAAATACAACTAACATTGTGATTATTTTTATTTGTAATTCTTTATTTTGTACTGATAGGGAATATTAAAGTCAATGGACTCTGTATGACCAGATGGTTAAGACGCTTTACTCGTAAGCTGAGGGTCACGAGCTCGAGTCCCCGTCACACCAAAGCAGGGGAAAGGGATTTATAATGTGACTGTCAATCCCACTATTCATTGATAAAAAGAGTAGCCCAAGAGTTGGCGGTGGGTGGTGATGACTAGCTGCCTTGCCTCTGATCTTACACTGCAAATTTAAGGACATTTAAGTTAGCGCAGATATCCCTCGAGTAGCTTTGCGCAAAATTCAAAACAAAACAAAAATTAAAGTAAATATTTCAATGTTTCATTTTTAGTAACATTTTATGCAGACGACAATGGTTGAAATTTAAGCGCCACTCACACAATTTTCCCGCGCTTTTACTTCCTCTTAATCGTTTTTTTTTCTTTTCTTTCTTATGCCTACAGCTTAAGCGAAAAAAAATATATAACTCACAATTAAAAGAGTTTGGGTTTGTTTCGCTAAAGCAAAATGTAGCTAGGCACATCACTACAGAAACTACGTACGGAGATATTCACTCGATGGTTTAGAAGCCACGTGAGAAAACACGCTTCGCCGTATATATAAACACGGTTCCCCGCTCCTGAATAGACCGTTTTCCACGCTTCAGGAAACATGATGATACAGCCATGGACGAAAGGGCCACACACACAACAATGGCGGATCGCAAGAATCTCAGCTCTCTCTTTGCTGTTCTGTCTTCGGGAGACAACCTAAAAGGAAGTAAAGTACTGGGTGTTTCGAACACTGGGTGTCAGACTCAGTTCCCTGTGTGTTTTTAAATGAAGTCACGTCCCTTGTCAGCCACACAACACGACCCACTTCAAAGTTAATGGCAACCTATTGAAAAGTTAAGGCTCTGGGAGTAACTATTCATTATTTATTCGATCCACTGCATGTGCTTATACAGCAAATGTTTCATAACTTCGTCCCTTCTATAACAAAGTATACGGATTTTATTCATCCAATTATATTTCAAAATTTTAGCACATATTTCTTCACTTAATTAAAAGTTATAAGTGGAAAGGAAACACCCAACTTCGAACCGATTCATTTTTTACCCTTAGGTCTGTTTCTCGCGTTTCTAGACTTCGCCTAGGGCTTGTCTTTGTTCACACCTGGTTGACTTGCCAGAAAGTTCGTTAATATGGTGTTATTAAGTTGTCTATAGTGTTTGTTACATGTGAAGGTGAAGCACGATACTCCAGTTTCCATTTTTATATTAATAAGTGCTGTCTGGCGACGTGACACGCTAGGTGGTTCTGGTGTAACTTGGTCTTGTCAAAAGAGGAAAAGTTCGTTTTTTGTCATATTCGCTCTTACTTTCACTTTGTGAAAATTTTGTCTGATGTGGTGAGATTGAAAGCTTCTTATTTCAATTCAATACAGACCTACTGAAAGTTAAAAATAACCTTTATTATTATTCACTGTATTATTAGGTCCGGCATGTCCTCGTGTCTTAGGCGCTCGACTCGTAAATCGAGTGGCGCGGGTTCGAATCCCTGTCACATCAAACATGCTTCCGCTTTCTGCCGTGGGGACGTTATAAAGTGACGGTAAATCCCACAATTCGTTGGTAAAAGAGTAGCACAAGAGTTGGCGGTGTGTGGTGTTGACTAGCTGCCTTCCCCCTAGTTTTACACTGATAAATTAGAGACGGCTAGCGCAGATAGCCCACGAGTAGTTTTGCGCGAAATTTAAAACAAACCAATCTACAGTATTGTTATTCACCGTATTATTATTCAGCGTTTTATTGTTATTCACCGTTTATTAATCACTTATTGTTATTCACCGTTTATTATTATTATTCACAGTATTGTTATTATTGTTTTTCATCGTTTTATTATTATTATTCACAGTATTGTTATTATTGTTTTTCATCGTTTTATTATTATTATTCACAGTGTTATTATTATTGTTTTTCATCGTTTTATTATTATTATTCACAGTGTTATTATTACTGTTTCCATCGTTTTATTATTATTATTCACAGTATTATTATTGTTTTCCATCGTTTTATTATTATTATTCACAGTGTTATTATTATTGTTTTTCATCGTTTTATTATTATTATTCAGTATTTTTATATTAAACAATTGTGTTATTTGAACAATAAATTTGTTGTTGTTCAGTCTCCGTGTTTCTGTTCTGGCCCCCCGCTAGTCTCCGGCTAAAATCAGGGGTTCGATTCCCCTCGGTGGGCTGAGCAGATAGCCCTTTGTGGCTTTGCTGTATGAAAAACACACAAACACACTTGTTTCTGTTCTGTAGTTTTTTAGGGCAATATAAAACATCACGAGTTCTACGAGACTGTAAACCAATATGAAACAGTAACGCCCTCATACAAATAAAAGTATTTATATTATTAACGCTTTCAGATTCGTTAGTGCTAGCAACGAAATCAACAAACATATCACTTGATCTACAGATAATCAATATTGAGATTATCGTATCAGATCCATCCATAACAATACAGTATGCAGATTTTATGATAATGTGATAAGTGTGTTGATGGCTAATTCACGTTTAATAAGAATTTGTTTGTTTGTTTGTTTGTTTGTTTTGAATTTCGCGCAAAGCTACTCGAGGGCTATCTGCACTAGCTGTCCCTAATTTAGCAGTGTAAGACTAAAGGGAAGGCAGCTAGTCATCACTATCAACCATCAACTCTTGAGCTACTCTTTTACTAACGAATAGTGGGATTGACTCTAGCATTATAACGCCCTCACGACTAAAAAGGCGAGCATAAAACTACAGGAAAGGAAGCTAGTCATCACCACCCGCCGCCAATTCTTGGACTACTCCTTTACCAACAAATATTTACGAATACGAATTCAATATCTTGGTACTGTAGATAAAAGCTGTTTGCTTGTTTTTTTTTTAATTTCGCGCATCTTTTTCCTTTTTGTTCATACCATGTTTTCGAATAAGCCATTTTAACTAATGGATTGAGGTATTTGTTTTTGAATTTCGCACAAAGTTACTCGAGGACTATCTATGCTAGCCGTCCTTAATTTAGCAGTGTAAGACTAGAAGGAAAGCAACTAATTATCACCACCCACCGATAACTTTTGGGCTTCTCTTTTATTAACGAACAGTGGGATTAACCGTAACATAAAAAAGCCCGCACGACTGAAAAGGTGATTCTTTTTGGTGTGACAGGGATTCAAACTCAGGACCCTAGGATTACGATTCGAGTGCCTTATCCTCCGGATCATGCTGAGCCGCAGATGCAAACTGTGTCACCACAGTGCCATATTTAACACCCACAGACAGAAGTTGAGTAAGCTATACAAGATTACCATAAATTATGGTAAACAAACCACTGTAATTAAAAAAAACATAAATATTCTAAATTTGAATTTGTGTGTCATGAACAATATGTGCATTTTTATATTCCACCGAAACAGGATGCTAGAATGAAAAGATATTTTCAAATATTCATTTGAAATCTTCCGTGCGGTGTAAACTACTATTGGTTACTAACTCCATTTCAAGCATTTTCCACAAGCTTGAAATGTTAGTATTTGATTTCAATTCACTTTGAATTTACGTTTCTTTATTGCTATCTAAAATCGTGTTAAATACTAAGAGGACAGTGTTGCAACACTACTGGAATTCGCCTCATAATCTATTCATTTTTTCTAATTTTTATCTTTAACTCACTGTATTAAAGACGTTTTCTAAAGAAATTTTACGTTTCACGAGAAGCAAGAAAACAAAGTTTTCAGAAATTTAATGGGATAAAAAAGTTATTGTTGATGCTAGACCTTAACTTAGCTACACTCTGCTTATTTCAAAATGAAGTAACACTAAACTCCCACCACAAAGCTGTATTAATACTACAATCATCATAACCACTTTTCGTCTATGTCCGTAACATTGAACAAATCTCTGTGCGTCTATTTCGTTACGAACTAAACCTGATAGTTGCTTAACACCTCACAAAAACTGAGAATTTACTTATTTTCTTATATCTCGGTTCTAGATTAAAACAGTTGTCCACACGTACATTTTTTTAAGGAAACCTAGGTTTGTTGTATTACGTATTACTGTAACTCAAGACCGTGCTTATGAAACAAAAACAACAATAAAAACGACAACATTCATGACATTAAGACGTCAAAGATCATTAAAAAACCGAGTTGATCTGCGGATCCTGTAACTTGAGTTGCAAGTTACATCCTTCAAGAAACACATTGAGTTTCCCTTTCCCCATGCGGACTTACACGCTAAAATCCGGGTTTCGATACCCGTGGTGGGCAGGGCACAGATAGCCCATTGTGTAGCTTTGTGCTTAATTCAAAAAACAAACAAACAAACAAACTTCCCTTTACCCGACCCAAACTCAACGTATTCAGAATAAACCTTAAGGAAATGCTGCATTCAGCTTATTTAAACAACAAGCTGAAGTGAATTTAATACCGTATTAAGAATAAAATAATAATAAAAAAAATTATTTCAAAATGTTTTGTCAAAAGCATTGACTTTTATAAAGTTTTACAAACCTTCTCAGCGATTTCTGGTGGACCTTCCACAAGTTTAAGCTTTTGCCTGGTTTTGTTTTTTAATACGTACAGTCATTGTTGTTATTTTTTTCATCCACTATTTATATGCTGAACAGAACTGCTGGTCTTAAGTGTTTTACTTTTATGCAACACAGATTGAAAATCATTACCAAGTTTTAAAGCTGATTTGTAGAAATCTGATTTCTTTTTATGAACTTCAGTGTTTTTAATCGACTATTGTGCAGTTTGATTCCTTATTTTCATCTATTGTAATATCTAAACGATATGCAGTAGGCCCTACCATCAACCGCTATCACAGTAACAAAAAGCTGAATTAGCCAATGTCTTTTTCCTATATGACTTAAGCTTTGGGTCTGATTTATTTTGCTTCAAGAATTAACGTTTCTTCTGAGGCTACCGTGGTTGTCTGGAAAGCTCACAACGCTTTGCGTCTGACAAGGAGGGTGTTTTCCTCTCTATGCCATTTTAGTGATATACATGCACTTAATTCTGAAAAGACAAAGGAAGAATTATTCATAAATTCATAAAATTTAAAGGTCAAAATCGAGTTTAATATTTCATCAAAGATGTGACCACCTCCCAACTGTGACCACCAATTACTACCCATGTATTCGTTCATCCAATCTTTTCTCGAAATCAGTTAAAGTTTCTGCCTCCACCACCCTTAAAGGCAACTCATTCCAAAATCTAATCACCATGCTTGAAAAGTAAAACTGTCTAAACTGCAGATGACTCCTACGCTGGCAAAATTTGGATTCATGACTCCTTGTCCTGTTGTTTTTATTGCTAAACAGAAAAGTGATGGAGCTACATTATTAATATCCTTGACAATTTTAAACACTTCCATCAAGTTCCCTCTGATCCCATTCCTCTCCAGAGAAAACAAGATCAGATATTTAAACCTCTCCTCATAAGACAATCCCTTCATTCCACGTATCATCCCAGTGACTTTTCGTTGAACCTTCCTCAACATTTCAATGTCCTTCTGGAGGCTGAGAGCCAACACTTTATAAATCAGGCCTTACAAGTGATCTGTAACTGTGAAACAATAATATCTATTGTGTTGTACAGATGCTATCCAGAATCCTATCAGCCTTATCATCAGCTATTGTACATTGTTTAAAATGACTTAAGTGATTTTTTGGCTACAACACCAAATTGGTTTCTTCAACCACAGTGTCCAATGTGTTCCAATTTAAATTGTAACAATACTTTGAATTGTGAAAACCTACATGTGTTATCTTTCATTTTGGATAGTTAAATTTCATTTGCCATATATTGACCCAGTACATCAGATGATTAACAACATCTGTGATACAATTAGCCATTACAAAAATCTCAGTATTATCTGCAGTCTTCAAACGCTTCTTAGTCATTCCAGGGTCTGTAATATGAATATAAATCACAAGGAGCAGAGGGCCCATCACAGGACCCCCAGGAACAAAACTTGTAACTGTGTTTCAGTCAGATCTAACTATTTATAACCACTCTCTGTTTTCTACTCTTCAGCTAATTTTCTATACATTTTGATAACATTTCCCTCCGCACCAATAGACGTAATTTTTTGTAACAAATCTTTTTTAAGGCACCTTATCAAATACTTTGTGTAAATAAAGGTAAACCAAATCTACAGTATTTCTTTCATCAACGGGCCCGACATGGCCAGGTGGAACAAAGCGTTCGACTCGTAATCTGAGGGTTGCGGGTTGGATTCCCATCAAACATGCTCGCCCTTTCAGGCGTGGGTACGTTATAATGTAACGGTAAATTACATTATTCGTTGGTAAAAGAGTAGCCCAAGACTAGTAGCTTTAGCCTTACATTGATAAATTAGGGACGGCTAGCGCAGATAGCTCTTAAGTAGCTTTACGCGAAATTAAAAACAAACAAAAAAAGAAAAACTACACATTTAAACTCCATGCTCATTCTAACACTTTCTTATAGAATTATAAACATTGATTCTGGATCATAGAATTATAAACATTGATTCTAGATCATAGAATTATAAACATTGATTCTAGATCATAGAATTATAAACATTTTTTCTGGATCATAGAATTATAAACATTGATTCTGGATCATAGAATTATAAACATTGATTCTGGATCATAGAAATATAAACAATGATTCTGGATCATAGAATTATAAACATTGATTCTGGATCATAGAATTATAAAAATTAATTCTGAATTATAGAATTATAAACGTTGATTCTATAGAATTACGAAACTGAGTTTGGATCTACACCATGACTTTGTTATTAAACACAAATCTACTCAATAAGCGCTATTTAAATGACGTAGTTTTGTCATTTTGGGAGTAATATTTTAAACGTAATAATAATAGTAATAAAACTCAAGGACTCAACTTCGCACTAGCACCTAGGTACATTCCAACCATAGAAATCAAAACATGTTTAGAAGACCTAGCAAGGAGATTTGTGATACTTTCTACAGAAAACAAAAACAAAGAAAAAACCAAAAACAATCAACAGAAAGAAGACAACTTAGATAATTTTATTGACATCCAACAGCCAAACTTCCCAGGTAAAACTACAAATTTATATTTTCCAGAAACACCTAAAAATAACATCTTAAATGATTTTTTCAAAGAATTTTCTTACAAAAAGCAACATTAATTCCATTAAAAATCTAAAACAAGACAGAAACATAAAAATTCTAAAAGCAGATAAAGGTAACGCTACAGTAATAATGAACACGAATGAATACATACAAAAAATGAATAACATCCTATCAGACACGAACAAATTTAAACCAATACACACAAATCCAATAAAGACACACGAGACGCAACTGAACAAATTACTACTACAAATGAAAAAAGCCAACACAATTTCACAAACACTTTATTCCTACCAACGTAAAACCGACTCACGAACACCGCAAATATACGGCATCCCCAAACCTCATAAACCAGATTGTCCATTACGACCAATAATGTCAACATATGAATCGTTTAATTACAATCTTGGTAAATACATAGCATGGACATTCTCCAAATATGTAACATCAGCCAGCTCATTCATTAAAGACTCTTTTAATTTCAAGTCTAATCTAAATCAACTTAATCATAAAGCCTTAATGGCCAGTTTCGATGTTATATCCCTCTTTACGGAAGTTCCAACAACAGAAGCCTGCAAGATAGCCATAGAACTCTATATCCGAGACCCTAACCCAATTATAGACATTCCCAGTAACCAGTTAGCAACCCTCATTGAATTCACCACAATAAATACAAACATCATGTTCAACAACCAAAACTATATACAAACAAATGGCCTAAGCATGGGCAACCCAGTATCACCAGTTCTAGCCAATATTTTTATGACACAAATTGAAACATAAGCAATTAATACAGCATTACATCCACCACTATACTGGTACAGATATGTAGATGACACGGTTGCGGGATTCAAATCTACAGAACACACACTTAATTTTTTTTTCAATCACATTAAATTTATACATCCCAACATTAACTTCACATGTAAACAGGAAGAAAGCAATCAAATATCATTTCTTAACCTCAAAATTATAAGAACCGACACACAATTCAAAACAGAAATCCACCGAAAAATCACCCATACTGGACTATACATTCCTTGGGACTCAGCACACGAAACAAAACAAAAACTCAACATACTAAGAAACCAGATAAACACAGCCATAAAACTATGCTCACCAGATAAAATTAACGATGAATTAGACAAAATAAAACAATACTTTATCAACATCAACAAGTTTCCTCCACAAACCGTAGAAAACATTATACGCACACCCCTAGATAGAAAGCAAAATCAACCAGCAAAAGTAAATATATCTCACGAATCAAAAAATCACAAAACCATATACTGCTGTATACCATATATTCCTGACATCAGCAAACAAATAACCAACATTTGACAAAAACTACTAACAAAATATAACATTCCAGTTAATACTAAATTTATTCACAAACCAGGCACAAAACTAAGGTCTATACTATGTAAGAACTACACTGACAAACACCACACCAACATTATTTATAAAATATAATGTGATAACTGCCACGACTTCTATATTGGAGAAACAAGTAGAAAAATGGAAACCACATTCAAAGAACATAAAAAGTCACTTTCACACGTTTTCGAACACTACAAGTCAAATGGACACAACATAGCCATAGAAAACACTAAAATACTAAATAAAGAAACAAACATAAACAAACGCAAAATTAAAGAAGCCTTACTTATACAACAACTTAAACCCAAAATAAACCAATATAAAGGAACGCCATTATACCTATATTAATATTATAGATAAAACTGTATATTCAAACATCTAACCACACCCTCTACATTGCGACACTCAGTTACACAATCCCTTCCAAACATGTGGTCAGCTTCCGGTCAGTTACCTCTTTCTTTGTGAACCTGACGATGACCGAAGAAGGTCGAAACGTTGTTCGCTTTTCTATTTAAAATATTTTCTCAACCCAAACGAGCCGTTTTTGCATATAAAATTCTCAACAAGTGGGTTTCTCTACATCACTGAATAGTAATAAAAGCCTAAATCAAGCTGGTTTGTCATGCTGCAAGGATCCTTCAGAATTTGTGATACAAAATTTTGAAAAGCAGGTCAAGAACTAGTTTTATTTTATTTGTTATTCTGTTTAAGCCTATTTATAAGGAAGTTTAAATAATTAAACGTGTGTCAGGCACAGTATGAGGAAGTCCTAACGTCTAAATGTTAAGATAGGTAGTCCTGTGGCATTAGAAAAACTCTTTTTGAGGTGAAAGCCAGAATGTTTTCAACGTGTGTCGAGTATTTTTGATGTACTTGGAATGTATGTCTTTAAATAAAAGTTAGAATGTATTTTTAAATTCGAGTCAATATATTTGTTATATTACGATGAAACGTTTGTGTGTGTGTGTGTTTGTAAATGTAATTCGAAAAGTTTTGTGAAGCTGAGAAGAATATTTTGTGAGTAAAAAACAGGTTGTACAACACGAGATAGTTTTGTTTTACCAGGAAACTGTGAATTGAAGCTTGTTTAATTTATCTTAAAAGTCAACGATTTGCGAATAATCACTGTGTTTGCTCTTGACTTCAATGAGTAATTTTGAAAACATTGAAAAGCTAGTCAGAAACCAAACAAGAAACTTTAGAGAAGTTTCGATCAAATAAATAGTTTCTATTTGTAACCACTTGTTTTCGTGCCATTCATTTCCGCTAAATATTTAGCGAATTTTACGCGTGAGTCGACAAAACATTATTCTCGTCTTAAGCGGTGTTCAAGGTAGACAAACAGATAAATGATAAATTTATAGTAATATTTTAAATATATTCAATGTATTGTTTATGTATTCAGTTTTACTCATTTATTGCACGGCGTGGCCAAGTGGTTATGGCGTCGATTAGTGACGTGAGGGTCGTAGGTTCGAATCTCCGTCACCGAAGATGCTCGCTCTTTCAGCCTTGGGGGCATCGTATAGTTACAGTCAATCCCCTTATTCGTTGGTAAAAGAATAACCCAGGAGTTTGCTGTGGGTGGTAATAACAATCTGTCTTCTCTCTAGTATTTTACTGCTAAATTAAAGACGCTTGCACCCGTAGCCCTTGTAAAACTTTGCGCGAAATTCAAAACAAAATCATCCAGCTATTAATCATAGCATTTTTAAATATATCGGTTATACAACAATGGACTTTTTAACGGTATTTTTAATGAATGTTTATGGAAACACAAATTCCTGACCAGGAAAAAATTTAAATTTCAAGACCATTAAAATTAAATTTTCATAACATAGTTCTCTTAAATATAAAGTCACATTATACGATATAAAATAGTGATCTTTGCTGTTTTGTAATAGAAAAAGTCGCTAGATTGTAGAATTCAAAAACTATAAGCATATTAATACGTGCATCGAGTGTGTTAAGCTTTTCTTCCATGTTTAGAAAGGGGGTAAGATGCTAATATGCTCTACGAACTGGTGAAATGTATTTTATCATAGGTCAACGCTTCTCCTGAGCTGATGATCCACCAAAAGATATATTCAGTTGTGTATCAGAATAGCATACCACTAAAGAATGATTCGCTTAATCAATCTGTAGATATGAACACCTCTCTGAGGTAACATTCACCGAGAGGTTACAAATCTCAGACACTTGGTGTGGATGAGATTCCCTCTTACAAATAAAATCAGATTTTCTCATTTATTTGGTTTTCGTGCTGTAGTGGTGGTAAAACATCGTGTATAAAGTCGTTAGGATTACCTTGTTCAAGTTGTTTCGTTCCTTGGTTCTTTATAGTAGGTAATGTCTATTCTCCCCAAAAGAATAATAATTGCAGTGGTAAAGCACTTGGCTTCAAAATATTGTTACACTGATATCCTTTACTGACCGAGTTTTATATTGATTAAATGTAGCGTATGAATATTCTTTACCTGCTTGAAATGTACAAAAGTGGTAGAACCAACTTCAACTTGCGTACACGTGACGTTTAATACTTTACGAAAATGAGACCCCTTTGGATTACGTTGCACGAAACACATAAATGGCTTTTGATACTGATCTTTGTATTCGTAGATTGCCACCTGTTACAAGACTCACGACAATATGTGAAGTGCATGTTATTGCGGTTCTCTTTCTGATGGTCCTGGTATCCCAAGTTGATGCATATTCATTTGTTTTCCAATTCCATTAAATACAAGGAGCATCCTCACCGTCGAAATATTAAATTCCTGGTCTGAATACGTATTTATGGTTTGAGAGTATGAATATTTTGCACGAAGAAGAGTTGTCACATACCCTTACCAAAAGTGACCAATTTTCAATAGCGTCACACTACCTGAAAAACGCCAAACAATATCGAAATTTAATTACGATACACGCTATTCCATCATACCTTTATATTAACTTTGGCTATCAGATGACTAGCTAATGTTATTTTATCTTTTCAACTCTCTGTGTGTTTTTATTACGCTTTCCTGTATCATATACGAAAATACATATCGAAGAAATATTAGTGTTATAATTTATACGAAATTGGCCCAAAAGTTACGGACGTATTTGCTGTGTAGCAGTATTGTAGAGAGAAAAAACAAAGAACGAGGGATGTGTGTTGCTAACCTATATATACATAGACGTTAATGAAATTTTCTATATAATAAATTATATTTACAGTTTTTATATCATATTAAATCTTACATAAAATTACAAAAATGCAACAAAATGCATTTACACACAGATAATACGTTATCTTAATAATCACAAATTGTAAGTACGTTAACTGGCAGATATTAAAATTTACACCCAAAGTGATATTTAAAAATATTACTGTGTTCTATGACAAGTAATTTTCATTTTTCAAGGTCAGAGGCTCTTGAAAATATAACTAACAAATTAGCATCAAATAATGTTGCGTTTATCAATGAATGGCAGTTTTTATCTTTGAAATTTGTCTTAAATTCTCTATAGCTGGTGTAATTTTGATATAAAATGCATTAGAAAATAAACTAAAAAGGAGTTAATTAGGTTTAATCAATTTCGATAAAACAATTCCAAAAATAAATGCAAATTTAACTTATCAACAGGAGTTTGCCAAAACCCAAATATTCTGCAGAAATTATTCCTTTATAATGTGAGATGAGTTGAATGGCCTGGTGGGTAGGGTATTCCATTTGTAACGTGTGGGTCGCGCGATCGATTCTTTTGGCGAAAAATCTCGTTTCTTTTTAGGCGTGGGGGTGATACTACTATTCGATAAGAGCAGCTTAAGAGTTGACGGTTGCTGACTAGTTCGTTATCTTCCCTCGAAAATATCCGTCTGGTAGTTTTGCGCGAAAATTAGACAAATAAAAAAACATATTTCATTTTACCATTATTATAATTTCAAATTAATTTCTAAATCAGTTGAGATTTCAAAGAAAATCTTTAATTATATTCTTATATAGCATTTTATATAATTAAAACTATATTTCTTAAGAGTTCACTTCGCATTCATAGAGCACGCCACTGGTTCGGCAGTAAACCTAAAGGAATGCAACGCTAAAAATCGGGTTTTGAAACCTGCGCTGACATAGCATGTACTTTTGTGTTTAACAACAAATAAACAAAACCTAGTTAACAGCGTTGCATATTTTTAAATCTATTTTGTATATATCAGTGGTCAGTGGATGTATTACACCAAGGGTTAAGTTTTTTATTGCTTCCATGATATCACGATTGAAGTGAAATACGGGGTAAAATAGTTCACCGAAAAAGTCTGAACAGAAAATCATTGTAAAGTAAAAAGTACCGCTTGTAAAGAAAAAACTGGTATGTAATCTGATGTCAGACTTACGCACTTAAGTATAGAAGATTGCACAGTGTAGTCGTAGCGCTATTTAAGTTTGGAAACACTTTAGACTCAAGCCCAACTCTAGAACTGTATGTTCCTTATCGTGGTTTACAATATAAAAGATATGAAAGTTACCAACATATCAAAAGCAGAGAAGTTTAAGTTGCCAGCCTCAAAGTTGTTTTTTTTTTATGTATTTCAAGCTATCTATGTCCACGTAGGCTCTTTTTATTTCCAACCATCATCCGTATCCTATACTGAAGAATAAAAAACATGTTCAGAACATTAGCTATCAAGAAATGAAAATGTTTCGTTATTTTTCTTTAACAGAGTGAAAACGAAAACCCGATAATGTGTCTACTCTACTTGGATTGCTATTTCTTCGTAGATGATAAAGTTCTATACGATAAAGTTCACAATCGTCTTACCAAATAGCTAAAGTAGTTACTTAGAGATTTTGGAACTTGTATAGTGATCCGATTATTCACTAAGAGGTTTATTTAAAATAATGTGTGTTTGTGTGTGTGATCAAACTTAATAAATTTACAATTTTTATTACTATATTGCAATAAATGTAGTCCCCCCCAGTGACACAGTGGTATGTTTGCAGAATCACACCCCTAGAAACCGGGTTTCGATATCCGTGATGGGCAAAGCACTGATATTTCACTGTGTAGGTTTGTCCTCTTGGCATAAGACTGCTAATTTGTTCACACAATACTGTAATTTTCTAGACTGAAATAGCCATATTATTTCATTAGCTATTCAGAAGAAAATATAACATGTATCCACATCTATGAAAGATATAACTTTCATTTAAAAAGCATTACGTTTGAATCAATTATTATATTTTCAATTAAACGTTGTATTTTTGTTCCATACTTTTATGCTTTTTGGAAATTTTTATTATATTATTATCTGACATTATGAATATTTTTATGTATATTTTTACTAGTGAAATTATAGAATGTTGTTTTTATATTGCCATTTACACTGACGTTACAAATAAATTTACTTGAAAAATAATTCAAAATGTCTTAAACCTGTAACCACTGTAGGGCTAGTCCAGCCATAAACCAGTAAGATGGTAGAGATTGTACAGTCATTGTCTCTAATGTCAGGGTAAATTGGGTAGAAAGACCAGTTTTATCACACTGACAAATAAAAAGACAGTTAAAAAAACTTACTACTATGCCACATTAATGTTACAGAACTTGCTTTGACATGAGATTTATCAAACACAATAATGTATGTAGGTGTTTGTGTAGATAAAGAGTTTCGACCATGCCCATATCATTATATTTGAGAAAACAGAAGGTGTTATTGACAGAATTCTTTGAAATATCGCAAAAAAAAGTTATTAAACTTGAAAATGGTTGCGATTTCAGCAACGCTGGCCTGCCCCATTATAAAATAATGAGAACGTTTTTGAGTCACCAAACTTCCGTTTTTGCAAGAACCAAATAAATGCGTGATTATGCTGAAACGTTCGACTGTCAGATTTGATAATTTGTGGCTTAGGTTCTTATTCACGTATTTATATAGCTACTTGCCACGGCAGATAACTCCACAATAGTCAATATCAAAGTATTCCAATTAATGTGCAGGTGAATTCGACAGTTGCTTCAATGTGTTTTTTTTTTATACGTATACTGTGCTTGTTTTTCTTTCACGTTCTTGAGATAAAGTAGAAATAAGAGAGAAAATATTTTTTTTTTATATGGCACATATATTTGTTTTCTTCCTTTAAGAGTATCCATTCATTTCAACTCTCTACAGCCCTGTGCTGTTATTTTCTTAATGACTGCGCACCACGGATATCATAAAAAATAGCGACTTTCTCAAGGTGAATTAGCAATAAAAATGACTGAATAAATTGATGGTTTCCTGTTTTGCATATATATAATAAAAAATAAATTGAAAAACTTCATTGGAAAAAATAGTAGATGGTAAAAAATGCACGCTATTTTTTTTTAATTTAGATTTTTGTTGGAACGTTTCTCTGTATAATTACCTGTATTTTAATTGAATATTGTTGAATTTTAAATAAATTAATTATCTTATCCTACTGCTAGTGCAAACCGTCTGTTTATCATACTCCGAAAATATGTTTTATATCAATTGTTATTGCAATTACAGTAATATAATTAATTATATGTGCAGAATTAATGCTACATAATTATGGTATATCCAGAACACACTAGGGTTCGGAGTGAAATAAAAATTCCAAACATTAAGAAATATTTTGATATTTTTGTTACTGATAATCTAATGAAGTATTTGTTTGTTTGTTTTGAATTTCGCACAAAGCTACTCGAGATTTATCTGCGCTGGTCGTTTCTAATTTAGCAGTGTAAGACTAGAAGGAAGGCAGTTACTCGTCACTAAGAGATAACTCTTGAGCTATTATTTTACCAACGAATAGTGGGATTAAATGTCATATTATAACGTCTCCACGGCTGAAAGGGCGAGCATGTTTGGTGTGACAGGTATTCGAACCCCCGATCCTCAAATTACGAGTCGAACGCCTCAACCCAGCTGGCTATGCCGGGCCTAATGATGAAGTAAATAACATCTAAACACACTTCTATTTCACTTATATGTATTTTAAAAAGTATAATGTAACTCAATGATCTGTTATTTTATTACTCACAATGTATTTTAAACTATGGTGAAGTTTAATACAACTATTTCTTGAGATCCAAATCAAATTTGCTTTTCATAAAGTTTATTCTTTTGAAAAGTTTTTTTAAAAATATTTTTTTTATTTTTCAGATTTACTCTAGATGGCTCTGGTTAACGTGACAAAGTAATATACGTATTAAACGTCTGCCCATCAACACTCAAAATGAATCTTTCTAAGCGAAAGTAACTGTCGTAGAAAGTAAGTTGAAAGTGTTTTGACAAAACAAACAGATTTTTGAGTCCTGTTTGTAGACCATTCCTCTCCTATCCCTCGTAATTATGTAGACTTTATATAAATATATAGATATTTAGAGAAACTTCCTGTCTGCTTGCTGTCACTCCACGTACGGCCGATGTCAAGGGCTGTTGTGTTCGTCTTTCAATTTACAACGTAGAAAGACGTTGTTAAAAAGCCGAGAGGTGCTTGTCAAGACCCTTAAACGCATGAAAAACGTTTTTCTTTTTTTCTGTTTGCGTAAAGAAAGTGACAGCTAGCATATAGGAACTTACCTCTCAGTCTTGCTGTGCATAACAACAGTGTTTTCACTTTCTTATCTCCAGGTGCTCCTAAAGTTGTACATTGTGTCTGACAGGATGTGCTACCTTCTGGGTGTTATACGAACACATTAGCAGCTTTTCTACCCTTTGATGTTACAGAGGTAGATGGTTACTTTAAATAGAAAACCTTTCTTTTAAAATAGAAAATAAAAAACAAAAACGTATTTTATACAAATATATCTATAAAAGTTATTTTTTAACGGAAAAGAAGTATCATTTTATTCACTAAAGCTTGTTTCTCTTTTAGTTTGTTGTTCATTTCTTAAAATCGTTATGAAAATTTAAAATCATAGGTCACATCTTTGTTTGTTTGTTTTGGAAATTCGCACAAAGCTACTCGAGGGCTATCTGTGCTAGCCGTCCCTAATTTAGCAGTGTAAGACTAGAGGGAAGGCAGCTAGTCATCACCAGCCACCGCCAACTCTTGGGCTACTCTTTTACCAACGAATAGTGGGATTGACCGTCACATTATACACCCCCACGGCTGGGAGAGCGAGCATGTTTAGCGCGACGCGGGCGCGAACCCGCGACCCATGGATTACGAGTGCACGCCTTAACGCGCTCGGCCATGCCAGGCCCAGGTCACATCTTCGAAATATGATTGAACTGTTAGTGTGATTTTTAACTAAAATATTTCTAAAATACTGTAACACTTGCGTCAATGAAGTTTGTTATATGTTTAAACTTAACATGTTTTAAATACTCTGAAACTCTGTGTTAAAAGCTTTTAGTGTAATTTTGAACTTTCAAATACCTTTTAAACACTCCAACGCCCTGTGTCGATTCACTATAATCGTTTTAAATCTAAAAAAAATGTCTTTTGAATACTTCAATACTTTCTACTCCCCTGAACAGGATTTGACCTGCCTCAGGCAGATGAAGTCAAAATCAGAAGACAAGCAATGTGGTATTTCTATTAGAAATAAGAAATTCACCACCAGGTGGATTCTGTAACTTGTACTCATTTGTTAATGCAATAAGAGACGCAAAAGAAAACGTTAACTTCCTGTTACACTTCCTATAGATTAAAATTATAATTAAACAGTTGGACATTTGACGTTTACATTCACTGTTCGGGTGCTTGGTCATAGTTCTAAGAACCAACACTAAACTCTCTCATTTACAACAGTCATAAAGCCCTGCACAACTCTGTTGGAGCGTTTTCAGATCTTTATCTGCAATCAGAAGATCCTTGGCAAATTAACACACTTTCCTATCGCTCAAAAAAATGAATGAACTATGAAAAAAAGCACAGTAAAAACAACCATACCAGGCTCTCAGACACACGTGACTTACATTGTCTTACATATTTTTGATACAAAACGAAGACTTGATAATATAAATACAAAACAAAAGCTTCAATATAAAATCAACTTGTTTTTTTAAGAACAAAACCCCATTAGTGATGTCGAGAAACCCACTTGTTGAGAATTTTATATGCAAAAACGGCTCGTTTTGGGTTCAGAAAATATTTTAAATAGAAGAGCGAACAACGTTTCGACCTTCTTCGGTCATCGTCAGGTTCACAAAGAAGGTCGAAACGTTGTTCGCTCTTCTATTTAAAATATTTTCTGAACCCAAAACTAGCCGTTTTTGCATATAAAACCCCATTAGACTATTTGTTGCATCCACCGAGGGAAATATCGAACCTCGGATTTTTGCATTTTAAGTCCGTAAACATACCATTGTTTCCCTTTAGAGACAACACTAGCTATAACTCGATAGAAGTTGTGACTGATAAAACGATAAAAATACATTTTATATCAGGCAGGTTGCAGCAATGTCTATGTAAGGGATACCCCAAACTGAGCCCCCCAGTGGCACAGTGGTATGTCTGCGGACTTACCCACTAAAAACCGGGTTTCGATACCCGTGGTGGGCAGAGCACAGATAGCCCATTGTGTAGCTTTGTGCTTAATTCTAAACAAACAAACAAGCTCTACCTGATAACTGAAATGGTATTTTAAATGTCTCTTCAACAGATCTTGAGAACTTTACCATATTATACAGTGTATTATTTTAAACAATGTCTATGTAATTACAGCTTATGGTTATGTCTGTAAATATCATAGCCAAGAGTTTCATTTTATTTTTCTTCTGTTTATTTTTTATTACATAACTTAAAAAGTAAAACATTGCTGTCAGCCAGTGTCACTGAGGTGATATAGTTTCAATTTCAGTATCCACTTATAACTATTATTACTAAGTTGTAGTGATTAAAAAAAAAAAATTGTAGTTCTAATGTAAACGACGTCATTATTTACCCCTTGGAGTTGGCCTTTTTACGTAAAGGTGCTGTTTCTTTAATACGTATAAATACAGGGTGAAACAGGTACTACCAGCTAATAATAGATAACTGATTTTCAAAAAACAAAAAAGAAATGTAGAAAAAGCAAAAATGTGTAGCGCCCCCTACAAATTAAGATTCTTTTTTTTTAACTTTTCCTTTTGAATTATTATTTTTTGAAAGTGATGCACGAGAAAGTGGTCTTAACACATATATGAACAGTTTCTTCCTAGTTTTAGATTTCTTTGAACTGTAGTTGGCATTATTAGACGACCATGTGCACGTGTGGTTATGAACAATTAGTAGTTATTTACATGACAATACTGTTATAATAAGAAAGAGATTGACATCCATACTGTTACAAAAAAATCCGGAAGCTGGCGTTTGAATCAAGATGGAATAACATAAAACGTTAAGTATTCTTGCGTTATTTCTCGTGAAATAATAAAACTGCTTTATAGACCAATTACAGCATTGCTCCACACAATTTGAAATATACCTCCATCTTACGTTCGTAAAGATAATATATGTTTTCTTCACGAATTGAAGCGGAATGTGGAATTTATTAGAAACACTATTCATTATTTCTGTTTCATAAGCCTCGCGTTAATGTTTTTATGATTCATTATGACAAACGAGAGGAAATGACTGAGAGATACATTTCGTGCTACGCTGTTGAAATTGTTTGTTTGTTTTTCGAAATTTGCGCAAAGCTACACGAGAGTTATCTGCGCTAGCCATCCCTAGTTTTACAGTGCAAGACTAGAGGGAAGGCAGCTAGGCATCACCACCCACCGTCAACTCTTGGACTACTCTTTTATCAACGAATTGTGGGACTGGCCCTCACTTTATAACGCTCCCACGGCTGAAAAGGCAAGCATGTTTGTTGCGACAGGGATGCGAACCCCCGACCCTCATATTATGAGTCCAAGCCTTAACCCTCCTGGCCATGCCGGGCCAACTATCGAAATAACACTAAAATACTCTGTAGTGTAATTTGTTAGTACTGTTACAGTTGAACGTATTAGATACAATTAGAGAAGCATTTGATATGTCGCTCTAGATGTTTGCGTATGCAAACTTCTCTCGATTTGTTGGCCTGAGTATTTAACAAAAAGTAGGTTATGGTTAACATTATTGGAACAGATCCACGATCCCAAACGGGATCTGGTAAAATAACGTTATGTCTATTACTATGGAATGATAAAAACTGCATGAAAAAATAGTATATTTGTAAAGAAGACATTCGTGTTTATCTCTATTCGTTATGGAATTATTAGATAACTGTAAGACTCGTGCTGTTTAGCTTTCACATAATATTGTGAAGTAAGGTAACAGAATTAGCTTGATTTTGCCAGTTTCAGATGTAAGAATCTTTGGATAAACAGAGCTGTGCTTAACCAGATATGTTCCACGTGTAAGAAATAAGATGAGCTGAATTCTATTAGCATCTCTTTTTTACATCATAAAGTACTTCTCTTTCGAAGTATCAATTTCCTTAGCACAGTTCACATAAAAAGAACATTTGGAATATTAACTTGGCCAAACGTGAGCTGCTCTATCTCTAAATATTTATGCTTTATTTATTTGATGTCTCTCTCATCTGGAGAACCTCAAAGTTAACGCTTACTGATAATAAAACTATCAGAGTAATGCGTATTGATCACGGGCTGCCTTCACTAACAATTGGTTTCGGTGACTCGTGGTTATGGTATTTTCTTATTTCACTAGGTTGCGAATAGAGTAAGGAGCATTCGTTTTACGTTAATAATTAACCTTGTCGATACATTCGAAACGTGCACAAAAAAATAGTTTTATTTACATGCAAATTCGTTTCTATGTTATTATGAAGGCTGACGTACAGAGAGGAAATGTTTCTGATCGTTTCTTTGAACTCGTTTGGAGGCGACATTGCGATGTGCAAGCGTAGGGCGTAATTAGGTTTGACTTATTGACTTGGTGAAAATTTAGCTTATCAGCTCAAAATGTCAACTTCAAGAAAACTCAAGAAAGATTAACTAATGAAGTTTGTTGAATTTTCCAGATGATTTCGGCCATTCTAGATGGTGTTAATAATCTGATTAATGGTAAAAGATGATAATGTATGTCTTAAAACACTGCTTTGAAAGATAAAATAAAGACAGTCTCGTTTATATCACTCAGTCTGCATTTTGTTTTACTATTTTCTGAATCTGCTATTATTAATCTATGTTTTTCTCATAAGAAACTTGGTATCTTTATTTATGTATATTACCTCTTAAAATAAACTTTCTAAAGATGTCTGAATCAAATGGTCGCCCTTTCAGCTTCATACTTTATAAAGTATCTGTAGCAGTAATATTACATATATATATATATATAAAACACTGAAATATTACTTTTGTAAAGTATCTGCAGCAATAATATTATACAATTATTTCAATTTAACACTACTGTACCCCCAGTGGCTCAGCGGTATGTCAGCGGACTTACACGCTAAAATCTGGGTTTCGATACCCGTGATGGGCAGAGCAGAGATAGCCCATTGTGTAGCTTTGTGCTTAATTCAAAACAACAACAATTTACCACTAAAATATTAATTTTACAAAGTATCTGCAGCAATAATATTATATATTTGTTTCAATTTAACACTAAAATATTATTGCCCTTACAAAGTATCTAATGGTACTTGACTTACCAATGAGACCAAATGAGTTGCTCTATAATGACATGGAGATTCGTGTGTTTGTTTCAGACATCCATTATCAGTTCTTAGTCTCATAATTTCACCTAGTGAATTTGCCCTAAAAAAAGGGCACGTATCATAAATCTTCGTAATAACAGTCTGAAAACGTTAACAACTAACCACAGATAACGCTGATACATAACTATTTAATAAACTACTCATTTGGACAGATAATATAATGTTAAGAACCCTATTAGATATATATATATTTATATATACATACATATTGTTTTTGAATTTTGCTGGTAAGAAAATACGTGAAAGAACTTCAATACGAAGCAGCACTTCGGGGAGTTGAATAGTTTTTTCTACTTACGTCACCTGACAAGAATATTATGATATTATTCATAAATTTTCTGTTTCTTTATGTGGATAAAATCACAAACTTATCGGTCAAAAAACACGGAAATCTCCAATAAATATTCCATAAAATTATTTATTATGCCACACATAAATCAGGTGTTTAATGCTCACTTTGCTTTACTTACTTTTTTTTAACTGTCTGTAAATATTGGATATCAATATATTTTGTCCTTTGCGATCATGCCTGGCATGCCCAGGTGGTTAAGGCACTCGACTTGGAATCTGACTGTCGAGGGTTCGAATCCCCATCACACGAAACATGCTCGCCCTTTCAACCGTGGGGGAGTTATAAAGTGATGATCAGTCCCACTATTCGTTGATAAAAGAGTAGTTCAAAAGTTGGCGTTGGATGGTGATGACTAGTTGTCTTCCCTCTAGCCTTACACTATTAAATTAAAAACGGCTAGCGCAGATAGCTCTCGTGTAGCTTTGCGCGAATTTCCAAACAAATGAACAGTTGCGATTAAAACAGTGTTTAGTGTCAGCCGTGTTGTGGAAGATAAAGAGTTTAACTCATCTTATAAAATTCGCATGTTTCTATTAATATCTGAAACAAATGAAGACCGTTGTTTTCCTTACTCCAGGCAGTAATATTTCAAGATATTTATAAAATTAGTTCTCTGCTGAACCAGAGTTTGATAAAATGAGTTCAAGCAATTCTTTTGGTTTTTAACGCCCCCTTCAGCGGCATATCGACATTGTTGCGGATTTACAGCACTAGAAATCGGGTTTCAGATAGCACGTTGTGTAGCTTTCTGCTTAACTTCAAAACTAATAAACGTTTTGTTTTAGTAACGGATTTTACGTAATTCAGCTACGAGGTTTGGTTTGGTTTTAGAATTTTGCGCAAAGCTACACGAGGGCTATCTGTGCTAGCCGTCCTTAATTAAGAAGTGTAAAACTAGAGGGAAGGCAGCTAGTCGTCACCACTCACCGCCAACTCTTGGGCTACTCTTTTACCAACGAATAGTGGGATTGACCGTCACATTATAACGACCCCACGGCTGGGAGGGCGAGCATGTTTGGCGCGAACCTGCGACCCTCAGCTTACGAAGCGCACACCTTAACGCGCTTGGCCATGACGCGCCATTCAGCTACGAAGATTTCGAAAATAATATACATTTTTTTACCACGTGAAGATGTTTGACAAAACGGGAGAAAAAAAAAATTAATTTAGACAAAGTTATTAATTTGTGTACCTGAATCAACATTTTTTTTATTATTCTGTTTGGATTCTAGAACAATCGATAAAACTTTCACGTCGCGATTGGTCTAGAGAAATATGCAGTCAGTGGGTATCATCCTTGTAAGTGTAACGAAATGTGACCCGATTTCAACGAAACTAATTCACTTATATAAAATTATACACGATATTTTGCGAAAAATATGTACCTGATAAAAAAAATGGATATGATTTTCGGATCTAGTTATTGTTCTTAAGCAAGACACTTTGCCCAAACTTTACTTCAATCAAACAAGCTGTAAAAATGGGTGTTAACCTGCGATTACCTGGGATCTCAGGTTAATATTGAAATGCATTTAGGGGAAATGTTGAAACTGTCCTTGTCCACGTGTGCCACGGGAAACTGGATGTAATATTAATTCCTCAGTGTCTTTGAAGCCCAGAAAAGATTCGCTGTGCAGGCAAAACAAACCTGTTCCCTCAGCTTTTGTTAAAAGAGTGTATCTTTATAAGTGCATGTACAACATGGATAGCACAATAAATACCTTGCAGTGTTTGTTTTATATCAAGTTAGTTGTGTTCAAAAGTAATTTCTAACTATTAATCATCATTCCGGATTGATTGACTCTAAGATTACGCGTGAGTTTTAGTTTTTCGGTACACAGTGACCGCGGGTAATGTAGAAATTGAATCTCACGTTTATAATTAATCTGTCAAGACAGTCCTGAAGGTTATTTAGTCGCTGAATAGGCATAGGTGGAAACAGTGAACTGTGAAAAAAAATCTTTAACACCTCGTGTTCAGACTTATAAATACTAGCTTCGGTACTCGTTGTGAACACAAAACGCATAGCTCATTGTTATACTTCATAACAAACAACAGCAATCAAGCAAAAACTGTATTCTTTAATATATATTGTATTAATCAAATATTACTAATTCTGATGATAGAATGTCCACTTGATATTATGTAGTTTATACTGATTAATGTCATTAAGAAATTAGATGAACACAGTTTATCAGCGATTGCTATTACGTTTGTTTTGCAGGTTAACCTTTTACTGAAATCATGTTTCGATACCAGTGGTGAGCACAAATAGCTTTGTGTTTAACAGCAAACAAAATGTTATTGAATCGAATAGTGTTCATATTAGAATAACATCATAATGTGACTCAACTAACTTTAAAGATATAAACATTGTACTTCGTTTTGTCTTATTCCGACTTCTTCCAACACAAATACCCTCTGCACTTTAATTATATATTTTTTTCTCTCTTTAGTTGTTCCACCCTGTAATGTAGGCTTTTCTGTAATACAGAGCACCAAAGAACCACCTGATGTAATTGTCGCCTTAAGTTCACTGAGCCACCTTTCTTCCGTCACACACCCTTACTTCCTCACCGTAGCATGCACGTGTTTCCTCCATCACATGCTGGTTATCAGAGCGTTCTCACGAGACTTATGCTTCACTTTGGAAGACGTATGGGCAGTTTGCGTGTTGGAGAATAGGTGCGGACCCTCTAATAACAAAATCTGTGTTCACAACCTCTGGAAAGACAAGCCCGTCAGAGAGAAAGTATCTAACTACGTCTTAAGTATATATATATATAAGATAAAAGCTGAAAATATATAAGTAAGTTATCTTTATAGAAAACTGCTCGCTTCAAATGGAACTTATCATTTCCATAAAAAATTCGTAATAATTTAAGACCTCGTTCTCAGTAAGATGGTCACAGTTTCAATGTTTCTTGTTTGTATTATGTTATTCGTTTTAGTGCTAAAGAAAAAATGCAACCTGAAATGTTCGAAGCAACGCTATATTATTATTTATCATCTCAGGGAACTGTTTACTTACTGGTTACTTACAACATAATCCTATTATGTTAAGTAGAGAAAAATAATTGATACAAATTCTTATATAAGTAGGTGCATTGCAACAGAAAACATTGTTTTGTTTGATTTTGAATTTCACGCAAAGCTACACGAGGGCTATCTGATTTACCAGTGTAAGACCAGAGGGAAGGCAGCCAGTCATCACCATCCACCGCTAACTTTTAGACTACTCTTTTACCAAAAAATAGTGGGATTGGCAGTCATATTACACACCCCCACGGTTGAAAGGGCGAGCATATTTTGTGTGACGGGGATTCGAACTCTAGACCCTCGGATTACGAGTCGAGTACCTTAACCACCTGGCCATGCTGGGGCCCATCATATGAAGGAAGCAATTCTTATTCGCTGGGCCACAAAAGAGAAAACAGCATGTTTAGTATGGTTTACCAATAGAAACAAGATTTAATTTTATTCATAATTAATGATCATACGATTTATTTAATAACAACAAACACCAACATCGAGTTACTGAACAGTTTTTATTCAGTTTTCTCAGATGAATTACTGGAATATGGAGCTCAGAATTATTACTCTGTTGTGTTGAATACTAAATTGTGTTTAAATATATCAGAAATTCGTAGTCAAAGTTTGACGTCAGGGGCCAGTCACATATGTACAAGATTGTATATTGTATTTTTCTCCTTGTTATTTCACGTACTTGAAGAACTGTAACTGGTTTGTTGCGGATAGAAATTATAACGCATATTCTAACATGCTTCTAACTATTATCTATTTGTACTTATCTGAATTATTTGCCCGTTAATGGGATTCCGAGTCGTTTTGTACGGGGCCGGCATGGCCAAGCGTGTTAAGGCGTTCGACCCGTAATCCAAGGGTCGCGGGTTCAAATCCCGGTCGCGCCAAACATGCTCGCCCTTTCAGCCGTGGGGGCGTTATAATGTTACGGTCAATCCCACTAGAGTAGCACAAGAGTTGGAGGTGGACAGTGATGACTAGCGGCCTTCCCTCTAGTCATACAGTGCTAAATTAGATACGGCTAACGCAGATAGCCCTCGAGTAGCTTTGCGCGAAATTCCAAACAAATATTCTGTACATAAACAGCATAATGCTAAACGTATGGAACTGTTTAACTACTAGAGTATTTATTGTTTCGTCTATTTTACAAAAGGGGCGTTCTTCTAGTTTGGCTATCTAACCATTATTACATTGATTTTTTCAGGATGCAGTCTAAACCTCAATGTTCTCACTGATGAAGCAGCTAATTCTGCGAATGTACAAACAAAACGAAATCAATGTAAACAAAATCAATAGATTTGGAATAACACGATTCGTTTGATTATTAACGGAAGTGCACTTTTTAAAACTGTGTGATTTCCTTAATCTATCGCTGAAAGTGTGAGTTTGAAAACTTCTCGTATTCTGTTATGCATCATTAGAATCGTTTTTACTAATTTTAATTAGCAAGAAAAACTGTAATAAATTGCTGATATCCATTAAGAGGGAAAAGGAAAAAAAACCCTAAAATATCGTTCCCATTAACTACATAATTCTAGTAATATTTCTTGTGGTTTCTAATGATTGTTATAAGTAAAATGCTCTTTCAAAACTTTTTACTATTTTTACTATTTGCCTTTGAGATTAGTTCGCTTCTAATATCTCGTTGTGTCCATCGTGTAGTGTCCTACGTTCCGTACAAATAAACCCATTTTTAAAACCTTAGTCTTCACTATTTGTCATTAGAAATAAGATACTCCTACTGTCTTGTAATGTTCACCAGTTAGTACTAGAAAAGGCGTTTATCTATAGCTTCAAAATTCATTTATTTCGCTATCTATAGACATGCACTGTGCACTTTTCAATAAAACAATCATCACATCTTACTAGCTGTTTGTATGATGTTAGATGAATCGATAAGAAATGTCCGTATCAGCTTCCTGTGAATGGGTCGAATCGTACTGGAAGAATTTCAACAGAAGATGGTATAAAGTGAAATCATCAGTTTGTAAATCGTAATTTATACACGTACACACGCTCCCTGTGGCATAGCTGTCTGCAAATTTACAAAGCTGGAAACCAGGTTTCGATACCCGTTGTAGATGGAGCACAGAGGGCTTGTTGTGTGGCTTTGTGCATAATTACAAATAATTAGCCTCCGTGAAGTTAACGTATTTACAAGTGAAATTATTGTAAAACAACATACACACATCTCCTGAAGTTATCATGATTACAAGTGAAATTATTGTAAAACTACATACACACACCTCCTGAAGTTATCATGATTACAAGTGAAATTATTGTAAAACTACATACACACACCTCCTGAAGTTATCATGATTACAAGTGAAATTATTGTAAAACTACATACACACACCTCCTGAAGTTATCATGATTACAAGTGAAATTATTGTAAAACTACATACACACACCTCCTGAAGTTCTCATGCTTACAAGTGAAATTATTGTAAAACTACATACACACACCTCCTGAAGTTTTCATGCTTACAAGAGAAATTATTGTAAAACTACATACACACACCTCCTGAAGTTATCATGATTACAAGTGAAATTATTGTAAAACTACATACACACATCTCCTGAAGTTATCATGTTTACAAGTAAAATTATATTAAAACTACATACACACACCTCCTGAAGTTATCATGATTACAAGTGAAATTATTGTAAAACTACATACACACACCTCCTGAAGTTTTCATGCTTACAAGTGAAATTATATTAAAACTACATACACACACCTCCTTATATTTTGACTCGAGGTCTACTGATTCTGAAAGATTGCGTTCAATAAACTTAGTTCTCAACACTGTCTACACTCGATATGTTCTCAACACTGTCTACACTCGATATGTTCTCATCACTGTCTACACTCGACATGCGATGTAATGGCAAATGGAGTTTCCTTTTCGTGTTTACCTTAACTCAAGTGTTTCAAAGAAATACTGTGTTTAAATTATGAGAATCTAAATAGAATATGCTATTACAATAATTACAACTTCACAAAAGTTAACAATTCTTTGGGCCCGGCATGGCCAAGCATGTTAATCTGAGGGTCGAGGGTTCGCATCGCGGTCGCGCCAAACATGCTCGCCCTCCCAGCCGTGGGGGCGTTAATGTGACGGTCAATCCAACTATTCGTTGGTGAAAGAGTAGTTCAAGAGTTGGCGGTGGGTGGTGATGACTAGCTGACTTCCCTCTAGTCTTACACTGCTAAATTAGGGACGGCTAACGCAAATAGCCTTCGAGTAGCTTTGAGCGAAATTACAAAACAAACAAACATTTCTTTAAATGTTTAAATTTTCAGCTCCTTTAACACTAAGGAAACGAGGCTACCTAAACTACTCAGTGATGGCTTCAATTATGAGGGCCCAATGGTCATAGCACAACAAGAGTGTTGTGTGTACTTAAACACAAAAAAATGTCTGTTCGTGATTGAGCACAAAGCCACAAAACGGGCTGTCTGTGATCTGCCCACACGGGTATCGAAACCTTGATTCTAGTGTTGTAAGTCCGCCGGCATACTGCTGTGCCACTGAAGGGGGTGCAAACTCAAACAATTCCTCAAAATAACAATGAATATTGAAACCGAAGCCACAGAAACAAAAAGAACTTTCTTTTCAATTCAAGTTTATTAAAAAGAAATTTGAAACAATAGAAGCTTCTTAATAATGTACAAACATGCGTAAAATGTGTAGAAACGTAAGCTAATTTTTTTCTCACGAAGTTCACACGAAGGACGAGTAAACGTAAGAGCTAAATGACAGATGACACTTGAACTATAACCTTTATCATTCAGGAACAAGAAAAAGAAAACACAACTTAAATCGAGTTCAATCAAATCAGTTTGTAACGTATAGTTTTGAAGGCATCTGAAGATGAAAAATTTAAAAAGTTTATGTATAGGAATCATCGCGACACGAGGACAATATCACAGTTATTCAAAGACTCGAGAAAAGTAAAAAAAAAAGCCTTTAACATCTGGAATACACGAGCACGAAGCACGATAAAGGATTTGTCGCTATCAAGAAACGGGGAGAAGAGAACTTTATCAACAATATGAAGATTGGAAATCTTGGTTGGAAAATAAAAACATATTTTCAAGAGAGCAGAAACTAGAAGGAAGAAGGTTGTTGGAAGGTAAAAAAATGCAGCGCTATGATCAAAGAAAAAAATTGTGAAATAGACAGAGGCTACAACAGCTTCAAAAATTGTAATTTTAAATGAAACGAATGGAAGATAATATAGAAAGATTTTTTTGCGATTATTGGAGTTTAGTAATGAGAAATGAATAGAACGAAAGATCAGTTTGGTGAAATAGGCTTCAGCGTTTCAGTACGGTGATTAACGACGGATTTCAAACCCAATGAAAATCGTTATGAATTTCAACAACTTCAGGTTAAATTGATTGTTTTGGTTGAAAACAGTCTGAGAAGTTTGGTGTGAAACAAAACTTTGAAACTTTGAATGAAAAGGTAAAATCTTTTGTTTGTTGAGAATCCGTTAAAGTGCGAATCAACACAATGGGCTATCTGTGCTGCGCTCAATGGGGGTCGAGGGTTTCAATCCCCGTCGCATCAAACATGTTCGTCTTTTCAGCCGTAGAGGCATTATAATGTGACGGCCAATCCCACTATTCGTTGATAAAAGAGTAGCTTAAATAGTTAATGGTGAGTGGTGATGACTAGCTGTCTTACACTGCTAAATTATGGACGGTTAGCGCAGATTGCCTTCGAGTAGCTTTGCAAGAAATCCATAAAAAAAACTAATATAAAATGAATTAGTTGAACTAAACTGATGTCACTATTCATTACTTCTAAAGCATTATCAAAGAAAGATATAGAGAGCTCAAGGATAAAACATTTAGTGTTGCTTTTAACTACTAATTTCGGTACAACAGGTGACGTTATAAATTAATCCATATATGTGTCTGAAACATGATCTTTTATCATGTGTACGACAAACGTTTTTAAGGGGAAAAAATCACAATAATTACAGTCTTGGCCAAAATGTTTACATACTGTTCAGTAGTGGTGTATGATCGGACACACATCTACGAATTGTTATTCTGGTCTGTGAAAGCTGTCAAAAGACACAAATACATCAGTTTCGTTTAAAAACCATTTATTGCAGCTGAACTGAAGCGCCTTCTAGTGAGAAGTTAGGATTAAATTGCGGGTTGCATCATGGGTTACATCAATAACCTTACGGCATGAGCGTCATCTTGTGAAGGACCAGTCCAGTACTGAATGTTTAATACGAAAGGCTAAGAGGGGAAGAAGTAGCGAGAACCACAAATATCTGTGAGCGAGGTAAAACATAACACATCTTCAATAGTTTATGCAGTGTTAACACAGATGGTTTTAAGAAAGACTTGATCCTCAACTTGAATGGTCCAGCTCTTGATATCACTGAATAACTAGATGAGGAATAGCTATTGGACTGATAGACAGTCATCGTTGAGGTTCGTTGCTGGTTTGATCTAGGTGGATGATCTATGCCAATTACAATGTAAAGCTTACATAGTGATAACGTCTGAGAATTGGACAAAAGGCTCGTGGAAACTCACGGAGAATCTCCCCAGTGAAAGCAACAACCAAGTATGAGAGTGACCATCATCCTAATCAAGACAGTTTTTGTTGCAATCTAGTATGGATAAGTAACTTTTTGAACCAGTTGCGAGTGAGTAAAAGACCTACGATGAGAGCCTCATTCATGTGCCTTCACCAAATTAGGCTAAGTCTGCAATTAAGGTCATTCATTCATTTACAAATCTTAGCCTTCTTTTGCAACCATAATGGTTCCCAACAAATTGTCAGTACTACTATCTGTGAATGTCAGCGATAGGATACATTCTACAGACTATTTCAGTTAAGCCCTTTTGTGTAAATTTAAAACATTGCATTACTTTTGGAATGGAAGAACACGGGTGAGTTCTGCCAATGCTTTCACATGTGGCAAAGATGGCAGAACTGTTACTTTCACTCAATGGCACCACAAATGCCAGCCAATCTACAATGCTAATATTTTTCTGAGCAGCAAAGTAGGAGAGTTATTGGTATCAGCCATCAGGTCAACAGGTCCAGGTTAACCAATATTAAATGGTAGGCACTGTAGAAAATCTTCTGGAAAATTGGTTTGGTGAACAACTTGGGGGAATACAGTTAACTTACTGTACTGAAGCATTTAGAGATCATCCCAACTCTATCAAAGCTAAATAGATCTTGGAAAATAGTATCATACTGGATCTCATGACCTATGAGCTTTCTAAATGAGACCATCATTCAAATCAGCAGATACTGACTTCAGTTCGACGAAAGGTTCATACAATGCTGACCACAAGGAACCCAGTAACAGTAAAAAGTACGAGTGTATAACAGTACCACGATATATATGTGTTGTCCTGTAATCTAGCATCACAAAACATAGTGTATTGGTTGCATGTGAAATGGTTATAGAAGTCATTCAAGAAATAAACTGTTTCCTCTAAAGGAAAGGAGCAGTATAAGTTCAAACAGTCATTTTTCCACCAAGGAATGAAGTTTCCGCGTTGTTTGGAACTTATGAATGGTCAACTATCCAGCTGTAGTTGGATAGCTGTAGACATGGTAAGTTTAAAGGAAATACCGAATGTTAGTATTAATTCTAAGGTTGAATTCATCATACCAAATCCAAAGGAAAGTACAGACTACCACTACATCTGAAGCCATTTGTTCAGAATTGTGTTAACAGTATAGACTTAACACACTGAAGATAACTCAGTGGCATATTGGTTGTATGTGCAATGTACTTATGGTTACATAGAACAAAAAGAGCTGAATCGTGATAGCTCAAATTACACAAAAGTTAGATGAAGCAACTAATGCATCAGCTTTCACGGGGTGCAAAGAAAATATCCAGTGGTGAAATACAGACTTCAAAACACACTTGGTCCTTTTGAATAGGGAGTATCAAGAAAAATGGAGGAATGCCAAACTTATGTCTTGTCTTTGGATAGATGTGATAACTCACACTGATGTATTTCCTTTAAATAAATTAGGAGGTTCCTGTTGGTTCGATGCCTGATATCTGGCATATGGTTACTGTCAAGCTGGGCTGGACATCCAGAGCAGGACTACGATGACGAGTAGCGGAAATGACGTTTTTCATAAATGGCACGCCAGGCTAATTGATCCGTGTAATGTGCCTGCCATGTTTGAGAGGCTAATATAACTCATACAAAAGGGACTACAGATGGAGAGATGACTGGTATATGTCGAAAACGTTTTTAATGTCGGATCACACTCATAAGTCATTAACTGGGAACCTGAAAATGGTATTCCGATAGATAAATAAAACATTCTTGAGACTGTAACCTAGAAATTGGTCATGCAAAAGAGAGATGACTTTCTAGGTCACGGTGTAAGGAGATGTGAAGTTTCTGGCTAAAGTAGCTGTAGTGAAAATTTCATTTCAAACTATTATGAAACAAGAAGTTCACAGCTTCTTTAGTTTTCATCTTATTGTTCACGAATTATGCCTAATTTCTCCAAGATAATTGAGAGAATTGAGATGGACTTTGAATAGAGTGAGAAATGTTAAGAAACATTTCAATCACTTTTGATTAAGCAACTTTCGACGATTCTTTTCTTTATATAATTATTCCTTTGTAAAAATTGTTGATGATTTTTAATTAATATGATGACCGGAATCCTTCATAAAAAGAAATTGTTTCAGTTTACATATTTTACCCCTTTTTTTATATTTCGAAACTCTCGTGTCAACACATCTTCCGGTTTTATTCACTTGACCTTTCTTAGAGAATTGTCATGATAATGTGTTTTACTAGTTCCAATACCTTCTAAAGTCACTTTAAACTTATTCTGCAAATTCACTTTTATTAAATGAACAAGTTTTAATTTAACGTTGAACAACGTTTCACTTATAATTCCAATCATGATGTTGAGAAGAACATGCTAGTACGGACTCAAACAGATTCTCCACAAGAAGTTACTTCAGTGCATGTATTTTCTCGAGATGCTTTCTTTATAGAAATTAAATTTGCTCGTACTTTGGTAACGACTCTTTCTCCTGCTTCTTGATTCCCACAAATCTGCAACATGTTTGAAAGCATTAAACATATAAACAAGAAAATACAAAATGTCTTCTGCATATTTAAGTGTATCTTTATTGTTTTTCCCTTCTGAGAGGCGCGTACAAAATCTCCTTCGTAAAACACACATTTTGGCACAGTTTCAAAAAATAATCCCTCACCCTACACGTGAAGATTTTTGCTAATCCGTTCTACAACCACGTCTCTATCAGATTTAAATGAATTCGCAACCACCAATCAACCAATGTTTTAAAACTGATTGGTTTCCTCCTTATAATAAAAGTAATTCTTACTTTTAAATAATTTTAGCCCATTTCCCTCTGGCTATTCTATAACAGAAATCAACCATCCCTGGTCTCTACAAATTTTTATGACTCATCACTTTAGAATAACTTTGTAACAAAAATAGAATACTTCTGTTCTAGATTTAAACCTCTTTCTCATTAGGTAAAATTCCAAAAATTATGAAAATCTGACTTAAAAAAGTGTGTTATTTTTTAGCCTTTTTATCTTCTTATTTCGTAGTTTACTATTTAGTCCTTGCGACCAGTTTTATAATAAATTCTTTTTAAAGTACCCTTCATTTTCACGATTGTTATTCGTTGTTTTGTGGACCCTTAGTGGCAAGTCTGCGGACTTACAACGCTAAAATCCGCAGAACACCGATAGCACATTGTGTAGCTTTGCGCTTAACTCTAAAAAATGTTTTGTGCTATTAAGTTTTAGCAGTGTAATATTACAATAATTACAATTATTTAAGATTAATGAGAATAGTAAACTCACTTAATTAATTAAACCCAAAGACTGAGTACTAATAAACTAAACTTCACTACTCAATGAATTTTCGTTTATTTTTGCTTAAGCGTTTCGTTACACAAATGAATCAATCATAAAAAATAAACCATTAATATCATTCAAATGAAACGATACTTGTTTGTTTATTGTTAAGCACGAAGCTACACGGTGGGATATCTTTGCTGTGCTTACTACGAGTATCGAAACCAAGGTTTCAGTGTTATAAGACTACAAGTTTAACGCTGGGCTACAGAAAGGAGAAACGATACTTCAAAACAATTCACAACCAAGAAACCAATTGCAAAAAAAACAACAACAAAAAACACAACGAAACATAATAAAACCGTCAGCCTCAGATAATTATGTTTGGTTATTTGTTGTTAATTACAAATTTACATAATGGGTTATTGTGGTCCGTCAACCTCGGATTTCGAATTTTTATTTTAACGACATAAGCTCCCCTGCTTACTACAACAAAAACGGAAACATATGAAGTTATGCTAGAGTGGTAAAGGTTTGTTTGTTTGTTTTGAAATTTCGCACAAAGCTATTCGAGGGCTACCTGTGCTAGCCGTCCCTAATTTAGCAGTGGAAGACTAGAGGGAAGGTAGCTAGTCATCATCACCCATCGCCAACTCTTGAGCTACTCTTTTACCAACGAAAAGTGGGATTGACCGACACATTATACACTCCCACGGCTGGGAGGGCGAGCATGTTTGGCGCGACTCGGGCGCGAACCCGCAACCCTCAGATTACAAAGCGCACGCCTTAACGCGCTAGGCCATGCCAAGCCAGTGGTAAAGGTAATGTGAACTTTGTGAATGGCGTATTTTCTTTTCTGAAACAGTTTCGCTGGATATCCTCTTTAGTCATTTCTAAATACAAGTTTGAAAGCTTTTTCACTGGTATGATACTTTTCAAAACAATTGTGCTTATTTCGCGGTGCAAATGTCAGACGTATAGCCTACGTCACTGGGGTGGGAGAGCGGGTTTGGGTTATTTGTTAGCTTACACAAAGAGATCTAATAAAAACCAGCTGATCGCGAGAGGGTTAATTTGTAACAATTAAATGTCTTTTTTAAGCTTTATTTTCTAATACGAAACCGGTATGACGCAATATAGAATTAGTTGATCATTCGCGCCCACGAAAACCCATACGTCAAGTTCCCAATAATCGAGTACCAAGTTTGTCATACAGCTGCCAACGCAAAATTAATTATCATGGCAAATATTGCTGGCCGTTTCTAGACAAAATTCTATTCACTAATGTCTAGGAAAAAGGAAATTATATGATAATAAGAATGATAGCCTGACTAATGTTCTTGGTCCGTTTTCGATGAATTGTCTCAGGAAAAAACTTCTCTACTGAATTTAAATTGCTCATATGACAACATTCAATAGTTTGGAGAGTACAAACATACCGATCTAGTCAGTATAATTGTAATGGTTTGGTTTGGTCTGTCTTGAATTTTGCACAAAGTTACACGAGGGCTATATGCTCTAGCCGTCCTTAATTTAGCAGTGTACGACTAGAGGGAGGCGGCTAGCTAGGTATCACCACCCACCGCCAACTCTTGGGTTACTCTTTTACCAACGAATAGTGGGATTGACCGTCACATTATAACGCGCTCACGGCTGAAAGGGCGAGCATGTATGGTGTGACAGGGACTCGAACCCGCGATCCTCACATTACGAGTTGAGTGCCTTAACCACGTGGCCATGTCTGGCCCATTTGGAATGTAAAGAAAAAGACTAGGCCTAGCAGTCTTCAGACAGTTTTGACTCACATTGCTGACTCTTGCGCTGGCACGAACATTCGAACCGGATCGTTGATTTTACACAACGGTTCTAAGTTCAAACTATTATATTATTTTCAGTTGCTTCACAAAACGTTTTACTTTCACGAACAGGATCAGTTATTAGAGCAGTCTAAGATTATCGCTTTTTCATACTATTTCTCACGTTTCAACAATACTAAAATGAACTATTTAGGTGTGAAAGATTACGTCTCTGACTTTTACACACTTTGCAGTGCCTCACGTATTTGGAACAAAATATGTTACTTCGGATGAAACTGAACTGGTAATCACAAACTAAATAATCCCCGTGTTCAGAGTAATTCATTCAGCAACTACTGTATAAAAGTAAAACTGCAATAAAATGCATCTCCAGGTTACGGAAGTGTGTCAACAATCGAAAAATCTTAACCTTTTTGGGTTACATTCAAATGGATGTATCTGTGTGATGTGTTGGAAGAGGGTTTTTTTTGAAAAAACAAGGCTTATGATAGAGAACCTTTGATATGTTGTGAAGATAACCGAATATTTCGATGATAGAAATATACCTTAGAAGAAGGATATATATGAATATATCTTTATATATATTTTTATTTACCCTTAAAGAGCTATGATTACCAATATCACCAATTTTCTAATTTTTCTCTATTCATTCCATATATTCTGGAAAAGCTTGGATAATAACAACATAGCATAATGTTTAGGAACGACAACGGACCTGTTGGTCCATCTTGGCTGTTCCATGCATCCTCTAAGTGAAACTAAAACTATTAAATAAATAAATTTAAAAAATCTTAAAGCCAACCCTTACCATTCAAATAAAAATATCGGTCTTTCTTTTAAACTTACTCAAATTTTCTGTCTACACAATATTTAAAGGCAGTCACACTATTTGAAAAACGAAACTGTCTAAGCTGAAGACAATTGTCTAAATTTATATTTGACTTTCGTAGTTCTGTTGTTTTTACTGTTAAGTACGAAAACTATTGATGGTTCTACAACCTTTTACAGTCTTATACAGTTCTATGAGATTCGTGCACCCAGGTGGTTAAGACAATCGAGTAGTAATATGAGGGTCGCGGGTTCGAATTCTCGTCACACCAAACATGCTCACCTTTTTAGCCATGGGGTGTTATAATGTGACGATCAATCCCACTATTATTTGATAAAAAAAATAGCCCAATAGTTGGTCCTCTTGATTTACATTGCTAAATTAGGGACGGCCAGCGCAGATAGCCCTCTTTGTAGCTTTACGCAAAATAAAAAACAACAAAAATATGCTGTCCCTTTCAGCCGTGGAGGCGTATAATGTTATGGTCAATCTCCCTATTTATTGATAAAAGAGTAACTTTAGAGCTGATGGTGGGTGGTGGTGATTAGCTGCTTTCTTTCTAGTCTTACACTGCTAAATCAGGGTTGGCTAGCGCAGATAGCCCTCGTGTGACGAAATTTATAATCAAACCGAAGTAAGCCGGATGAAAGAGAATTAGACAACATCTTGTAAAAAACAACAACACACACATGACTTGTAAATGTTCTGCCTTAAATCATTCTCATCGTTAGGACTACATTACCAAACTAAGTTTGGTTCCTATTTATAAACCAAATGAATATTCATAATTTTGTAGCCAATCCTACACTGAACATTTTAAGATAAAATAATTTCAAAACACGATTCCTTAATTAATGCACAACACATGTCTGCAAAAAGATAATGATTGTAATAACGGGCAGTATGGGAAAACTAAATAAACGCGTTTAACATATAAGGCCTACGGTGTTGAACTAGCTTACAGTGTGTGTGTATTGTTGTTGTTTTTTAAAAAAACTAATAACGACTCTGGTGGGTCGATGGTGTGACAGCTTCAACGCTCCTCCTAATCACATGGTAAACCAGAGACAGCGGTGACAGGAGAGAAGTACGTTTACTCTGAAGCAGAACATCAAACAGACCGTTCGGTAAACAGTTTGATCACGTGAGGTGCCAGTCGGGTGGACTTCTATTAATTTAGCAACTAGTAGCTGAAGAGGACGGTTAAGTAGCCGGTCACTCTTTGGTTTTGTGTGATGACCAACAGTGCCTATATTCTTTGTTTACCGTACTATAGCTTCTTTATTTACCGTACTATAGGTGTATAGTCTTTCTGTATAGTGATTAAATTATGTTCTATCCGTATCCTATACACGACATCTTTACACAACTTTTTTCATCATGGCTTTCAGTGGTTCAGTCATGACTTATCTACACGTGATTTTTGTACAAACTGACTATATTGTGACTTGACATCTGTCGGTTCTAAATGTTATTTATGGTCAAAATCTGTCTCGCGCAAGACATGTTACCATTAAATAAAGCCATCCAATCTGTAAATAAAGGTTATTTATTCAGTTTCCACTAAATAAAGTCGTCCAATATGTAAAGTTGACATCAAACTGTCATCCAACTAAACTATTAAACTACAAATGGTCTAATTTATCGATTTACAATCAAACAGATATTCAATTTGTGGACTGATTTAAAATCGATAATCGTCCAGTTTAGTGAGTCGCTATTTAACAAAAGTCCTTTTTTTTTTGAGCTAATAGTAACAGAAGAGTAAATAATTTTAGGTACTAATAAAAGGAGAGAATGAAAGATGAAATAGAAGAGATGAGCATGTATCGGAAAAAATCGAAAGTTGCTCAATCAATTTCAGAACCCACGTGATATACATGTGACGATGTCAGCGAAAAGTCCTTTTCTCCTATTGGATTATTCAGTCCTACCCTGAAGTGTCAACACGGTAAAACTGTTTTACAGATACAAGTATATATTGTTTTATAAGACAGAACAATATTTACTAATTAGATTAATTTTTTTTTAACTTTAGAGGATCTCCATGTGCAGTATTTAGAAATAGTTGGCACAGAGATATTTAAGCGTGGCCTTCGACCAAGCACTTCCGCTGTGAGAGGGAAGATTAGTATTAACTGCTATTGCTAATGTTAATACAATAAAACACAGCGGTAGACTTTGGCTATTTTTAAATTGGCAAGTAGTATGTATTATCCATAATATTAATAAAAGAGCTTTAGTCAAGTATTGTGGTTATCAGCTGCAATTATCTTTCTGCTCTTTTTTCACAAAACAAACTCGGGCACACTTGTTTTGACTGTTCCGAATGTAATATCTAAGTTATTAAACACGTATGTGATAACACAATGTACAGTCTCATTCGACAGAGAATGGCTCTGTATGGCCAGGTGGTTAAGGTACTCGGATTTGAATCCCTGTCACACCAAACATACTCACCCTTTAAGTTGTGGGGACGTTATAATGTGATGGTCAATCCCACAATTCGTTGGCAAAAAAACAGTTCAAGAGTTGGCGGTGGGGGTGGTGATGACTAGCTGCCTTCCCTCTAGTTTTACACTGCTAAATCAGGGACGGCTGGCGTAGAGTGCACTCGTGTAGCTTCGCGCGAAATTCAAAAACAAAACCGACAGAAAACTGTTTGTGTAGTTGTTCATACGGGTAAGACATCGTGTCAGAAATTTTAAATCAATAATAGCATAAGGATTTGTTTTCGTTTCGTTTTACATTTCGCGCAAAACTACACGAGAGCTATCTGCGCTAGCTGTCCCTAATTTAGCAGTGTAAGACGAGAGAGAAGGCAGCTAGTCATCACCACTCACTGCCAACTGTTGGACTACTCTTTTACCAACGAATAGTGGGATTGAGCGTAACATTATAATGCCCCCACGGCTGAAAGGGCGAGCATGTTTGGCGCGACCAGGATTCGAACCCGCGACCCTCCAATTACGAATCGAGTGCCTTAACCACCTGGCCAAGCCGGGCCAGCATAAGGGTAAAGCTACAGATTCACTAGTCTTGGGCCTTGTATGTATTTTTAAAATCTATAAGCTTACATGTGTGTTTGCGTGTTTTTCTTTCAGTAAAGCTACATCAAACTATCTGCTGAGTCCACCGATGGGAATCTAACCCCTGATTTTAGTAACTTTAAAAAGTATAACTTTTTTTTCAAGCATGCTGTTGTGCTACTATATTAAGAATAAAAAACTGACGTTTCGTCTCACAATAAAAGGTAAAATATTCCTTATTAGTACAGCAGGCTTGTTTCAGTAATACAACTACAATTGTTAGGACTAATGTTTACAGTGTTCGCTCAGACTATATATACAGTAGTCCTGATGATGGTGACTGGATTACTGAAACTAGTCGGTTGTAACTAATACTAAATATTTTATCTTTACTTTCACTGTGTCAAAACATACTGGAATATCTGGTGTGTTTTTTTCTCTTTTTACGGTTTAAATAGTGTTTTAAATTATGTTTTGTATTACATCTCTTGCCCTAATGTTTGGAATTTATGTACAAAGAATCGAAAATTCTAGGTTTTAAGTAGATTAAATTTTTCTTCCACTCTTAATAAATAAAACTATAATACACAAATAAGTTTCAAAAATGTTCAAATAACAACAGGTATGTAATTCACCAAGCATAATGATATCCATAGCAGTAAAACTTGGTTATATAATCCCAAAACATTCATCGCACAAATGTTATTTGTGGAACTTAGTAAGTAAACATTACGTGTTTACTCAAAAGTTAATGACAACTCTCTATCTTGACAAAACAGTGTTAGAACAACTCATAAATAAAACTAGAAAACAAGGTTGTTGTTATGGTAACCTCATGTTATGCGTCACGTCTCGTGAGACAACATCGTTCTTATATGAGCCAACACGTGCACATGAAAAGGGTGGCATACGATATCGTTTTCACAAAAACAAAGACCATATTCCCATAACGATTAAATCGCGAAACTAAAGCACAATGTGATGTATATGTAGATATATCTTTTCAATATTTTTATTTCGGGATATATATGCTTTATACAAGTATAATTTGTATACTGGGCTACCATTTAGTTCCTACCTATCATAATGGGGGTTAGAATGATAACTTCAGGAGGTAACTTTATCTTACTTACCTTCATTATTGTCATCAATACGTTTCTACTTTTTTCTTCTTTACTTTGAAGACCTGTCACCTTCCCACAACTGTCTGCAGGCAGTGCACGTGATAAAGATGTGAGACGTTGTGGGCTGAAACACCCAAATTTCCTTTTTCTAATTTCTATTTTATTTGATTATGATTTTTTCATGAATTTCTTCTTATAAGACCAGCGAACGAAGGTTAAGATTAATAGACAGTGTATCTCCACCGCAATGTGGGTCCTAATCTTTCAGTCACCTCCAATACCTGGAGTACATTTTATATGCCACATTATAGTGGAAACCCTTTTAATTTCTGCAGCATTTTAGGCTTGTTTCTATTTATTAGAAATATATATGTGTACGCATGTATATGCGTAAATACAGTACGACAGAAAGTGTTCGTACCCCAGCGTCGTGAGTAGTTTTTCCTCAACACTTAAAAAGTATCACGATTATGGTAATGAAAGTACAGTATATTATAAATATTATATGAACAAACACCTACATATTTTTTTTATGTAAATTGAACGACAAGAATAAACTGTTTATAAACAAATAGCCAAAAATAGGAGGAGCAGAAAATGTTCGTACACTTCAGAACATGTGAAAAAACTCATTTTCCCGTAAAAATTTTGTTTAGTTTGGCGAATAAACTACATTATACCATTCCAGAATTGGACACTGAGTTATAATTATTGGAATTTAGCCAGCAAAAAAAGGTACTTCCGGCAATTTAGCTCTGTCTCCGTCATTATCTGCTTGGTCATCATGGCGAACAGGAAACAACTGTCCAATGATTTAAACAACCGAATTATTGTAAAATACAAGTCTCGTGTGTCTCTTTCCGGTATTGCTACACAACTTAATGCACCAAAATCTACTATTTAAAGCATTATTGCCAAGTTTAAGCTTACAGGATCGACTGCTAACCTCCCTTGTTCCGGACGCCCCACCAATATTCCAGAGAGAACCAAGAGTAAGGTTCTCAGAGAAGTTAGTAGGATCTCTCGTTTAACACGTAATGACATACAGAATCTGGTAAGGGAAACTGGGTTGAAGTAAGCACCTCTACAGTTACGAACATGTCACGCTCTTCTGGGTTCAAAGCATGCCGTCCTCGTAGAACTCCATATTTAAAGCCTCTTCATTTAGAAGCACGATTGAAGTGTGCCAGAAAGCATGTAGATAAACACTTTACTTATTGAAAGAGTATTCTTTGGTCAGACGAGACTAAAATCGAGCTTTGCGGCCACAATGATGTCGCCGTAAGAAGGAGGAACGAAATCTTCCAAAGAACACCGTCCCTACAGTTAAACACTGAGGTGGCTCGATCATGCTATGGGGTTCCTTCAGCTCTTCTGGTGTCGGCAGCCTTCACCGCGTCAACTGAATCAGGAAAAAAGAAGAGTACGTTGATATATTAGGCACTTATATAAAAAATGATGCTCAGAACTTGCGGCTTGGGCGTCGTTGGATCTTTCAGCACAACAATCACCCTAAACACACATCGAAATATGTGTAATCCTGGTTGCAGAGGAACCATATAAGCGTTCTGGAGTGGCCATCGTAGTCACCTGATCTCAACCCAATTGAAAACGTTCGGCATGAGTTTAAGACCAGGGCTCATCAGCGTCACCCGAAAAACTTGAAAGAGTTTGAGGCCTTCTGTCAAGAAGAATGGAAGTAAATACCAGTCGAGTACTGTCAAACGATCATGGAGAGCTACGAAGTAGTTCACCTGAAAGGCTGCACAATTAACCATTAAAATAGACGTACGAACACTTTCTGTCCCTCCTTTGTTTGGTTATTTGTTTATAAACAGTTTATTTGTCGTTCAGTTTACACGAAAATTTATGTAGATGTGTGTTACTATAATATTTATAATATACTGTACTTTCATTATCCTAATCGTGATACTCTTTAAGTTATGAGGAAAAACTACTAACGACGCAGGGTACGAACACTTTCTGTCGTAACTGTGCATATAGCAGATATATTTGGTGTGACACAGACAATGGGTAATTTATTTCATGAAACTAACGACATCAAACAAAACTTAGAATGACGTACTAATTTCAAACTCACACTATGCTATAACAGCAGTAAGTTTACGGAGTTAAAAACCCTAAAGTCCGGAGTTTGATACTAACTTGGTGACTAGAACGCAGTTCACCCATTATGTAACTTTGCGCTGGAACAAACGGAACGCCTACAAACGCTTACATTTATCAGGTTAAATCCATATTTTCGAATATCTGACAAAACTCTTAATAGTGAGCGATGATCTACATTTTTATATAGCAATCCATTTAACTATCAAACAACTGTCTAAAATCTTTGATTCTCTATTTAGTAAAATGGAATGATTTTCTTTGAGTGATTTGGTTTCGTAACGTTTTGAATAAACGATTAATATTTATTTTAAGTTGAACAAAATATGTGTCATTATTCTCGACATCACTGATTGTCATTATTAACTGTTTTAACCGAAACATCCATAAATGATAATACACATTCTGTATAACAAACAATCTCAAATACACCTTTCTAATAGAATATCACTTTGACATTTTTATTTTTAATATCTAATCTGTGATAATATAACTTTAAAGACGATGAAAATTCTCTTGTACGTGACCGGGTGGTTAGAGGGCGCTCGCAATCTGCAGGTCGAGAATTTAAATCCTTAATCCATCAAACTTGTTTGCCCTTTCAATGCCAAATTGGGGACTAGTAGCCCAAATAGCCCTTGTGTAGCTTTGCGCAAACTTCGAAAGAAACTGAACTTTCTTTTGCATACGGAAGCACGTTACACCGATACAAAAATAAATTGACCAATAACAATTCATAGTCGAAATTGAAATTATTTAGAGCAAAGAACATATTATACACTTCTGCAGAAAACTGGTCAGTCTCTTTCATTTCAAACATGTGGTGCTTTATTCTCAGCATACTTTCAGTATGCTCACAAATCGTTGTTAATTAACTTACTATTGACAGTTCTGTTGTTGTAAAGTGATTTATTAATATTATCAGTTCAAATTAATTAATATCTAACTGAAAAAAAAAACTTTGTCGCTACATTCAACGTGATAATGTAAAGTCCATGAACAACATTTACCAATTCGAGATCAAAAGTATTGAATTTCATAGGTAAAACAGAAATAATAAATAAAATTAATTATTCTCAGGTAACAGAACAACAACAAAATAACTTAATATAAACATTTAGAATGCGAAATAACAGTATTTTATCTGTATTATAGAAACTGTGTGTTACAATATGACTGTATTTTAGTGTTTGAGTTTCTCTTTGAGTACCAAGTTGTTTTCATGAGCTATATGTGCTGTGTCTACCACTGGTGTCGAAACCTGATTTATAGCTTTATAAGCCTTCAGACTTGCTTAAGCGAGGGGGTAACATTTGTGACAACAAACGTAAGTTATTTTTACGAACGGATTTTCTGAAATGGCCCGGCAAGGCCAAGCGTGTTAAGGTGTGCGACACGTAATCTGAGGGTCGGGGTTCGAAACCCGTCACACCAAACATTCTCAACCTTTCAGCCGTGGGGGTGCTATAATGTGACGGTCAATCCCACTATTCGTTGGTAAAAGAGTAGCCCAAGAGTTGGCGGTGGGTGGTGATGACTAGCTGCCTTCCTCTAGTTTTACACTGCTAAATTAGGGACGGCTAGCACAGATAGCCCTCGAGTAGCTTTGCGCGAAATTCCAAAACAAACAATTTTCTGAAATATTCAAATGAACAGCTTTGTGACGTAATTTGTGTTGACGTTTTGAATAGTGCAGGTTTCACGAATGTGTTAACTCCTCAAAACAGTTTTTGTTGAGGTTTCACAGATGTTTTAAATGAGAATACGATCGCTGCTTTCATTAATTTGTTTGACTGTTAACCAAATGCCACTTGAAGAGAGGGCGTATGTATTTAGGTATCCCACACAGTAAAGAAGTCACGAGTCATACAAACATTTGTTGTTGTTTTCAATTAAGCACAAAGCTGCACAATGGGCTATCTGTGCTCTGCCCACCACGGGTATCGAAACCTGGATTTTACCGTGTAAATCCGCAGACATACCGCTGAGCCACTGGGGGGCCCATAGAGACATTGCCACAAGCTTAACAGTAATATCTAAGTGTGTGTAATTAAGGTACGTGGTTTCTTATTGTTTTGTATTGTACATATATATACGTATGGCAGAATAAGGGTTTCTGAACATTGTCTATTTGTATTTTTGTGAACGTTTTCATCCAAGTTTATATGTGACGTTACTTTAGTTTTTAAGTTTGTTCACTTGATGCACTATTTCGAGTTTGGAAAGTCAGGAACACAAGATCACAAATCAACTAGTTAGACGTTAGAACGATACAGTGACCAAAACAATGTTTTTAATGTTACTACTTTAAAAAATCGTATATATACATACATATACCAATGTGCGTAAGCTTTAATCAGGAGCTAGGCAAAAACGTGAATGTTTATAAAGATTCAGTTATCAATAACACGTAATTACGTATTACATGGACTAATTAGTGTACACACATATACTGACAATTGTGCTTAATGAAGTCAGCCTACACACTCTATACACGTACGTATGTGCCTGTGATATATACATGGAGTTAGGAAGGCTTACACACATATTCGAATCTGCAGGAGACTTGCATATCTTATTTCTCCGAGTAGATCCCCGTTTCACGCCATGACGTATGTGTTTTGTGGGCATAAACATAATTTGATACCAAAGTTGCGTAATTTCTGAAGTGCTGTTATTCATGTTTAAACAAGCATCCTCATTAGATGTTATCTCTTCGCTGTATTTGTCTTCACGCGTGATTAATTACGGACGACACGAGATTTGAAGCAGTAGGTGTCAAGTTAACAGAAAATCTTAAATGTGTTTATTTAAACCCATTGATACTAGTCATCATAAATAAATATACAAATAATCCAGTTTGCATTCTGTTATTTCGTATTCCACAAACGTTAGTACAACGCTGACAGAGGAATGTAAACTGTTATAACTCAAGTCACTTTGAGTGTCATATTCACTTGTAGCTACGGTGTAATGGCGATATGGTGAAAAATATTTTAATCGAACTTAGTTTAATGTGTTAGTGGAATGATTTATGACAAATGCGAAACTCGTATCTGTTTTTACACAGAAGGATTTCAAAACAGTATGTGCAAAAATCGTATTCCAAGAACGTAATAAACAACTCTCTAATATCGCAGCAGTAAGTGTAGTTACCCTTGTTTGGGCACAATACTGGATGCCCCATTTTGTTGCTATGGGCTTAACTATAAACGAACAAACACAATTCTAATCCCGACGTTTCGGTTTACGCCTTTCTTAAGCGTCACCGAGAAGAACACGAACAATAATTAAACAATGACTTAACAATTATCATATGACAAGTTAAGACAGGCTAAGACGAATCAGACTGAAAATCACAAGCTATCGGACAAAAACAACGAAGATAAAATAAAAAGAAAAGACAGTTAATTACGAAGACCAAGAAGTATTTTTTTTTCATCTTACGTTTGTAAGATTGAATCAGGAGACACTCGTTAAATGTATAATTAATAAAACTATTACATTTCGCTAAGTGTTCTTTGTTTTGAATTTCGCGCAGAGCTGCACGAGGGCTCTCTACGCCAGCCGTCCCTAATTTAGCAGTGTAAGATTAGAAGGAAGGCAGTAAGTCATCGCCACCCACCGCCATCTCTTTCACCGACGAAAAGTGGGATTGATCGTCACTTTATAATGTCCCCACGGCTGAAAGGGCCAACATGTTTGGCGTTACTGGGATTCAAACCCGCGACCCTTGGATTAAGAGTCTAGTGTCTTAACCACCCGGTCACGCCGGGCCCGTTTTGCTGAAAGTCTGATGTTAGATGTTGTTTTACCAACTCTACCATGTTCCATTATTAAGCGATCAGCCGTGCTGTACTGCTACAAATCTGGTTCCGATACCCTTGGTGGGCGGATCAGAGATACCCCTTTGTGTAGCTTTGTGTCTAACAACAAACAACGACGTCAAACCAAGATTTACAGTGGCGCGAATGTGCTCTTAAACATTCACTAACTGAACAACAACTTTCATCAATGTATTCACCACCGTACTGGACACAAACATGTCACATTTTAACAAGTAAATTGGTCATTTGGTCCTTTGTTTATAGCAAGAAGGTTTTGTTTTTTACAATAAGTTCTGTCGTTGAAAATCGAGTGAACAAGTTGTTTTTTTTAAGGATTCTGCAATATAATTATCAGACGGTTCTGCAATAACTTGCGCAACGAACAATAGTATTGATCGTAACATTGTAACGCCCCCATGGCTTAAAGGGGCAAGCATATTTGGTGCGACGAGGATTCTAACACGCACACCTTCAAATTGCGAATCGAGCGCCCTGACCACCTGAGTTATTCTCTCCCTCTCTATTAGTAATTTTAGAACTCCAGTGACGTAGCTAACAGATTGCGTGAGTTTAATTGCGAGCTTGTATGCTTCTTGGTTTGACGTTAAGCGCAAAGCTACACAATGGGCTATCTGTGCTTTGTCCACCACGGCTATCAAAACCCGGTTTCTACTGTTGTAAGTTTGCAGACATGTTGCTGTGTCACTAGATGGGAGGCTAGTTTCGAGCTCCTCGGGTACTTAACAAAGAAGTTTCGTAATTTCAGTTGCAGAGCGAAGACACATTTCGCACTTCGTGGTTATCTAAGTCATTGTTCAAAGTGAAACGAAGAAACGTCAGCTCTGGAATATAGAAATGGCTTCGCTAAAACACAAAATACATCTTCCTTTCTGTATATCTAGGTGCAACGTTTAAGTATCGATTGCTAAAACACTTTGTATTGAAAATGGACATTAAATTGGATCTTCCAGAGAAAATAAATGGTTAAACTTCAAAGAACAGGGCCCAACATGACCAAGAGGTCAAGACACTTGACTCGTAATCCGAAGGTCGTGGATTCGAATTTCCCTCATACCAAACAGGCTCGCCCTTTCAACTGGGGTGGCGTTATAACGTGAGGGTCAATCACAGTATTTGTTGGTGAAAGAGTGACCCAAGAGTTGGCGGTGGGTGTTGATGACTAGTTGCCTTCTCTCTAGTCTTTGAGTGCTAAATGAGGGATGGCTAGCGCAGATAGCCATCGTGAAGCTTTGCGCGAAATTAAAAACAAACCAATCAAAGAACAGTAGTAAAATACTTAAATATTTCACGATAGTTTAGGGAAAAAATTACTCAAAATCTGTATTAGTCTGCAGAAGCTCCTAAAATTTAGAAATAAATTATTTCAAAGTGTTGCCTTTAATGTTTCAATAATTGAGATATTATTATTTTGGTTTAATAAATGAAACTTATCGATAATTGATTCCCAATCAATTCAAGGAAAGTATTTTTGGGTGTTAACTTATTATGCTTCTGATGCGTTAATCGTCCTTAATTTAGCAGTAAAAATCTAGATGGAGAATAGCTGGTCATCACAAACCACCGCTAATTCTTGGGCTACTCCTCTACAGACAAACATGGGGCTAGAGCGTCACTTTATAATGTCCCCAGGGCTGAGGGGACGAACACATTTCGTGTGACGGGAATTCGAACCCGAGATCCTCAGATTATACAGTTGCGACAGAAAGTGTTCGTACCCCTGCGTTCCGAGTGGTATTTTGCTTACAACTTAAAAAGTATCACGATTAGGCTAACAGACGTACAATTTATAAATATTATACTAATAAACACCTACATGAAGTTTTATGTAAATTAAACGACAAATAAACTGTTTATAAACAAATAACCAGAAATAGGAGGAGCAGAAAAGTGTTCGTACATTTAGAACGTGTGAAAAAACTGATATTCCCCTAAAAATGTTGTTTAGTTTGGTGAGTAAACTATATTATACTATTCCAGAACAAGACACTGAGTTCATAATTATTGGAATTTAGCCAGCAAAAAATGTACTTCCGGCAATTTAGCGCCATCTCTGTCATTATCTGCTTGGTCATCATGGCGAACAGGATACAACTGTCTAGTGATTAAAAAAAAAAAACTGAATTGTTATAAAATACATGTCTCGCGTGTCTCTCTTCGGTGTTGCTACACAACGAAATGTGGCAAAATCTACTGTTAAAAGCATAATGGCCAAGTTTAAACTTACAAGATTAACTGCTGACCTCCCTCGTTCCGGACGCCCCACCAAAATTCCAGAGAGAACCAAGAGTAAGGTTCTCAGAGAAGTTAGCCGGAACCCTCCCTCGTTTAACACGTTATAACATACAAAAACCGGTAAGAGAAACTGGGGTTGAAGTAAGCACCTCTACAGTTATTTGTTACTTTTCATAAATATTGTGAACAAAATGGAACGATTCTCATTTGGTTCTCAAAGCTACATTATTGGTACATTGTAAACACGGACATTAAACCATGGGTTCTTGAACGCTTTAATTTTCTTATACATCATGTTTCTATTCACTGTTACAAACAGTTATAGCATTCACTTTGACACAAACTTCGGATATGAAAAATAAATAAACAAATACAACAAGACTTAACCACAACCTCCACGAGTCTTGTTTCGCTTGCAGCTATTTATTGAATGTCTTTATTTCTGAAACTACGTTCTTTAAATAGGGAATGCATCGTCACGGCACAAAACAGATAAATAGCATAGCAAGAATCACAGAGCATAATATGCTTTTGCAATCTAAATGGTATATCTCATCACATCAAAGAACATTGCAAGCGCCATTTTGGATGTCTACTTCCATCACGTACGAAACATCTTCTTTTGCACCGTGTTTTGTGTACTGCCATCTAAATGTTGCGAGAGATTTTTGTACTCTTCGTAATGGAGATCATTTGTTTTGTCCCAATGCTGTATTCTTCTCCTCAGTAGAACATAACCCTTTGAACTTGTACTTGAGAAATTAGAATCCAAGATATTTATCTCTCGGTCCTGATTTCGTATATTTCAGTTTAGATTATTCCAAACCAATAAGTCAAGAGAATATAGTTTTGTACGAATTTTAATATAAAAATATTATCGTTGTTTGTTTCTTTTTTACTAGCTATATTGCTATGTGCCAACAATGCCAAACTTGGGGCGCGCGTATACCAATTTTAATTTGTATAATCTCTACCAACCAACCCTCAGATCTAATTAACTATCCAAAAGCAATGCATCGTTTGTTAAATATATATATATTTCTTCTTTCCAATAAAAAAATCACTAGGACCCTAAATTAAAGTGGCAATTAAAACTTACTTACCTGGATGAAAATTCGTTGAAATAGTTTTGATTTACTCCATAAACAAGTATGTTTGTGTTTTTATTATAGCAAAGCCACATAGGGCTATCTGCTGAGTCCACCAAGGGAATGTCTATAAGTACAATAAGCTTTAGTTTTGCTTAGCCAATACTGTTAAATAGGCATTATTAATATTCATACGTTTTAAAGGTGGTTTTATATGTGCGATTTTAATGGACGACATTTTGTTTCATCATGATCCGTACTATTTAGTTTTGTTGTTTGTTTGTTTTTTAATTTCGCACAAAGCTACTCGAGGGCTATCTGTGCTAGCCGTCCCTAATTTAGCAGTGTAAGACTAGAGGGAAAGCAGCTAGTCATCACCACCCACCGCCAACTCTTGGGCTAATCTTTTACCAACGAATAGTGGGATTGATCGTAACTTTATAACGCCCACACGGATGAAAGGCCGAGCATGTTTGGTGCGACGGGGATGCACTATTAAATTCTACTACCGTACGTAATGATAAAAGATATCCATAACATTTTCCTAATCATATCTTGTCTTCTTCTTGGACTGTTTTAAAAAATATAATTATATAAATTATATTTCTAATACGTTCCTTTTCTGTTAATTACAAGGTAACTAAAATAATTAAATACATGAAAGTTTGTACAAGAAAATATAATATTTGTTTTAATGCAACTAATAAGTAAGTAATGTATAAAGTACAACATTTTAAGGGTTTAAAATGTTCGTGTGAATTCAACTGCATTTATTTTGATGTAACCAACACTTAAATTGTAGTTGAAATGCTTCAATACAAAACATTCACGTGGCGTCATCTTTTAATTCAACAGCATTGTTTTATTTTTGCATTTACAAACTTAAATGTATGTTTTAATCTTGGCGTGAGGCGGCACTGGAAGCAACAGATATGGTGTGGTTGACATTTAATAAATAATGTTATTTGTTTCATTCATAAGTACCTGGTATTTTTTTTTTTTTGCAGCTTTATTCCAAATGTTCCCATTCATTTTAATTGCTAACGAATTTGAAGATACGAATGCTCATCATCTAATACATAGCTTTCACCTTTACCACGCAGTGATCGCTAAAATATTGTACGTTGTTGAATAGTTCGTGCACGAGCTTACCAATATTCCTTCGAGTTTCCAAATTTTAAAGTTTTTGTTCATAAAAGTGGGATATGTACAACCATAACTGGGAGCTTGCATATTGGGAAAGTATAAGAAATTCGCGCGATTGCATGACCGGTCAATCAAAACTGAAACGAAATGGTTCATCAAAAATTAAAAGGAACCAGCAAAACTATCACGTGTTGCCTGCTTAACCTTCGTGGAACTACTCCACCTCTGGCGCCACTGTCTGACGTCATAACTTGTCCCCTGCGACGTTCATCGCGTGCGCATATTAAAGTGAAGTCGATAAGCGATGTAAAAATTACTAGAGTTGGCTGGTAATTCAGATCAAATTGTGGGAAAAGTAGTGTATGTTACGTCAACAAGCCATCTTCAAATATCAGGTTTTATCCAGTTTATACATAAAAAAATGTAGCGGTGAAACGTTTGTAAATCGAATAATTAGCAAAAGTTTTACTTCCACTGATTTACACCCAACTTTGTTACATTGTTCCAACGTTCTATGTACGTATATCTATGGCGCAGATAGCCTCGTTGCTTTGTGCCATGAAACACTAAATCAATCAATCAATCGTATATCTATATATTTGCGAGACAATGCTTTGTTGTGGCTTTGCCATCAGAAAACACACATATACCATCTACCTGAACTCAGTTGCTAAAATCTACATTTCATTTTAAATATACGATCATCACACTGACACGTGCTAAGTGTGTACCTAAATGTTAACAGTAAGTATTTCTCCCACCTCATTGGCTCAGGAACAAGTTTCTGGACTACTGATACGAAAACTCAGGTTTCAATACCTATAATGGACACCGCGCAGATAGCTAATTGTGACTTTGCGCTTAACAACAAACATGTGAAAATAAAGTACATTATTGGGATATAATTAGTGGAAATGAACCATTTAATACAAATTATTTAAGATTTAATCCTACTGGTAATATTTTGAGTTATGTGAGACATTTTTCTTTGTTTTTCGTGTGTGTTTTTCAGTTTGGTTTGGTTTGTTTTGGAATTTCGCACAAAGCTACTCGAGGGCTATCTATACTAGCCGTCCCTAATTTAGCAGTGTAAGACTAGAGGGAAGGCAGCTAGTCATTACCACCCATCGCCATCTGTTGGACTACTCTTTTACCAACGAATAGGGGGATTTACCGTCACATTATAACGCCCCCACGGCTGAAAGGGCGAGCATGTTTGATGCAATTCGAATCCGCGACCCTCGGATTACGAGTCGAACTCCTTAACACGCTTGGCCATGACGGGCCGATTTGGTTTGTGTAACCATTTATTTTTTGGGCTGTTTGTAGTTTTTAAATAACTAACATACGACCTAAGCGTAAGGTCACAGTCTTAGAACAGTATTTATCGTTATAACAAAAGAAAAAAATGAGTACAGTTTGGACATCAATGATTGTAAGAATTAAAACATTATAACACAAGTTACGTGTATGTGTGTAAGCTTAAGCTAGTTGATCGTGTTGAGTAACTTGTATTTGCACCATGAAATATTACGATTTGTTTCCTTTTTCTGGCCCGGCATGGCCTAGCACGTAAGGCGCGCAACTCGTAATCCAAGGGTCGCGGATTCGCGCCCGCGTCGCGCCACACATGCTCGCCCTCCCAGCCGTGGGGGCGTTATAATGTGACGGTCAATCCTACTTTTCGTTGGTAAAAGAATAGCCCAAAGGTTGGCGGTGGGTGGTGATGACTAGCTGCCTTCCCTCTAGTCTTACACTGCTAAATTAGGGACGGCTGGCACAGATAGCCCGCGAGGAGCTTTGTGCGAAATTCCAAAACAAACAAATGTTTTCTTTTCATACGACTATCGACTACATATTTTTTATACTAAATTTGAAAATTCAATAGACAACGTTTCGTTACTCTTAACGTGACATCATCAGACACTCAGCACAGTTGTACACGACAGTTTAAATGGACTCAATGGATGTCGTCATTCAAATAATGATACATTATGACACACATTGGGCTCTCTTCTCAGCACGGCTATCGACACCCAGTTTCTATCGTAAATTATGATAACTCGTAATAACAGAAATATAAAATTCGTAGCTACCATCATGTTAAAAATTCGTAGAAATTCCGAGAAAATACATTTGATGTCAGAACCAAAAAGTCGAACAGTGTTCACTTTTCAGCACTCTGCTACAAGTCGGGTAAGTAATTTAAAACCCTATTTAAAATAAACTACTAAAGATGAGCTGAGAATATAGGGAAAAAATAACATGCTTTGTGTCTTACTTTAAGATGTATCCTTCTTTGTAAAAGACAAAATTGGTTAAAATGTTTAACATAGCCTTTAAGTACAAGTTGGAGACTTTAATCAATTAAAATATGCTCGTATATTTGTTTAGTTTAACTCAAAGCTGCACAATGGACTATTTACGCCACGCTAACCTTGGAGATCGAACTCTGAATTTTCATTTTATAGCATCTTAAGCGTACAGTTGAAGCACCAAGGGTGAGGAACATTGGCAAACCGTACACATCTGTTTCGCAAGGGGCTTGAACTCACATATACTTTTGTTTACTTAAAAATAAAAGTGCTTTAAATTTTCTGAAAAAAAAAAGAGAGTTGTAAAACCTGATGCTAAACATTAGGACTTTAAAGTATTTTAAAGTTGTAGGGAGCTTCAGAGAATTACCAAAACAACTAAAAAAGGATGGAGTAACACATTACGAGCCAGCCAGGTTAGAACTGTTTGTTTTGTTTCTGAATTTCGCGGAAAGCTACATGTAAACCATCTGCGCTAGCCGTCCCTAATTTAACAGTGTAAGACTAGAAGTTTGTTTGTTTTTGTTTTTTTAATTTCGCACAAAGCTACTCGAGGGCTATCTGCGCTAGCCGTCCCTAATTTAGAAGTGTAAAAGGAAAGGGAAGGCAGCTAGTCATTGCCGCAAAATCTTTGGCTACTCTTTAACCGACTAATAATGGGATTGACCGTTACATTTTAGAATCCGACTGAAAACGAAGAAAAAATAGATAATAAAAAATTTGTGTTTTCCAATTTTGAAAGAGGGCTTTTATTTGGAACTATTAATCGAGGGGTTTATTAAGGTATTGCTAACCAGCTGCCTCTCTTTTGTCAGTTCTTCAAAACAAGAGACGGTGGTAGATAGCCTGAGTAGCATTACCGTAAATACAAATACAAGTTATTTTTGGTCAGTATTATAAGATATTTTTAATTAAAATCATAAAAAACCCTCAATGTAAATTTAAAAAGTAACTAACTAATTTTACGTATTAACAACTCTTTATCTCAACACGACTGAATGAAATAATTCCACTTTCACTTTAGAAAGATCACCACTAGGTGTCATTCTTCGGTAAAAAATCTATCCCACATATCTGAAACAATGTTACCTTGCAGTTAGTCAGCTATGATACACGTTTCAATAAAGCTTCTGAATTCGCGAGGCCCGTGCCATTAGAAGATAACAAAAATGACGTAAGATAGAACGAGAAATGAGTTTTTTTCGCTGTAATCTGTTTTGAGGAAATCATCACTATTTTAACCAATGTACAAGGATAAGACACGGCTGCAATGGCTTTATTAAGTTTACAGTATATTTATAGACTTATTAACGCAATCCACATTTACAGTAAAATACTTCTACGTCCAACTCGAAATTAGTAATATATATTTAGATATTGAGTTTTTAGCTCGCGAAACTGAAAATTTGTTATAAAAGAAAAACTGGTTTGAATTTCTAGCAAAGCTATACGAAGGCTATCTACGTCCCAAATTTAGCAGAGTAAGACTACAGGAAAAGCAGCTAGTCATCACCACTCACCGCCAACTCTTGGGCTACTCTTTTACCAACGAACAGTGCCCTCGGATTACCAGTCGAGTACCTTAACCACCTGGCCATGCCAGGACCCACCCCCCCCCCATCAAAATGAAATCATCACAATACGATTGAATGTAAGTTAGGGAGCGGATTATGAGTACATTGATTTCATTCATTAGCTTAGAACCTTCGCATTTAAGGGTGTATTGCTGTACTTGTCCTAATAGCTTCTCGCGAGAATAGTTAACGTAAGAGATTTGTGTTGGTTTAAACTAATATATAAGCATGCTTTCTGCAGGTATTTATAAACCCATAAAATAGTCAGGAAATTGATATGTAACTTTGTAATTTATTTAAAATTCTTTAAACCCACCGATTTTTTAAAATCGTTTTATGCAGTTTTTTGTCCGGACATTTCTGTAGTTTTTCAAAATATTTATTTTTAAGTAATAAAACCTAAATGGCACGGCATGGACATGTAATCTGAGGGTCGCGGGTTCGAATCTCCGTCACACCAAATATGCTAGCTCTTTCAACCGTGGTGGCGTTATATTGTGACGGTTAATTCTATTATTGGATGACGAAAGAGTAGCCCAAGAGTTGGCGGTGGGTGATGATGACTAGCTTTCATCCCTCTAATTTTACATTGCTAAATTAGGGACGTCTAACGCAGATAGTCCTCATGTAGCTTTGCGCGGAATTCAAAACAAACTAAATTGGTGAAACGACACACAGTGACATCACTCATGTTAATCTACTGTTATATGTATGTAATTAACCCCATGAATGGGCGAAAACTGCAAGACCTAAAACATATTACTTTATTATATCTGAAGGTACCGTGTGAGAGCCACTGTTAAAAATGCCACTTCACAACTTTGTATTTGACATCAAGTTTCTTACTGTGGTTTTTTTGTTCCACAATGGATACTATCTGATGCCTTCGTTTTGGCAATCCCGCTAATACAGCGGTATGTCTCCGGATTTACAAGGCTAAAATCAGGGGTTCGATTCCCCTCGGTGGGCTGAGCAGATAGCCCTTTGTGGCTTTGCTAAACGAAAAACACACACACGCACACGCCTTCGTTTTGTATAGATGAAGCTTTAAACCACTGAATACCATTTGAAAAGTAATATTCACGTACAGGGTATGCGTTGTATCCTGAATATTTAACAAGAATACATTTTACAAATTAAAATGCGTACGACATGAACATTTTTTAACTTGATCTTTTAAGGCCATACATACAAATACTTTTCAGGGTCTTATTGATGTATACATGTATTGAGCATACCAAGTAATGATAAAATGATTTTGTAACTTCGTGGTTATGACGACAGGAAAACCACTAAAGAGTAACCTAAACCTATATAATATGATGCTAATCATCTAACACATTTATTGCTATGCAGAGCTTGTATCTGATCATTAGTCATGTGATATAGAATGCAAACCTCTGGTCATTCAGCCTTTGTTATGGTGATCCCATTTAACACCTTGAAGGGAGCCACACTACATCATATGATCTAGATAGTTCAAGAATTATGGTGAGACACCAAACAAGGCTAAAGGCAGTTTGACTTGAGATTCAGTCTGATGCCATGAGAGAATCAGAAGTTAGATCAAATCCCGTTTTCGTACATGTACGAAAAACAATTGGCAGAGATTACTAGCGTGATGTTTGCATGAATACACATTGGTTCTCACACCGACGTCCACATCCACACATCGTCATGAAATGATATCTCAGGATACTTTGTTCTTCAATAAATTAGTGAAATTGGCCCGAGCTTCATCCTGTCATCCTCATCTCGTCAACACATTTCTTGAAGGATAGGTTTGACTGAATGAATTGTCGTGCACGCCTGCCTGACTTTAGCCATGTTGAACATTTCTGGGGAATGCTCTCAGGAGATGCATCCCAGTAACTACAGTTATTTAAGACACCCTGAAAACACCACCCTTGGGATCTTAGGAACACATCAAATCTCAGCACTCAGCACCGACTAGCTTTGTTCTTCGTGATGATGGTACGATTATCATCATCTATACAAAATGTTCGTTATGTCGTAACGTAAGCTGAATACCTAACTACAAAAAAAACACGATATTAAGAAACAAGATAGATATTACTTTATTAAAGAAACATTTTCCCTTGTCATGACTAAACTGCTATAAATTTAAATTATTTGTTAATGTCGTGTGCATTTGATATTAATTACTTGCAAACATACATTCGTATTTAAACATATATATGTGTGTGTGTGTATTTACCTACTGTTGGTTCGCATTTAAACATATATCTTCTGTTGATACCTTGATTCAACATACATATAGTCAAACTAAATTACACTATACAGATATAATACATCGATTAAAATATATATCATTTTGGACCTGTTTCTGTGAAGTCTAATTTGGCGCAGCCACTGAGTGACAGCTAACTTTTAAACGATGTTTTTATAGTATTCAGACTATTAGTTAAATGAACATCGGTTTTTTTCTTCTAAAACTACTTGTTATCTCTCTTCTACTTCATATTTTCAGACAACTAATCTGTTTATCGCAACCCCTTCGTGACGTTAAAATACAAGAGTTTAATGATTCAGTTTGAAGGTAGTGGCGTTAATCATTCACGTATACTTTTTTTAACACTTTTTTAACATTTAGAAATACACAATACACAGCAGTTTCTGTCTCAAAAACCCAATGAAAAATTAGAAAAAAAACTGTCAGGAAACAGTTATTTATTTATGATCCCACGATCATTATCAAACGAAAAACTGTGTTTTTTTAAATTCACACGTTTTCTTAAGAGAACGTGACACACCTGTATGAATATGCTATTGGTTGATTTATGTTTCTTTATTTGTTTCATGGCTAACGGATGAACGTGTTGAAAACTGGCATGAAACATTCAAACATTTTTCACTTGAAGCGGACAACAAGAGTCAAATCATGTGCCAAATAAAAAATGAAATATTCTATAAATTCTCAAACCGTGCATATAAATTAAATCGATTAACTTTAATAAAGTCACAAATGACCTAACTTTACATTTGTGAAAACATAAAAGAACAGTTTGAGTCTGCAATAAGTTTCACGTAAGTTTCGATTCTTTTTCAGTAACTTATTTGCCGTTTTTACCTCCAAGTCTCCTTAATTAGTTGCCCCCCAGTGGCTCAGCGGTATGTCTGCGGACTTACACGCTAAAATCCGGGTTTCGATACCCGTGGTGGGCAGAGCACAGATAGCCCATTGTGTAGCTTTGTGCTTAATTCAAAACAAACAACAACAACAACCTTAATTAGTTGAGGAACATGTGTAAAAACACAACAGTTCAACAGTAAAGAGTTGCGTGGTGACTGCAGTGTAAGTGTAAAAACACAACAGTTCAACAGTAAAGAGTTGCGTGGTGACTGCAGTGTAAGTGTAAAAACACTACAGTTCAACAGTAAAGAGTTGCGTGGTGACTGTAGTTTAAGTGTAAAAACACAACAGTTCAACAGTAAAGAGTTGCGTGGTGACTGTAGTTTAAATGTAAAAACACAACAGTTCAACAGTAAAGAGTTGCGTGGTGACTGTAGTTTAAGTGTAAAAACACAACAGTTCAACAGTAAAGAGTTGCGTGGTGACTGTAGTTTAAATGTAAAAACACAACAGTTCAACAGTAAAGAGTTGCGTAGTGACTGTAGTTTAAGTGTAAAAACACAATATTTCAACAATAAAGAGTTGCGTGGTGACTGCAGTTTAAGTGTAAGAACACAACAGTTCAACAGTAAAGAGTTGCGTGGTGACTGTAGTTTAAATGTAAAAACACAACAGTTCAACAGTAAAGAGTTGCGTAGTGACTGTAGTTTAAGTGTAAAAACACAATATTTCAACAATAAAGAGTTGCGTGGTGACTGCAGTTTAAGTGTAAAAACACAATATTTCAACAATAAAGAGTTGCGTGGTGACTGCAGTGTAAGTGTAAAAACACAACAGTTCAACAGTAAAGAGTTGCGTGGTGACTGTAGTTTAAATGTAAAAACACAACAGTTCAATAGTAAAGAGTTGCGTGGTGACTGTAGTTTAAGTGTAAAAACACAACAGTTCAACAGTAAAGAGTTGCGTGGTGACTGTAGTTTAAGTGTAAAAACACAACAGTTCAACAGTAAAGAGTTGCGTGGTGACTGTAGTTTAAGTGTAAAAACACAATATTTCAACAATAAAGAGTTGCGTGGTGACTGCAGTTTAAGTGTAAGAACACAACAGTTCAACAGTAAAGAGTTGCGTGGTGACTGTAGTTTAAATGTAAAAACACAACAGTTCAACAGTAAAGAGTTGCGTAGTGACTGTAGTTTAAGTGTAAGAACACAATAGTTCAACAGTATAGAGTTGCGTGGTGACTGCAGTTTAAGTGTAAGAACACAACAGTTCAACAGCAAAGAGTTGCGTGGTGACTGTAGTTTAAATGTAAAAACACAACAGTTCAACAGTAAAGAGTTGCGTGGTGACTGTAGTTTAAATGTAAAAACACAACAGTTCAATAGTAAAGAGTTGCGTGGTGACTGTAGTTTAAGTGTAAAAACACAACAGTTCAACAGTAAAGAGTTGCGTGGTGACTGTAGTTTAAGTGTAAAAACACAACAGTTCAACAGTAAAGAGTTGCGTGGTGACTGTAGTTTAAATGTAAAAACACAACAGTTCAACAGTAAAGAGTTGCGTAGTGACTGTAGTTTAAGTGTAAAAACACAATATTTCAACAATAAAGAGTTGCGTGGTGACTGCAGTTTAAGTGTAAGAACACAATAGTTCAACAGTATAGAGTTGCGTGGTGACTGCAGTTTAAATGTACATTGTCTATGTTTTAAACAACTATTCTTTAACATGGAATCCAAGCAAAGCCGAATGCATTTGAAACACATTCCAAGGTGGACTTCGACAATATTGAATTATTTAAGTTATTTTAAAACATTAATCATTTAACTTGATGTTTCTAAGGGAATTGTCGTCTGGTTTATAGCGTGAAGCATTCTTACTGGTACGAGAACAAACTCTCAAAGTTTAAACTGTAGAGAGGTATGAAGAAGAACAGAGAGTACTTTCATTCTGGAAGCAACGTTATCTTACGTAACAACAATAGTACGGAAATGAAGCCTTGCTTGTTATCCATTTGTTTTAAATTTTTGCGTACTTAAAGATTGCTAATAGTATTGTTAATAACTAATAATTTTTGACACAAAAAATAAAAACAAGACGAACAACTTGACCATATATAAACTTTAAAGACATGCCTTTTACACTCGGAACGAAATATCGCATATACAGAAATGTTCTTACAAAAATGCAGTATCTGCTACATTATAGAAATTCATCGATAAGGATACTTCCTCGTGCCTTTTTCGATAGCTCCACGAGGCGTATCCATGAAGTGACGACGTTTCGTGCTTGAGAGGAAGAAATTGTTTCCACTTATTTACCATCCTCAATTCTGGTTGATCACAAAGAGTATCTTCAGATATAAACTACAAACCTATATCAGGATGGACTGAAATGAATGCCTTAAGTAAGAAAGATAGATAAGCATTTCAAACACTAAGAGACAATCCTGTACACACATATGTATATATATAACAATGTTAAAGTGTATTTCTTTTGCGCCAATGGTGCAATATGATAGTCTAGGCCTAACCACCTTACCCTCAGCTGTGGACTATAATTTCGTCTATTCAAGACTCGTCACCACAGGAAACCAGAGAAATTTCATTAGGCCTCTTATAATGGTGAAGTGTGTGTAACATCTGTTGGGTTTTTAAGTTCGTTTTACTTCATCACATCCTAATCTAAGCTAATTAATCACCATATTTCGCAGCGTCGAAGATGCACCCCGAATTTCATTAGTTAAACTTTGAAAGAGAAAAAAAGATAAACATACAAATAAGGTCCCAGTACTCCCACCAATCATAACAAAATATTTAGTGGTATATAAATCCTCTTGTCCACTTCTAGTGTTTCGTGATCTGTATGCTTATCATATCTACCATTGAGAGTGTGTATCTTATAATACCACTAGAATATATGTGTTATTAACAGTAATAACGTTATTCTAGGTCTGGGAGTTTAAAATAGTGCTGGTATTACAACACCACATGTACAGTGACCTCCTGTTCTTGTTTATTTATTATTTAATACTAAGTAACTTGTACGTTTATTTGTGGTTCATATAGACAGGCGTGTAATGCTGTCTAGTATCTTAACGCTTCCTTTAGGCTTAGGTTTAGCGGTTTAAGCCTATGAGCGACATAGTCTTTGACCTGGAAGACGCAGGGTAAAGTTTTGAGACTTATTTTTGGAGAAAAAATAACGTCTTAGACGCCGGAAAATACGGTAAATTGATTAATATAGTGAAGTAAATGGGATTCAAAACCCACAGACGGAAGAAAAGTCTACTTTTTCACATTCATTAATCTTTGAGTAAACAGTTTTGTAGATTTCAAAACCAAAATGACAAACTCAATATATTATTTCTTTATTCATGTTAATGAATATATATAAATATGTATATATACCGTATTTCAAAAGTAACTGTTCGATTTCCGTTTACATTGAAAACATTAAACATAAATAACTGAAGAAATAAGTTGCATGGATTAAATATTAATGAACGCCAGAAAATATTGATTAGAAGCGTTCGTTTTTTAAAATAAATGCTCTTTGATTGTTATTATTCACAGTGCATTACGCTCTGTCGTGAACTAGAAACAAAATAGATATAGTCTGTCTCCAAATCTGAAATGTTAAAATGTTGGTCTGTCACAACCAACCATAGAAACACAAGTAATTTATTTTACACAAGTTAAAATTTGATTTTTATAAACACAAAAGCTTATTATGAATAGGAATGTATGACTAACTATCTCCACTAAGCCTAGTTTTCACTGAATTTGTTACAAGTTTCGGGCATTTGGTAATATACTCAACTAATAATTTGTTTAAGTAATAATACTCTTACTGAGTGACTAGTCTTTCAATACGGTTAATTTTCTATATATCTAACTCTATAGCTATATAGATATACTCTTGTAGAAGAGAAGCAGGAAACGAGTCTTTTATTTTTCACAATTAAGCGTTATTTGTAATGCATACTGATTGTTATGATTGTCCGTTATGTACTCAGTTACCAGCTGGGTGAGGTTCGAGAACCAAGTGCTTATCAAAAACTGAACTGAAAAAGACAAACGATAATAGTAAATAAAGATAAAACCGTCTAATTTGCGGGGTAACCTGAAACTTTATCAAAATTATAAAACAAATTATTATTATCTTACACGTCTAAAAAATCAGAATGACAAAATTATCATTTTTTAAAAAGGAAAACGATAAAATTATTCATATACATGCGATAATTAAATAAGAAGTGAATTACTTTTAAATAATTTATAAGCAGTAAAATATTAATTTCTTTCTTTGCATATGATGAAATTATGCAGTATTCATAAATCAGTAGTTTCAATCAATAACTGAATTATGGCGTCATTCGTAAATCAGTAGTTTCAAACAACAGCTGAAATCATGGCGTTATTCATAAATCAGTAGTTTCAAACAATAACTGAATTATGGCGTCATTCGTAAATCAGTAGTTTCAAACAACAGCTGAAATCATGGCGTTATTCATAAATCAGTAGTTTCAAACAATAACTGAATTATGGCGTCATTCGTAAATCAGTAGTTTTAAATCATATGATGCGAACACTGAGCATTGAGGAATCACGTGAACACTCAGGAATCGCATGATGCGAACAGTGAACACTCAAAAATCGCATGATGCGAACAGTGAACACTCAGGGATCGCATGATGTGAGCAATTAATACAGAGTTATTAAAAACTGAAGAGAGTGAGACAAGGTTTTAAAAAAAGAGGTTTAGTACAGAAGATGTGTTTTTTTAAATAAATAGATACAAATAAACGAAAATACACATGTGAATTTTCCAGAATTACTTTTACGCGAAAAAAGCGTATGGACGCTGATTTAACCTCTGGAATACCAAACTTAGCAGAATAGTACTAATTTAAAATTCACACCGAAACTCCACAATGCATTTTTTTTTCTCAGAGACGTTGGTTGTTAATCACGTTTTTCATTTTCTTCTCTGTTATATACATATTATATAGATACAGAGAGATACACACGCCTAAGAAATGTTTCGAAGCTTGCGAAACGTTTGTGAAATGTTTTAACAGTGTAAATGTGAAAGTTTCCTTGAATTCGTGACATCTGGTCCAGTCCTTCATTCGATTCCATCTTTACAACAATTCTTTGCTTGTTTTCTGCATTTATTTTCCACGATCATGTGTGTAACACATCAGATTGAAGATACAGCAATTTGAGTGAGAATAAGCAAAACAACAACATTATTCAAATGTAGAAACTTTGATAATACTTCACGTGTATTTTTGAATTTCGTTGCAATTGTGTTATGTTGTTTGTTTTTACGAAATCGGACGTTTCACGTTTTGATCAAATTTATGTAAAGATCTGACGATACTTCTTGCAGGAATTAGTTTTCTCTTTGCATTTTATTTCAAACAGTTCTGAATTTATAACAAATGGCCTTGTCTCCTGTAAACACTTGCACAAAAGAATTATGAAATGAGAAGTTTCTTCTTATTTTATTTTTAACACCCACTCTGCAACTCTAACGAAACCGGATTCGATAGACTGGATGGGTTACAGAGTGTTGTCACGGTTTCCAGTACTTGAAGCTAGAAGAGAGAGAGAGAGAAAAAAAAAGAAAAGAAAAACGTAAACCCGTTAAAGGGCTCGATCTGTAAATCTCGAAAGACCACATGTTAATGCCGAAAGAATTTATGTCTGGGTAGTGTTTTACCAAGAAGATATTGAGTTGAGAGTGTTGGGCCGAACTGTGTTCATCTGAAAAACAAAAAAGTAGAATTGTTCATTTTCAGTCACGTGCCGTACAAATTCACTTCACAGCCGCAAGCTAGCTTCCTTGGCCATGTCTATTGCAAGAAATGTTTTCCATTTGCAGCTGCTCCGTGTTTTGTGAATGAGTTTGAATGAAGTTTGGGTTTCACTCCTTTATAACTTCAGAACTATCGTGAATACAACCATTCTGGGAGTAAATACAGATTTCAAGCATAGCAGAGAGCTCCATATTTATTCGGATTTTTAATAAAAATAAACACAGAGATGATCTGGAAGCCTTATTTGGGAATCAACCCACCACACGTCTCTAGACGGGGTGTTAAACAGTATCCTTTGTTCAGTTTTCGAGATATGATTTTGGTGTAATTGTCAGTTTTCAGTTTTCCAGTGGGACAGCGGTCAACTCACTGACTTGCAATTTTAACGGGTTTGTTTGTTTGTTTTGAATTAAGCACAAAGCTACACAAAGGGCTATCTGTGCTCTGCTCACCACGGGTATCGAAACCCGGATTTTAGCGTGTAAGTCTGCAGACATACTGCTAAGCCACTGGGGGGGCAATCTTAAAGGGATTCAATTCACTGCGGTGGACACAATAAATAACTCCATATGACATTTCTCTCAAACAAACAGCAACGAAAGTTATTTTCAAAAAGACTTTGAAGTCTCTATTTGATTTTCGATGTAATAATTCCTGTAAAACTGAGATTTTTATTAAATATAACTTTAAAAAAAAAATTCGACTATTTCGTGTTTATTCAACGTGTTTTTAAACATGGGAATTTTACAGACGAGCAAATTTATTATATATTCGATTTTTAAAGGCACTAAATAATTAAAGAATAAGTGAAATTTAAAGCATTTTATACATGAAGAGGCAAAATATTTGTTATAAAACCTTGTCAATCATCCTTATTAGTTTAGTTTTATGCAAATCAGACCTCTGATGATTAGTCATGTGACTTGAAGTACAAATTATTCCTCTGATAATCAGTCATGTGACCTAAAGTACAAATTATACCTCTGATGATCAGTCGTGTGTCCTGAAGTACAAATTATACCTCTGATGATTAATCATGTGTCCTGAAGAACAAATTACACCTCTGATGATCAGTCGTGTGTCCTGAAGTACAAATCACACCTCTGATGATCAGTTATGTGAACTGAGGTACAAATTATTTGATATTCAGCTCCAAATTAAATGAATATGTGGTAAAAGTGGCTTTATTTATATCTGTACAAGTTATGGCATTTAGATTTAGTAGAAAATATAGTCATCACAAACATGAATTACAATCTGCTGTGGATATTCCGTGTTTAAAAACAGTGTTCATAAAGGTGTGTGGAATGTCACAAGCACACTTCTCTGAAACAAATGTTCACAAGGCACTTTTAGAACCTAGAACCACTTGATGGGATGTGACGCGCTTCCCAAGAGTATCTCGTATGTATATTCGAAATTATATAATCTATCGTGTGGGGTGGGTCATTCCTAAGGTGCAAGTCAGGGGTTATTATACTTGCAACACTAAAACACACATTCACAAAAGTTTTGAACCGTATTATCTAAATTATTTACACCACATTAACTAAACCATTCCTCAGGATAATAAAGGTTGATCTCCCGATATTTATTCCTGAATATTCCACACTTCTAACCTCACCCTGACTTATAGTTCCTGGTATTGAATGAGAGTCTGATTGGCCAGTTACTCGCGGAAGACAAAAGATACATATAGAACACTACGTTTTACACACGTCTAATTTTGAGGCGCAATGCAGGCTAATTAAGAGGTATTCTGCAAAACAAAATACACTTGACGTGTTTCTATATGAATTTTCAGATTTGTTAGTTTTTCTAATATTTCGCTCGCTTCCGGAGCTGAGACCTTAATTTTTATTTAACTGTTGTTTTTTTTACATATATATAATGTTTTACAAGTAGTTGTCTCTTAATTCCGCCAATGAAGTGAGCCTTCAGTATTTCTTTCTTCAAAAACATTTGATTGAAACTGACGTTAGGTGTGATTCCAGATTCAACCCCAATACGTTCACGCCTGTTATCTGACTGCAGCGTGACTTGCGACCCACGTGTAGAAATGGCACTCGGCACTAGCAAGCATCTAAGTGGGTCTTTCAGTCCGTTTCTAACCACCTGTATTCCAGCACAGAGTCCAGCTTTCGCCTGAGACACCTGCGATTGTTGTGAGCAGGAAGAGATAAGATACGAACCCTCATTTGAGTAGAAGACTGTGGTCTGTGATGTTCAGGTGTTCTTACAAGTGTTTAGTGATAGTCAACACTCTCTTAACGGTACTTGTATTCAATTTGCAACAACGTGACATGATTAGTTAGCTGGCCTCCGCTCGTTCGATACTTCCTAACATGAGTGAACCATTGAGAGTCTTCTATAATCTCTAACCGGGATCCAGGAACAGTTTTAAGCGCTTAAAACTTCGTGATTCGCTTGAAAGTGACAACTAAAGCATTATTACATTAGGCTATGCACCATATATGTCAAAGTTAATTTACCAGTTTGAGATGGATAATCAATAATTTGCATTTCAAATGACATCTTGGATTTTCAAATGCCTCGTTTGCATAACAATAAGCCCGGCATGGTGAAGTGGGTGAAGGCGCTCGACTCGTAATCCGAGGGTCACGAGTTCAAATCCCCGTCACGCCAAACACGCTCGCCTTTTCAGCCGTGGGGAGCGTTATAGTGTCACGATCAATACCACTATTCGTTGATAAAAGAGTAGCCCAAGATTGGCGGTGGGTGGTGATGACTAGCTGCCTTCCCTCTAGTCTTAAACTGCTAAATTAGAGACGGCTAGCGCAGATAGCCTTTGTGTAGCTTTGTGCGAAATTCAAAACAAACCAAACTAAACCTAAAAATACTTTTATAGCCAAAAGTTATAAAAAATGTATTTGTTGTTGTTGTTGTTTTGAATTTAGCACAAAGATACACAACGGGATATTTGTGTTTTGCCAAACCACGGGTATCGAAACCTGGTTTTTAGCCTTGTAAATCCACAGAAAATCCATCGTACGTATTTATAAGCCTATTACTTTACTTTCGCTCAGCATAAACTAATTCTTTTAACTTTGGATAAAGAAAAACCCATCAGACTGAGAGCACCGTCATAGAATTGACAAATGGAATCTATTATAAATAGAATCGAGTTAAAAATTAGAGAAAACGAACAACAACTGGGACACATTTTACGTGTTTTAAAATATTAATATGTTTTTTATGTTATTGCTATACAATTATCTTATGTTAAAAAGAGTTATTGCCTTAAAAATCCCAAAATATAGTTTGGCTGTTTCAGTTCGTCAACTGTCGAAATAATCATAGCAATTGAGATACAGCAAATCTCCAATACCGGTTGTCTTGTTATCATTCACTGATAATCTCTGATCCAAGACACGTAAGTAGACTATTAGACTGACCAGTGGAGGAAAAGGAACAAAAGTCATTATTAATAAACAATGATTCGAATTTCCATTTGTTTTTAAGAACAACGTAAGAAGCTGGCAACGGTATGTTAAATGAGATATTAGTGATGTTATCCTACGGGGAACGTTATCATTCTTGTCTACCTTTGACCTTTTAAGTTTATGAAAAGCGAAATACTCCGATAAAAGAGTTTTTTGTTTGTTTTTAATTTCGCACAAAGCTACTCGAGGGCTATCTATGCTAGCCGTCCCTAATTTAGCGGTGTAAGACTAGAGGGAAGGCACCTAGTCATGGTATAGCTTTGCGCGAAATCTAAAACAATCCTAATAAACGAGTTGTCAATGGTTTAGTTTTGTTTGTTGACATGTTTACTATTGTTTTGTATTCGGATATATCACTAGATACAGAACAGTGAGAAGATGGCAACTGAATGGTAATTTTCATATATTTCAGTCGCTTCTCAAACAATAGATATGATAGAGAATTATACGTATGTTACTCTTTAAGTTTCCCTGTTGCTGAGAGAGATAGTGATAATTATAAATGTAGTAATGACGATAGAATAGCTCGAATCAATTGAAATGATAAAATCTGTTTGCAGTAGAACCTATTAGAATATATAGAACATATAAAAACATGTTGTGTTGGATAAACTCTGCAAAATGTGGTAACAACGACAAAAGGAATGAAGCGGGAAGAGTTACTGAAAACAACCACCGACTTCTGCTCATAGGTGGCGCTTCATACTTTGAAGTGTCTAAATGATTAAAGAACTTAAGTTATACGTTTGACAAGAGAATAAATATATATATATATGGATGTTTCATGCATATATAATGCATTATAAATGAGCTCCTTTGATAAGAAGTAATATTTTTTTAGTGACACTTTGTCATTTCAATTTCACAAATATATTTTTTTCATTAACTGGATATTTGTATCTGAGGGAAATTAACTGAAATAAGATTAGTATATTACTACACAGACACATGTCATTTAGAATCTATAGGATTTATTTAATATGGTATGCAATGATTTGTAGATAAGGGTAGGCTATATTGTACAGTATGTGCCAAAAAATACACCTAATTAGTGTTGTAAAATAACAATGTTCAGGGAGAGTAAACTTCAAAAACAGATAGCATATGTGTATATGGATTTATCAATGCGATTCTCTATCGTAAGTGTGAGTTTATACAATGGAATAAAACTTAAGTGCAAAATACTTAAAATAAACGTAAGTACTTTTGTAATAAGATTACGAATGCCAAGGCATGAAAACTGGAAACAATATTAACGGACTTTTAAAAAGAGAACACAAAGGGGTTCTAAAAATATATACGAAACCTAAATTATCGAAAAGCAAATGAGGGAGTGTGCAATGATTTTTTTTTTTGAAAAGTAAAATAGGTTGACTTTCCCCTGAATTTCATAAATTGAATCTTTCAAACTTTGAGTAAATAAATTAAGCCTTAATATGATTCAAAAGTATCGATATAGTTTCGAATATTGGCGTAAGTAATCAAATTTTATTACACGTAAAAAACTGCATAATTCTAAAGCAAAATATGTTTCATGTCTGACGAGTGTGGGAGTTGGGAATAGCCTTACGTAAACATAAACATAAACAGATGTTTTAATCACGTGCTGTAATTTGTGTGTATTAAATTATCCATTCAATCTACCTTCATCTAAGAAGTTCATACCTCAGCGTTTAAGAAAAATAAATATATTTAAATGACAGAAAAGGACAATCCAAATAATACCTAGACCTCAGACTCTAATAAAAAGTTACTCTAATACCTTAGAGTAACTTTTAATATCTCACATAACTCGATTTTGGATCTATTTAAAATATCGCAGTACTTAATAATCGAACGTCTAATGTATTTCTTTCGTTCTATTTATTTATCCCGTGTTACGGCGGGTTCTGGAGTGGAACTAATAGTGTTGCTAAGCCTCGTCAAACAGCATTCTTTGCCATCAAATCTCACACTTAAGCTTCAGTTAGGAATACTTCTCAGTTCAGTCTCAAGAAATATGGGATTATAGCGAAGTGGGCATGATGAGAATGTTCTATGTTATATATTCAATAATGCTTTTAAATATGCAACGTACTTTTATTTTTACATTATTTGATAATGTACACCATAAGCCATATCGCTACGATTCACTTCCCACACGCATTTAGCGAACAACAAAATGGCTTCCTAGTACCATTCTTTTAGAACTTACATCCACATATTGAATTTACAGTATTGATTCTCCAGCCATTTATTAAGCCTTTCATAGTGACCAACTGTATGACACAGATTCTACTCACTTAATAATTAATCCTAAGATTGTGTCTAAATGTGTCTTGAATTAGTGTTTCAGTAAGAGAGCTTTAAAAATAATTTAAATACTTCTATTTACCCTCATTAGATTTAAAAGGGCTGACCAAATATATATATATATTCGTATAATATGTTTTTTCAACTAGCCCCCCCCGCTAGTACAATGGTAAGTCTACTGAGTTACAACGTTAAAATTAGGAGTTCGATTCCCTTCGATAGGCTCATCAGATAGCCTGATGCGACTTTTCTATAAGAAAAACACACACTACTCGAGAGCTATCTAAGACGGCCGTTCCAGTTTAGAATTGGTAGACGGTAGGAAGCTAGTCACCACCACCCACTTCCAGTTCTCGGTGAAAACTTATTTTAATAGCGAGTGTAACCATCATTTTATGACGTCTTATGGTTGAAAGGAAGAGCATACTCAGTGACGGGTTTTGAAATACCTCGTCGAGCGGCCCTAACCTTCAAACCGTGCGAGGACTAACAAAAATACAACTATGTTATTAGAAGAATTTAGATTTGTATACTACGTAAATAATCTGTTAAGGTTTAACATAAACTCATTTTCCTACTTTGTGCAAGTGTTTAAATCTTAAGAATATTATTTATCAACTATTTAAACAAGTTAAGTAAAATATAAACTAATCAGAAAGAGGGCTACTATTTAGCAGTAATCACTGTCGAAAAGTGAAAAACATAATTTATATCATATGGACAAAAGGCAGAGCATATTCGGCCGCAGTTCCCCGGAGATAGGATTTTAACTATTAGGCCAACCTGGACTGTAAAACATTCATAATTCATTTCAAATAGTAAAAAGAGAAATGTTCATATACAAATATATATGTGTTATTACTACTAATGCGACTTTATATCTCATTAACTTTTGTTTTAGTGAATATACGTAACTTAAGATTTGTGTATGAGATTCGTACTCTCTCGAGTGGTTTTCCTTTCTTCTCAACATATATGAGTTAAACATTCTTACTCTTGGTTTCTCCATGACTGTTATAAAAAGCTAATAAGCTGGAGATGCTTTCAGGATGATAAACTGCTAATCAACTGACAGATCACCACAATATAACATTAATTCTCACCTCAAGAATTACCACAGGATTCAGTGAAATACGACTAAACTATTAAATAAGAGAAAATGGTTCCCACTTCGTAGTGTATATAATGTGAGTCTCTCATATAAGAGGTTATTTTTACGTAATTAATGTGTTCGAATAATATGAAAATACCTTAGTTAATTATGTGGCTGAAAACGTTTTCGAAACAAAAGTAAAACGTACGTCGTTGTTTTCTGTATAATATTGTTCTCTAATTGGAGATAGTAATAATGTTTTGCTTTATAGTTAGTTACGAATATTTAAAATAAATTATCCTAACCATTGAAACGGCTAGTTCAAAAGCATTTTACGACACTATTACATTCTGTGTGAAAAAGGTGGGTTAAGGCATTCGACTCGTAATCTGAGGGCCGCGGATTCGAATCCCCGTCACACCAAACATGCTAGCTCCTTTCAGCAGTGGGGGCGTTATAATGTGACGGTCAATCCCACTATTCGTTGGTAAAAGAGTAGCCCAAGAATTGGCGGTGGGTGGTGAGGACTAGCTGCCTTCCTTCGAGTCTTACACTGCTAAGTTAGAGACGGCTAGCGCAGATAGCTCTCGTGTAGCTTTGCGTGAAATTCAAAACAAATAAACATCATGTCATACCGATCATTAAATGTTTTATTTGTACCAAGTGTATGTGTAGATTGTGCATGGACATTGCCCTAAAAGGGGCCTGGGTTAAACATCATGTTATACCGATCATTAAATGTTTTATTTGTACCAAGTGTATGTGTAGATTGTGCATGGACATTGCCCTAAAAGGGGCCTGGGTTAAACATCATGTTATACCGATCATTAAATGTTTTATTTGTACCAAGTGTATGTGTAGATTGTGCATGGACATTGCCCTAAAAGGGGCCTGGGTTAAACATCATGTTATACCGATCATTAAATGTTTTATTTGTACCAAGTGTATGTGTAGATTGTGCATGGACATTGCCCTGAAAGGGGCCTGAGTTAAACATCATGTCATACCGATCATTAAATGTTTTATTTGTACCAAGTGTATGTGTAGATTGTGCATGGACATTGCCCTGAAAGGGGCCTGAGTTAAACATCATGTCATACCGATCATTAAATGTTTTATTTGTACCAAGTGTATGTGTAGATTGTGCATGGACATTGCCCTGAAAGGGGCCTGAGTAAGTGCAGATTACTCTAGCCCTCGTGTACTACATATAAATACACTTGACAGTTATAAAACCAAATTTTGAAGGAAGGAGGAAGAAGTTGACGAAAACTGACCCTCCTGAGTGGATAAACATTAATACCCAAATACCTGTTCAAAAGAGAGAGAAACCAGCTATTAGCTCAGTTTGTCTCTGTATTTTCATTGGTCTGTGTGGTGTTAGTTTACAGAGGTGGCTTTGCCAATTGGGTTTTCCGATGAGTTAAATCTATAGAGAGAGACAGATATTCTAAATTGATTAACCACTAGTCCAGACCTCGTTAATCTGTGTTAAATATACCATCTAAATTAATTAAAATACAAACTTGGTTTTAATAGTTATATGTTACGCACGTTCTTCCTGTGAACGTCTTTACATTACAGATGTCTACTCACAGGGAGGATCCCGTAACACAAAATACACTCGCCCTTTCAGCTGTAGGGACGTTATGATGTTGCGTTTGATTTTACTATTCGTTTGTAAAAGAGTAGCCCGAGAATTGGCGTTGATTAACTGGCTTGCCCCCTGTAGTTTTATACTGCCAAATTACGGACGATTAGGGCAGATAGTTTTCATGTAGCTTTGCGCGAAATTCAAAAACAAACAATTCATTTTGTTGTTGTTTTGTTGCATTCCTTCTGATCAAGCCCCCCGCTAGTACGGCGGCATGTCTTCGGATTTTTATAACGCACAATCAGGGGTTCGATTCCCCTCGGTGGGCTCAGCAGATAGCCCCAAGTGGTTTTGCTATAAGAAAACACACAACTTTTGATCAAAAGCTCTAAATTGGAGATAGTCACGCTTAGTCCTTATGGGGTCTCTTTGTGTGTTGCATGAGATGACACTGAGGTTGTAAGACACAAATATCAAGTCCTCAATCATTCGTTTCACTCACATTCGTTTCACTTTTTTGAATTCTTACTAACCAATAATACCAGAGACTAAATAAGACACTAAAACAAAATCCTTATGTCATTGGTCCAGAATCGTAGATTTACCGTTTCTTTTACCATTCTAGAAGAAGTGGATAATATGGTAAAGATATTGAGAAAAAGTTGTTTACTTAACTCGTTAGCCACGAAAAATAGGTGAGTGGATGAGACATTACATTTATATGTAAATGTTGACTTTTCCAGTGTTATAACTACTTCTTGACATGATTGGTTTGGTGGTATTAGGGCTCTCGACTGGCAACTTGAAGATCGCGTCACACTGAGCATGCCGGCCTTTTCAACCGTGGGGGCGTTATAATGTCATGGTCAATCCCTCTTCGTTTTTAAAAGAGTAGCGTATTAATGATAAATAACAAAGGATAGTTGGTGCAGATAGCCCTTAAGCAGCTGTGCTCAAAATTGAAACAACTTTATTTATTTTAAGAGGATGACACCATAAAGGTCTTAGTGGAAGGCTTGCGTGCTAACAATGCTGAAAACAGGTTTTCGATACCTGGGGTGAGCACAGTATAAAAAGCCCATTATGCAGCTTTGTACTTAACAAGAATCGAACAAACTATACCTTAAATTAAGCTTATCATACATTGTTATTGAGGACAACGAAACATGCCATTAAATAGATTAATTAATGAAACAAAAGTATATTAACCAGCGTACATGTTATATATAGCGGTATGCATATGATATCCCAGAGCTATATCTCGAGACATCATGATATATTAATACATACTTTATGGCGAACTTTGATGAAATACAAGAATTAGCCGTCTAGATTATATCATGCGACCCATTCAAGTACACTTCGTGAAACTGTAGTAATTACAAATACATTAAGCAGTATTTATTACATACCTGACTGATTGTAGTCGAGCAGTAATTGTTTGTTTGTTTTTCAATTTCGCGCTAAAGTACACGAGGGCTATCTGCGCTAGCCGTCCCTAATTCAGTAGTTAAAGCTAGAGGGAAGGCAACTAGTCATCACCATCCATCGCGAACCCTTGGGCTACTCTTTTACCAACGAATGGTGGGGTTGACCATCACATAATAACGCCCACACGGCTGAAAGGGCGAGCATGTTGGTGCGATGGGGATTCGAATCCTCGACCGTCAAATTACGAGTCGAGCACCTAAACACCTGGCTATGCCGAGCCTCGAGTAGTAGAATCGATTAAAAGACTGATCATATGTGTGAAGATATGTTCAACTTTGTTTTGTTCAAATCTCGCGTTCTACACTGCACTTAGCGATCGAAAAACTGCCCTGCAAGTAGAGGTCGTTCTTTTATTGTATGATTTTTCATAATAATGAAAATTGAAAGAAAAAAAATGTTTTCCATGATAAAGTTTTCCCATATCACCTATAGAAGAGCAAATATTGCCACGAGAGTACATCGTTTTCGATCGTAAGACTTTTGTATGTGTTATTTGAATAACATATATTGATTGAAAAGAAAGAACACTTTACATCGTGATACTTAACATTTTCTTACATAGTAACACTAAAGAAGAAGTTGTTAATTTTAAGCATTTAAAAATCCATTGGATTGTTACAAACCCAATTTTGGAATCTTGCTACAGGAGTTAATTTTTGGAGAACATTATGGTATAAGACTCTTCACGGCTTTCTCGATGGGGCCTTTTGTAGATTCCAAAACTGAACCTTAATAAGACCTGCCAACCACACGTAATCATGGTTTGACAGATGGCGCCTTTTAACAATATGCCCCACGTGACTTTACTTCAACAGCGAATGATGGTACGAGCTTTAGACCTTCGGTGAAATACACGGGCACACGAGCATATTCGGCTCACACGCTGTGCGATAGGGATCGTGCGTTTGAACGATCGAAATTCGTGACTGTAGGAAAAGGAAACCTTTCCTTATGAACTTTCTCCTGGCTAAACAGATTGTATGTACCTAACTGACTTAGAAACAAATATTATGGAAACTGTGTTTGGTGTCCTAATTTCAAAAGAACGATTATATAAATCACTAGACTAAACATTATTTTATGACCATCTTTTTCTGTTGTTATATTCGATTGTATGGGAACGTAAACATTTATTTTTAATATCTAATAGATATAACCATAGAGATCAGTTCAGTTCAGTTGTCAAATATGCGTTGCCCATCTGAACCAGGTATACGAGCCAGGATGATGAACACTTCCTAACCGACAACCACCTAGTTCAACCATTTGGAGCACTTAGCAACACCAGGTGTTCGACATCAACGAACACGAACAATATCCTGTGAAAAGAAAGAACCAGAAAGAAATTATTAAAGTCAAGTAAGAGGAATCAGGAATCTGCTGATTGATCAATCAGAATAAATCAATCAGGTAAAATGATTGATTTGACAACGTGTCATCGGCGCACCATTAAAACTGGACATTGTTATTGTGATAATGTAGGAAAAACGAAAACCCAATCTTCGTGTTCACGAAAATACCTCTCTTTGTGGTTTCACTCCTGGTTTTGGTTTGTGGCCATTCTGTCTTTAGCCACACCAGGAATATTCGTTAATGGTAAGTACCGATAAGTTAATATATTGTTTAAACTCGATGTTAACTTGCATTTTCTAGAAATTATAATTCGTTGTTGATCTCGGAACGTAAACTTTTAACATTTTCCAACCTGTTCACACCTTTTCTTAGAAGATATTTAGATGGTACTGATCTACAGTTTCACAACCGACAATGAAAATGTCAACTTATATTCCCAATTAATCCACACTTTACTGAGAGGGACTTTAGAAAGGTTTAAAACTTTACGATCTTATTTACGGCTTTATCGAATCGCGATGGAAAATCTATAGGCTTGGAACAAATGCAGTGCATCTCATTCACTGATGTGTAGTGAGTAAGAAAAATTAAGTCTTCGGTGTACTACATAGTAAGAGAGGGTGGGCTATGATTCAAGCTGGAATAATGACCAATATATAATATTTTCGGCGGTTAAATATATTGCAGATGGATGTGAAAGGTTTGTTGCTATTAGAACAGATACGGTATATTTACTGTATTATGTAAAGTTTTTTTTAAGTAAAACTTTTGCATTGTATGACAAAAGTACTTACATTTTCAAGTACGTGTAATTTTATTTATAAATTAGCTTCAATGAGAAAATATTTATTAATGTATTATATTTATATATCTTAATATTCAACAACGGTAGTTTGAAGATTTACTAAAAAAGAAAAGCATTTTTAAAAAAATATATTAAAATGATTTCAAACGGTCGTTACATCGTGTGTTTTTTTTTATCCTACAAATGAGCCAACGTGACCAGATTATTAGTGTCTGGACTTTGAGTTTTTGTGTCCATTGTTTGAAGAATTGTTTGTGTACCGTTTGAAGAATACGAGCGCTCTGCACATCGCATTCGTCAACACTTCATAAGAGTGATGTTCGATCAGACTAAACTAGTCCAAGACTTGGTGGCAGAGTCAACTAGCTACCTCGTCTCCTAGTCTGAGTTCATAATTAAGGAAGACAAATAGTCCCTGTGTTGTGTTGTAAGAAATTCTCATACAGGCGTTTACCGTTCTGTCAAACAAGTTTCGTTAAAAAAATCACGCTTGACGAGGTCCATGTCTTATTAGCCATACATATATAAATATATACCTCATTACCTATATTTCTTAAGTGAGTCGAAGTACCGGTTATAAATGATAAAGTCTGACAAGCAGCAAAACATGTAAAGGTTTTCGTTCACTATAAAAGAAACTGGTAGTAGCAGTAAATAAAGAACGTGTACTTAAAGAAAAGATTAACCATCCTATGTATCATGTTGCTTATTGTTTGTTGTGCAAATACACACACACTAACACACATATATGAATTAATATTAAATTTAATTTCTAAACAATATCACGATTTTCTGTGAAGCTGTTAATATTGCGTAATTTGTTACATCGACGTGACAAGCACGAGCTACAAGAACATTTGCCTTTATTTATCACTTTACCTTTTCTGCCTAGTTGCTGCTATAAAAAATAAATTAATTAATTAATTAAAAAAAAAATCAAAGGTTCGATTTCGAGCGCCATCTGTTGTATGTTGTTTCGCTGAACTTTAACTTTATGATGGTAAAAGTACACTTTTTATTTAGCTATGTAAAATTCTGGTGAAATTAATAATATATTTTTTTTCAAGATAGGTTTGTGTTATTGACTGACGTAAAGAACGGAAAAATTATAGGTTGGATCCTGAAAGAGCACGTGTCTTTTTTTTTTCTTTTATTGAAGTACGTGGCTCAACAGCCATCCTTCTATTGTATAAAACAGTAGTAAATAGGTAACGAACAGTATGTTTGTTGCTGACGAATACAGGAAGAAGGTAATTAGCATCAGCTTTCATCCATGACGAAACTAGAAGTACTCTTTGTCTCGCTGCAGTTTTCTGGGAATTCTTTCTCTCCCCTGTTAGGAGCACAAGTATGTTTAACCTTTTCTCATACAGCAATATCACGTTTATAGCTTAAGTGCTTTAAATTGTAGGGTGGTTCATAGGTCATATATAAAAGTTCCAAGAGAGAGAACCAGGTATTAAGCTGGTGAAAATGGATTTAAACGATCCACAACCAAGATCTGAGGGGGGGGAAAAAAAGACTTAAAAAAAACATTTTCTAAACCGAGCCAAATCCATTTCATTAAAACACACAAAATCATAAACGTTGAGGATTCATTTGTTTTATCTGTGAGATTTCATCATATGAATTCACACCAGCACATGAATTAGTTTGTTAAGAATGCTGACCAGAAATTAACAGTTAAAAGCTTTACCTATAGCTGATGTACGGGTTTCAGCTTTCACATTATCAATATCCGAACATGCGTTCCTTTCTCGTATGTCTTATTCAACTAATATCTTAACAAGTTAACGAGAAGACAAAATTCGACAGTTTGTCTTAATAAATATGACCGAAGTAAAGCTGAATATTAACCACATAGACTTATAAAATAATTTATTCCAACAAAAACTGCAGAAAGAACTTTAACATATTAACTGTGAGTAGAATAAACACCTGTTTCATACCATGGGCCCCCCAGTGGCTCAGCGGTATGTCTGCGGGCTTACACGCTAAAATCCGGGTTTCGATACCCGTGGTGGGCAGAGCACAGATATCCCATTGTGTAGCTTTGTGCTTAATTCAAAACAACAACAATAACATACCATGGACCCCGTCGCACCAAACATGCTCGCCCCTTTCAGCCGTGAGGGCGTTATAATGTCGCGATCAATCCCACTATTCGTTGGTAAAAGAGTAGCCCAAGAGTTGGCGGTGGGTGGTGACGACTATCTGCCTTTCCTCTCGTCTTACGCTGCAAAATTAGTGACGGCTAACGCAGATAGCCCTCTTGTAGCTTTGCGCGAAATTAAAAAAAACAACACACCATTAATTCCTGTAAACTCCCCCTTTATGTACGCATTGGAAATTACTTATTTATTTAGAACATCACTTATCTTCCCCCTTTCTGTACTTGAGTCTTCTCATACAAACAATTTTCTGTGTAACTTTATCAGACCTTTTTCATTTACATGTAATTTTACTACGCTCAATGAAACTTTAAACCTTTTCATCAGAATATAAAGTGTTATAATAGATTTAAGGGAAAAAAAAATTGTCTCGTACCGACAGCTGCAGCACGTAGTTGTTGTCATTAGCGCGTGCTAAACGTTGCAGGAAAGTCTTCCGATGATAATGAAATACAAGTTCATAAAAACTGAACTGTTAGTGGAGTGTTAACGTTTTATCTTAGAACATTCCACGTCTGAGTTTGTCGTTAAAATTACATTGTTTGTGCAGATGTCCAATCTTTTGCACTTTGACCTTAAACAGAAACAAATAGACTTGCTTTAACCAAGGAGAACAACGGACTCTATTACATTTCTATAGTACCTCCAATTACAATTAGGATCTTTCTTTCACGTACCAGCCCCCCAGTGGCTCAGCGGTATGTTTGCGGACTTACATGCTAAAATCCGGGTTTCGATACCCGTGGTGGGCAGAGCACGGATAGCCCATTGTATAGCTTTGTGCTTCATTAAAAAAAAACAACTTTCACGTACCTATCAAGTTTGTTACGCAATGACGATATAACGCGAAACGGAAACAAAATATACCTTGAAATGAATGTCATGTTTTCACATGTTTCTGTTTGTTTACTCAAACACAGAACTGCTTTATAAACTACCTACTCTGTGCTCATTGGAGAAATACAACTCCAGATTTTGTCAGTTTAGGTACTCAAGGTTATTGTTGAGATATGTTAGGCTTACCATACGATGAAATTAACCATAGATTTACTTGAATTGGAAAGTTATTCGAATATTGTTATTTCTGAATTAAAGCTTATGACTGATAATATCTTACAAAATCTGTTTTAATTAGTACAATGTTAACAATGATTTGTTTCACACGAGTCCATTGTATACACTCATTCATCGGTTTCTTTGACATTCCTACAATAATCTGTAGCGTAGCATCGTGAAGTGAAATGTACGTGATAAATGTCCTCATTAATTATGTACGGGACATGTATAAAGACATCAGAATAGGAAGAACCAGCGACAAATCGTGTTGTTTAATTTTTCGATTATAACGCAAAGGACACATGAATAGCTGTTTTATTTCCCTGTCCATTATACGATCCCCTAAAATGCATATACGTTCGCGAAGAGATGTCCCATCTGTTTCACTGAGCTCACAGGCTAAAATGGAGTTCAAGGTTTAACAAAACAAGTAGCGATTACTTTGAAACGATGGGGATAAAAAAAATGAAATTTTTGTAAGAAATATTTTGTTTGGAACAGAGTAAAAAACAAAACCTGAAACTATGTAACTGATTCAAGATACATTTTGGGCAACTATTGAGAGCTACGCGAAACTGACTAGTAAGTCGGTTTTAAATTGTCGTCCATGCTCCTTACCATAAAAAAAGAAACTCAAACATTTTCAGCAGAAACTCGTATTGAGAGACACAGTTAACTTCTGAATGCTGTTATACAATTAAACGGGACAACGTTTTTCTAAGTTGAATATTTTCGTTAGATTTTTGTTGTTGTTCTTCATTCTTAAATAAGTCGATATGCTATTGTCTCCTTAAATATATAGGCCCGGTATGACCGAGTGGGTTAAGGCGTTCGACCCGCAATCTGAGAGTCGCGAGTTCGAATCCCAGTCGCACCAAACATGCTCGCCATCGCAGCCGTGGGGGCGTTATAATGTGACGGTTAATCTCACTCTTCGTTGGTAGAAGAGTAGCCCGAGAGTTGGCGGTAGGTGATGATGAACACCTGTCTTTTCTTCCACTACTAAATTAGAGACGGCTAGCGCATATAGCCCTCGTGTAGCTTAGCGCGAGATTCAAAAGAAACAAACTAACCAAATTAAATTAAAAACTAAAAAACAAATCATTGCTTAGATCTGATATTTTGGAGTTTGTTGGCGGGTGTTGCCTCTTGTTTTCTTCAAAGAAGATAATCATGATTTAAATGAAATTTGGAACTCTATTTTGTTTTTGAAACGGAAGGAAAAACGATTAGTAAGAAGTTTATAGATTCAAATGGATCAGAGTTGCTGTTTATCCTAAACATAACACTATGTAATAAAATTTTTCCTTTTTTTGTTCCTGGACAGAAAGTGTTATATCCCAATTGCTTATGCCTGAAGTAAATGGAAAAGACCTATTTTTATCTTCAAACTTTTCTTTTGTGACCTGGGAGCGTAAAACAAAAACGCGAATTGAGATTATATTTGGGGGCTGACACGTGAAAGTGATTTATGTTACAGTCGGAAATCTCGAAAAACTACTCACTTCTAAACATTTTTGTACAACTTTAGTATAAATATACGTAAATCTTGATTCATATATTGTTTCATTCAGGCCTTATGTAAATGAAAATGTGCAAATTTCCCCGTATTTACACAGAAAATAGATTAATTTCTAAATTTCATTATCCAGATCACAAGAACAAAGTTTGAAAGGAATCATGGCCATTTTGTGTACTTTTACAACATCAGCATTTAAGAAATAACACGTACTGTCCAGCAACAAAATTTGTGTTACACAGTGTAATTTCCACAAGTCACATTCTGAAACTTGCTGAAGTCGTTTAGTTTCCACATGAAGTAAGGTTATTTCAGTTATCCGTAAAGAATTTTGACATTATATAGAAAGGTCTTTTTTGCCTGTGTTGTGTTTTAGGGTATTTGTCGAAGGAGGCACAAAATATATTGAACAGTTTTCTCCTTGAGTGATTTCTGTTCTGTGAGGTCGTGGTGATGCATGAGACAGCCGTTTGGTTGGTGGGTGGTTTGAAAAACATATCAAACACACTGATGGCGATGCATATGGATTACCAAAGAGGGGTATGTGGGGAGAGGTGTGACCCTGTGAGAAACAATATGTTCAGTTAGTGACCCCAACCAACAGCAGTGTATATACGTTTTCTGGCATCGAAGCCAAACCATGTGGGTTTTCTCGCTAAGATGAAATAGTTTAAAAATAAATGAGCGTAATAGACAAGTATTTTCGTTTGCTTTTAAGCGCAAAGCTACACAATAGTTGTTGTTGTTTTGAGTTAAGCACAAAGCTACACAAAGGGCTATCTGTCCTTAGCCCACCACGGGTATTGAACCTCGGATTTTAGCTTTGTTAGTCCGCAGACATACCGCTGAGCCACTGGGGTGCACCATGCAATGGGTAATATGTGTTCTGCCTACCGCGGTTTTAGGCCCTTAAAATTGCGACTGGTCGAGTAAGGGGTTTCGTAGATATAAAATTATGTGGTATGCAAAGTCACAACTAGATATCACAGTGAAGGTCTCTCATTTCTATCAGACGCAGCAATAATACTTTACAAGACGCATTTTTTTGAGGTGAAACAAACTTTAAATCAAATGAAAGCTTAATAATAAACTGACATTTCAACAAATTTTTCATTTTTCATGAGCAACACATGAAACTATTAGCTTACGAGCACTTTTTCAGGCCCGGCATGGCCAAGCGCGTAAGGCGTGCAACTCGTGATCCGAGAGGCGCGGGTTCGCGCCCGCGTCGCGCTAAACATGCTCGCCCTCCCAGCCGCAGGGGCGTATAATGTGACCGACAATCTCAATATTCGTTGATAAAAGAGTAGCCCAAGCGTTGGCGGTGGGTGGTGATGACTAGCTGCCTTCCCTCTAGTCTTACACTACTAAATTAGGGACGGCTAGCACGGATAGCCCTTGAGTAGTTTTTTGCGAAATTCCAAAACAAACAAACAAACAAGCATTTTTCAACAGTTTGTCACGAAAGCCTTTTGTTGTTTTTGAATTTTGCACAAAGATACACGATCTTTTAGCCGCCCCTAATTTAGCAGTGTAAGACAAGGGGGAAGGGAGCTAGTCATCACCACCCACCGCCAACTCTTGGGCTGTTCTGTTACCAACCACTGGTGTGGTTGTTCGTAACGTCATAACATCCCACAGTTAAAAGGTGTTTGACCTGAGAGAGATTTGAACACGCGACCCTCATATTATCAGTCGAGTACCTTAACCGCCTGGCCATGCCGGGGCCGTTTAGAAAATGAACACACAAACTTAAAGAATTGTATTCAAATGATGTCTTTCACAAATTTTTCCTTTATAAACTTACATTTTAGTCTGCCAGACAATGATCAATTACCAACTTCCACTGTATCAATTAGTGAAAGGCTTATATATATAGGTTTCATACGTAGGTTTATATATATATATATATATACATATCACCACACGCGTATTATCATTTTAACTCTGTATTTTACATCATGGATTTTTATGCTAAGTCATTTGGTGCTCTAGACGTATTTATCTTTAAAAGTGAAGACGTGTTAACAGAATTATTTATTTGCATAAAAGTATTCGCAAACACATACGCCCTGATGATGGTGTCAACTGAAACGTTGTGTTACATACACAAACAAATACGTCAGAAAAAGAACAACATATATTATATGTTTGATGCTTGTAGTGGAAACAACCATTTATTATATAAACTCTCTGGCCCGGCATGGCCAGGTGGTTAAGGCGCTCGAATCTCTTTCATACCACACGTGCTTGCCCTTTCAGCCGTGAAGGCGTTATAAAGTGACGGTCAATCTTACTATTCTTTGGTAAAAGCCCAAGAGTTGATGTCGAGAACGAAACGATAGGATTGTCAGAACGGCCTTTAGTTTTTTGTTTTTGTTTTTAATTTCGCATAAAGCTACTCGAGGGATATCTGTGCTAGCCGTCCCTAATTTAACAGTGTAAGACTAGAGGGAAGTCAGCTAGTCATTACCACCCGACCCCCAACTCTTATGCCACGAATAGTGGGATTTATCGTAATATTATAATGCGCCCACGGCTGAAAGGGCAAGCATATTTGGTGTGATAGGGATTTATCCCGGTCGCGCCAAACATGCTCACCCTTTCAGCCGTGGGGGCGTTACAATGTGACGGTCAGTCCTACTTTTCGTTGGTAAAAGAGTAGCCCAAGAGTTGGCGGTGGGTAGTAATGACAAGCTGACTTCTTCTAGTCTTGCACTGCTAAATTAGGGATGGCTAGCACAGATAGCCCTCGAGTAGCTTTGTGCAAAATTCTAAAGCAAATAGTGACAGGGATTCGAACCCGCGATCCTCGGATTACGAGTCAAGTGCCTTAACCAACTGGCCATGCTGGGCCTTTATTATAATGAAAATGTTAAAATGTTCGTTGTGGTCTTATATGTTTCTTTCATGAGGAACATTCCATATGTTTCTTATGGTTTGACTCTGAATCCAAAATAAAAGGTTTTTTTTCCCCTCATGTTTATAATCTCGAATCACTCGAACACTAAGTAATAGTCATCAATGAAACAGTTCAGGAACTATTTCACCCAGTGTAAATATCCACTGACAACGTGCTGATAAGTTATATCGTCAAGCAAAGCTTTGTAACGTTACAATATTCCATTTTTTCTTATCATGAAGTAATAAATATTACTAAAGTAATAAAGAGTCTAAACATAATTTATAACAAATTTATTGTTATTCTTAAAGGAATGTTATGATGTGAATAGAGTGTTTCAAGAAATCAGTTTATACCAATATATGTATTTCACATCGAGTGAAATACGTAATACTTTAGTTAGTACGTGTAAGACATTCGCTGAACATTGAGTTAACCCTTATCCTGAAATATGAATAGTTTTGATACTTCGGCGTTTATTCACTTATCTCGGGAATTGCTCAATAAATAACACATCAAGTGTTTCAGTGATGTGATGATCATATTAAAATAATTGGCGGTGCCTTTAATGTTGCTACAATACGCAATTACATTCATCATTGTGTTGCACGTGAAGCTATTCTATTAGCTCTTTAAGTTATAGTAAAGCAATTTGATTCTGTTCATTCATTTCTACAAAATTCATAATGACAAACAGCGCTATAAATATACCATACTATATTTATAAAGATATAATATTATATTTTTATATACGAATCAGAAAATAATCTTATATGTTTTAAGGTTAGCTTAAAATATGTTTTATGTGTCTTTACATGTTACAATTTCGCTGGTAGAAGTACCTTTTGTTACATTAGCTGTTTATTCTAATAAAAAATTATCTGACTGTTGTATCTCAGGACGGCTGGTATGGGTATTAACACTTTTACTAATAAAGCAGAGAACAACGTTTCGACCTTCTTAGGTCACTTTCAGGTTAACAAAGAGTTAACACTTTTACTAATAAAGCAGAGAACAACGTTTCGACCTTCTTAGGTCACTTTCAGGTTAACAAAGAGTTAACACTTTTACTAATAAAGCAGAGAACAACGTTTCGACCTTCTTAGGTCACTTTCAGGTTAACAAAGAGTTAACACTTTTACTAATAAAGCAGAGAACAACGTTTCGACCTTCTAAGGTCACTTTCAAGTTAACAAAGAGTTAACACTTTTACTAATAAAGCAGAGAACAACGTTTCGACCTTCTTAGGTCACTTTCAAGTTAACACTTTTACTAATAAAACAGAGAACAACGTTTCGACTTCTTAGGTCACTTTCAGGTTAACAAAGAGTTAAAAGGTAAACCTGAAGGTCGAAACGTTGTTTTCTGCTTTATTAGTAAATGTGTTAATATCTATACCAGCCGTCCTGAGGAATATTTTTACTTCAAGTGAGTTTCTCGTCAACACGAATTATATCAGTATTTCTCCTAAAACTATAAATTCAGAAATCAAATAAAACCTCATCACCTCAGAAAAACAAAATGTTTCAAGTTGTTTACCACTACACAAGTAAGTTAATGTCAAGCCATTCGTTCATGAAGCTTAATTACGAATTAAAGAAATGGCCGATGAAGTAGAAACATTATGTTATCCTAGCTGGAGTGCTCGTACCCTAGACGGAAGTTACGTAAGTTCATGATTAATAAAAAGTTATGTTAGAACATAAAAAGGTGCTTCCCTTATATCTAAGGACCCGCCATGGCCAGATGGTTAAGGCACACGACTCGTAACCTTAGGATCGTGGGTTAGAATCCCTGTAACACCAAGCATGCTCGCCCTTTCGGTCGTGGGGTTGCTCTAATGGTACGGTTAATTCCACTATTCGTAAGTAAAAGAGTAACCTAAGAGTTCGCGGTACTAAATAATGACCAGCTGCCTTCTCTTTGGTCTTATACTGCTAAATTAAGGACAGCCAGCGCAGATAGCTCTAGTGTAGCTTTGCGCGAAATTCAAGAGCAAACAAACGAATTCTTTATATGTAATAATGAGAAACGTGAACACGCTCATAGAAACGGAAAACGTGAAATAATAAACCTACATTTACATAACTTCGGTCCAGGGGACGGGCACTCCAACTAATTGTTAATAAAGTTAGCTTTATCTGCTAACCTATATGTATACATTTTGTTAAAAAAACACGAATATTTCTTTCATGTTGGGTTTGGTGCTACCAAGTGAATGAATCACAATACAGTAATACATCATGTGTTCGAAACCAGTTTCATAAATTTGGTTTTTCTGTACTTATAATAAACATCCGGTAACATTAGAAGATTAGCATACTTCTAAAACGAATTCTGATCAAACGTCGTACTTATTTTACCCTAATCACATAATCCCTTACGGAGTAGTTTTATTACACGTTCGTTCATCTCTAACAATTTGGTTATTTTTCCCCAGATGTACGCCTATTTCCAATTTTTCTTTTATTAAACAACATATTTATTCCAGTTGCCAGTTACGATAGAATGATATTTCATTTTTAATGTTTTAGCTTTATTTTGTGATGGCCCGGCATGGCCAAATGTGTTAAGGCGTTCGACTCGCAATTCGAGGGTTGCAGGTTCGAATCCCGGTCGCACCAAATATGCTCGCCCTTTCAGCCATTGGGTCGTTATAATGTGACAGTCAGTCCCACTATTCGTTGGTAAAAGAGTAACACAAGAGTTGGCTGTGGATGGTGATGACTAGCTGCCTTCTCTCTAGTCTTACACTGCTAGATTAGCGAAATTAAAAAAAGAAACAAATAAAACTAAAATCAAAATAACAAAACTGCTACTCATAATTATCGATTATTTTCAATAAAATCTCGTTCAAATACTAAGAAAGAAATACCAATGTTATAGCACATTTGAAATATCCTTTATATTTCAGGGTGGAATACAAATATCTCCCTTAAAAATAAGTTAATATAATCTAACTTATACGTCTGTCGTATTCTAGCATGCCTGGTGAGCCTTGGTATTAAACGAAGGGCCTTTTCGGTACTGAAAAATCAGTCATCGCTAAAATACGGCTGTATAGTACTTAAGCGCCGGGAAGAAGTGTTTAGTTAGAGAAATGGTAAAACCCATTAAATGGATTTTCATTTAAGATATGCAGATGATATAAATTTTAAAATGAATTTGTGAACTGGAGATAAAAAACAAATGTCGAGTAAAGTTACAAATATCAAAGATCACTCATATCAGTCATCAAACTATTCATCTCCACCTGTTTACGTCATATACTGGCTTTAAACTACAATACAGTATCAATAGGTTGCTAAACTAATTATAAGATTTTCAAGGAACCGTTCTTTGAACGTCATAATTTGCACCTATTCAAGAGAAGCACAGTTAAGACAAGCTTGGATTCACTTATAACCTTGTGCATTCCCACACCGCCAAACACATTTTGCTTTCGTAATAGCTAATAGCACATAAAATTCGAAGTAACTGTTGGTTTAAAAAAACAGCAAAAAACAAAACAAACTAAGGTCCAGCAGGACTGGCGATCAACATGCTAAGCTGTGAATATCAGGATCCAAATTCATGTTCGTTTCTGTGAAAACGCGCTCCGCATATTAGTGGGCAAGTTCTACAGGGTAGGGGCAACTTTCATTGATTGATTAGAATAAAGTTGGCTGGGGTCTCAGTTCAGAATTTTGCACAATGAACTAAAAATCAGCGACATTCCACACAGACATCCTTAACAGCCAGCCTTGTGCTAATTTCTGAAACAACGGAACTTTAACTCACTCTAACTTGACCTCAATAAACATATCCATCGCAGCTCATTCCACAACAATGCACATCGTGGTAGAATAAAACCTTATTTAATTATATTTTGAACAAAATATACGAATGATAAAGTTATCTACAAAATTTCAGCGCTAAAAACTCGTTAATAATAAACAACTATACGCTTTTGAAAACTATCTGTCCTGTTGAAAGTTATCTGTTCTGTTGAAATTTATCTGTTCTGTTCAAAGTTATTTGTCCTGTTGAAAATTATCTGTCCTGTTAAAAGTTATCTGTCCTGTGGAAAATTATTTGTAAGCTGATACTTGTTCATCGTCAAAATATTTCAAATGTCCATTTTACTATTCATCACTTTTTGTATTTGGATTTTGCATTTTAAAATTACATCTTAATACCCCTTCGCTGAGTCCCCCCCTCGCTGGTACAGCAGTAAGTCTACAGATTTACAACGCTAAAATTAGGGGTTCGATTCCCCTTGGTAGACTCAGCAGATAGCCCAATGTGGTTTTGCTATGAGAAAACACACATCCATTCCCTGAACGGAAGTTATGTAAATCCGTGATGATTGAAAAGTCATCTTAGGACATGAAAATTTGCTTCCCTTATATATATAATTGTAAGAAAACGCTAAAACGCCAATAAAAATGAAAAAATACAAAAACGTGAAACAGTAAATATCAACGTATCTCATCATAGACCAAAAAAGTTTCATGCCAATTCTGTTGAAGATCCATTAACATGGGGATATTGATGATAGAAAATACACAAAAAATCGCAAAATGTATAACTCAAAATTTGTATGTATCTCTGCTCAGACCTAATGATCCTTCATACAGATTTTTGATGTCGAAACCTGGATTCTAGCGTTCTAAGTTTATAGAATATCGCTGTGCCACTGGTGGGGGGATTCGTTGTTTACACAGTAAATTTAAAATTTATACTGCTATTATCTACATTAACTACTAAAACATACGTGTAAAAAATGGAGAAACGGGTTTTTCGGCTGAGTAGCTTGGCATGGCCAGGTGATTAAGGCACTCGACTCGTAATCCAAGTGTCGAGAGTTCGAATCTCCGTCACACCAAACATGCTCGCTTTTCCAGCTGTAGGAGTGTTATAATGTGACGGTCAATTTCACCTTTTGTTTATAAAAGAGTCACCTAAGAGTTGGCGGTGGGTGGTGATGACTAGCTGCCTTCCCTTTTGTCTTACACTGCTAAATTATGGACGACTAGCACAGATAGCCCTCGAGTAGCTTTGCGCGAAATTCAATACAAACAAACAAATATTATTTAATATATGACCAGGTGGTTGGGGACCATCGGATTACGTGTAATCCGAGGGTCCCGGGTTTGCATTCTCGTCACACCAAATATGCTCGCTTTCTTAGCTGTGGAGGTGTTATAATGGTACGGCCAATCCCACCTTTCGTTGGTGAAAGAGTAGCCCAAGAGTAAGCGGTGGATGGTGATGACTAGCTGCCTTCCTTTAAGCTTTACTCTGCTAAATTAGGGACGGCTATCGCAGATAGCCCTTGTGTAGCTTTGCGCGAAATTAAAACCAAACCGAATCTTCGGCTTAGTGACGTCTTATAAATTGATATTTAAATATCTTAAAAACATTTGCTCTTCTTCTAGTAAGAATGCGTAAGTACACTTAATGTATCAATGAAAAACAACTTTGAATTGCAAATTTAAAGGTCATCGAATATAAATCTTCCATTCTGCACCGTGTTTCAAATACGACATTTATATGAATGACACACTGCTGTTTAAGTAGAGAAAACTACAAAGAAAGAGTACTGAAGGTTAAACGATACTTGAAGTGTATATCTGAACACGTTACGTTAATGTCTGTTTTATACCGTACGTACGGATATGTACTCTATTATACTGCTAACTCTTAGCATACTCCTGGCGTTGTTATTGCTCCTTCTATGTGATCTCCTTGTAGTACATAATGTAACCACGTATTTATTTTATGCTTTTAATGGACCGATAAAAACTGCTGTGTCTAAAGGTAAGGCTTAGAAGAGACTTAGAGGCACAGTAACATAGCCTGAGCCTCCATAGCCTTACACAAACAAACACCCACCCTAGTGCACGTGCTGATAGGTTCTTAATCACGTAACTCTTTACTGATGTGTTCGTTTTGGACTTGTTGTCATAGTAACAGCCATTACATTACTCAAAAGGGCAACTAACTCGTGAAGTATTAACACTCGCTATTGTAACGCAAAGTAAAGGACTCATAATGTTCATCGATACTGTTTGTACAGATATTTAAAAACGCGCATGAAGTAAAGTGTTTGATCCTTCGTTTTTATTTAAAGCTGATTTAAATGTCACTGGGTGTTCAAAACAGATTTTGTTCGCTGAAACACATTTACGTCAACTTAATCACTGGAAGAAAACAGCACGAGATCTTTCTTGTTCAGTTAAACAGTTTTGTAAATAAGAACATTTTTTTGCTAATTTGTATTTATATATATGTATTTATATCCAGTACATTATATAAATACGATTTTTTTCTCGTTTTTTTTTTTACCACTTACCTGAAAGAATGTTTGATCCACTGATTAAAAAGTTCTAATTGGATAAGGTATGGTGTGATCTTTGAAAGTCAATACTTCACATCACACACTTTCCAACCACATTCGGTCACTACAATAATATAGATATGTCCCAGGGGGATTTCTCATGGAGTCTGTGGTAAAACGATATTATTATAGTATTATAAAGGAATGTAATTGATGGAAACGCTTTTCGACATGCATGATTATCATAATGAATGTAAGAGTCTCAACTGCGCATGCTTGGAACAACGTTCGAGCAAATTTTGAATTGTAATATATCGTAATAAAGATTAAAACTTAGTTCGACATGAAATCAGAGCATTATTTATTATCCAGTTTCTATTAATACTTGGTTTGATATATACATATGTGAATATATAGTGTAATCAATTGTCCATACCAAAGGTGTTAAAACAATCCTTTGTTTACACAAACGTAACCAGTTCTCCATGATAAAAGTGTTAAAAAGTGATTGTTTAAACAAATTTAACTAGCTCTCCAGAATACAAATATTGAAAGTTACTTGTTCAAACAAATGCAGCCACTTTCCACAATTAAAATGTTAAAAGATACTTATTTATGACAATCAGCATAAATTGGTGGATCGTATGCTTTTATGGCGGAGAATTACGAAAAATGAGCATAATTTGATGGTTTATAATAATATAACCACATGAAGACATACACTTTTAATATACAAGAAATTTTTGTCTACGTTAACTTTCTAGTTGTCGTTGTTTTTCATGTAAAACGAAAAATAATTCTTGCAAAACAATCAATTTATTTACTTCCACAACGTTTGAAACTGTTTTACAAAATGCTCATCTGTTTTGACCGTTACAAGATTGTAGCCGGATGCACTAACTTATAATTATTTGGAATATATATATATATATCACATATTTAAAAGTTAAGAGACCCGGGCAATAAACAAGAGAATTTCTCACTTCTTATAATCACTGTTGTAATTTCTAGCACCTGCCACACGAGCCAGCTAAGTATTTTGATGTGTATACAAAAAAATATAAAATAAGAATAATTTCGGAGAAGTTTGAGAGTTTTTTTATCAGACGAAAGTAGGACATCCGGAACTATTTTCGAGGTCGCTGGACCATATCTGTGATTTGGCTTGTGACCGTGAGATCTAACATGGAGGAGTTAACTTGTAAAGTAAAACAATATAGCAATGATACATTCTTAAACTGTTCCAGATTTGGTGGTTAAATTGTAGCGATCAAGTAGGTTCAGGTCAGATGACGAAAAAACTTAATTAAAAATATGCCAGTCGATTTGATATACCATCCGAATGGGATATTCGTCGATTAATTAGTGCACTGACAGCAAAACGTAAAACAACTTGTACGATATACGATTGTGTCATTATCTTCAAGGGGGTAATGAGACCGTATATAAAAAAAATCGTCAGTATGGATACTGTGCGAAACGGTGCACCAAAGTCCATAGATGCAGTGTTAAAGTTTAAGCAGGTGCACGATGCATTACAATATGACTGTCCCTAGCGATTTTCAAACTAAAATGTCATTTTTCCTGTAAAGAGTAATCATAATAAGGCATTACTACAGTGTAATTCATACAGTTTTCATCATGTCATATTTTTGTTAATTTATTGGTTTTTTTTTCCTTTTTAAAGGCTAGTGTCGAGTTTCATTCGAGACGATCCGTAGAAATAACCCTAAATCGCGGGTTTCCGGAGGAATTTCTTTTTAACCATTCTTGACTTCGTACTGATAATGTTAGGCCAGCTCATGTGGCATTTATTAATATTAACTTCCAATTAGAACAAGATACGTATTTGGAACGACACTAAAAACCAACCTGGCAATCTTTGTAGATGAATAAAACGCATTTTTTTTGCATTTTTACTTACAGTGTTCCCTCGCCACTTTGCGGGCTCGGCCGACCCCCACATATATGTATATACATACATGTATATATAAAATAATAAACATTAAATCTAAAATATAGCATTAAATACCATTAAAATATTAAAAATAAATATAATTAATAGTGTAAAGAAAAAAAAACAGGTATATTATGAGATATAAACATATATTTGAGTTTATAACAGCGTAAAAATTGAAATAGAACCAACTGGAAAGGCTATAGATGTACGCATTATGCGTCTGCGAAGGCTACGCGAGATCAGCTTCATGGCGCAGCGATGTGCAAGACGGGCTATGATTGGTGCAGAAATGAAATATCTTAATAATTGTTCTTATTATTTCAGCAATAATGAACAGTATTGTAATGGGAGGGTTAAATAGTTGTACAGGGAGGGTTTTAAAAGTCTAAATGCACATAAATATATACTTAAAAATCGGCGATCCCACTTCGCGGAAAATCTCCTTTCGCGGGGGTTTTTGGAACGCATTTACCGCGATACACGAGGGAACATTGTATACAGATTAGAATGTTTTACATTAATGTCCTCGTAATAAGAACATTTTCAGTCTGAACCTCAACAATGCCTCACAATGCTCAGCAGCTTTAGGTTCGTTCCAGATACGTATATAAAGTTAACAATGCAAAACAATGTGCACAATAAAAGTATGCTCATGTAAAATAAATTAAATTACAAAGTAAGGACATTAAATATGTTTAGTACTGCGAGTAACAATGCCAATGAAAGAAATTATAGTTAAATAACATAGTATATCTTACTTAGGGAACAGTAGTTGTTGGTTTGAGCTATTGTTACACGAATAACATTTCTTTGAAAGTAAAACTCTAACCGTCTGACTTTAAAACAAAGTAACTACTGTAATAATTTGTAAGACACCAGTTGCTGCTTAAACTGTATTCAGTTAGTAGCAATAATTTTCATATAGTACAACCAAAAATTAATATTATGAAGATATGAAAAAAAAATAATACCCGAACTTTCTATAAAAATATAATGACGTTGAATGCAATACAAAGGAAATCATACACCACATAGTAAGTATATGATTTGTCTAACACTAATGTATTCTCGCCCTCTACCTGTTTCCTGATACAACTGAAAGGAAACATAGTAAACTTCTATAAAACAGGAAATTCAATAATGGCAATGATATTTAAAAGAGAAAGTCGAAACACTCAACAATATATTAGATAAAATAATAATCAAACGTAATTTAAATAAACTAGCAATGGCATACTATTTACGAAACTGTTATATAGCTAATATAACATCTGACTTTTTGCTACATAATGATAGAGTTAATGTATTTATTAGAAATTCTAACAAATTGTGTAAAACGACCTCTGTTTAGAAGGTCAAGTTACTATTTGATGTTTTCAGGTTTGTAAATTGGCATTTCCCGTCCCTGTAATCTGTGAATATAACACTAAGAAATTTCCTTTATTCTACAATAGAGAAACCTTAAAATGACCGTTAAATTGTTTCGATAAACGCAACACATCAAATAAGTTAAGTTGTCTCACATTTCCGATATACACATAACGCGTAAATTTAATGAAATTCAATGGAGCGAAAACTGGTCCTAAAAGTTTCAGACGAGTACTAACGTTTGCAAAAGACTAAAAAAAAAGCCTGGGCTGAATATTTGTATTCGACCCATTTAGTATATACTTAAAAGTGCACTCCTTTCACGCTGAAACTTAAGTTTCACATTCAAAAGTGAATGGTGTCAGTGAATCCATTTTTGTTCAGTGTTATCATTGTTGCAACCAACTGAAGAGAATAAACATCTTTGACTACTTACTTTGCTTGTGTCGGATAATTCGTTGTGCAAGATTCTGTTAAGTTTGATTAATCCGAACCAGTAATACAGTAGTTATGTGTCATCCTCATTTGATTAGTTTAAGCGTCAACTTGTTTAGACTATTATGTCCTATTAATGAGGTTCAGCATTGCCAGGTGAATAAGACACTCGACTTGTAATCCGAGGGTCGCAGGTTTGAATCCCCGTCACACCAAACGTGCTCGCCCTTACAGCCGTGGGGGCGTTATAATGTAACGATCAATCCCACTATTCGTTGGTAAAAGAGTAGCTCAAGAGTTGGCGATGGGTGTTGATAACTAGTTGCCTTCCCTCTAGTCTTACACTGCTAAATTAGGGACGGCTAGCACAGATAGCCCTCGAGTAGCTTTGTGCGAAATTCCAAAACAAACAAACCAAACATGCTGGCCCTTTCAGCCGTGAGGGCGTTATAATGTGACGGTCAATCCCACTATTCGTTGGTAAAAGAGTAGCTCGAGAGTTGGCGTTGGGTGATGAGGACTGGTTACGGAAAGCTATCGCAGATAGCCTTCGTGTAGTTATGCGCGAAATTCAAAACGAATCAAACCAAACCTATTAATAAACTAGTAAAAAGCTTGAAAAGCAGGAACAATAAACAAGTTTTGCCATCATCATAGAAACTAGCCATTCATCGTCATTACGGAAAGAGACGCATGCTACATATTAGTTGAAATATTAACCTCTAGTCTACATTGTCTGGGTGGTCTGAGTGAAAAGGGAATGCCTTTATGCGCCACTTGTGATTGGGCTTGTCAGGCCGCATGACGAATGATGGTTGACATTTAGGGCATAACTGCAACAATGGCAATGAAACCCTCACGTGATTCCATTCCGCGAGGCGACTCCAATTAAAAAAAAATAAAAAGAATAATTTTAGGTAGTTCCTGTTCCGAATGCATTTAAATTGTTTTAGGTAGACAGGTTCTATTCTTAATAAAACCACGGCTGTATTCGATAGTTTGTCTCAACCCACATTAACCTCAGTGTACATACATGTTAACTGCGTTGTAAGTGATCTTGTGGTAAAAACAGCATGCATGTTATTACTATGAAACAGGTAGAACTTAAATTGTGTTTGTATATTCCATTTTATCCTATTATTCATTTATACGAGGCATATTTACGCAATTCTTTTTTTGGTAGAAGTATTTATTATTAATTTAATTTTTTTTTTGATAATACTAAAAATAAAACATGACAGAATTCGTTTCCTACACTGTTTTCTAGCATGAAATATGTTTTACAAACATTTTGTTTGACTTCGAGACACGCTCGGTATAAACATGATGTGTCAATATAACAAAACAAACTACCTACAAACAACTGAACTTTAGTCCTGAGGCCCGGCATGACCAAGCGTGTTAAGGCGTGCGACTCGTAATCTGAGGGTCGCAGGTTCGTATCTCCGTCGCGTGGGGGCATTATAATGTAACGATCAATCCCACTATTCGTTGGTAAAAGAGTAGCCCAAGAGTTGACGGTGGGTGGTGATGACTAGCTGCCTTCCCTCTAATCTTGCACTGCTAAATTAGGGACGGATAGCACAAATAGCCCTCGAGTAGCTTTGTGTGAATTTAAATAAAACAACAACAACTGAATTTTAGTCCGGTAACGAACACAGCTAACCAGTTATATTGTTCTTACATCCGTTACTTATAATAATGCCCCCCAGTGGCTCAGCGGTATGCCTGCGGACTTACATGCTAAAATCCGGGTTTCGATACCCGTGGTGGGCAGAGCACAGATAGCCCATTGTGTAGCTTTGTGCTTAATTCAAAATAACAACAACATAAAACAACAACTTATAGTAATTGTAATGCGTTGCGTTACCAGTTTCGTATTCTCACTGACAGCCATTCTTTCCATGTCAAATAGTTTGGATTATAGATATGAAATAATAATTGATTAAAATTATAAGAAAAATATGAAATAATTATTCTCGCCGACACCGTTAAGGAATATATTATTAAATAAAAAACAGAGAATAACATACTTCAGAATTTGTGTTCATTTATAACGTAGTTTTAAGAACATAAGTTAGAGTTTCATATTTACACATTTTAGAATGAAAAGTATTTTAAAAGTTTGCAAAATTTAGTCACAATACGCGTTAAATGTTTTCGTAATTTATAGCGCTTATATATATCAGGCAGTGTTTATATTAGCTCGCGATAACTATGACATAGCGAAGTGATTTAGGCGCATTTGAGATCCATATTCCACCAAACATGCTCGCCTTTTCAGCCGTGGGGATATTATGATATGAAGGTCAATCCCATTATTCTTTAGCAAAATAGTAGTTCCAAGAGTTAGTGGTGACGATGAATGTTTTATCTTTCATTTTTGCATTAGGGACAGTTAGCGCAAATAGTTATCGCGTACATTTGCATGAAATTCAAAAGAGACAAGTCCATATAAAGTGATTGAAAATCCTCGTTCGTTAAAATTGAGGAGCTAAACTTATTAAATGTATTAGCTTTTTAAACTGATATTTTCATACTGGATCGTATTTAAAACTGAACTTAGCATTTGTCACGTTTTTTACGTGTATGGGGGTTGTCTGTTTATTTACCTAAACGCAATGAATGAAAAGGCTGTCCGCTGTTTGAAACAACAACTCTTAACTTAACAGTGAGTTTCATTCCACTATTCCCCCCGCTAGTACAACGCTAAAATTAGAGATTCGATTCCCCTTGGTGGGCTCAGTAGATAGCCCCATGTGGCTTTGTTATGAGGAAAACACCCACACATGTAGCAGTGTATTTATCATATGCTTACAAAGTTATGAAATCCTTATTACGTAAAACGACCTTAGCTAACGACTGGGAAGTAATCGTACCAAATAACTGAAAAGTTGTTAAATTAATAAGGGTAGTTATGGGTAAAATAAAGGGTGGTAAATAAATATTATTTCATGATAAAAGGAATAGTTATGTGCACAACCAATGAGGGATAGATAGATCTCATCTCTTGAACCACTGTTGAGATCAACAACAAACAGTCACAACAACTTTAACAAAATTAAAGTTGAATTTCCATAACTTGTACTCAATATGCTTTCGAAGTTATTAGTTGCTGATTGTTAAACACATGTATATTATCCTTATTAAATTATAATACACTGCTAAAAAGTCGCATGTCAGGTAACTAATAATAAGGTAACTAAAAGGCTGTGGATATTCTAAGAGGCACCATAATGCACCATGTCCGCAATGTACGACATGGCGAAACAGTCGTTTATCCCTAAGAGCCTTCATTTGGCAAGATATTCATTAAATGTGGGTGTAGTTTAGTCTTAAATGCCATCCAACGTTTCATGGAGGTTTGGTTGCAGCTTAACTAAACTAAAGCGGAGAATAGCGGAAAAAACCTGATGAGTTAAGCAATGTCGACAACAAAACAAGTTTCTTAAAAGTGTTATTAAATCTTCTCAACCACCACAAGCAAACAAATATATTAATTAATTATTAAGCACATTAATAAATCTAGTAATAACTTTCAACATGGAGACTCTATGGTCGCCGCCTGTTATTCGTTCCAATAAAATGTGTAGACTCTGTTATTCATTTAGCAAACTATGTTTCGTTACATTTCAGCTACACGAAGAAGATCTGCGTTTGTCATTCCTAATTTTTCAATGTAAGACTAAAGGAAAGGAAACAAGTCATCACCACCCACCATCAATTATTGGGCTACTCTTTTTGCAAACGGGATTAACCGCAATACTGTAACGCCCCCACGTCTGAAAGGTCGAGCATGTTTGATGTGACAAGGATTTGAATTAAAGAGTCCAGCACCCTAGCCACGTGGCCACGCCCCGAGCCAAATTAGTTTTGGTATGGACAAATAATTTGGTTAAGGAAATGGAAAAGAATACAAACATTGTTCAGTTTATGAGCTGGGATATTACAGTGCCATATCATGTGTTTTAAATTTAAAAGCCCAATAAAACAGTCTCTCAGTAAACTTCACCAATTACCTAATAAATTATTTCAGTTCTTACTGTAACGTTTGAATTCTCGAATTTATATTTAGTACTGGTGACAATTTTTGTCGTCTTTGTATTCCAGACCAAAACCTTTTAATATGGTGCAAATGTGACCTGTAAGCGTTGCATAGTGAGAGACTGTACTTTTGATGGTCTTGGATGGTGTGAACCGTATTTGTAAACTATTCTGCATAGAAGTATTCATGTTTTCAAGAGGAATGTTTCACTTCTACGGCTTGTCTATCATTGCTTTTCTCCTATGTTTGTTATTTGTTGCAAGTCGAAAACAAACCAAAACTAAAACCTCTTTGATGAAAGCTCCTCACGTTGAAATACGGATCGCTGAGTCACGACGTATTGATACAAAAATCTTGGCTTCCTTCCAAATCTACGCTGAAACATAAGTGATACGCACGTCTCAGTACAGGTTCAACACGTCAACTATTTAAGGCAAATATGCCTGTTTAAATTTTCAGAAAATACTTTACGTTTTTCTATAAATATAAATAACTCTGTATTGTAACTTTATACTGTATAGATAACTCTGATCTAGATGCGTTTGATCTAATAGACGATATTCCACATCAATCTGATTGTAATTATTGTATGATATAAATAATCAAAAATTGGGTTGAAACAAGCACTTTCCTGGAAACGCTAGTGAATAACCAAAACTAATATCACAGCTAAATTCGAATATTGTAACGAACGTATGAATACCCTAACAAGATATATTAAACTGATACATTTTCACCCCGATAATTGGCCCGCATGACCAGGTGGATTAAGGCGTTCGACTTGTAAGTTGAGAGTCGCGGGTTCGAATCCCCGTCACACCAAATCTGATGGCGCTTTCAGCCGTGTGGGCGTTACAATGTGACGGTCAATCCCAATAGTCGTTGCTAAAAGAGTAGCCCAAAGGTTGGCGGTGGGTGGTGAAGACTACTGGCTGCCTTCCTTCTAGTCTTGCACTGCTAAATTATGAACGGCTAGCACAGATAGCCCTCATGTTGTTTTGCACAAAATTCAAACCAAATAAATTCCTGAAAATTTTTGAAATTGTACATTCGTCTTAATTTGTAAATCCAAGTATTTTTGTATTTATCATATTTTATGTGTTTGTATTAATATTTATATCCCCCTGCACAGCGGCAGCATATCTGCGCTAGGAATCGGATTTCGATATCCGTGGTGGGCATAGCACAGACAGCCCGTTGTGTATTCCAGTGAACGACAACATTAATGCTCATCTCAACCAAGAAATACACGAGTTAGGTGGAAATTGAATTGAGCTTAAATTTCTATATGGAAAGAAAAATTAATTTTTGTCAACGTGTCATTACTTCCAATAAAAACTAATAGCCTGATCAAGGTAATAGAGAAGTTTCCAGGAAAGTGGTTCTCCTAAGCGTTATTTGATCAAGTTGAAAGTAGACAAGTGGGTAATGAGAAAGAAAAGGACAAACAAACAAAACAGAGATAAAGATTTCGGTTAATATGTCTGAGCTATCAAATCTATGCAACAGCAAAATTACAGGTTTATTTCTCTAAAATTTTGTAACAGCCCCTCAACCCCTAATGACTTCACCAAAATAAACTGTAAGAGAAGGTATTTGTGAAACAGTTGTCCGGTGCAAGCAGACCCGGTGGCTCACCAAGAGAGACTTTGTGTTTTACCGTTTCGCTATAATTGTCCGGTGCAAGCAGACCCGGTGACTCACCAAGAGAGACTTTGTGTTTTACCGTTTCGCTATAATTGCCTATTAGATAATTTAAATTCTAAAACAAACCGAAATCATTTGCTGTTACGATTCATTACAAATAACTTCAATGAAAGTTGGCTCGGCATGGCCAAGTGGGTTAAGACGTTCGACTCGTAATCCGAGGGTTGCGGGTTCGAATCTCTGTTCCACCGAACTCGCTCTTCCGTTCAGCCGTGAGGGCGTTATAATGTGACGGTAAATCCGACTATTCGTTGGTAAAAGAGTAATCCAAAAGTTGGCGTTAGGTGGTGATGACTAGTTGCCTTTCCTGTAGTCTTACAATGATAAATTAGGGACGGTTAGAGCAGATAGCCCTCGAGTAGCTTTGCGCGTAAGTCATAAACAAACAAATAATCATTGAAAGTAACAAATATGAGCACAAATAACCATGAAGAACTAAAACTATAAAAAAACCGTTTTATTTCATTTTCTAACTGACTTTTGTAATTTATTAAACGTTTCTGTTTGTTTTTTTAAATTTTGCACAAACCTACTCGAGGGCTATCTGCACTAGCTTTTGTTTGTTTGTTTTTTTGGAAATTCGCACAAAGCTACTCGAGGGCTATCTGTATTCGCCGTCCGTAATTTACTCGTGTAAGACTAGAGGGAAGGCAGCTAGTCATCACTACCCACCGCCAACTCTTGGGCTACTCTTTTACTAACGAATAATGGGATTGGCCGTCACATATAACGCCCCCACGGCTGAAAGGGCGAGCATGTTTGACGCGACGAAGATACGAACCTGCGACCCTCACATTACGAGTCGCACGCCTTAACGCGCTCGGCCATGTCAGGCCTATTAAACGTTTCTATAAACATAATTAAAATAGATTTAATGTAGAGCATATTATCAGTGACATAATGTAGGGCATATTATCAGTGACATAATGTAGAGCATATTATCAGTGACACATATGGGCTTTATGGGTTCATCTTTAGATCGTTTAGGGTATACAGATATTTCGCAACTCTATAGAGGTTTCATTCAAATTATGATTGCTAAAACAGTAAACAAATAAAGTAAGAGAAGCCTACACCACTTGTTTTCCTTATCAAAACACTTATTCAATGTTGGAAGGTCATAATCGTATTTTACAATATTCCTTACACAAAGAGTATGTAGACACTGCATGGTTATTCCTTCTCCATTATCGATGTTATTTGACATTTTCATACATCTATGCATCACGGTTATCGAATATTTCAGAAGCCTTAGCCAGGAAACGAAAGGAAAGTTTTACCATGCATGACGCGTAAATATGTAATCTCTTTTAAAGTTTGTGTCTCTCTCTCTTTTTTTTTTTTTTTGGTAAGCAATTAAATGGCTACGTCTCTCATTGGAACAAATCAATCATTTTCTAGTTAGTTCAAACTTTAACATATTAAGTATTTAGTGTTTTTATGGTGTGTGTTTTTTTACACCAAAACACTTATCGTAGTTTACAAAATATCTCGTGATTGCTCATTCCCTAAAATTAGCGTATGTTGTGCTCGTTTTTAATTCTTTTTATTTAAACTCTAATGGCTGGTGTATCCTTATCATCACTAATGATTGAAATCAGACAAATTGATATCAAATTGCTTTAGTGTAAAAAAATTCATTTTTACACTTAATCAATATCAGGCAATTATCAAAACAACCAATGCTGATCTAGTGACTTTATGTAGTCAGTGTTGACAAGCAATCCCGTGTCCACTTACGTGACCAATGTTGACAAACAGACAATATTGGAAAAATATTTTGCCCGAGACTTATTCGTAAGAAGCGCAAAACTGCACAACGAACTTCCTGCCCCCAGTTGAGTTCGAATCCGATATTTTGCTTTATAAGCTTGAATCTTTACCTCTAAGTCACAAGGGAGACATACATGAGGTGAATGTGATAAGGTATTATGACTTATAGCTACTGTTATGCCTAAGTTAAGGCTGGTGAAATATGCCGAAAGCCAACGAAAGAAATACATCTGACGTGGGTAAAGTTAAAACTGTGGATTTGTTCTACACTCCCTGACTTTTCCCATTTCAGATTCAGAACCAGATATGTTTAAACCATAGCTTTTATAGTCTTACACTGATATAACTTTTTAGAGAAGTTTTTAGTTCCTATCATGCAAACCAAATAACGAGTTTTGCTATTGACGAAAGGCCTTTTAACCAATGCCTGATTACGGCAAACAAAAGATTTAACAAAAGGCCTCTTAAACAATTCCTGCCTTCCAGTAAACAAACGATTTGACAAAGGCATTTTAACCAATGCCTGCCTTGCAGTAAATATAAAAAAAATAACGAAAGGTCTCTTAACTAGTGTCTGCCTTGTGGTAAATAAAAGATATGACAAAGGTCTTTTAACCAATGCATGCCTTGCAGTTAATAAGTTAATAAAAAATTTGACGAAAGGCCTCTTAACTAGTGCCTGCCTTATAGTAAATAAAAGATTTGACAAAGGCATTTTAACCAATGACTGCCATGCAGTAAATATAAAAAAAATAACGAAAGGTCTCTTAACTAGTGCCTGCCTTGTGGTAAATAAAAGATATGACAAAGGTCTTTTAACCAATGCATGCCTTGCAGTTAATAAGTTAATAAAAATTTGACGAAAGGCCTCTTAACTAGTGCCTGCCTTATAGTAAATAAAAGATTTGACAAAGGCCTTTTAACCAATGACTGCCATGCAGTAAATATAAAAAAAATAACGAAAGGTCTCTTAACTAGTGCCTGCCTTGTGGTAAATAAAAGATATGACAAAGGTCTTTTAACCAATGCATGCCTTGCAGTTAATAAGTTAATAAAAAATTTGACGAAAGGCCTCTTAACTAGTGCCTGCCTTATAGTAAATAAAAGATTTGACAAAAGCCTTTTAAGCAATGCCTGCCATGCAGTAAATAAAAAATTGACGAAAATCCTCTTAACTAGTGCCTGCCTTGTGGTAAATAAAAGATATGACAAAAGGTCTTTTAACCAATGCATGCCTTGCAGTTAATAAGTTAATAAAAAATTTGACGAAAGGCCTCTTAGCTAGTGCCTGCCTTATAGTAAATAAAAGATTTGACAAAGGCCTTTTAACCAATGACTGCCATGCAGTAAATAAAAAATTGACGAAAATCCTCTTAACTAGTGCCTGCCTTGTGGTAAATAAAAGATTTGACAAAGGCCTTTTAACCAATGACTGCCTTGCAGTAAACAAGAAAAAATGACGAAAGGCCTCTTAACTAGTACCTGCTCTGTGGTAAATAAACTATTCACAAATAACGTGAAAGAAAAAAAACAGATGAAACTTGCATAATTTTATTTCCGATGCTTCTCTAGTTTTTGGTTTTTGAAAGATAACCTTTAAACCTTTATACTGAATATACAAATCTCATTTCAGAAAAACGTTTGTACCAGACTAACCCAGTCTGGTTTATCCACACAGCTGAGCGTCTCTCCACACTTTTACTTTTATCTATGTTTTTCCTCGTTTGAAACACAAATAAACCTTCTTTACATATCACAGCAGGTACCTTATGCACACAAGTTTTCATGAGATGATACGCGTCTTTACATAACGTCTATTTTCGTTTTTGTCACGTGTCTTGACCGAACAGGTGGCGTAACGTCTGTGGTGGTCTAACAGCTTTCCAAACCCTACGATCGTCTGCCGGTTGTCTTGGACTTGAATGAGACGAGAGAGAGAATGTACTAAAGGCATCTTTAGTATACAGAGGATAATATACAGAGGAAAAGGATAAATGTAATTTGCAATTTTATACAGACCTCTGATTTTAATATGTTATGGACAAATTAAGAGGATTATGGGGGGATGTAACTTACGTAAGTTATAGCACAAACATATCTCCAGAAGGAGGCATAGCATAGCACAAATATGTCTCCAGAAGGAGGCACAGCATAGCACAAACATTTCTCCAGAAGGAGGCTCAGCAGAGCACAAACATATGTCCAGAAAGAGGCACAGCATAACACAAACATATGTCCAGAAAGAGGTACAGCATAGCACAAACATATGTCCAGAAAGAGGTACAGCATAGCACAGACATTTCTCCAGACGGAGGTACAGCATAGCACAAACATGTGTTCAGAAAAAAGCACAGCATAGCACAAACATATGTCTAGAAAGAGGCATAGCATAGCACAAACATATATCCAGAAAGAGGTACACCATAGCACAAACATATCTCCAGAAGGAGGCACAGCATCACACAAACATTTCTCCAAAATTCAAAGCAAAGCAAACCAAATCATTTAGATTTTACGGCATGCAATCGTATCTCTCTTCTCAGGTATGTTTGCAGACTTACAAACGTTACAAACCTATGGTGGTTACAGCACAGATAGTCACCCTATGGTGCAGCTTTGTGCTAAATTACAAACAAACGATCTGTTTTTCCAAGTCTGAATTGAGCACGAGGTAAATAAGTAAAAAAAAGTGCACGTTTTTTTGTGTTTTTCACGATGAGATAAGAAAAAACAACAACACATAAGCGAAGCTTAACTCTCTTCGAAACAGTATATACGCAGATGTGCTTCGGAAATTCGTGGTAAGCTATTTAAGTTTTATATTCGCTACCTGCCACCAAACGATAATAGACTAAAAAGAGAATAGCTAACGAATAGGACACACCAAAATTCAGGCTGCTTTAATCAAATAATTGGGTTAAGTCGTCATTATTATAATACACTCACAACTCCAAAGTGTCGAACGCGTTTTTCGCGAAAGCTGCACGCGAATTATGCACCCTAAAGATACAGAGTCCTGCACACGAGTCATGAGACCACACCCACCCCAGTCTCAACGGATTATACCAACTAATAAGATTCGTCGAAATATAAAATGAAACTGTGGAACTATATTTCAATAATTGCTTATATGATTATAGTAAATCAAAATACTTTTCTGGCATTATCTATCTTATGACTGCAATTTCTAATGTTCTTTCTTTGAATATAGTTTTAAAACAATCACGCAATTTGTTTACCCTCGATTAGTTCTTACTTTATGAAACCTTGTGTTTTTTTGTCACTGACTTTCAAGGTTTAATTTCACCCTAGTGATATCTTTATAAATAGATTATTATTTCTCTGTTACTTAGAAATAACTATACTTTGTCAAAAGGTATAACTTTAAAATACATTTAATAAAATGTTCGATTGTCAATATAGTTAAGATTAAAACATTCTTATGCAAATTGTTCCAAGATGGCGGCCCGGCATAGGCACGTGGTTACGATGTTTGACTCGTAATCTGAGGGTCACGGGCTCGAATCCCTGTCACACCGAACATGGTCGTCCTTTCAGCCATAGGGGCGTTATAAAGTGATGATAATTTTTACTATTCGTTGGTAAAAGAGTAGCCCAAGAGTTGGTGGTGGGTGGTGATGACCAGCTGCTTTCCCTCCAGTCTTTGTTACATTATGGCGACCAGCGCAGGCAGACCTCGTGTAGCTTTGCGCGAAATTGTAAACAAACAAAATATTCCAAGATGGAAGTATTCGAAAAGTCTTTAATATTTATTTACACTCATTGGAAGAATATAGCATCGAAATTATAAATGCTAAATAGATGATCAAAGACAGCGAACACGTTTTCCAACTAACCTCCAAACCTCTTTTGTCAATGTATTTTGGAATTTTTTAAAATGCTTTCTTTGATGTATTCTATAGATAAATCGTTTACTTATTTGTCTTTCGTCTTTGTTTTTGCAGATATATGTGCAGTTGAGAAAAGGTACCAGTTTTCTTCTGATTTAGAATGAAAACATAAATTCGGTAACGGGTAATCTCTGGAATCCACCTTCTTAAATACACATATTTTACACCAATAATATATGTATAAACGTATTAAGATGTTCAAATAATTTCATTTCAAACATCGATCTGTTTTTATTCTGACTTTTGTGCCTCTTGTGAACATAATTATTTGTGATTATTTTATGAATATCTGTGAAAAAATAACCTTAGAAACCAAGATTCGTGTGTCTCAAAATTACGCATTTAAACAGACTGAATTTATAGGAAACCAAACCTTTGATGTTTGAAATATCTAAGGCAGTTAATTTGAATATCATAGTCATAGGTTTGTTTAATGGTAAAAAATGTCTTACAGAAAGCTTGCATTTTAATTAGCTGTGATACATAAAGTCAGATATCAATTACATAGCCGTTTTGAAGTATTTTTAACAGATTAATCCAAACAATTCTCTGGCCTCTGTAAGTGAGCGTGTGTTTTTCGTCTGGCAAAGCCACATTGGTCTATCTGCTGAGCCCACCGAGGGGAATCGTACCCCTGACTTTAGCGGTGTAAATCTGGAGACATACCGCTGTACTAGCGCGTGGGGGCTGAAAGTGAGCAACTTCCTGAACGAAAGCTGAGAGACAACTGAATTTCTTACCGATAAAAGAAATTACTGTTTTTTGTTGTTGTTTTAATTGTAAAGTTGTGTATCCATTGTGAAAAATATAGTCTTTTTAAAGTGATTATAAATATGAATCAATCAAAGAGGCAATTTAACTGAGCTTCGATGTTCTATGGAGGCAATCAGACACTGCGCCAACTTCGTGATTCGAATAAACACTAAAAGTCAGAGCAGACAAAATAATTGTAAAAGTGTCCGGTCACCATGAATCAATTAGTTTTCCACGACTCATTTATATGAAACAAACAATCAGGAACAAACAATTGAACATGTTATGCGATCCCCGAACAAACGTGGATCTGGGTGCATAGAAAGACCACGATTTAAAAAAAAATAAATTACGTTTTTCAGAAAAATCTGACATGACTAGCGCCATATTTAATTCAAAGCGAAATAGTCCACATACTTAGAAGTATTGTGTTATCTCGTGGCGCCTTCAATATCTCGAAATGCTTTTTTTTCGTAATAAAAAGGTACACGGATCCAATATATATCTATGTATATATATATATATATATAAATATATTATACGTGTGTTGCCACAATTTCTGGGAACCATGTGTTATTTCTGCCTGGGAAATAATGCAGGTTTCTCTTAAAATAAACTTTAAAAATAATATAACAAACAGGCCATCAAGCTCCATGTTTTCATACGGTACAACTCAGTATTTTATAGAAAAATAGCATATAAAACCTTAAAGTCTTAGCAAGATTGTTTTAAAAGTTTTCCCAATAAAAATACAGTAAGCATACTTCTCTACTTGTCATACATACAAGCCATCCTGTTTTTTTTTTAAAAAAAGTATTGGACAGTTGACTTTGGCCAAACACTTTGACCTCTACAATAAGCATCATCATAAGTTTGAATATTCGAATGGCCCACCAATGAACTGTGTAAAAATAAATTGAAGGTTTGCACTTGAAAAGCAAGTTTCTACTCATAGAAAAATATCAAATTCGTTTCTTTTATTTTATTTTAAAGGATAACAAAACAATGAGCAGAAACCATAAAGTAAAAGCGAAGACTCGTATGGTTATTGTCATTACCAGCATAAGTCTATATATATTTCCATAATATTTGCTGCATGACATAAGTAATATAAATAAAAACGTATTACAGCTCAGTTAGCTACAGTTTATTATCTGAAACAATTTAATATAAATATATATTAACTAACTGGTTCTGAGTAGTTGCATCCAGTACATCTGCAGTAAACAGTTGAATCCAATCATTGCATTGCAGAGCAACTCAACATTTAACTTGTACCCGCTGTTAGTAAGATATTACTGTCGTTAGAGGGAACTCTAATAAATAAAGTTTTTTTTTTCTTGTGTATGTGTTGGTTTGTTTATTTCTTATGACAGATTTCTCATAACTTTTTAAAGGCCTAATTAGGCTTCGTGTATTTCGAGAATATTTATGTTGGAAATTACACTAAACGTTCTAACTTTTCAATGACTGGCTACGTCTTTAAGTTATTGATAATAATTTTTTAACAATCTACCTACGTAGTATTCAGGTCCAGCATGACCTGAGGGTTAAGGGGGTTAAGGCGTTCGACTCGTAATATGAGGGTTGTGGGTTCGAATTCCTGTCACACTAAACATGCTCCCCCTTTCAGCCATGAGGGCGTTATAAAGTAACTGTCAATCGAAATATCCGTTGGTGAAGGAGTAGCCCAAGAGTTGGCGGTGGGTGGTGATGTCTAGCTGCCTTCTATCTAGTTTTACACTGCTAAATTAGGGACGGCTGGCGCAGATAGCCTTCATATAGCTTCGCTCGAAATTCAAAAACAAACAAACTATCAGTGCACACACTCTATGATTAAACCTATTAACACAACCTGTTTTTCTCTCTGCATTATGATTTCCAGAGGTGTGGCTTAGTGTGAAGTGAATCTAACTCTTTACGTTAATACTACTGCAGAGACAAAATTCCTAGTGATAGTGCTAAGTGTTCAAACACACTGAAGTAATTTCTTTGCTCGAACACTGAGCACTTCACAGACATTGTGACAAAGCCTTTGATGATATAAATAAGATTAAAACTTACCCACTGTTCTTCATCGATGAATGAATGACTCAGTAGGGAAGAATGATGAATTGATAGGGAAACGTAAAATAGCTAGGAACAGGTGTTCACTGTCTCGAAGACTAAGCTATCTGACTGAGTCGGTCACTGTTAACCTTATCATTCAGGGATCTCCTAAGAGAGATTGTGTTGCGGTGAGTGCTAAATAGGCTTGAAATCTGGAGTTAACTAAATGTTATGTTCTCTTTACTTGCGTGAAATAACTCAGAAACCGAGAGAACTTTTCGCTTCTGTTCTGCATTTGTGAACATTAATTATTGGACTTCGATGGAAACTTTAACCATTACGACTGGATATGACATCGCATTGAGCTCTCGTTTATCTTAAAATCTACCACCAAAACGAAATGAGAAATTAAAACATGCAATTTTTCACATACAAGTTCATATAAATTCGTGTGCTTTAATTTCAAGATGTGCTGGCTCGGTATGACTGAGTGGTTAAGGCACTCGACTCTCGTAATTCGAGGATCGCGGGTTCGAGTCCCTGTCACACCATACATGCTCCCCCGTTTCAACCGTGGGGGCGTTACAATGTGACGGTCAACCCACTATTCGTTGGTAAAAGAATAGCCCAAGAGTTGGCGGTGGGTGGCGATGATTAGCTGCTTTCTCTCTAGTCTTACACTGCTAAATTATGGATGGTTAGCGCAGATAGCACTCGTGTAGTTTTGAGCAAAATTCAAAACAAACAAACAAATCACGGTGTGCTATATCGTCACAAATACATGAACATTGTTAAATTTTCTGACTACTCAGATGCTACCATGTTCTTATTACGTAACAATGTGTTTTGATGATTTTGAGAACGTTGTCATATTTATATAGAATTAGACATTATTATGTAAACGTTGAAGAATGTTTTTGTTGTCGAGCACAAAGTTACACAAAGAACTATTTGTGCTGTATCCATCACGGGTGGGAAATCCGGTTTCTAGCAGTCCGCAGACATGCCGCTGTGCTTCTGGGGTGTTAAATGATGAGAGAAAAGGGTTAAAAATGCAAATTGTACGGAAAAACTACCAGTCAAAGTGTCACACCAATACCGAGTCACGTTTTGGTAGTCTGCTTTGTGATTTGATGTCATTCAACCAATCAGAAAGTGCGTGTCACACCAGCATAAAACCTAAATAACGTACAGGCAGTCGTATCGTACCACCTACTGGCAGTGTGGACGCAGTTGTGCTTTTTAAAACTGAATTACCGCATGAAAAGTTTTATTTGGTCAAACAAACACCACACAATACATTGCAGTACGTCTCCACACTTCAGTAAAACACCACACAATGCATTGCAATAGGTCTCCACACTTCAGTAAAACACCATACGAAACATTGCAGTACGTCTCCACACTTCAGTAAAACACCACACACAAACATTGCAGTACGTCTCCACACTTCAGTAAAACACCACACACAAACATTGCAGTACGTCTCCACACTTCAGTAAAACACCATACGAAACATTGCAGTACGTCTCCACACTTCAGTAAAACACCATACAAAACATTGCAGTACGTCTCCACACTTCAGTAAAACACCACACAATACATTGCAATGCGTCTCCACACTTCAGTAAAACACCATACAAAACATCGCAGTACGTCTCCACACTTCAGTAAAACACCATACAAAACATCGCAGTACGTCTCCACACTTCAGTAAAACACCATAAAAAACATTGTAGTACGTCTCCACACTTCAGTAGGTTGGTTTATTTGTTTTGAATTTCACGCAAAACCACATGAGGTGTATCTGCTCTACATGTCCCTAATTTAGCAGAGTGAGACTAAAGAGAAGTCAATTAGTCATCACTGTCCACCGTCATTTCTTGGGATACTCTTTTACTAACGAACAGTAGGATTGACCGCCACATTATAAAACTCTCATGGCTGGAAGGGCGAGCACGTTTGGCGGAACGGGAATTCCGCCTTTATTTTCTTTCTGTCATCGAGTGTTCACAGCTACACTTATTTTCATTGTTGATAAACACAAAAGGCCGTCATCTTAAACCAAATTACTGCTCAAACTGTTTCGACGACTGTGGTCATCTACTATCGTGTCCCTTTTGAAAGCTGTGATATTTTTGCCTTTTCCCATATCTGTTTGAATGACTGTGAATGTGCTTGTTTCAATCATTTTTGGCACCACAAGGATCGCCTGATGCGTTATGCTATCAACCTGTATTTTGTTTCCCTAAATCTGAAAGAGTGCAATAATTCCTAACAAAATGTCTGGACTTTGTGTCAATCTAGTCATACGTATGTATGCGTGCATGTATATATATATTAATTATACTGTTCAGCTATCCTTCTAGAAGTTTTGTGATAAGTTTTAAGGCTTATAACGTTGGAAATCTGATTTTGATGTCAGTGGGGAGCATGAATTTTTCCTTAATATCAAACAAAAGCTCAAGAATCTAATTCCTGCCATCTAGTACACAAAACAGTAACTAATATGGACTAATGAATCTTCTTAAAGACTTAGTTTTCTTACCAGCATTTCTCTTGAAAATCATCGAAGAGAGAGTTTCAGAGTTCAGTTGTTGCAGAAAACACTTAAAACTGTGATCACTAATTCAATAAATTCAGCTGTTTTTATACTTTATTTATTTATCTTTACGTATATAGAATGCCTTTCATGAAATTTGTATTGAATTGTTTTCTCGATTGTTAATTAAAACTGTTTAAGACAAAACGGATGACTTAACAGTTCTCTTGTAGCGTATTTAATAACTACCTATTCAAACACAAGACATATCCTTACTTTCATAACGCACAATATTTTTTTCTGTCGTTACATTTTTAACTTTAAGCAAGAGTTCTCTATGATTATTAGTGAAACTAACATCGAATATTCCCCATCTTCCGTTTACAGTACATTTCACACAAGTGTATATAAGACCAATTTTATCTCTAGCTTTGTAGATCGGGTCATCCATATAATGCTCTTTCCCTCACAATAAAATCAGATATGTCTTCTCTTTATTTAAGTTTCTATTTCATCTAGTAAATATTATTTACCCTTTTTGATTATTTTATTATGTGTTTGCTTATTTATTGTTAAAAGTTTCGTCCCATTGTAATGTGATCTTTGTTTTCTCCTTCAAAGAAACAACAATAAGTCTTTGTACTTATAACTCTAAGTAATGTCCATTTCGATTCCCCGCGGTAAGGGCACGGCACAGCCAGGTGGGTTAAAGCATTCGCTCGTAATCTGAGAGTCCCGGGTTTGAATCCTCGTCACACCAAACATGCCCTTTCAGCCGTGGGAGCGTTATAAAGTCACTGTCAATTCCACTATTCGTTTGTAAAAGAGTAGCCCGAACGTTGGCGGTGGGTGGTGATGACAACTTGCCTTCCCTCTAGTCTTACAAAAACAAAATTAGAGACGGCTTGCGCAGATAGTCTTCGAGTAGCTTTGGGCGAAATTCAAAAACAAACAATCAAATACCCACAGTGGACACACTATATAGCCTCATTCTGTATTTTATAACTTCGTGATCTAGCGGTAATAGAAAGAAGATTCATTAAGTAGTAACCAGACGATATTCTTAATGTCACTTGAGCTTTGGATAAATAAAAAATGAATTGTACATTATTTTAAACTTCTTCGAGTTTCAAAAGAGTTCTACTACGTAACACGTTTTAGTGTGAGGGAAAATCGTTGTGCAGTTACGAGTCGCTTTATCGCCATGACAACAGTCAGGACGTAAAGTTGAAAGAATGTCTCGTGACTAATGAATCTCGCCCTAAACGTCTTCTTCCAAAAACCCCCATAAGGCATTTAATTCAATTACACATCCGAATCTTGCAAAGACAAGAAAGAGAGGGAATTCGACCAAGAACACAATGGAAAAAGCAAACTATTTAGGGAATTGGGTGCAGAGCCCAGCCAGATCTTTAACTCCCGTTTCTCTCAACTATTCTACGATTATGATCTGATTTCTATGTTTACTGGCTTTAATTCTATCCGTATTTCTTTAGAAATTCCTTTCACTTCAACAACAAGGAAGGTTTTTTGTTTTGTTTTTTTCAAATTTAACTTCATCCGTAAAATCACAAGTTCATCGAGAAATCTCAGGTATGTTCGTTTAATATTTTAGATTATCATTACCTCTTTTGAACTATCAGTTTCAGTTGGATATTTCTCTCAGGCCTGTTGCCAACTTACAAGACAACACAATTGAAATAATTCTAGTGTTACAACAACAGACTATATTTAATGTTATTGATTCTCTTTAGTTTATATATTGTCTTTGCTAATTGATGCATCATTTTGCCTCTAGTTTCTTTTTCGCAATAAAGCACAGATATACACAAAGAGCTACCAGTGCTCTGCTTAACACGGGTATCGAAACCTAGATTCTAGCGTAGTAAGCCCGAAGACGTACCGCTGTGTCACTGGAAAACATTTGCCCACAGACTTATTTCAATTTTAAACACAGACCGACAGGAAACTAAATCGATTGAAAGCCTACATTAACTGCTTTGTGTTTCATACAGTTGCCGCGCATGGCCCAATCGTTAGGTGTCTAAACTGTGAATCCGCAGTTTGGGGTCATGGGTTGCACAGTAAGAGCAGCGGCCGAATTCAACCATTCGATGAAACTAGCCTGTGTTTCTTGATACCAAACATTCATATTTTCATAGGTCTTTCTCTTTATTAAAACAAGGTTTGTATTGGTGTTTCGTTTCTACACAGTTTTGTGTTTTACATTACAGTCGCATATCTCGAAAAACTACTGACTTCTAAACATTTTTGTATAACTTTAGTATAAATACATGTAAATCTTGATTCATATGTTGTTTTATTCAGATCTTGTGTGAATGAAAATGTGCAAATTTACCAGTTTTTACATAGAAAATAGGTTATTTTTTATATTTCATTATCCAGGTCACAAAAGCAAAGTTTGAAGGGAATAATGGCCATTTTTTGTACTTTTACAACATAACCAATTAAGAAATAACACAAACTGTCCAGGAACATAATATGTGTTACATGGTGTTATTGTAATGCTTCTCGTGTGAGAATTTCATTAGCACCAGAAACAAATATTAACTTAAATATTTAAACCAAAGAACATTCGTGGATCAAAATAAACAATTTTTAGTTATGTTAGAAAACTAGTCCCTGTTTTGTGGTTAGTAATGCCTTAGTTAAACTAAGAAAACTTTTGAACTGATGGATGGTTAAACCTTATGGCTTAGGTAGTCCATAAAAAAGCCATTACGTTTATAAGTTTCCAATTAAACAGTTTTATGTATATGCACGTGTGCCTAATTATGTATGTTTGGGCACCTACACTATTATGCTGCCGGATTTGATGAAAATATATGAGAAAAAGTGCAATCACTCGTGGTGTGAATTATTTTATGAAATCGTCCACGTGGGAATACTTTTCACTCATTTATTGACCATTGTCGGTTTTTCACAACAGGCTGAAGAAAACTTCCAAGAAATCAGCTAACGTCTCCTCCTAACTGCAGGAAACAACATTTAGAATTATGAAGAGAGCGGTAAAGGTTTACACAGTAGATGCGGTGTGTGTATCGTACACATAGGTCTGAGAAACAGAAATGATACTAACATGGAAAATAAGTTCAAACATCCAAACAGAATAGTTTCCCTACGCCAGTTAGTATTATTATCTTGTCCCTTCTCAGAAATAAAAGCAACGGCTAACGATTATTTAACGTAGTTGTGCGTTTCAGTGTTAAATTGAAACGGCAGTGTGGATATCGCACATCCAACGTACACGATGTAGCAAAGACAACAACTAGTACTTATGTGTTCTTTCTTTAATATTATTTTTTGTTCGTAGTGTCGGTTACAATATTGATATATCCACTTTTATTATAGAGATTATTCTATATTTTTTTAGCTAAGTATCTGCACTTAAGATTAATCTAAATCTCCTCAACTTCAACCCAACTTATTAAAACTTTACTAGGTTTATGGCCGAAAATATCGTTAACGAGAAGATACCTAAGTGAGGAAACAATGGATTATAATCCTTTTAACAAGCCGTGCATGGCCAGGTGGGTTAAGGTGTTCGAATCGTAATCTGAGGGTTGCGGGTTGGAATCCACGTCGCACCGAGCATGCTCGCCTTTTTAGCCGTGGCGGCGTTATAAAGTTGCGATCAATCTCACTATTCGTCCGTAAAAGAGAAGTCCAGGAGTTGGCGGTGAGCGTTGATGACTAGCTGCCTTTCTTTAGTCTTATACTGCTTAATTAGGGACGGCTAGCTCAGATAGCCCTCGTGTAGTTTTTCCTCGAAATTCAAATAACAAACATATAATCCTTTTAAGCAATTATATCGTAAAAACGATAAACATAATGAGTTGTTATTGTTATCGAGTTTATTTATATTTCTCAACTCAACGGGTAATTTGCCCTGACTACATATTAATATTAATAACACCATTTACTTTTTAAACGTGTCACATAACTGTGAACCTAAATCGTTAATATGCACTATAAGCCACCTCATTTTCAAACTAAGAGAACAAAAGTTTCGAGTCTTACCTTTTCATTAATTATTTCATGAAAAATGATTACATTAAGTCTTTCGACTATCCCAATGTATGAATAACGTTAAGCTATAAATTCTAGAAATCGAACTTTTTAACCGTAAAGACGTAACTTAAATTACTAAACATGAAGGTTATTAGATCAGTGTAAATTATTAAATATAAAGTTTATAAGATCAAGGATAACTGTAAAGTATTAAATATAAAGGTTATTAGATCAAAGATAACTGTAGATTATTAAATATAAAGGTTATTAGATCAAAGATAACTGCAGATTATTAAATATAAAGGTTATTAGATCAAGGATAACTGTAAAGTATTAAATATAAAGGTTATTAGATCAAGGATAACTGTAAAGTATTAAATATAAAGGTTATTAGATCAAGGATAACTGTAAAGTATTAAATATAAAGGTTATTAGATCAAGGATAACTGTAAAGTATTAAATATAAAGGTTATTAGATCAAGGATAACTGTAAAGTATTAAATATAAAGGTTATTAGATCAAAGATAACTCTAAATTATTAAATATAAAGGTTATTAGATCAAAGATAACTGTAAAGTATTAAATATAAAGGTTATTAGATCAAGGATAACTGTAAAGTATTAAATATAAAGGTTATTAGATCAAAGATAACTGCAGATTATTAAATATAAAGCTCATCAGATCAAAGATAAGAATAAGTGCACGCGGGGAAGTGTTGGATGAATAAAATATGTAATTAATTTTTAAATATCCACAAACTATTCTTCAAAATTTAAAACATTGATTTTCTGGTTTGATTAGAAAAACTGGTTTTCTAATTTTCTGATAATAATAATACCATTCCTTTCTCTTTGTTTTTTGTTAAACACAAAACCACACGATCTTCTTTGTGTTCTTTGTTTACAACACGCATCGAAATTCGCAATCTGCGAGCTGTCTTCCCTTTTGTCTTGGCTCGGCATGGCCAGATGGATTAAGGCTTTCGACTCGTTATCTAAGGGTCGCGGGTTCGAATTCCCGTCACACCAAACATGCTCACCCTTTCAGCCGTGGGGGCGTTATAAATTGACGGTCAATCCCACTATTCGTTGGTAAAAGAGTAGCCCAAGATAGGTGAGATGAGTAGCTGTCTTCCCTCTAGTCTTAAACTGCAAAAGTAGGGACGGCTAGCGCTGATAATCCTCGTTTAGCTCCGAGAGATATTCAAACCAAACCATTCTGATTTCATTTCTGTGTTGTTGCATTTTCAGTTAAAAATTAGAGTAGAAAGAATCACCGTACGTGTTTGCAATATTGTACAATTTCTTACAATTTCAGCATAATAACAACATCAAATATCAACAGATCTACTATCTGTAAAAAGCGAAGTATATGTTTCGCAAGAAAAACAAAATCCCAAAGCGACCGTGAGAGTGCACGCATATTTGTCTTTTGGAATCCTTTGTGATATTTTTTCTCCTCACACACGCTGTTAAACTTTTTCTTTGTCTACTTCTCTAGTTTCGAGCAAAATTCTCTAGTCACCAGGGGTATTAGTGGTTTTGGTCCGTTTTGAATTCATCCATCATACGAGGGAGACAGTCCATTGTCCGGTATACAATCCCAGATCAATCTGCCTATCGTAGCATCTGGTTTTGAGACTACATGACTTCATTTATTTGAAGGAACACGCGCGATTATTGCAGTATTTCCGTTCATTTCGACCTCTTCAGCTTGTTATTTTTTTTTCTGCTTCCTTCGCTTGCTTAGCTCAACGTTTCGTTCCCTGTGGAAAGCTGCCAAGTTTTCAAACAAACCCCGACATCCCGTTCCCTTGGCGTTAAAACTAACATCACTCATCAGAAAGGAACACATCAGCAAATGAAGGCAATATTCGTCTGTAGAGATTCAGTCGTCTTTATATTTAATTAACTATTTATCAAATGATCCATCCTAGATTTTTCTCCACATTTAATAATTTTGTCTCTTTCCTTATCGTTGAATTATTGAGTGCTAATTCTGTTCTCGTTTACATATTAGCTCTTTAGCAACAATAATGTAAGTGTAATAAAAAACTAATTATTTAATAAAGCACGAGACAGACAACTACCATATTTCTTTCCGAGCTCTGACGATTATTGTTCTTTTCGAGAATAAATTATATCTCAGCACAACGGTTCTCCGAACATTAATCACATCTAAGGCCTAACTTAGCTTGAACTCAGAACAAATTTAGTCAAAAATGGATGATTATAAATTTTATACTGAGTAGAAAATATTCAAAGCTGACATTTTTTTTCAGAATGTGTCTCAAGCAGAATTACTTCGATAATATTTTATCGATACACCAATGAAATATTATTAAAAAAAAATTAAACTCGCGAACTGAATCAAACATTACGTGTTATATACGTTAAAACTAGTTTCATTTCTCTTAGCGATAACGTGTTTTGCTTTCAACTTATAGACCGAAATAAAGAGATTTGAAAACACTTCATTCAGCTAACTGCTAATGCGAATCTAGGCGACATCATGTCTACAACAATAACGTATATGAATCGTGGTATCATAGTGATGACCAACCAAAGGTTTTCACAAATGGGATTCGTATGAAATTAAATAAGATTATATGAAAACAATATTTATGTAGTGTATCAGATAAGTATAGATAGTGTTGTTTGAAAAAAATTAATGTTTTTACGGTCGTTTTTTGCTGGCATTCTTTTGAATGTGAAATAATGTTTTATTCAAAGGATTGCAGTTAAAAATAGCAATATTTATTATTCGATCAATAAAAGTAACCATGGCCAGGTGGTTAAGGCACTCGACTCGTAATCTGAGTTTAACGTCACACTAAACACAGTTCGCCCTTTCATTCTTAGGGGTGTTATAAGGTAACGGTGAATCCTGATATTCGTGGCCCGGCATAGCCAAGCGCGTTAAGGCGTGCGCTCGTAATTTGAGGGTCGCGGTTTCGCATCCGGGTCGCGCTAAACATGCTCGCCCTCCCAGCCGTGGGGGCGTTATAATGTGACTCTCAATCCCACATTTCGTTGGTAAAAGAGTAACCCAAGAGTTGGCCGTGGGTTGTGATGACTAGCTGCCTTCCCACTGCTAAATTAGGGATGGCGAGTACGGATAATCCTCATGTAGCTTTGCGCAAGATTAGAAAAACAAACACACATAACTAAAGTGTGTTCTGTATATATGGGGCTGTGAGTATGGCCGTGTAGTCACACATTTTTATTTAATAAATATTACGCATTGTATACGAAACAGCTTTCTTTAATACTTATATCGAATGCATAATCCGTTAGCAGCTAATCACTATTGTCTTTGTTTAACCTTAGGAGTGGTTTTAAAGAATGCGTTCTTCAATAATTTGGAAATCAAAAGTAAATTTCATTTCTAGTGTTTTCTTTACTGTATAGACTGCCCAATTTTTAGGACCAAGTGAAAATTACGTATTGATATTTTACACCTCGTAGTGATCCACTATTATGTGTCAATAAAGTCCAACCATGATGATATCTGTACTTATAAAAATACCCTTTTTGCCAGTCGGTGTAAGGAATAATGAAAAATTATTTTGATAAAAAAACGCTATTTTATTGGTTGTTTATTTTGAATTTCGCGCAAAGCTACACGAGGACTAACCGTCCCTAATTCAGTAGTGTAAGACTAGAGGAAAGGTAGCTAGTCATCACCACCCACCGCCAACTTTTGGGCTACTCTTTTACCAACGTATAGTGGGATTAATCATTACATTATCACGCTTCCACGGCTAAAAAGGCGAGTATGTTTGTTGCGACGGGGATTCGAACCCTCAACCCTCGGATTACGAGTCGAACGCCTTAACCTACCTGGCCATGCTGGGCCCGTTATTTTATATGAAAGGTATCTTAAACACCAGCATTCGTTACACACTTACGTATTGTATGGAGAGAGCTTAAGCAAAACATATGATTTACATACACTTCGGGTGGTAATGTGATCCTGGTAAGGTTGGTGTTAAAAGCTAATTTAGAACTGCAAAGTTTATTCATAATTGTAAAGTTGATAATTGTTCTTCCCCTAGTAAAAATGTTGCTTCTTTACTTCGAAGTTTTGTTTCTACTCCTAATTATATTTATATGTTGCTTATATGACAATATGTAACTTTTTTTTTTTACTTTTTCTTGCTGCTGGGCAGAAAGTGTTATTTCCAAATTGCTTGTGCATAAAGCAAACTGAAAAGACCTATTTTTATCTTCAAACTCTGCTTTTGTGACCTAGGAGTGTATAACAAAAACGCGATTGGAGATTATATTTGGGGGCTGATACGTGAAAGTGATTTACGTTACAGTCGCAAATCTCGAGAAACTACTCACTTCTAAACATTTTTGTTTAACTTTAGTGTAAATACATGTAAATCTTGATTCATATGTTGTTTTATTCAGACCTTATATAAATGAAAATCTGCAATTTTACCCGTTTTCATATGGAGAATTGGTTAATTTCTAAATTTCATTATCCAGGTCACAGAAGCAAAGTTTGAAAGGAATAATGGCCATTTTGTGTACTTTTACAACGTCAGCAATTAAGAAATAACACATGCTATCTAGGAACATAATTTCTGTTACATAGTGTAATAGAAATTTCTATAATGCACAACATGTTCTTCGTTACACCTACTTTAATATCCGAAGTTAATGTTCGCTCCGTAATTGTCACCTTTAACCTTTTTTATCTTTCACATGCTTGTAAAACATATTTGTCATTCAACTGAACATTCATACGTATTCAGTATTCGCAGAGGTATCGCGTAGATAAAGAAGCTGGTATTTCTTTAGTTTGACTTGATTACTGTTTCGGTTTTACAAGCGAACACACGCACGTGCTCGTGTGAGGACAGTAAAGAGTGCAAACACTCGTGTCGTTCATCATTTGCATATTACTCGCAAATTCCCGGGCCTTAGCTGGGAATAATTTTCAATAATGACATGTTTATCCAAGCGAGAAGCTTACGTGCAACGTTTTCACCATGTTTACAAAGGCAGAAAGTTCAAGCTGCCATTAAGCACATACTCGTAGTGAAAGTCTGTCAGAAATTTCACATTTTATACAAATGTTCGAGTTCGAAGTGCGTCTAAAATGCATCCCATGCTTAAAATGATCGAAAAGTAGTTTGGCGTGTAAAAAGAGGTTTTAAAGGTTTATCTTCTAAAATGTATATACTCTTAATTTCTTTAGAAATAGAGGAACTGTGCTCTAAACATGTGTTTTTAGCGCAAGTTTCGTCGTAATGAACATCAGACATATTTCCAAGTGGAGTATGCGTCGTAACATAACATTCCATTCGTGGTTCACTTATGTCGTTCTCTATACTCAACGTAATATAACCTTCATTAAGAGCTTTAAGACTTCAAGAAAACAGACCCTTAGTTAGAGGTGAAACTGAGAATTTTCGCGGATTTTAGTGTTCCCTGTTGCTCGTGAGAATTTCTTAATATTATTATGTGGAACCTTGGAATTTAATGATGTGGGCTTGGTCTAGAATTATTTTTATATTTGCTTGGATTTCTAAATTTTCTACGCGAGAAAATTGCTTTCTGTCGGAAACCTTGGTATTTGAAAGTAGGGATACATGTTGTTGAAGCTGAAGTTTTTGAGGTAACACGAGTTCCTAGAGTTTAAATATCTGTTATAACATTGTGAATGTTATAGTACACGTTCTTGAAGTTTAAATATCTGTTATAACATTGTGAATGTTATAGTACACGTTCTTGAAGTTTAAATCTCTATTATAACATTGTGAATATTATAGTACACGTTCTTGAAGTTTAAATCTCTGTTACAACATAATGAATGTTGTAGTACACGTTCTTGAAGTTTAAATATCTGTTACAACATAGTGAATGTTATAGTACACGTTCTTGAAGTTTAAATCTCTGTTACAACATAGTGAATGTTATAGTACACGTTCTTGAAGTTGAAATGTTTTATATAATACTGTGAATGTTATAGTATGTGTTCTTGAATTTCAAATCATTGTTGTAATATTGTGAACGTTGAACTTAACGAAGCAACATAAACACTGTAATAGAACTCCAACACTGTAATATAACTATAACAGTAAGACCAATAAAACTAGACACATTGGCCATTCTAACTAATGATATTACCCCCATCTTTCAGTACTTAAGTCATACTATATACTTTCGGTGATATAAATTTTAATAACTACATTTTCAACTGATTGAAAATCTTTATTACGACATTAAAAAGATATACCGTGCATACGTAACACATAACTCTTGTTGTTAGCTCCAGGCAGTGTTATATATTTATAGTTTGCTGAATAGTTAAATATCAGTATAATAGTATAAAAGCAAAGCTTTACAATGTCTTAACAAAACATTTTGATCGAAGAATAACCCTTTAACGGTTCCGATCATGTAAGTTTGGAGAAGCCCGATATCTGATATTATTGTTCTAACATGTGTTACCGATTATCCGAAAATTCGAGTAGCAGAATATTTTAAGTAGTACAGATTAGAAATATTGTTTCTGAAAACACAAAATACCAGACGTATTTTTCTGTCGCTGAGCGCAAATCTACACAAATGAATAGCAGTGTCCCGTTCAACGCCACCATCCGAACCTTTTTTCGTTTTTTTTTAATGTTACGAACTCTCAGATTTCCCGTTGAGTTTTAAAGGGGGTTAAGGAATAATAAATCAGAAGTTGAATGAATATTTGAATCTCATCAGAAATAACTAAACGATTGGTACTCTGACTGGAATAAAAACATTTCAAATGTAACAGAAATAATATATTAAACATACTACACGTTTGTTTGTTGTTGTTTCTTTTAACTTTGTTCAAAGCTGCACAAGGACTGTCTGAACAAGCCGTTCACAATTTGACGGTGGAAAGACAGCTAGTCAACACCACCCACCGCCAATTACTGGGCTACTCTTTTACTAAAGAATAGTGGGACTAACAGTTACAGCATAACGCCTCCATGGCTGGATGGGCGAGCTTGTTAAATGCGGCAGAGATTCGAACCCGTAGCCCTCAAATTACTAGTCGAGCAACCTGGTCATGCCGGACCTTATTATGAGGTTTTTTTGAAACCAACAACTAACTGACTCTAAGTAACCACTTTTATCTTACAAAATACATGGAGTTTGTAGTAGACAATAAAATATAGTAAAAAATAAAACGCTATAATATTCGAGAAAGTTTGATAATAATGTAACAATAAGCCACTCCCTCTTGTTAGCAGTTCAATATTCGAGACGGTGATGTATCACTCTAGCATCTTTATCGTACATAACAAATACAAATTATAACACCCATAGGAATACAGTGTCTTTCGAAATAGGTTCGTGGGTTACAACAACCTTCAACTTATTTCTCGACTCGTTTTTATGTACCAGACAATTTATAAATTTTGTGTAAAGTCATCTATAATAGGAATATAATGACAGTATAATTTTTTTTCATCAGAAAGAGATGAAATTGATCTGGATAAAATGTCGAGATATGAACCAAAAAAAAGGTTGACTCATTTTCGTAGTACTTAATAACACGTGTACGTTTTTCAAAACAGCCAACTCAGTGATGTCGAGAAACCCACTTGTTGAGAACTTTTATATGCAAAAAACAGCCAACTACCTCGATTAATAGTTACTCTCGTTCATTTTGATACATTTTCTTTCTTTCTTTTGTTTACCCATTTTTAAACTTTATCCTATTGGCCCAAGTTTCAAAACGTCATTCAAGTCTGGTGCTCATTGGCACAGCGGTTAGTTTGCAGAATTCTAAAATTGTATTTCCATACTTATTAGAATGTCGTTCTGAGTTTACTTTCGGCATAAGTTGTCTTATTACTTCTACTACGTATTATGACATTTTAAAAAAATACTTTTTTTTTTCAAGTAATTTTAAATGACCGGACATCTCTTAAATTTAGCTTCATAAAAAAAGAACAGGGAGTTATTAAAGATGTAGCTACATGTCTCGATATATGACAGTTAATAAACGATAGCTTAGAGCATCTAGTCTGTGTGACAAATACGCTTTCAGTCAACACGTCAGTCAATGTTCAACATAAAAGCATGAACTCACGATGTTTATTATACTATTTGAGAATTATGAATGAACTGTTAATTTAAATGAAAAGCTAAGCCTATAATGTACAACAGTAACAATTAATGTACGTAAAGAAACGTGAACAAAAATACAAAAACTGGCGAATATTAATTAGCGTTTACCTTTAAATTACATGTTTAAATTGTATAATAACCTGTCATTTGACAAATTTTGAGTTCTTTTAAGATTTATTTACTCTTGAGAGTATAGTTTGATATAATTTATCTATTTCTGTTATTGTTTTCTTTTTTTTGTAGACGTATTTTAATTATGCCCTGCCATCAGCACACACGTTTTTATTCACTTGAGCTATAAAAACCTCGCATGGCCTGGTGGTTAGAGCGCTCGACTCATAATCTGAGGGTCACGAGTTCGAATCCCGATCGCATCAAACATGCTCGCCTTTTCAGCCGTGGGGAGCGTTATAATGTTATGACCAATACCACTATTCGCTGGTAAAAGAGTAGCCCAAGAGTTGGCGGTAAGTGGTGATAACTAATTGCCTTCCCTCTGGTCTTATACTACAAAATTAGGGACGGCTAGCGCAGATAGTCCTCGTACGGCTTTGCGCTAAATTCAAACCAAAACAAACTGAAGGCATAAAACTAAAATATTTCACCCGTATTTCATAAAGACAAGCATGTTTACCATGAACATATGCTTAGAAAGGAAAGGGAAAGATGTTGTTGTTTTGAATTAAGCACAAAGCTACACAATGGGCTGGCTATCTGTGCTCTGCCCACCACTGGTATCGAAACCCGGATTTTAGCGTGTAAGTCCACAGACATACCGCTGAGCCACTGGGGGGGGGCTGAAAGGGAAAGAGAAATATGTCGTTTTTAACATTATGAAGCGTATAAAATACAAATCTTATTTATAGAACAACGCAGGAAGAATTTTGTGTATTTCCAGCAAGTTTGTCTATTTTAACTACAACTAGAAGCAGTACCACAAAGTGTTTAGAGCAAAAACAGTATAAAATGTTTCACTGCCTCACTGCAGATACCTTAAGTGTAATAACGATTTGTTAAAATCTGCATATTTTGATATTTTGTTTTCAAATATAATTTCCTTTTGTTTGTTTCCAATTATGTTATTTCCTTCTCAATGTTGTTTGTCTGAAAACTGATTTCATTGCATATGATACATTTACTAGTGGATAAACTATTCGCAATAAGTCCACTGTCCGTGTTTTAAACGATCTTTCAGTTGATGTTTCGAGTTTTCAAGTGCAACCGAGTAACCAAGAGATTCTAAATTCCCGGATGTCAGTTCAGGGCAGGGGAACGGTGACACAAACATTCTCAAGCCTGATGGTACATTAATTCTGTGAATTATCATTAATTTACATAATTTTAGAATCCTGTGAATAAGAAAAAATAGGCCCCTTGATAATCTATTTTCTGGAGCTTTTGCACAAGGGTTTCAAATTTGTTTATTTTGTTTCGTAGTCTTGGGAGATAGAAAGCCTGCATTTCTAGTAGTGTTATCGGAAATATATGTGACACTTATAGAGAAGAAACTTAAAATAACTCGCACCCATTAACAGTTATGTAGTCGATTTTCTTCCCCAATTTCATTGACCTCTGTACACACACACACATATGTGTGTTTAGGAAAAATTAAATAATTACATCCAAATGAAACCAAATTAATAAACAAAACCATGAAGAAGGACTGCGTTAAAAACAGCAAATCCTAACCTCTAATTAATTATATTATAACCATAATTTTTAAGCCATAAACAGGAAGCCAAATACGTTGCATATTTTTAAAAAGGATCCTAGGGTACCAACTACAATGTGGGATTATAAAATATATCCTAGGTTATGGAGGTGACTGGGAAGTAGGACTCACATTGCAGTGGGGATACACCGTCTATCAGTCTTAACCTTCAGTTGTGGGAAGGTGACTGCTCTCCCGGGTTAAAATAGAGAGAGTAGTCACCTTTCCACAACTGTCTGCAGGCAGTGAATGGTGATATAGATGTAGAACGTTGTGGGTTTGAGCTCTGACATATCGTTGTCTTAATTTTTAATTTTCTCATGTGAGACTAGCGAATTGGAGGTAAAGACTGACAGACGGTGTGTCCTCATCGTAATGTGGATCATACTTCCTCAGTCATCTACAAAACACATGTACATTTTTTATCTTATATTAAGTAAGCATACGGATTTACAACGCTACCATCAGGTGTTCGATTTTTCTTGGTGGACTCGACAGATAACTCGATGTGACTTTGCTATAAGAAAGCAAGTATTATAGCTTTTACCCTGGGTTTTTACAGCGGTTTTTCTTTATTATTTTTAACTTATTTTTTGTTTATACACATTTTATTAGGTTAAACTTGTAAAGAGGATTTCACTACGCCCTCTTCAAACTTGAATGTTCAAAAGTGAGTTTCCTCATCAAATTTTACTAAAATGTTAATTTGTATAAAATACAATCGTATTTCTACATTTTAACAGAAAACCTATTTTTCTTGTTTGGGTTGAGAAATTTTAACACGTAGAGAAGCGAATAACGTTTCGACCTTCTTTGGTCATCGAAGAAGGTCGAAACGTTATTCGCTTCTCTACTTAAGAGAATTTTCTCAAGCCAAACAAGCCTTTTTTACATATATATTTGTATAAATATTTAGCTTTACATAGAAGCTTGCTTTTACGAAACAAAAATCAATCAAAATAACTGCTCATTTTGAAATGTCTGGTGAGTCTAAGAATATTGAAACTTTTTTTTATTAAAATTGGATCTAAGAATACTAAAACTTCGATCTTAGTTTGTAATTGTTCTTAGTTTATTCAGTCGTATTTGTATCAGGTTGTCCAGAAATAAATATCGGAATTCCTACGATGACATTTAGAACTGAATATTGAGTAACTTCTCGTTGGTTGGTTGGTTGGTTTAATCCAACGTTTGTCGCTTACAAGGTGTCTTAATTGTCTACTGTTTCAACTCTACTCAGAGTAAGTTTTGTAATCCACAATGCAGTATGGACAAAAAGGACTTTTGTCTGATTTTTCTCTACGACTTCAAACTTGGACGAAAATCTACAGAAACTACATGGAACATCAACCAGGCATTTGGCCACGGATCTGCCACTGAACGTATAATTATGCGTTGGTTCCAAAGGCTTCGACGTGGAGATGAAAGTTTTGAAGACCACGAAGGTCAAGGAAGAAAACCATCCTCAGATGAAAACACATTAAGGGAAGCAGTTGAGACAGACCCTGACACAACAGTACGTGAGCTTTCAGTAAAGCTAGACACAAGCAAATCAAGTATTGACAACCACGTAAGTGCGATTGGAAAGACGAAAAACTTAAATAAGTGGGTTCCACATGAGCTGACTGAAGATCAACAAAATCGGCGTTATGGGACCTGTCAATGATGACGCTCCAAACATTTAATGAATTGAGAATCGAGGTTCTGCCTTATCCACCTTATTCTTTAGAACTTTCTCCTAGAGAATTTAATTCTCAGCTGCAGAAGAAACTTTCAGGAAGCTCATTGACCATAGAAACTCTGAATTATACACCAGGGGGCATAAACAGCATCGTTACATGTGTTAAAGCAAATGATGCATACTTTTATTAAAGCAGGTTTTACAACACTGGTTTATACTTTTCCAAACTTCGCAGTTCAAAAACGACATTTATTTCTGGACAACCTAATATTTCTTCTTCTTTTTTATTTGGTTATATCTCGTATTTGTTCTTTTTTATTTCGTTACAGTTTGTATTTCTTATTTTTATCCCCACTGCAAACATGTTTACATTTACTGCACATTTTATATTTTCAACGATTGTACAGCTTGTACGTTTCAACAAATTTGTTTAGGTTATCGCTTGCTACAAAGGCATCTCTGTTTCTCACCTACGTTAGTGATGTATTTCGCTGAATTATTTGAAGGAAAGTGGCTGCCAGGCATTGATGAAAAACAAACAGTTCTTCAGAGCTCTGCATTAGCGCTTCTTTCACGGTACCTTTTCAAACCTCTTGTGTTTTTAAGGGTTTGTTTTATTCTTGCCCGTACTGTGTCTACTTCTATATCCTAAACATCACCAGTGTTTCTTTATCCTTTCGTTTCATCTTGTTTCGCTTATTTCGATGAGTTACTTCTGTGTCAGAACAAAAAAGTTTGTTTTACTTTCACCGTATTTGTCTGTGACTTACACTATTTTTCTTACAGCTGTTTTTCCATTTCTTTATCAGCACCTTATCAACCGCTTCCCCATCTTTTGTGTTTCTGCAAGATTAATTCCTGTATGGTATTCGAACCTCAGCTTTTCTTAGTTTGTGTCTTTCAAGCTTTTTTCTTCTGTCTAACTCGCTAAATACGACGTTCTTCTGACATCTCCATTTTTATTTAAAAGCCATTATATATTTAATTTAATAATTATATATATATATATAAGTATAGTTTACATATTGTTACCTTCCTTCACTTCATTTTAAGGTGTGAACTCCCTTTGTTTTCGTCGTCGTTTGTTTTACAATTGTTCAATGTTTTTTGCTTTGTGTATGATTCAGCCACGTGTTGAATTATTCTGTATTAGCTTGGTTGCTGTATTCTCTTCAAGATAATCTACTCAAGTTACCAGAGTGTGAATGCTAAATTTTTACAATTAACATTATGTACACCAGTACGATTTTCTTACCCGTTTGAACAACTTGTATATATCAAAGTTGAAACCAAACAGGTATATACTAGTTAAATTTTCGATTCCAATTCCGTATTAAGCAGTATTAAGTTTTGAATACACAGGCAGGCCTTTACTGGATATGTAAAAGAATTTTCTTATTCAACGTCAAGAAAGGGATATAAGCCTGAAAATAATTACAGTAAAAAAACGCAAAACACGTTAACCTGAGAAACAAAATTCAGCAGGAAAAATCCTTTTTCGTCAATACACAATTTTGTACACATACATAAAATATAAAACAAATGCATTTTCAGAAGCTACATTACGTCTTACAATAGCATTGAAGGTCTTCACACTTAGAAACTAGAAAATTCTAACGTTTCGAATATATCACAAGCAATAATAATGATACTCTGAAAACATTCCTTCCGAATTGCATTCTTGTAATCTGAGGGTCACGGGTTCGAATCTCCGGTACACCAAACATGCTCGCCTTACCAGCCGTGGGGGCGTTATAATGTGACGCTCAATCCCACTATTCGTTGGTAAAAGAGTAGCCCAAGAGTAAGCGATGGGTGGTGATGACTAGCTGCCTTTGCCTTCTCTCTGGTCTTACACTGCTAAATTAGGGACGTTTAGCGCAGATAGCCCTCGAGAAGCTTTGCACGAAATTAAAAAAAACAAACCAAAACCAAACTGAATTGCATTATCGAGTAACTTCGATTTATAAATTAGCATTAATATTCTGGACCAGAAATACATATTACTGTAAAGAATTATTCTCAAATAATGGATATTTAATGTTGTTTGAGTAGATAACACCTGCGAAAACGCAAAATTGCGTCAAATATTGCGCAGACAGATTATTTTAAAATGCATAGCCACGAGATAATTGCGTCATAGAAAAAAAAGCTCACAACTTTGAAATTAAAAATAAATTGCAGAAAAGTCATTTGTCTTCAAGGAACGTTATTATGAAGTAAGTATCTATTACAGTTGTCTTCTTTTCCTCTGTGTGTGTGCTTGATTGTCAGAAAAGATAAACCTTCAAATGTAACTCTGAATAGTTTACAGCGCTGTAAATGTTTCTTTAAACATGTTTTAAAGCAGACGACCACTTGTATAAATTAGGGTTATCAAATTTACGGCTTGCAATACGCAGTCATTTTCTTCACTGCAACGTCCAATTAAACAAGTTATAAAACATTTTTAAGTAAAACATTCTCTGCTGGTTCATCAAATCCCCTTTGATAGTCGAAACAAGTCGTAAACAACTCCAAATGCATTTTACTGATTTGCCTGCATTAGTACACTCCATTAATCACAGTAATGTTTGATACAAGTGGACAAACATTCCGTTTAGAACCGCGATGAGGAATAGAATAAGAAACAACACTAATTTTAATACATTATCAGTAGTCATACGTCTGAATACATTTTCCTTGTCGCGAGCTTCTCAAAAGACGTCATCCGACCAAACGCATCTCATTACGTTTATTTTATTCTTTTTTTTTTGGCAGTTGGAATCGTTAGGAAGACGCGTCCAAGTAAACATTCTACTCTTCATTAATGATGGAACAAATTCGTTTATTTATATACTTGTTTAAGCTTGATATATTTAGAAATGCGTGTATTTTGCAAAGCATCCACCTGTCTCGAGTGTAAGAATGAACAACTTTGTTTGTTTGTTTTGAATTTCGTGCAAAGCTACACGAGGGTTATCTGCGCTAGCTAGCTAGAAATGAAATATAGGGCTATTTGAAATCGCAATGCATTAACGTTTGTGACATAATAAATTTGAGACTCGTCCAAGATAACGTGTGATACGTAACAATGTCCATTCAGTTAACGTGTGATAAGTAACAACGTCCATTCAGAACAACTTAATAAACCCATCGTTGGTTCTCAGCTGGGAACATTTCAATGGCCACGTATTACCATTAGCATCCTATGTATACATTTTTCTCAAACTATTTGTGTTACTTTTGTAATTTCATTTTATTTGAATGTTTAGAATTGTGATATTTTAATTTCTTTTTAAATGGCTCAAAATTTCATCTGTTTCTGTAACTTCGAAGTTAATTGCTGAAAATAACCACAGTTTCTACGTATTCTATGAGACCAGGGGCGTAGATTATTTTACACCCGATGGGGGATGATTTTTTCGACCACATTTGTGGACTGTTCAATTTGCAAATTGGTAATCTCTGATTACGTCAATCTGAAAGCTGTAAACATGCAGTCACAGAGTAATCTTGTTGCCACGATACTTGCATGTATACTTAGGCCTACTGACTGATACTTACGAACCATCGCTTAGATCGAAAAACTTAGAAGCACACCTACAATGAGACCATCTATCTAGTAATGATTTCACAGCATATTTAGTTTTCCAACAATACTTTTCATTGTTTAATATGTATTATCGTAGCTTAAATAGATTTATTTGGTACAAAAGTAAGTGTACATTTTTCGAGTTAATTTCTGGCTTTTGAAGGATTGTTGTAAATGAAATATCCATATCGTCTGCACTTCATTCATTATGTAACGGACTCATTGAGGTGTATTTGTTTTATCATCTATGCTTGTTTCAATTTAATATATATTTAGATGTTGTTTTCTGGTGTTTTGAACTGATCACAAATCTACACAATGTGCTCTGCCCACCACGAGTATCGAAATCCGGTTTTTAGAGTTGTAAGTCCGCAGACATAACTCTGAACCACTGAGGAGCACGTATTTAGACGTGTGTGTAACTTGAAGTGTAAAGTGTATGTTTTTACGAAACTCTCGTCTGTTCTCAAGCGCTAAGAATCAACAATGTGATTTATTTAGGTTTGCCAACAGAACGTTCAAGAACTTCGTCTAAATATTATAAACTGACGCGCCACGAAACAACTCAATAGTGTTGTTGGTTTGATATATTCCGTGTACTATAAGAAAGTATATACTTTGTATATACGTCTGTCTGTCACTTTCTGTATTATCTGAATTCTTAGTCGTACAAAATTATATCAGTAAACAAGAGGATTTCTTTTTTCTTTTTTTTTACAATTCGAAAAACTTCTTGTTAATATCAACGTTTACCCACCAGTCTTTCTTATGTGCTGAACAGCCAATCAGAGAAAAGAAAGACTTTAAACATTTTTTTTGCAATCTTTGTGATGGAATTTCACGAGAAAAAGAACAGGATTTCCCCTGTCGACTGATTGGAAAAGTATTTCAGAGATAGGAACACGAACAGTGAAACTCGTGAAAAGTTTCCTTTGTTTGTTTGTTTTGAATTACGCACAAAGCTACTCGAGGGCTATCTGTGCTAGCCGTCTTTAATTTAGTAGTGTAAGACTAGAGGGAAGGCAGCTAGTCATCATCACCCACCGCCAACTGTAGGGCTACTCTTTTACCAACGAATAGTGTGATTGACCGTCACATTCTAACGCCCCCACGGCTGAAAGGGCGAGCATGTTTGGCGCCATGGGGATGCAAACCCGCGACCCTCAAGTTACGAGTTGCACGACATATCGCATTTGCTAATAAAAACTCTTTCAATTTCTACACTACTTAATTTTTTGTATTGTTTTTTAATTTTCTTTCAGGTATTTCTTTTGATATACGAACTGAAAAACTCTGGGGCGAGCAATTGATTCAAATACCAATGATTATTTTCTTGACGCTAGAATAACTTTTCTTCATGACAGCAACAAAAACCAGAAAATCAAGTGGTATTTCTGAGCGTATTTCAATTCAATTTGCTACGTAGATGAAAATTTTGAAACTACGTTCATAAGTTACCTTGTTTTTCATGTTGTATAATTACATACACACCCATACCCAGCAGTATGTCTGCAGACTTGTATGTACTGCTATAAACAGGGTTTTGTAACTCATTGTGGACAGAGCACAAATAAGCCCTTTGTGTAGCTTTGTGTTTAATAACAATATCCTTGTAGGTAATGCCCCAGTTTACCACATAGCGTTCTGCTGGATTTAAGCGTTATTTTACGTAAAGCAAAATGTTTGGTTTGTTTTTCAACAAGTAATTAGATAATGTTTAGTATTAGTACTTGGTAAAATATTTCCAATTTATTCACGTGGTTACGTTTTATGAAGTTTCGCGCAGAGCTTCACGAGGGTTAACCGTCCTTAATTCAGCAGTGCAAGACAAGAGGGAAGGCAGCTAGTCACCACCAACCACCGCTAATCCTTCGGCTACTCTCATACAAACCAGTAGTGGGACTGGCCGTCACATTATAACGCCCCTAAGACTGAAAAGGTGAGCATGTTTGGTGGAACGGGTATTCGAACCCTCGACCCTCGGATTACGAGCTGAGTGCCTGAACCACCTGGCAATGCCGGGCCTACTTAAGCCAAAAGACTATTGTGAATATGTCTTCACTTCAATTGTAATACCAGGAATAATGAGCAATTTGTTCAATTCTTACTCCTATAAAAACTGAAGTAAGACCGTATTGCCGTACTTAAAGGATTGAAAAAAAAATTAACTTACTAAGTCACATGCTCTGAAGTCATTCTCTCAATAGTTACAGATAGACCACAGCTAACAAACGAAGTGGTGATAATTAGTGTAATGATATGTTGGTGAGAACATTATATAAAAATAAAATACATACTAGTTTTATGTAACAATTAAAGCGCTTTTATTAACATCTTTCAGTTTTTAAAGCAGTCCTAAAAGAGCGCTTACACAGATTTTTATGTACGTACTGTCTAGACATCAGAACTGTTTTCGTACATATATATATTAAAATTTTCATTTTTTAGTTTAAAGAACAAAAACGACTAAATAAAATTTTTTTTTTATTATTACGGGGCTCGATACGGCCTGGTGGTTAGGGTTCTCGCTTGGTTTTAATCGAAATCCCAAAAAATATTCTCATCCTATCAGCTGGGAAAGCGTTATAACGTACGATCAATCCCACTGTTCGTTGGTAAAACAATAGTCCAAGAGTTGGCGGTGGGTGGTGATGACTAGCTATCTTCCCTCTAGTCTTTCACTGCTAAGATAGAGACGGCTATCACAGATACCCCTCGTGTAGCTTTGCGCGAAATTCAAAACAAGCCAAACCAAATTTATGACTGCGCGTTTCGTTGTTTTATAACACAGCAACATTTTAAATAGAACTCCGGATTTTAGGACTATGAAACTGTAGATGTATAGCCATTTCACCGAAGGACTTTTTAAATCTTCTGAGCTAACATTCTATTATAATCTTTTAATTATGGAAATTTGTTAAAAAATACTATCTTTCATTGCTCTAAAGTTCTGAAAAAAATTTTCAATAATGACAATCAAGCTTTGTGAGATGAGGTATCTTTTACTGGACACAGACAAGTAATATTTTAATGTATAATAAACACTTCAGTTTCGCAACACCAGGAAACACATTTGCAATGACGACATACGTTTCTGTTCTTTTACGTGTGTCGGTCAATTCCATTATTCGTTGATACAAAAGTAGCCCAAGAGTTGGCGGTGGGTGGTGATGACAGTCGCCTTTTCTCTAGTCTTACGCTGCTAAATTAGGGGCAGCTATCGCAGATAACCCTCGTGCAGCTTTTGGCGAAATTCAAAACAAACAAAAAATAGTAAATAATTGTATCGTTCGAATACATATGGCCTGGCATGGCGGAGCGCGTGACTCGTAATCCGAGGATCGCGATTTCGCGCCCGAGTCGCGCTGAACAAGCTCGCCCTTCCAGCCGTGGGGGCGTTATAAAGTAACGGTCACTCCCACTATTCGTTGGTAAAAGAGTAGCCCAAGAGTTGGAGGTGGGTGGTGACGACTAGCTGCCTTCCCTCTAGTCTTACACTGCTAAATTAGGGACGGCTAGCACAGATAGCCCTCAAGTAGCTTTGTGCGAAATTCCAAAACAAAACATCCCTCTGGTCTTACATTGCTAAATTAGGTACGGCTAGCGCAGATGGCCCTCGAGTAACTTTGCGCGAAATTAAAACAAACAAACAAACCAAACCTGATGCTACGATATTAATTTGAGAACATTATTATTTGAATACGTCAAGGGTGTTGTTTTGTCAACCAGCAATTAAAATAGAAAGGAATATTAAATAAAATCAAATAAATATTGAAAGTATATATCATTACCTCTATTAACGTACAAGTATTTTCAAGATGGCCAACGAAATTACTAATCATTGGAAAGCAGGGCGAACACCGACTTCACGAAAGTAAATATGTGAACTGCATTCTTCGCGAAACGCGTTTATGCTTGAATATGTTTCCGAGAGTAATTCAAAACGACTCATCCTTTAATAAAGTGTTAGCATCTCGTATTTAACGCGAAAGTGTGAAACGTTTAAGATATATTTAGTTATGCGTATTGCCTATAGGAAAACGTAGCATAATTCATAGAATTAATTAATCAATAGAAGTTGTCTGGAACTTTCTTCATTCAATTTGCTTGGAAAATTCAAAGATGATACATCGCTAAATCTGTGTTTTGATTAATAACTCTGACGTTACAGATAAGTTGTTTATAATTACTATCAGTCAGCCCTGTTTACAAACAAAGCATGGTGTTCGAAAGTAATCGTCGACGTGTGTAGTTCGTTATCATTTGATATGTGTGTAAATTTTCAGAGAATCATGTATGATACTCTGTCTAATGAAAACTTGACGATTAATATTTAGCGTATGAATGTTTGTTTAATTTTGAATAACGTCGTAAATCTAATCAGAGTCTGGTGACCAAATGTCCCGTTTTTCACGCAACGATGACTTACAATATGTTAAATGCAAAGTATAATTATAGTCAGTAACGGTTATTTTATTGATATTATGGTCCGGCATGGCCAAGCGCGTTAAGGCGTGCGACTCGTAATCTGAGGGTTACGGGTTCGCATCCCCGTCGCGCCATACATGCTCGCCCTTTCAGCCGTGAGGACATATAATGTGACGATTAATACCACTATTCGTTGGTAAAGGAGTAACCCAAGAGTTGGCGGTGAGTGGTGATGACTAGCTGCCTTTCCTCTAGTCTCACAGTACTAAGTTAGGGACGGCTAGCACAGATAGCCATCGTGTAGCTTTGTGCACAATTCAAAAACAAACAAAATTTAATATTGTCTGTCCCGTATGTTTCGAGTTTCTTTTTCATGTCAAGTCTTCCAGGAGAGTCGGAATAAGTAAAAGGTACTCCATATCTCAGAAGAAGAGAAACTTATTAGACTAATCTGCTATTTGTGTATTTATTTTATAGGATGGAAATTGTTTGTTTTATAATTTTAGCGCAAAACTATATAAAGGTCCATCTACGCACAGTCATCTAAAGTGTGTTAGTGTGCAGTCGTCATGCATCCACCCAAAGTCTTGAGATATTTATTCTTGGTTTCACTAGATATTGAAAGTTCTGTGTATTCAACCCCAATACGATATTAAAAGTGCTTTATATTAAACCTCTAACACAATATTGAAAGTTTTATGTATTCAACCCCAATACGATATTAAAAGTGCTTTATATTAAACCTCTAACACAATATTGAAAGTTTTATGTATTCAACCCCAATACGATATTAAAAGTTCTTTGTATTAAACCTCTAACACAATATTGAAAGTTCTGTATATTCAACCCCAATACGATATTAAAAGTGCTTTGTATTAAACCTCTAACACAATATTGAAAGTTCTATGTTTTCAACCCCCTCTAACACTTGCAGTACACTCACGTCTCCACAGTATAAGTACCATTTCAGAACAACGGTTCGCAAACCACGAACCCTTGGATTCACTGTTCGAGTACACCAACCACTAGATCACTCATGCGCAACTTAAAGGAAAGCTTATGCTTTTATTTTTATCTGATTTAAACAGATATTTTAAGAGTGTTCAACAAACAGTAAAAGATAATGGTGTCGTTTAAATTCCTGTTGATTAGGGGTGCTCGCCTGGCAATTTGATGGTAATGAGTTGAATCCCCGTTGCCGAGCAAGCTCATCTTGTATGGTGGCCCAATGGTAACAGTAAGGTCTCTTACTAAGAATAAGATATTAATTGTAATTAGTCAGTGGCACTAAATACAGATAATAGTGAAGATGAGTTGATTGGAAGAGAATGAAATAGTTCTATCTATAACGAACGTATAAGTCGTAATTTCTCTTTGAAAATGGCCCGGCATGACCAGGTGGTTGTAGGCGTTCGACTCGTAATCTGAGGGTTGCGGGTTCGAATCCCGGTCACCCCAAACATGCTCGCCATTTCAGCCGTGGGAGCGTTATAATGTGTCGGTCAATTCCACTAATCGTTAGTAACAGACTAGTCCAATAGTTGGCGGTGGGTGGTGATGTCTAGCTGTCTTTCCTCTTGTCTTACACTGCTAAATTAGGGACGGTTGGCGTAGACAGCCCTCTAGTAACCTTGTGCGAAATTCAAAAACAAACAAAACAGAAAGGTCTAACAATTTTCTGTTGTTCTGGAAGCACTGTGATTCAGTGCGATTTACATATTCTCTCATGTATATAACCACTTCGAACAAAATATGGTTTGCCTATTTATTTAAATATATAGAAGCATTAACGTGCGTGGTTATGGTATATGTATTATGTTAACGATACAAGGTAATATAATTATGATATGTCCGTACTGTTACGTTTTCGTGCTGCATGGTAATATATAGTTTAGTGTACGTGAGGTGTAATGTACCGATAACAACGCTGCAAAATACAAGCCATACCAACACTCGTAAAGGAACACAACGCAGTGTAACATAGAGTATAGCATGTGTATAGTCTAGTAAGTTGATAACAGTAAAACACAACATGGTACACACCCATATTGTTACACGTTCTTGCCACTAGCATTACATTTAAATATAAATTCAAATAATCATTTGTGACGTTCCTGTTAAGAAAAAGAAGTGAAAAATAAGTTTCGGTATTATGTTAATAAGAAACATTAATTTAAAGATACTTATGAACTTAATTACGCTGAAACACTTTGGAAAACGCTGAAGTGAATTTTGCACCAGTTTTCTTCCCAAGTGGGTCCGTCATGGCCAAGCGTGTTAAGACGTGCGACTCGTAAACCGAGGGTCGCGTGTTCGAATCTCCGTCACACCAAACATGCTCGCATTTTCAGCCATGGGGGCGTTATAATGTGACGGTCAATTCCACTATTCGTTGGTAAAAGAGTGGCCTAAGAGTTGGCAGTGGGTGGTGATGACTAGCTGCCTTCCCTCTAGTCTTACACTGCTAAATTGGGGACAGCTAACGCAGATAGCCCTCGAGTAGCTTTGCGCGAAATTAAAAAAACAAACAAACAGAATATCGTCTGTTATTGCTGTATTGACTGCCTATCTAGTTATAAGTTATAGGTAACCAGGAATACAAGGAGAAAGGGCATCTTTATCAATAAAAGCGTGAACCTTTTCTATACAAAGAATATATGTAATATCTATGAAACTGAAGTGTTTATTTTTAAAACTTCAGAATATACTGGGCCTTTCACAGTTTTTTTTACAAGATTGAGATGATCGTTTGACCCCATCCATTTTTTCTCAAATAAATTTCTAATCAATTAAAAGTCATTGAGTTACTTTTCTAGAAACGTGAGCACTAGCTGACTTGATGTATCACGTTCAAATAATAGTTTGAATAAAAATTAAAAAAAACATTATGAGTATTGCGATGGTACAAGTAATTTCAATGATCTTACGAAGAGCTTGGTTATTTGAGATGTGATTTTTTCCGTTATTTATACGTAAAAAATAAATAAATAAACATTGCCAATTAACTCTTCTGTTGTGGTTTTCACGTAAGACCCCATCATTCTGTTGTGATTTCCACGTGAGACCCTATCATTCTATTGTGATTTCCACATAAGATCCTATCATTCTATTGTGATTTCCACGTAAAACACTATTATTTCGTGGTGATTTCAGAGTAAGACAGTGCCATGCGATATATTTGATACCACAAGGACCTCTTATTCGAACAAACCGGATTGAAGATTTTATTAGTAGTTTAATTTTTTGCTTTTCGTTTTCTCGTATTACGACTTCTATTCAACATTTAGATGTAAAACGGTTTCATACTGGCATCGGAGGTAACCATGAGAGACGTTTACCGTTAGGAATGTGACATTTTTCTTGTATGAAATGTCACTATAAAGCTTATGTTTTTGTATTGATTCAGCTTCAAAGGCACACATAAATAACATTACGTGATTTAAAATCAAAACAAAAACGTATCACACAAAACTAATTCGTGAGGAGATAAAATAGTTGTACTAATGGATTTATGAACATTCGGTTAGTAATCCAAAGAAGTTTGAAGGGAAATTGGAAATTGTTATATACATAACATTTTCGTTTGGCACAGTGTTTATAGAAGAAACTCCAATAGAACAGGACAGAATGCTATAGAGCTATACATTATTGTAAAAATCTGTATTTCACTTATTGCAGTGTCAGTATAAATTGAACGAAAGGTCGTAATACTTTTCGAACAATACGTAAAAAGTATAAATACGTGTAAAAATGTATATTAAATAGCTTTTCAAACAACAAGGATATAAAAACAGAACTTTCCACCGAAAATATCGGCAAACATAGCTGACATTTAACTGCATTGTGGGAAGGGAAAACACGCGTTAGTGAAATATGTATGTGCGAATATCGGATACACACACAATAGTAGGGATACGTCGTACATTATACTATAATGGAATTCTTGCTTATATGATACTGGGATAACCTTTTTATTACGAGATGTTCAACCCCAACTTCGTGAAATTTTTATTCTGTCTGCATTTAGATTTTGCAGTATGAGTCACGATTTTCCTGTTTTGCATTCGTTTCTCGTCACGGAGATCTTCATTTTTCTTCATTCTTACAGTGCATGAATACGTCACACAAGGATCTAATGCACTGGCGTCACGGGTAATCGGCGAGTCAGATATAACCTCTATTCATTATACGCACAGAGACGTTAGATATGAATGCTCAAACCTAAACGTACTCTACTTATAAAGCTGTCATTCACTTCGTGCAGATAGGTTGTGATAAGTTTGTTCTTCTTAACGAAAGAGAATTTAAAAATACATTTACAAACAGATCAAATAAGTTACCATAATATGATCACTGGGGGCTACAATAAAACATGTATTCTAAAGCTGACATTCCACACCTCATAATGATAAATGTCCAATATAAATAGTGTAATAAAGCCTAAAGCACAGACAGAAAATACCACCATTATGAGGATAAAAGTGATTTTTTCCCCTGAAATTCCAAAAAAATATTGTGATAAAAGCATTAACCAATTCCAATCAAAATTAACAAAAATTGAAGGTGTATTTAGCCAAACAGTTATGTTTTATCATTTGTCCTCTTTTTTAATTTCTTTTAAAGTAAATTGAAAGTTCAAGATACAAAAGACGATATAATGATAATCGTATAAATGTGTTGCTATTGAAAACCGTTAATTAATTATAGGGAACAAACAACTGTTGTGTGACCTTTTCTTAATGGTGCTCAACTTATTTTAAACAATTAAAGACATATTTTTTTTTTTTTACAAATAAAAATTCTTTCAACATTTACCACGTTTAAAATAATTGCTTGTTAAACAATATCTAGTTAAAGAAGAATTTAAATATAAACAACTAATAAATACAGCTGGTGGTAACAACTGACTAAATGTAATAGTGAAAGTTTGATAACATTTCTCTGATAAATATATATTGTAAATAAAAGTTATTTCACTTATCTAAAACAGCTTTAATGTTTTTGTTGTGTACAGAAAGAGTACGTCGAAAAAGTATAGTAAAGTATTATAGGGAAATTGGGTAATAATATTTTACTTAACGTTAGATGAAAGTGCAAACAAGACACAGAATACAGAAGTAAAATATAATTAGTGTAGAATTATATGAGTTCTAAATAAAACTTTGATGTTCTATTTTGTTTCTTATCAAAGACTATGTTGCCAGCACAAAAATACACACTTATAGATAAATAGAAAGAAAAATGTACAATGCTTTTTTAAATTCATATTAATAGTCTTTTTATCCTGAACTTGCTTTTAAATTTTAGCATTTTTGTTTTTCTCCACCACCACCCTCTTTCTTTCTTTCTTTTTTTAAACTAAATGAAATTTATGAACGTTACTGGCTTTATTGTATCTTAATGCACTCAGGAAATGCAGTTATTAGTGAAACACGTGTAGCATGCATGTGGCAGTATGCGTCGCTATTTACAGCCTGAGTCAAACACATGTCGCATGTATGTGGCAGTATGCGTCGCTATTTACAGCCTGAGTCAAACACGTGTAGCATGCATGTGGCAGTATGCGTCGCTATTTACAGCCTGAGTCAAACACATGTCGCATGTATGTGGCAGTATGCGTCGCTATTTACAGCCTGAGTCAAACACATGTCGCATGTATGTGGCAGTATGCGTCGCTATTTACAGCCTGAGTCAAACACATGTCGCATGTATGTGGCAGTATGCGTTGCTATTTACAGCCTGAGCCAAACACGTGTAGCATGTATGTGGCAGTATGCATCGCTATTTACAGCCTGAGTCAAACACTTGTCGCATGCATGTGGCAGCATGCGTTGCTATTTACAGCCTGAGTCAAACACGTGTAGCATGCATGTGGCAGAATGCGTTGCTATTTACAGCCTGAGCCAAACACGTGTAGCATGTATGTGGCAGCATGCGTTGCTATTTACAGCCTGAGCCAAACACGTGTAGCATGTATGTGGCAGCATGCGTTGCTATTTACAGCCTGAGTCAAACACTTGTCGCATGCATGTGGCAGCATGCGTTGCTATTTACAGCCTGTGTCATGCACGTGTATCATGCATGTGGCAGCATGCGTTGCTATTTTCAACCCTAGTCAAACACGTGTAGCATGCACGTGGCAGTGTGCGTCGCTAATTTCAGCCTGAGGCAAGCACGTGTTGCATGCATGTGGCAGTATGCGTTGTTATGTTCAACCTTTTACTATCATCGCAGAATGAATGTATGTATTTTGAGTTAAAGGTTTGGTTGCATGACGTTATTCTGGCGACAGATACTAAAACTAAAAATTCAGTTTCACCTTAAATCGCCCCCCAGTGGCTCAGCGGTATGTCTGCGGACTTACACGCTAAAATCCACGGTTTCGATACCCGTGGTGGGCAGAGCACAGATAGCACATTGTGTAGCTTTGTGCTTAATTCAAAACAACAACAACATAACCTTAAATCACTTAACAAACGGCCTATGCAGAAAGGTTTTCACCTTTTTTTAAATTTGGTTTATATAATTCATATTTTACCGTTTGCTATCGTCAAAATAGTATTAAATCAACTATACCTGTTTTACAAATTTTCAATACGAAATGAATGTCTAGAACGCATATTAAATATACGTTTAAATGTTCGTAAATACTTAAGTTCTTCACTGCATCTGAGATTAAAGCTTCTTTTTGTCAGACGAAGTTAGTTATTTTGAAATCAACCAGAAGTCCGAATGTTTTTTTTTAATTTCGCGCAAAGCTGCTCGAGGGCTATCTGCGCCAGCCGTCCACAATTTAGCAATGTAAAACTAGAGGGAAAGCAACTAGTCATCACCACCACCCACCGCCCACTCTTGGGCTACTCTTTTACTAACGAATAGTGAGATTGACCGTCTCATTATAACGCCCCCGCGGCTAAAAGGACGAGCATGTTTGGTGCGATGGGGATTCGAACCCGCGAATCTCAGATTAAGAGTCTAACGCCTTAACCCACCTAACCATGCCAAGCCATGGCTGCTACTGACTGGCTACCTTTTTTCTTTTCTTTTTTTAATCAGTTCAGGCTTCCCTGTGGTTGAAAACCAGAGGCGTAGGCAGATAACCATGGTAGTTTTGTCGTAAATACAACATTCAAATACAAAGTCGTTTCGCTGGTTGCAACAAGCAATAGAAAACGGATTTCGGCACGAAGTACTTTAAGATAGAACTAATATATAACACGACCCATTAATAAACTTTAGAAAGTAAAATTAATGATTCTACTGACGTGTCTCAGTATTATATATTTGTTTCCATTTTCTTATTGGCCTAGAATAGCCAGGTGGTTTGGGCGCTCCCTTCATAATCTAAGGGTCGTAGGCTCAAATGTTGAGTATCATTATTTCGGACGAGTCTTCGATTTATTAGCTAACTAACAGTCCCGGCATGGCCAGGTGGTTAAGGCCCTTAACTTTTAATTCAAGGTTCGTGAATTCTAATCCCCGTGACACCAAACATGCTCGCCCTTTCAGGCCGTGGGGGCGTTATAATATGGAGCTTTTGGAAGTCCAGCTATTTACGTAGTTAGTTTCACACATTGCTGACAAGTTAATCACCATTTCGCCTGGTTGTGACAACTACACATTTAATAATATAACCATACTTATCAAATAGCGTTTTATTAAAACATGTTTTAAACAGTAAGCACTACAACTTGTACCAAAAAGTAAATTTAAAACTTGGAATCATGCAAAATGATCGTTAACATATTAATATCTTTGTGGCAAAGACAGACAGGTGATCATCCAATCAACAGCAACTATAACTTGTATCAAAAAGTAAATTTAAAGCTTGGAATCATGCGAAATGATCGTTAACATATTAATATCTTTGTGGCAAAGACAGACAGGTGATCATCCAATCAACAGCAACTATAACTTGTATCAAAAAGTAAATTTAAAGCTTGGAATCATGTAAAATGATCGTTAACATATTAATATCTTTGTGGCAAAGACAGAAAGGTGATCATCCAATCAACAGCAACTATAACTTGTATCAAAAAGTAAATTTGAAGCTTGGAATCATGCAAAATGATCGTTAACATATTAATATATTTATGGCAAAGACAGACAGGTGATCAGCCAATCAACAGCAACTATAACAAAGCGTGCTTGTGTGGAAATACAAAATAAGCATCCACTGTTACATTTTGGTCGTTTTTCTTATTAACATTCTAAACTGCTATTGGTCTAACATAAAGAGGTTGTGTTTTATTGTAAAGAAATTGAAAAAAAAATAATTAATATTATTTTACCTTGAGGGCGTGTCTAACGCCTGAGTATCAAATCTGAACCACACTGCAAAAATTATAATAAATGAAGAGATAACAGAACACGTATAATTAAGTGGATTGAAAATATTTAAAAACACCTTTCTAAACACCTTAAAGCAAAAATCGTTACGGCTTAATAACGTGAGACTCGTGTACATTTGTAAAGAGTAACTGGAAGTTACTGACAGCAAATGAACAAGAATCTCAGAGTTTCCAATTTAAGGTTTCTTTACGAACTAAATAGAAGATCTAATGAAATGTAATGTATTCAGGTTCCATTAGGTATTTGTCAATTATTGCTGTCATTGTTGCGTTCAGTATCGCATTGCATGTGTCTGAAAGCAATTTACATCGACAAAAGTTGTCGAGTTCGGAACGCCATGAATTTTGTTCTTTTTCTCTACGATTTCTGTAGAGTTGCCTACGTCACAGTCATTAAGCCTAAATGCTGTTAGTAACTCATAATTACGGCAAAGTATTGAAAGTTACTTCATGTTGTATTGTTTGTGAAAAATATAAATTCTTTTTATGAAACCTCATTCTTTTGTATTATGTAAAGTAGGATTCCAGTACTAATTATTGTTAAAATCAAAAACAAATACATTTATGTGTCCACCTAATAGTACGTAAAAATTATTTGTTCCACTAGTAATACATTTCTGTTGTGAATGTCACGAAAAATTAATATTGTGTCCATCAGTGACACAGCGGTACGCATACGGATATACAACACTAGAAACCGGGTTTCGATACCCGTGGTGAACAGAACACTGATAGTCCATTGTGTAGCTTTGTGTCTAACTTCAAACAAGTTTGTTTGTTTGTTTTGGAATTTCGCACAAAGCTACTCGAGGGCTATCTGTGCTAGCCGTCCCTAATTTTGCAGTGTAAGACTAGAGGGAAGGCAGCTAGTCATCACCACCAACCGCCAACTCTTGGGCTACTCTTTTACCAACGAATAGTGGGATTGACCGTCACATTATACACCCCCACGGCTGGGAGGGCGAGCATGTTTAGCGCGACGCGGGCGCGAACCCGCGACCCTCGGATTACGAGTACACGCCTTAACGCGCTCGGCCATGCAACTTCAAACAAATTTTGCTTTTCAGTTTCGCGCAAAGCTACTGGAAGGCTATCTACGCTAGCCGTCCCTAATTTAGCAGTGTAAGACTAGAAGGAAGGCAGCTAGTCATCACTACCCACCGTCAACTCTTTAATCAACGAATAGTGGGATGGACCGAACCATAATAACGCTCCCACGGCTGAAAGAGCGAGCATGTTTGGTGTGACGGGGATTCGAACCCGTGACCTTCATATTACGAGTCGCACGCCTTAACCTACTGCCATGCCGGGCCTAAATTCAAACAAAACAACTAATATTAAATGTGGCGAAAACAAATTTAAGCATTATGTCACCACAAATCTACAAACCACGTAGACGATGTGAACGGTACGTCAGAGGTGATTTTCGAGGCGAACTGTTAAACGACAAAAGTGTAAATAATTCAGTCAACAAAGTCGAATATAGGAAAAACGTGATTATAACAAAACAACATTTGATATTTTATGCCACTCAGTACTGGAGGCCTTTGAATATTTTTCATTTTACACAAAAATTATTCTTAATGTTAAAAATAGGTTAACTTTGTCTGTCATGCAGTTCAATTTTGTAATTATTTTGTATTCCAAAGGTATATATCAGTGTTCCTGTATTCTAAATACAGTACTAATTTTAAACAGATGTAAGAACAAAGTCCAAACTTTTAAAAATACGCATATTCAGGAGAACAGAAGTTGAATACTTCTTATAATGCGGTATCATAATTTTAGTATGAATTCGGTACAGTGATATTATGCATCAGTATGATTTTTTTTGTTGTTCTGGAAGTCACAACATTAAAATTTGGGACTTGCAATACAAAAATGTGAGGCTTTATCATTGCGGTTGGAAGAGCGCAGATAACCCTTATTCAACTCTGTACTTGTATGTTTCTTGTTTTATGAATTTCGCACAAAGCTACACGAGGGCTATCTGCGCTAGCCATCACTAATTTGGAAGTGTAAAACTAGAGAGAAGGTAGCTAATCGTGATCACCCACCCCAAAAATTTGGGCAACTCTTTTTACCATGAAATAATAGAATTGAACGTTTTGCTATAACTTCCCCTCCTGCTGAGAGGGCGAGAAAATTCGGTGTGGCGGAGATTCGAACCCACGATACTCAGATTACGATTCGAGCCCTCTAACAACCTTTGCACGTAAACAAAACAAGCGAGCGAACTTACGTGAATGGTGTTTGGGTGTGTAACGAATTGTACTGTGCTAGAAGAACAGTATTACAGAATTTATTACATTTCTATGCTTTCAACATTCATGACCAGCAGTCTTAAGGATCAGTTATGTCTGTTTTAGAACAAAGACGCACAGTGTTATCTACTCTGAGCTCCCCGGTAGAATTCAGTTTCAACGAGAACCACGTTTTCTAGGGTAGAGATGACTAATCTGTTTCAATCCTCATGGTCAGGACATGACTAATCTGTTTCACATCCTAATGGTCAGGACATGACTAATCTGTTTCACATCCTAATGGTCAGGACATGACTAATCTGTTTCACATCCTCATGGTCAGGACATGACTAATCTGTTTCACATCCTAATGGTCAGGACATGCTTTTCCAGATGTTGTAGTTATAAAGTTGTTCCTCGTTGCTTGCTTCTAGGCACAACGAACCACGGTTTGCGTGAAGTTACTAAGTTGATGAGGTCTTGCAGTTCCGTTAAAATGGATGAACTGAATCTTAAACATCAAACAAAATCTTCCATTCAGAATTATTTTATGCTGAAAGGTCCGGTGAGCGTAGGAACAGTGGCACTCACTTTGCAAAAAGAAGAGGTCCGGCATAGCCAAGCGCGTAAGGCGTGCGACTCGTAATCCGAGGGTTGCGGGTTCGCGCCCGCGTCGTGCTAAACATGCTCGCCCTCTCAGCCGTGAGGGCGTGTAATGTTACGATCAATCCCACTACTCGTTGGTAAAAGAGTAGCCCAAGAGTTGGCGGTGGGTGGTGATGACTAGCTGCCTTCCCTCTAGTCTTACACTGCTAAATTAGGGACGGCTAGCACAGATAGCCCTTGAATAGCTTTGTGCGAAATTCAAAAACAAACAAGCAAAAAGAAGACACGTGTGTGTGTTTTCTTACAGCAAAACCAGACCGGGCTGTCTGTTGAGCTCACGTACAAAAAGAAAATATATTTTTCTTCTACACTGTTGAAACGTATCATTGTTCTTTGTTTTGGTATAAGCAAGATTAAAATAAAACAATACTTCAGTTAACGATCTGCTGAGCCCTTTTGCTATCAGAACGTAAACTGTACGGATAAATTCACTTGATTTTTAAACTTATGTTGTTCTTCAAAGTATTTAAGGTATAAAAACTGTCAATCTACATTTATCTGAATATTTTATGTATATATGTATATATAATGCTTGAAATATATAAAGGTCCAAAGAGCTTTAAACAATGAATAATGTGATTACTAGACCTTATTGTTTCTGCCTGGTCTCAAATTGTAAATTTTCCATCTCAGAATCGTTGATCCTGAAAAATATATCATAGATAACACGAGAGAAATTTATGCAAAACATCTTTTCGATCAAATATTTCGTTTAAAATTCAAATTTCTATTTTTTATTCCTTTTCAATAGATGTTTGTTTTTGAATTTCGAGTAAGGCTACACAAGAGCTATCTGCGCTCGCTGTCCTTAATTCAGCAGTGTAAGACAAGATGATTTTTGTTTTGGAATTTCGCACAAAGCTACTCGAGGGCTATCTGTGCTAGCCGTCCCTAATTTAGCAGTGTAATACTAGAGGGAAGGCAGCTAGTCATCACCACCCACCGCCAACTATTGGGCTTCTCTTTTACCAACGAACAGTGGGGTTGGTTATCACATAATAACGCCCCTGCGGCTGAAAGTGCGAGCATTTTTTTTTAAATGTGAGGGGGACCACGACGTAGTAAATATAGCAAATAAAACGAAGCTAACATCTGGCTGAGGTAGTGACTCCTATCTTTCATGCCGTTCTTTTGTATTTAGATTTTAAACTCTTGGTAGTTTTATGATATAATATGAATGAGCCATTGCTCAGCACGTGCTTTTCTTTTCTATAGACATATGAGAAAAGTCAGGTTTCATTATAACGTCCATAACATTTGTTAGAGATTACAAAAGCTGTCAATAACGACCACGAAGAAGAGAAAATAAAGGGTTGATTGAGTACCAACAGAAATCCTGTCTATCTAATCCATTTCTATATGATCAGTACAAACACATTTATGTATCAAAATTTTCACCATTAAATATATGAGAAAATTGGCCTCTTTTTTTTCTACCAACTTTGAGGTACAAGACCGTTGTTAGATCCCATCCTCGGTCACTGGAAGCACATTCAAGAGAATGAGACCAACCAATTCAATCCAAGACAGAATCATGGAGTTTAATAGCACATTGTTGAGGTGGCTTCTTCATTGCAAATTGGTTTGTTAATTATGATTAAGGAAAACAAAATACCAGTATTAGATTCCTCAACAGCTGATGTATACATCACCATGGTAATTCTAACATATTGTCAGTCTCAGTTATATTGTTTTATTATTGTTTCCTATTTCTCTCGGTGGACACACCTTTATCTTCCAAGTGAAGATGTAAGTCAGATTAGTCTGTTCCATGAATTAGAATATTAAGAAATTTTATGACAGTAAATCGTAATTTGACTTTTTACAGAATTTCTGTTAACATGGCTTGCATGGTTCATTTATTTTTTTCATTTATATCTATAAGGTTCTACCTGACATCACTCTGAATTCGTTTTGCATATCACATAATAAGTCAAAACAAAAAGGCTCTCGATCTATTTCTTTCAACTTCCAGGTGAAAATTACCTCACTAATATGGTAGAATTATCAATATTTTCACTCTTACTTGGATTGCTTTAAGACCCTGATATATGTATACCGTCGAGAATTTATCTCCTGTAGTGGACAAGAGATATTTCTGAAACTTTCAGACACTGTGGTCACGTGATAGTTGTCACTGTACAGAATGACAGGCTGTGTGACAAATGGGTTTATGGAAGAGAAACATTACTCATTGACAAGCATGAACTGTCCCTAATTGTGCCTCTCAAAATACCACTATAAGACGCTTTCTCCTGTGTCTCCGTAGGTCATACTATTATCACATTACGTTCCTTTTTTACCTGCCTTCAATAGAAGATTTTGAAGATGTCGTTAGACAATCTATTTATTCTCATGCCACAACTCATGCTCCTATTACCACAGATGCGTCCACTAATTCACCTTCTAATTTGCTTTGTTTTTATGGAGAGATGTATAATAATCCTTAGACAGCGACCATTTTGTCACCATCCTGATGGAAATTGGCTGTACTCAATGCTACATGACTTCTATGATATGGTGGAAACTGTAGAAGACGAACATCTTTTCCTTCACCATGGTCTTGTAACTTTAATATTACATTTGTAAGTTACTTCATGTTAATGACTGCGTGAAAGCAGTAACTGATTATATTGCTCTGGTCTTTATAATCAATGACATTTGAACATCTGAATTTCAAAGGTTATGGAAGGTTCAGAAATGGGTCTGAAATATTCTTTCGTATATTCTCGAACCCATGCCAAACAAGTCATACTTCAAAGCCAGAATGAACCTTGAGTTAAACCCTCTCCAATTATTTCTTCGACTGCTGGTTAAAAGATTATTTGGGCAAGATTCGTAAAGTGAATGAAACGTATACTCGCATCCTCTTTAAATCTTGCAAACCAATGATCAAAACAATGATGATTAACTAAGTGTCCTTAATGCTCTTGGAGAGTACTTTTCTTACTATATATCTGTTCTTCCACCCCGGCACTTATTTTTTGCATAACATCATCTGCTACAACCACATCAATTTGTTTTTCAGCTAATCATTTGCATGACTAAAAATCGATGTTAGAACTAAAAAATTGCTCTGAATCCAATTTGCCGATACACCATTTGGACCAATTGGTATTCATTGTAAGATATTTCACCCTTTTCTCTTCTGCTTTTCGTAATATTATTTCTGGTTTATTTAATCTTATTTTATAAAATAACGATTTTCCAGATGTAGGCTGTTGAGTCATTATCATTACATCACAACATTTGGTCTAATTATAGACATATCGCTTTCACTAGCTGTCTTTGTAAAGTTTTGGTGGTGATGAATATTGTTTTGTTCCTTGAATTAAACAATCTCTTCTCGGACATCCAGTGTGATTTTAATAGACAGTGGTCCACCGTGGATTGACAACTTAACTTCAATTAAGTAAGCTTTCCTCAAGAGGAAGCATTCGATTTCTGTCGTTTTTAATCTTGTAAAGCTTATGATACTGTATGAAAACTTGGAACTTTTCAGAGCCTCTTCTTATATAGACTTTATGACCAGTTACCCATTATTATTCGTAAGGCATCAGCTGAAGGATCATTTCGAATTCGTGTAGAATCCACACTTTCTTGAACTGTGATATATAACTCGGAGTACCTTAGAGCAATGTCTTGAGTGTCATGGGTTTTATTATTAAGCTGAATTTCATCACTAAATAGTATTTGCTTACAATTGCAAACAGCCTCATGTTGATTAATCTAAGATTTTTTTATAGATCATCAAGTACGATATATAATTCGCAGCAGCTCTATGTTACTCCTAGTCACTTGTTTGAATGGACTACTGTGAATAGAGAGTTCTTAAACAGCTTTGAGGCATCTTCAGTGATGCTGAACAGCGTTTGCATCCTCTCTTCCACTTCTATGTTCTATGCTAAAGATACATCATGCCTTCATTTGATCTAAGTTAGACTGTTAGTTGCTTGCCTACAAACATCGAGCAGGATCTCTGCATTGAATATATTGGATCGCTTGTGTCATCAGGAGGCCTTTTGGCTTTGTCCAAAGACTTATATCCAAAGTTTTTAGACAGATTCCTATGAACATACCTTTCATCTTAATATTCTGTAAGATTATTTGTAGCACGCTGCAATACACTGATCCCCACCTAAACATTTCACTTGACAACATGTCTTCATTGTTCAGTGGGCCATAGTATTTTCCAAAAAAGTGGTGTGGTATTCCGATTTTTAGCATTTGTATCCAACAATGTCCAGTGACGTTCGATGATATTACAGAATCCAACCCACTCTGACTTATCAGCAATCTCACGAACATTTATTCTCTGAGTCACTTGAAAAAGCTAATTGCTCCAGAATGAAAGTAGCGATATATCTTTATTTAGGACCTGTGAGCCATTCTTTTGCTGAAATATTTGTACGACCCTATGAGTTCAGCTACGATTTGCTGTTGTTCACAAGATCTAATCTCCACATTTTGTTCCCACTGCTGAGTAATGTGGCAGGTACATCTCTTGTTCTTGTACATACAGAGGCTAAGCAGTACATTAACTGCATGATCTCCACTTTCTTATTTAACTGTTTTAAGGCAGTAGAACTGCTTAACGATAGTGCTCACTAGGTTTTATCAGACATTGAAAACACATTCACTCACTTCTTTTTATTATCTATTTCAAGTGTAATATTTTAATTATGTATTTTATTCCTTGCCTTGTTGGATTGCAAGAAAACAAGTTCTTGGACACTGCGGCAACATCAGCTTTCACTAGCGTTTTAACGGCCTTTCTTATCCTGTATTTGTATTTGAAGCCTGCCATCAGAACAAGACTCCTAACCAAGTGGCAGATAATTGGGAGTGATCAAAATCATAACAGGACTTTCCAGATGAAAACCACTAATTGGAAATTGGTCTTCCATTACACACCAGAATCAAAAGAATCTTACATGTAACCATAGTTTTCTCAATCATCGTTTTATTCTACGAGGGACATGATCCGTAAATTTAAGTATCTTAACACTCAAGTTGCAATAAACCTATTATTTTTATTTCCGTCCTGTTGCTATAATACTGAGTGCCGACATCATTTTTGGACTACTTTTCCTGATGACGTATATTTAGCGTTGGACAGCATCATTGGAAATGGTGACGCTAGCCAGTCTGATCAGATTTTAGACCACTGGTTTTCCAACTGATTTTAACTTCTTTCTGTTTCTGAATAAAACAAAAACAAAAAACTGTTTTACGTTTTTCGTATTTATTTTTATTCGCATTAATTTTTTTTATCCGAGTTAAAATAAAGTTAAAGAATCTAAACGATTAATAGTGTTTGACACAGACAATTTATGTCGTTTGTGCCAATAAACTACACTCAACCTTTTGGAGTTACTGAAGATACCTGTATCAATGTTTGTATTGTTTGATCTTTCTAGAAGCTCAGTTGTAAGTTTTCAGGCTTAAGACGCTAAGAATTGGGGTTCAATACCATTGATAAGCAGAGCACAGATAGTGCATCGTGTAGGTTTATATTAAAAAGACAGCTAAACCACGTTGTTTGATATGATCTTTTTAATATTATTGTAAACGGAGATGAATATTTAAAATATACAGGTATACGTTTTACTGTTCTTTTAGTCGTCTATATAAATATTGATAAATTGGAAGATATAATTCACAAAAAAATTAACAGTATGTTTTACTTTAAAATTATTTAAATATAAAAAGGCCATCACATAATTAATTTTGTAAAATGCATTTGTAACTTGTTTTCACATACCTATCTGTAAGATCCAGTAATAGATACAATGTTATTTGGAATCATAACACGAAAAAACACAAATTTTGTTCCTGGATAGCATGTGTTATTTCTTAATTACATATGTCGTAAAAGTACTCAAAATGGCCGTTATTCCCTTCAAACTTTGCTTTTGTGACCTGGATAATGAAATTTAGAAATTAACCTATTTTCCATGTAAAACGGACAAATTTGCACATTTTCATTCACATAAGCTCTGAATAAAACAACATATGAATCAAGATTTACATGCATTTATAATAAAGTTATACAAAATTGTTTAGAAGTCAGTAGTTTTTCGAGATATGCGACTGTAACGTAAATCACTTTCACGTATCAGCCCCCAAATATAATCTCCAATCGCGTTTTTGTTATACACTCCTAGGTCACAAAAGCAGAGTTTGCTTTATGCATAAGCAATTTGGAAATAACACTTTCTGTTCAGTAACAGTAAAAAGTAAAAAAAAAATGTTACATAGTGTAATTAAATAACAGACTACGTGGAAATCATATAATCCAAAGAAAAAAGTTAAAATTACTTGTAATGTTAACGTAGTACTAAGCCTAAAATATGTTCTTTCAAGGAAATCTTAATAATCGCGGGCCTGGCATGGCCGAGCGCGTTAAGGCGTGCACTCGTAATCCGAGGGTCGCGCTAAAACATGCTCGCCCTCCCAGCCGTGGGGGTGTATAATGTTACGGTCAATCCCACTATTCGTTGGTAAAAGAGTAGCCCAATAGTTGGCGGTGGGTGGTGATGACTAGCTGCCTTCCCTCTAGTCTTACACTGCTAAATTAGGGACGGCTAGCACAGATAGCCCTCGAGTAGCTTTGTGCGAAATTCCAAAACAAACAAACAAACAAACAAACATAATAATCGCATGTTATTCATAAATTACTTGTTTGAAAACCAACCATTCACTGAAAGATAAAAAAAAAATACCAGTGTTACTGTAAACTGTAATAAATGTGAACATTTAATGTCATTATTTATAGGAAGACAACTATTAATTTTAGTTCACATAGTAAAATGTAATAATAATTATTCGTGTAAAACAGAATCAAAGAAATGATTTGTTTCTTTGTTGTTCGTTGAGATACGCTTTGTAAACATTATATGAGGATGGCGATTGCCAATGTTAAGAGAGAAGAATTAAAATGTTAAAGAGAAATACCAAACCACCAATTATCATAGAAACATTCTAAAAGAAATTGAAACCTACCTGTTCAGTAAATTATTCACAAGTGAGTGAGTGTCATCTGTTGTTTTAAGGATGAACTTTTATTTTATTCTTGTGGTAGTCAAGAGAGGTCCGTGTAGTGGCGTCAATTTTTAATGAGTATAATTATACAGAGAATAAACATGACGGAAGAACAGATGCAGTTCCAACCTGGGTGTGAACCATAAAAGCTGATGATAACTAGTTTGAGTGTATTAACCATTTTGTTTTAACTTATCTTCTGTACGCAGACGATAAATCAGTGGACGTTTCTCTGCTATTGTTTACATATTGCCAATTTGTAACTACAATTCACAACATATGTATATTATTGTATTTTTTGTTTCTCCAATACATCTAATTCTCTATTCCCTTTCATGATCATTCAATACTTTGAGATAATGTTAATACGTTTAGCTAAAAACAAGTTTCTTCATAATACACGATCACTTCTATTTTGGTTTGATTTATGAGACAACTAGTACTGATAAAAACAAGTGTTGGTTGCTGGTTTTTGTAAGGAAAAACCGATTGCTGTGCTTATGCGTGAATTATATTAAAGTAAACGATGGTAAGAGGAAAAATGTCAGTTTCTCTTCTATCCTTGATGTTTATGGCATCACTTTAGTTTCAAATTTGTTTGTTAAGAACGAATGAATAACTGGCAACCGGAAGTTTGTTAAGAAAGCCAAGACAACACTTTTCGCATGTAATTAATTTTGTCTTTTCATACAGATCATATGGTGGAACAGAACGATGCTTTGGTAACTTCTAAAAGCTTAATGAAATGTATTCTAATTGTATTACCAGAGCAAATTATATTATTTTAGTTTTACGACAAGAACCTACGACACTTCCATTAACGTTAGCAATGTACATAAAAAATATTTAATAGGTGTGGCCTTGAATTTGGTCTGAAGCATATTTCATGTAGCAACTAAGCCAAGAACATATAATTAATCAAAGGGTTGTTACAAATACATTACAACCGGATGTACAACAGAAGTGGTCAATGCGAAAGCAAATCAAAAACAGGGATTTCTGGATTTGCGTCAGTTCTTAAAATGGCGTTTGTAAATTGTTTTGCTTGTGTGTCCTTTTGGTGAGGTGCTGTGAAACGTAACGCTTTCTGTTGAACTGACAAAGGTAATCAGACAATCACTCTGCTTGTTTCAATGTCAGATTCTGTCTTCCCAATACCTGTAAACCCACTAACACAAGGCCCAAATTTAAATGTCTTTAGTGTATAAGATGTGTTATGTTCAAGACATTGAAATGAAAATGTCATAGTTGGTTTCACATGTTTATTCAGAAAGTTAGAGATGAATGTGTCTTCTGGTTCGGGTATTTGCCAGTCTTTGAAAAAGTGGTTTGGAGTGTCGGATTGTAAATATATAAAGTACTCAGAAGATCCAGATTCAAAAATTAAAACAGAGCAGTGTTGGGGTAGCATTTGAAGCACTGTCTTCTCCACTGGACGATTACAACAGTATGGTGTGAGAGTAGCAGTTAAAAGGGTGTTTACTGACATAACTTCCATTAGACAATTACAACAGTATGGTGTGAGAGTAGCAGTTAAAAGGGTGTTTACTGACATAACTTCCATTAGACAATTACAACAGTATGGTGTGAGAGTAACAGTTAAAAGGGTGTTTACTGACTCAAGTTCCATTAGACAGTTACAACTGTATGGTGTGAGAGTAACAGTTAAAAGTGTGTTTACTGACATAACTTCCATTAGACAGTTACAACAGTATGGTGTGAGAGTAACAGTTAAAAGTGTGTTTACTGACATAACTTCCATTAGACAGTTACAACAGTATGGTGTGAGAGTAACAGTTAAAAGTGTTTTAAATAATCAAGTTCTATTGGACAGTTACTACAATATGGTGTGAGAGTAACAGTTAAAAGGGTGTTTATGACTCAAGTTCCATTAGACAGTTACAACAGTATGATGTGAGAGTAACAGTTAAAAGTGTTTTAAATAATCAAGTTCTATTGGACAGTTACTACAATATGGTGTGAGAGTAACAGTTAAAAGTGTTTTAAATAATCAAGTTCCATTGGACAGTTACTACAATACGGTGTGAGAGTAACAGTTAAAAGTGTTTTAAATAATCAAGTTCTATTGGACAGTTACTACAATATGGTGTGAGAGTAACAGTTAAAAGTGTTTTAAATAATCAAGTTCTATTGGACAGTTACTACAATATGGTGTGAGAGTAACAGTTAAAAGTGTGTTTACTGACTCATGTTTCAGTATAGTGTTGGTGTAAGAGATTTTAACATTATTCTGGTGAAACGTTCACTACTCCATTTAGATAATGAAACGTACGCACGAAGTGTTTGAATCACAAGTTCCCAGAGATGACGTCTCGATAAATGAATTTACTTCAAGTCTTCACTCGAAACATCTAAAACAGTTTGTTATAAACCTGCTACCAAGAATATGTCCACACATATTTGTTTTGATTTCACTGCATTTGCCTTTCCCTCACACAAAGGGCAAAATTGAGGGATCAGCTTTATCAAAAAAACTTGTGGAAGTCATTCTGGCCGAAAAGAAAAAAAATGTATTTTGGAAATAAGAAAGTAAAATAACAAACAAGCTCTACTCGTACTGTTAGTCAATAATATATATAACATGCATATCGACAATTTCCACAGTTTCGCCTAATAGAAAGAATGGTTTTACAAGCGATACTACGTACGGTATTGTAATATGAGTGTAGCAATACAAACCATGGTTAAAGTAATGTATGTCTCGAAGGTTATGCCAATGTTAAGGATACCCGTAATGCATCTATAGAAATATAGATGATTGAGTCTGTGAGTACATTTGAATTAACATGCATGCCGAAAAGCTGTTAACCATGTCAACACAATGGTGAGAAAATATTTTATTTGTAAACAGTAAAGAAACCAGGCCAGATGAGTAACTTGCTTAAAATAAAGAAATAATGGGGGTAGGTAAGATCTCTAAAGTGCCGAGTCAGGGCTAAATCCTCTGAAAACCAGAGAGAGGAATACCGGACCTCTCGGATTACCTGAGAGCATCCAAAGATGAAATCACTGAAAACAGTCGGCCTGGATTTGGTGATGGTCATTCCAATAAAGATTATCTGATATAGAGATGAAAAGCTGGAAGACAAACGTCCTGATGAACTTGAAGTGGAATAATTGTGAATAGTAACAGTTGAGGAAGAGAAAAGAACACGTTTCATCATATTGTGTACTGTTTACTTTATTCGTTGTAAGCCTTTGATGCATTTATCCCTTAGATATAAGGGTTCATGTTTATATAAACATAAAGTCTAATGAAGTCATTAGAAGAACGTGTTAACAGCATCCTGGATCAGATGTCAGTGTTCCGAGTTCGAAAACTTATCAGAATCCAAATGACACGGATGACCTGAGAATAGAAATAGCTTTAAATGGAATTCTAGTTAAATTATATAAAGTGAAAATTCAGTAACATACTGTATTATAAGAACTGGGAACTATTTTTAGGCCCTCAACATGAGAACGAAGCTCAATTTTCAACAAGTCTGTCAGTCTTCTGCTAAACTTCATATATATATATAAATGTATATATTCTAGTCAGCAACTCGTCTTCGAAACAAACTTTAAAAAGTCATTTGGCATAAGGTGATGTTTGTTTTAATTTTTTTAATTTTAAATATGCTAATTAATTTCATTTCGTTATGACGAACTCTATTACTGGAAGTAGAATGCTGTTTTACAATGACGAGAGTTGTAAATAGATTATGTTCTATGTTGATTTTAACACTGTTTTTTCTAAAGCACTTAAGAAGCCTTCCAGTGACACAGCAGTACATCTGCGAAATTACAATGGGTATCGCAACTCATGGCAGTCAGGGCAGAGATAGGCTATTAAGTAGCTTTGTCTTTAACTTCAAACAGTGTAGTTAATTATGTTTGCGATTAATTTCAAACAAAGCATTTAAGAAATATAGTAAGATGGAAAAGAAATTCCTACTCCTAATTCTTTTTCTACATATAGGAAATTGTCAATATCCTGCCACGTGGTCAGGCAGTTGGTTCCAGAAAGGAGTCCAGGATCCAATATTAATTTATAACGGTACTCTCTCCAGTAAAGGGGTCTGTAGACAAATGAGTGGAGACAAATTCCTCATAGAAAGCAGGTTAGTAAATAATACTGATATACAACTTAAACCACTGTTATATCTGATGGTAATATATACTTTAATAAAGTGTGAGATAATGAAAATAGAAACGCTTCTTTATTATATAACTTTGACGTTCTAAATACATGACATTATGTTTCGATGCTCTAAAGTATAACATCGAAACAATATGTTACACTTGAAGTATCTGACATTTGACCTTGGGTAACCAGCATATTGGTTGACCAGAAAACTTGGGACAAAAGGCAGCTTGTACCACTCTTTCATTTCAGGTAAATGACTGATCATGTTGCTGCCAAAGCTTAAAAGGTCGAGTTAATCTTTCTGTAATTCCAGTCTTGTTCCGAATCACAAGGACAGCATGAAAAATAAATTCCGTATTCCATACTTTTCGGACACCTAGTGTTTTAATTTTAAAGGTTACTTTTTAGCTCCAATCAAAATATCTTCAAAAATCGAATCCCGAAACATTTGCACGTTTTATTCGTGTTCTTGCTGTTTTTTAAACAAACTAAACTTTTTATATTGTGTCTTACAATTGATAGCAGAGCTTAAGATGAGTTCTTTTTCTTAAATGCAGAACCAAATAATCATTGGTCCAGCATGGCCAGGTGGTTAGGGCTGCCTTCTTTCTAGTATTACACTGCTAAATTAGGGACGGTTAACAGAGGTAATCTTCACGTTGGTTTCCGTGAAATTCAAAAACAAACGGGTCAGGCATGGGCAGATGGTAAACGCATTCGGCTCGTAATCTGAGAGTTGCGGGTTCGAATCCCCGTTACATCAAACAGGCTTGTTCTTTCAGCTTTGAGGCGTTATAATGTGACGGTCAATCCCACTATTCGTTGGTAAAAGAGTAGCCCAACAGTTGAAGGCGGATGATGGTAATTAGCTGCCATCCGTCTGGTCTTACACTGCTAAATTAAGGACGGCTAACGGAAATAGCCCTTGTGTTGCTTTGCGCGAAATTCAAAAACCTAGAAATCCTTCAACATACTAAGAAATATATTTTGATGGGGATCTCTGATTATATAATATATAAGTATTACATATGTGTATGCTTATTTACCATAGCTTGTTCATAGTCACGTGATAAATTTGAAAACAACATTAATTATTACTTTGTCCAGTGTATGGATGGTGTTATATGATTATAGTTTTTGATTAGTTTGCTTCCTTCTTTCGGCACTAGTTGCTTACATATTTATAAGTTATTGTGTAATTTTAATTTACACTCTGCTCATCAGGGACTTCAGGCTCATTTATCCTCATTCTTTGTACCTTAGTTCTCCCTGAAGTGAAATGAGATATTTTATGATGAGACTCTGATATTCAGTTTAGCTACTCGCGTATCAATCCCTTATCTTATAACTGTCTCGTTACGAAACATAATGCCCAGAATTTACCGAGCTTAAGAACAGAAGAAAAAATGTGATCGTATCAAATTAGGCAAATGTTTACATAAGAAAATCACTGAAGCAGTTACGATCTGAGTAAAATTCTGAAAATAATTATTTGTGTTCAGAAACATACAGACGTTCTATATAAACCTGACCTTGCAAAAGACTGAGAGATTCTGAAGACTTTAACGCAGCTTTTAAGAATTTATTAAATTAAGAATGTACCCTATTAGTTTGTCTTTACAAAATCTTTTCTTCACACGTATTTGTTTTTGTGCATGCGGCCAAAAATAATGTTCATTTTGAATGTGTACGCTTGATTTCACAAAATGAGCAAAGCAAATAAACATGAAATGTTTTGATATGTAAGAAATAAAGTATATATGTTGACCTCTATTAATTAATATTATTTTATTTAAAGTTTAAAAATATTAGTAAATGGATATAAAATGAAACTGACGTATAATTAATAAGTCAAGAATTTTTCTTTTTACATAATAGGGCTATCATGTACTAATTTGGACTCGTGGAATTCCAAGTGCTGCACTGTTCCTAGTTTACGCCCCCAGTGACGGTGCATACTTCAAAAGGGAAACTTATTATAGTATTTGCATAGTTTCAGATTTTGTTTTTCGGGTGTTTAGGACACTCATCTGACAATATGAGGGTCGCAGGTTCGAATTTCAGTACCATCAAGCATGTTCGTCCTTTCAGCCGTGCTGTCGTTATAATGTAACGGTCAATCCCACTTTTCATTGATAAACGAGAAGCTCAAGAGCTAGCAATTGGTGGTGATGATAAAAAGCTGTCCTTCTTCTAGTCTTACACTGTTAAATTAGGGACGGCTAGTGCAAATAGACATCACTTAGATTTGCACGAAAGTAAAAAAACAAACAAACAAATACATAATTTATTGATTTCAATGCTAATAAGTGCATTTCTATTTTTCTTCTCTCTTTTTCTTTTCAAACCAAAATTCCTGTAATAAGAACGGATTACTTCTGTTGTCACACAATATAAGCTTTATAAAAATATCGGAGTAATTATTAGACAGGGGGCGGTAATTAGGGGAATATGATAAGTCTGGAAGAGTGTGTTATATTTTCACAGGTTTCACCGTTTACATTGTAAGTTGGGACCCCTTGTGGGTTAGCGATAAGTTTAAAGAATTACAATGTGAGATTAGTTTCCCAGCTGAAGACAAGTCGAAGATAACCCGTTGTGTCGCTTTGCACTAATACAAAGTGATGAAACGAACTGTGCAATGGATGCAACACTTGAACGTACACGATCTTATTTCGGTGTAAGTATGATAAAACGATAAAAATATAAGATGATTTGGTCAAGCTACGTGAAGCGCCACCTGTTAATATAATACAACAATATAATTCTACTATCGCAGATCAATTTTGAAATAAGTACATAACAACGAGTTATTTTCCAATTGTTTTCAACTTGATATTGATTGCGGATACAAACTGTCTTCCACCACATTTTTGTGTCTTTTTATGTTGTTACGGTACTTTTATGTGTGCTTGAAACGCCTCCCCCCCCCCAAGTGGCTCAGTGGTAAGACTAATAAAAGTTTATAATGCTAAAATTCGGGTTTCGATTACCGTAGTGGGCAGAGCACAGACAGGTCTTGGCATAAGAACAAACAAAGAAATCCTAAACAAGCATTTGAGACGAATTATGTTTTTTTCACAAATAAAATAATATATCTGAAGCTTTGTTTGTTTGTTTGTTTTGGAATTTCGCACAAAGCTACTCGAGGGCTATCTGTGCTAGCCGTCCCTAATTCAGCTTTGTAAGACTAGAGGGAAGGCAGCTAGTCATCACCACCCACTGCCAACTCTTGGGCTACTCTTTTACCAACGAAAAGTGGGATTGACCGTCACATTATACGCTTCCACGGCTGGGAGGGCGAGCATGTTTAGCGCGACCCTCGGATTACGAGTCGCACGCCTTACGCGCTTGGCCATGCCGGGCCGCGCACAAAGCTACTCGAGGGCTATCTGTGCAATATTTGAAGCATCCTCGTGTGATGCAGGAACAACAATATATAGCTTAATGGATACACAAAGACCTTTAATTTCTTTAAGTCATAATTTTGAAATAATTTCGCTGGTTCAGACACCATATCCTCTTGGCCATAACAATCCGATATTCTTGAATTTGACTAATGTTGAAGATGAATAGTTACCCTCACAGCATTGACAAACAAAACAAGATAAAAATTAGCGGCAAAACAGCTGGAGTTTAGTGATCTAACGGTCCCAAAACGAATCCAGCAAAACTAACTAGAGACATAGCGCTGGTCACGTAAAAGGGTATTTCGTAAAATAATGACGTTGGTTTCACGTGTGCTCTGCTATCCATTGCATCGTTTTTATGAAGCTTTCAGTGAAAATATTTCTTGGAAACTTTCGCGTTACTGACCATTCGAAGTCTAACAAATGTTAAGCTTGTAGAACTGAAGCTTAAATAGTTTATTTAGAATGGCTGAGTAATGACACGAAATCCATTGGAAGCCACTGCCGCGAAGAGAGGTTGTTATGTTGAAAAAGTAGAAATTCACTTCTTTGACCTGAAAGCTGATATTCGTTTCACAGCTATCCACAGGTTTTCCCATTAGAAGCGCAAACTTACTCACAATTCCTCATTTCTGTGTATTATTTGTGTTCTGATAATGTGAGTGCCTTAAGTTAGAAATATCTTAAAACACACCATCAACATTAATCCAGGATTTCCGTTTTCGCACAGCTTGGTTTGATTAGTATTTCCAGATGTGCTTTGTCACACCTTCTTAACTTAGTAAATGAAAGTGCACAACGGTGTGACTCTAACCCAGGTTTAATTAAATTCTGAAAAGCTGATGTATTGTTGCTCATTTTGACCTGTTTTAACGCACCAGCTTGTGTCTGCAAGAATTCGGATTATTAATGTACATTGGAATTGTATTTGTCCCAGTCGATGTGTCAGGCCTAAAATAACCATGTATTAAAATCGTTTGATACGCTTTGTCAGCATTTTTGGTAATTACAGACTTTCAAACGATATTAAAACTGCAGTTCTTATGGGTTATTTCATATATCTATACTTGCCTCTGATTATTAGATAAAGTTGAGCAAAGCTAAGCTGCACGAGGGATATCTGTGTTGTTGTTTTGTATTAAGCACAAAGCTACACAATGGGCTATCTGTGCTCTGCCCACCACGGGTATCGAAACCCTGATTTTAGCGTGTAAGTCCGCAGACATACCGCTGAGCCACTGGGGGGCGGATATCTGTGATAACAGTCCCAAATTGAGAGGTGAAAGTCTAGTCATCAATACTCACCGCCAACTCTTGGGCTGCTCTTTTACCAACGAATATTGAGATTGACCTTCACATTATAACGCCCCCATGACTGAAAGGGCAAGCATGTTTGGTGTGAAGGGGATTCGAACCCGCGATCTTAGATTACGAGTCGAGCGCCCTAATGAAGCGATCAGTTGGGTGGTGACGACTAGCTGTGTTTCCTCTTGTCTTACGCTGCTAAATTAGGGACGGCTAGCGCAAATAGCTTTCTTGTAGCTTTGCGCGAAATTCAAAACAAACCAAACCGATTTGGTAGTCTGCTAATGTTATTTCAACTAATAACTGTATTTGGTAACCTGCTAACGTAATTTACACCAATAATTCTATCTTGTTACTTGCTAATGTGATTTCCATCAAATTATATACCCGTCACTTTGATAACATTTTGATATTTGTAACTAAATTATTATTCATTTCCTTCTAGAAACATTTGAAATTTAACTTAAAATCATAAAATACTCTCAGTTATCAAATATCTGCACCGACGTGTCACGTAGAAACACTTACAAACAATGTATCAAATGGTTTGACTTTGTTAAATTTGGTCTCTTATTTTAATGGAATTATTACGGGTGAAATAGGAAAAAAAAACAATAACAAAGACATCTAAAATTGCATTATATGTATTTCTAATATATATTATAATAACATATTAGAATTACTTAAATGTTGTCGTGTTTGAATCTTGTAAACTTGCAACGTTTCTTTTCAACCGTATAATCATTTTACGAAAAGTTCCTTTTTGTCAATTTTTGCCCATCGAATTATTTAACTGAATATCGTGATTAACCTTACGGTGAGGATATTTTAAAGAAATTAAATATGCAAGATTTAAAGTCCACCGAAGTGTCCATTCTTATGGGGCCAGAAACGTTGCAGACTTGACTTCTTTAAAAAGTTCCTCCGTGAAGCTGGTATTGAGTTAAGTTTCAGCGTTTATCAAAGTAGTGACACAAAGTTAGGTAGATTCATGAGTTGAAGCTTTGTTTGCAACGTTTAAGGCGAGGTTTCCTGCTTAAAACATACTCGTGCAAAGGTGCGTAGATACTGTTTTCATCGGAATTGGTCTCAAATGAATTTTGTTTGTTTGTTTTGGAATTTCGCACAAAGCTACTCGATGACTATCTGTGCTTGCCGTCCCTAATTTAGCAGTGACCCAAACGTGGACTCTTGGGCTACTCTTTTACCAATGAATAGTGGGATTGACCGTAACATTATAACCCCCCCACACACACGGCTGAAAGGACGAGCATGTTTGGCGCGATCGGGAAGCGAAACCGCGGATGACTAGCTGCCTTCTCTTTAGTCTTACAGTGCTAAATTAGGGACGGTTTGCGCAGATAGCTCTTGTGTAGCTTTGCGCAAAATTAAAAACAAGCAAACAATTAAACTTTTCAATGTCGGATTTATACTTGACTAGTGTTGAGAAATAATATCGAAGAAGACTCCTTCAAACGGAAACTCAAAACCTCAAACGAAGCTCTGTCACCTCTGTGTATCAGCCAATCACAACCGGATGAAACGTTCACGACATATCATACTGTCAAGTCGATAACCCAAGAAAGCCAGACATTAGTGACGAACAAAACTGTCCAAATTGGCATCTACTAGAGGCATGTCCATTTGTATTATAATGTCATGTACTGGACAGTTTCTCAGTCTTGAACGTTAATGTACCTCTCAATCTAAACTGTAGTAAGATTTAGTTGTAACCTTCATACAAAATACTGTCGAGGTTTTGGTTTGGTTTTTTCTACAATAACCTCTATTTTGCATTAACGGAATTTATACTGATAAGTTAATTTGCTTTGTATGACTATAATACAAAAGATAATGGGATAAAGTGTGATGTATATACCTACGTATTACAGATAACACCAGGAACTGTCTTCGTAGACATATATTTAATATAAAGTTAAGGTCTACATATGTTAAGTATCAATAATAAACACTTATAAAGATTTTAAAATACACAGTATTCAATGAAGGAATATTTCCAACTTACGTTTGTGAAAATCGTATATTTAATAAAATGTAGGTAATTGTTTGCATTTGGTTAATGGTGAAATATGTGTAAATGTTAAGGAGAAAACAAGATGGAAATCTTCAGATTGTTCTTATTGCATGAATAAACATCTCTAAGTTTAAGTTCAACATTTGTAGCTTGTTTTGTTTTGTTTTTCGTATTAAGCTATTATTTGTGAAAGTACAGTTTAGTATACAAGAATTGTTATTGGTTGTGCCTTCAGTAGGACTACGTATGTCATATCTCGACTAAGGAATGTTCTATCGAACATGTGTCGTTGGTGTACGAAGAGAAAAAAATATATAAAAACTTGTAAAAAAACACACAGAAGAAATGAATTTGTGTGTGACGGCTTTGTTGTTTGAATCTGACAGTCAGGAGAAAGCACTTCTGACGATGTAGTTGTTTGGCAGGTGCGATTCATCACTGCCACGCGATATTCAATGTACTCCACAGACTAATTATGTCTTTCACCTTTCTTCAACCAGTCACAATCTACCACAGTTCTTCATTTATCTTCCTACCCTTGGTAGAAAACTTGTGGTTGCCATAAGACAATAGTGAACCAGAATGTTTTGTGTGAGTCTAACCTAGCATGTAATGGAACAATGGTGCCAAGCCAATCACTCAGCTGTATTGCTCATGTTTTCCTTGTTTTATGGTTTCATTTTCATATTCTACATGGAGAAAATTTCGGATGTGTATATTATTTTGTGTTATCTAGGAATTCTACTGTCCAGAACACGCAGTACCATACACATCTGTCGCTAGTACTTTAATTACAACAAAAATGACCGTTCTTCTGGGTGGTATACTTCAACCATTGCACGTGGGCGTACCCTTTAGTCGTATTCCAAGTTTCTTAAAAGTGTGGGAAATTTGTAAGGCTATACTCTAAAGCTGAGTGTTAAAAGGGCGTAAATGTTTAATTTTTCTGGCCCCCTGGTTTTTGGAATCCTTTCCTATGCACAAGTTGAGAAGATCCTTGTTAAAAAAACGTGGTCTCTTAATGACTTGAACACGTAAACACCAAAGGCTAACAATGATAACAAATTATCTATCTTCGAATAAAAAAATGTTGAAGAAATCGAATAATGTGTATAAAGTTTGTTTCGTAGCCACATAAATATTTCCATTGTATGATACTCAGGTCCGTATTTTATATTTCTATACTGATGTATAACTTTGTATATTATACACACATTTAGACTATATGTACGTATGTGTATATATATATTTCGATAAGATAATTTTTTATTGATTATCCTAATTGTATCTTACGGAGCAATGCAACCTTTGTTGGTTATCATAATCGTTATCTGTGATAACTCAAGCTGTATTGAGTAACGCAATTTTTCTTGTGATAAGACACGTCTCTTGCTGACTGTTATGCCCATTTTTAAAGATAAAGGATGTTTTTTATTTAACTATACAGACACATATATATAAGCTTACGTCTTTTATGAGTTTCGTTCGTCATATTAATCATAAGACACTCCTTACGCGTATCTCGGCGCGTTCTGTGTCGTAGCTCAAACACCTAAGTTAGAGCAACGCTTCCAGAAACGTTAGGGTCCAACGTAAATCTTTTTTTTTTGTAATTCACAATTATTTCAAAATTTTTCATCTTGATTATGTCAAAAGTAGCTTTCTAAATTTAAATGTTAATTATTTAAAGTTAAAAGTTGCCTTTTTGTCGTTGTAAAGAGCAGAAAAAAGGTTTGTGATTCCTTGAGACCGTAAGATGAGGCCCGACATGGCCTGGTGATTAAGGCGCTCGACTCTTAACCTGAGGGCTACGGGTTCAAATCCTCGTCACCCCAAACATGCTCGCCCTTTCAGCAGTGGTGGCGTTATAAAGTGACGGTCAATCCCACTATTCGCTTGTATAGGAGCAGCCAAAGAGTTGGCGGTGGGTGGTGTTGACTAGCTGCCTTCCCTCTAGTCCTACATTGTTAAATTAGGGACGGCTAGCGCAGGTAGCTCTCGTGTAGCTTTGCGCGAAATGCGAAACAAGGAAACCGTCAGATTAAAATATGAAGACATTTGTTCTGGACGGACGGTTGCTGGTCCATCAGGGGTTAATAATCCCCAACTATAAACCTAACTTTATATGTTGACATGTAAATCTTTGGGTAAAGTGCTTTGCCCAAGGAAATAATGACTAAGTGTGAATAAGTATCGAATTGATAACCCTTAGTTTACATGTCCGAATCATCAACTACCAAACTATATTACCCTTTCAGCTATTTACCAAATGAAACTGAACTTACCGTATAAAAGACACGAGTATTAAAGTGCAATATAAGTTTTCGCTCAGAATTTTAAAATAAAATGTGTCTACCTCATCGAGTACTACATTTGTATCTGACAAACATCGGAAATATGTTTCTTTGTGTGTGTTTTTTTAATTTCGCGCAAAGATACACGAGGTCTATCTGCGCCAAAATTATGTGAGCATGGTCCATTATTCGATTCCCTTAGCATAACAGTTGTGTTGACGATTTGTTTCGTTGTTGTTTTTTCAATTTCGCACAAAGGTACACGAGGGCTATCTGCGCTACTGTTTCTAATTTAATAGTGTAAGACCAGATGGAAGGCAGCTGGTCATCACCACCCATCAATGTAAGGCTAAAGCTACTAGTCTTGGGCTACTCTTTTACCAACAAATAATGGGATTCGCCATAACATTGTAACGTCCTCACGGCTGAAAGGGCGAGCATGTTTGGTGTGACAGGGATTCGAGCCCGCAACTCTCGGGTTACAAATCGAGTGTCTTAACCACCTGGCCATGTAGTGCCAAAAGGAAATATGCAGTGATGCGATGACTGGAAATGTTAAATTTTTACGTGAGTTGTTTCACTAATGAAGAATTTCAAAATGTGAAAATTAAAAAGACATGTATGTGTTTGCTATCTTTTGATCCCAATGCTTTTTTCGTTGAAGAAATTGCTTTTCAAATAACAAATAGATAAATAATGAACTTAACTTCTTGAAACACACATTTTTCTTTATTATGCAACATTTGGGTCTCTTCAGTTACAAGATTTTCGTTAACTACGGTTAACCGTTAATATTACTTACTGAAAATAAATATAATGAGATTTTGACACCTGTGAAACGTAAGTTCAGTTTTTTATACAACAGTAAAAGTGAACTTCACACTGTTCTTCACTGGACAACTGGTTGTCTTACTTAGTTCTTTATTGGATAATTACTAGTAATACTCAACTGTTTATTGGATAGTTAAAGGTACTACTTAGTTGTTTATTGAGTAAATAGTAGTATTAGTTAGTTGTTTATTAGACAATAAGTAGTCTTACTTAGTTCCTTATTGGATAATTAGTAGTGTAACGTAGATGTTTATTGGATAATTAGAGGTGTTATTCAGTTATTTATTGGGCAAATAGAAGTATTAATGAGCAGTATTACTTTGCTGTTTATTGGACAATTAAAGGAGTAAATTGGTTGCTTATTAGACAATTAATAATATTACTTATTTGTTTATTGACCAAATAGTAGTGTAACTTAATTACTTATTGGACAAGCAGAAGTATTATTCTTCCAGAAATCTCGACCGAATGTCAGATACATACGCTTTTTGGATTTCCTTCTCTAGACAGTAATAAATCATGACTTTTAAAACAAACAGCACAAGTAAAATGCTGTCCTTAATATCCCCGAGTTTCATAACCAGAGTCACGTTCTTGTGTTCAACTTAGAGTAGGAATCTGGCCATAAATAAAATGGGATGACCCAGTTCACAATACGTGCTCTATGCAGTAATGTCATTAACCCTTTGTAATTGCAACTGTATTCTCAGAACATTTCAGAACAGGCGGGAGGTAGCTGTCCAAAAAATACAGTACTTTTAAACACAGTGTTTAGACTTTTAATGATATTTTGCCAATTTAACTGTTCTTTGTCATAACAACAATAAGAAAAAATCTAAAGTGTGCGTCTCGTGTCTTTGGATATCCGTGTAACACGACTTCCTTCTCTCCCTCTAAGTATATAACTTTATATTAATTCATTCTTTCTTAAAATAATGTTTTGTTTGTAGTTCATAAATTTGAAAGAAAAAATTGCCTAAGGCCTTGTTAAAGGCGTTGATTTTAAAGATTATGGTGTAGTACACATCTAAAATCATTTTATTTAAAAGCAGACAAGAAGAAAGAAATAGCGAAGCTAGTGTCTGTATTCTTAACGTTTCTGAAATAAAGAAAAGATGTATTTGAATTTCGCGCAAAGCTACTCGAGGGCTATCTGCGCTAGACGTTCCTAAGTTAGCAGTGTGAGACTAGAGGAAAGGCAGCTAGCTAGTCATCACCATCCACCGCCAACTTTTAGACTACTCTTTTACAAACTAATAGTGAGATTGACCGTCACATTATAATGCTCCCATGGCTGAAAGGGCGAGCATGTTTGGTGCGACGTAGATACGAACCCGCGACTCTCAGGTTAACCCACCTGGCCATGTCGGGGCCTATTGACGTTTATGCTGGTAAATTTTCGAGATCAAAACTGAGAGTATTTTTCAGCATAACTAATAGATCGCAACAAATAAAATGTATCTTAAATATTAAGTATGACCTCGTGTTAAGAATGTTACTGTGATATTACAACTTATTTATAACGTCAAAACAGAAGACACAACGTCTTACAATATCAGCTGTTATACCCAGCTCTCTTATTAAGTGCCAGCTGGAGTACCCGTTCTCGAAACGGAAGTTATATAAATTCGTGATTAATGAATTAATCTTAGGACTTGAAAAGTTGCTTCTCCACATGTGATTGTATAAAATATAAAACTGCGAAACACAAAAATATGAAACCAGGAAGTTACGTGTATTCGCCGCATGAGCCCAAACAAATATCCTCACCAAATTTGGTAAGTATTCGCCTAGAGGGAAAGAAGTAGAGTAGAAGTAAAAAACACAAAACACCCATTGAAACCGCAAAACTCAAATTACCAAAATGAACTGTTTCCCAGCACGGACCTACTGGACTTCCTCACCAATGGATCTTTCATAAAAAAAGTTACATGGACAGATAAGAGACAATACTGTTATAAGTTTATTGATACACGCATTACAAAAGCTGTCATTAACTTAAGAAATAACAGCTGGATTATTAATTCCGTAAAGTTTTTAAAAATATTTGACAAATTGTAGTCATTATGTAATGCTACATGATATTCCGTGTTTATGGTACGATAAAATATCCGTAATGACAAAAGGCAGGTATATATCACAACAAACTGTCGGAATTATAACATTATTAGTACATTGTCAGTTACAAGTATTCTACTTTGAATACATTATGATATTGACCTACTGTCCCACTTGTAACATTCCAAGCTAAAATATATTTTAATGGTAAAGTATTATTTAAGCAAGATGTTTAAGAGCAAATGGAGAAAAAAAGTTCGAAATGTTTAATTTTCTATAAGATATATATAACAGATCATTATCATTCTGATTAAGATACGTAAGTTTTATCGAGAAACTATCAGTGAGCTACAATACAAAATGACAATGTCTGTTTTACCTCGTGTATAGATCTATTTCTTTCGACGACCCTATTATTTTAAGTAGCAACAGAAAGAACGTCATTAGAAATGTAGATTTGGTTATTAGCACTGCTACTTAACAGGTAGTATTCGTTGTTAATTCGAAAACACCGTAATGGATTTGTAATTAGATTGCTTAGTATTAGCTTAACAAAATGTAATTTTAGAATCAATTTAATATAGATATATGAGATGGTTGAAACCAGATTTTAGTGGTTTCTTTCTATAACATTCAAATCGGAATAACACTCGCAATTATTTCATTAACATCCTTTTTGTCTAACCTTACGAAGGTTTTTATTACGGTTTGGTTTGGATTTCGCCCCAAACCTACACGAGGGTTATCTGCGCTAGCTGTCCCTAATGTAGCAGTGAATGACGAAAGGGAAAGCAACTAGTCACCATCACCCACCGCCAACTCTTTTACCGTCAAAAAGTAAGATTGACCATGACACAATTAAGCCCTCAAGGCTGAAAGGGCGAGCATGTTTAGTGAGACGGGGATTCGAACCCAGAGCACGCAGATTCCCAGTCAAGAACCCTGTCAACTAGATTTTGTTTTAATGAGAAATGTATAACATAGGGATGTTCCAAGTTTTACTCTAAATATTCATAGATTTTAGCCCCCCTTCTTGTACAGCAGCATGTCTCCGGATTTACAACGATAAAATCAGGGGTTCGATTCCCCTCGGTGGGCTGAGCAGATAGCCCTTTGTGGCTTTGCTATACGAAAAACACACACTCAAAGGTTTTGGCTGGATAAGAAACACATGTCAAATACTCAGTGAGTACACCAGCGCTCTCTGTGTGAGGATGGCACGGCAATATGAAATTAATGTGGATTTTTTTCCTTACAAGTTTTCAGAAGTTAGACATAAAGAGTTATCTAACAAACAAGAAAACCCAGATTTCTTTCATCATCATCTCTCTTCATCAAGCTCACTGGATCTGGCAGTGACCATAATTTTATCACCAGATGGAACAAAACAATCTTTATGCTCTATATTAATAATGCTCTATGTTAATATTATTTTATGCAAAATATATTAAGCTTTGTAATATACTCTTTAATATAATAACTCAAACAAGAGGAGACAAAGTGAAGAAGCCAGTAATGTTAGGATTTTATCTTTCATGTAATGTTTAGACGGCTTATTCTGCTATGTCATCATTAGCCGGGTCAAGTAATGTGCCCACTTTCAACCCTCTTTTGTTTGGTTCTTTTTTTCTCTTTCATATTCAGTAGTGGGATTTTTATTTATTAATAAATTTTCTCCTAACACTTGTATATGAAGTGCTTACTTATCAATCAATTCATTGAATATTTTACATATAAGATCAGAAGGAAGTTGTTTTACAACATCTTTCTAAAGGTCTTTCGGTTACACATTGTTTGTTTTGAATTTCGCGCAAAGCTACACGAGGGCTATCAGTTCTAGCCGTCCCTAATTCAGCAGCGTAAAACTAGAGGTAAGGCAACTAGTCATCACCACCCACCACCAACTCTTGGGCTACTCTTTTACAAACGAATAGGGGGATTGATCGCAACATTATAACGCCCCCATGGCTCAAAGGGAGAACATGTTTGGTGTGATTTGAACCCACGACTCTCAGATTACGAGTCGAGTGACTCAACCACCTGGCCATGCGTGGCTTCGGTTACATTTAATAGCATTAAAATATATAAACTTAAGTATTGATACCAACGAACGTACTCTCGCTGTTATGAGATTTAACATAATAAATATCAAAAGGAAGATGGCTTCAACATTTCCTTGACCTGTTCAAACTGTTTTCTAACAAATTCATTCAATCAACTTAAAGGTTTTGCCACACGCGAAATTAACAGAAGTATTATACACACTTCACATTAAACATTCGAAACATTGTTTCTATTGTCTGATATTCATATTCCATTTCATATTGTTGTTGTTCTTTTGTCGTGCATTAACCCTAAAAATTAAGGTTTCCACAACATTGACGTCATTCATCATCAAATTTGTACAATAATTGAACGATATGCACTATTGCATTTGTAAAAGTTCTGATATGAATTATTGTTGACTGATGAACACCAATCATACACGTGGAGTTAAAATTACCTTTGCTTTTTGAAATAAGGATAGTAATGCATTAAACAAAGAAGGGCCTACAAATGTCTGATTTCTGCACATTTAATTATGAAATAATAAGGAATTAGAACGCACTATACCATGTGCTCATTAAGTGGCATGTCTTTTGTAACCAGTCTCGACTTTAATATCTGTGTTGCCCAAGGCAAAATATGATAATATTATATTGGATTCTTGTAATCTGAGTGTAACTGAATAACGTGGCACTAAAAGTAAGGGCTTCTCTTTGATATGCATAGTGTACTATTTATTATGCTAAAAACAAGTCTAAAGTTTCCATTAACAATCAAATATTTAAATTTTTTTAGTTCAACGCTTACGCGTAAAAAGAAAAGAATCCAAACAACAACAACGAAACGTTACAATTTCCACTTAAACTTCACTTTTTGCACTTTTATTGAAGCGAATTATGAAATTATTTCCTTAAAATCTGTCCCCAGTGGCTCAGCGGTATGTCTGCGGACTTACACGCTAAAATCCTGGTTTCGATACCCGTGGTGGGCAGAGCACAGATAGCCCATTGTGTAGCTTTGCGCTTAATTCAAAACAACGACAACAACAATCCTTAAACTCTAGTGTTGTCGCTACTTGTTCAGACCATGTTATTGTTATTTGTTGTTATTTTGAATCAAGCACAAAGCTACACAACGGGCTATCTGTGCTCTGCCCACCACGGGTATCAAAACCCGGATTTTAGCGTGTAAGTCCGCAGACATACCGCTGAGCCACTGGGGGGTTTGTTCAGACCAACAAAATAGTTCTTTGTTATTGCATGGCTCGGTTAGAACGCTCGACTAATAAATTAAAGGTTGCGAGTTCGAATCCCCGTCGCACCAACCATGCTCGCCCTTTCAGCCGTTGGAACGTTATAATGTTAGAGTTAATTTTACTATTCGTTGATACAAGATTAGCTCAAGAATTGGAGGTCGGTGGTGATGACTAGCCCTAGTGTAGCTATGCACGAAATTCAAAACAAACTGACCCATCGTGAATCTCGGTGAATTTTGCTTTGGTAAATTGCATCCATCACCAGCGATTTTACCTTCTATGAAGTACCCCATTTTATGAATTATTAAGGTTGTTGACCTGTAATAGCAATGTCAAGGTTCTTGCAGTGTTTTTCTGATACTGATTAAGCTTCTTTGTTTTCATTTTAATTTCGATCACATAGGAATATAAATAACTCACTGTAGCACTTTAACTTGACGAATATTTGCTGCAGAGACTAAACTGTGACGTCACGAAAGAGACAAACATACTTTGTACTTTTAAATTTTGTTCCAAATCTTTTGATCTTGCTTTCTTTTTTGTTTCGAAAAGTTCAGTCCCTGGTTGGAAATTCGCGTTTGCCAAAAAACTTTGTAAATTTTTTATCACACTGAAAAAGGTTATTTGACAAATATTAGAAATAATCATAAATTCAAACGAGGGATCTTTTGAGTGTCACTATCTCTGCTAACTTTTAAAAGCATTTCGAGTCCAATCAAAAGACATCACACGAAGTTGAGGTGCCAGATTCTTTGCTTTAGTTCTTGTTGTTGATGTTCTATATGTTCAGATGAGTGTCGTGTCTTCTTCGATAACTTGTCAAGTAGCATACAGCTGTGTAACTTGGTACAACTAATACGCTCCGTTTCAAGTCTACCCTCACCTCTGAGTGTTTGAGAGAGGCTTGGCTGTAAGTGTAACTTTAGTATATTCTATTTGTGAGTAAACATACTTTGAATTATTCATTAAAAAAAAAACAGTACGGACTCAGAATAGAACATGACATTGCCGCTAACAACTACAGATTGACTGAGTGGACACAACTGTTCTTGTCTCTCATATTAACTCCGTTGTCGTGGACTCATGTCTTCATGTTTTCACGATTGATTCATGATTCACGAAGTTTTTTGCGGTAGCAGCTCCATCGTGAATTCGTTGAATTTTTTTTTCAATGAAACTTAAAAAAGGTTTGTCTAATTTCAATGTAATCAAAATAAACTTTGTAGAAGAATCGTCCTTGATGTATGACTCAGTCCAGGACAATAAGAACTTAAGGAATCATCCTGATATATAGCATCCAGTGAAAAGAAAAAAAAAGGAAAACAAAATTCTAATGAAGTTCTGTGTAGGAATCAGATGTAGTTACGAGATGAAAGAAAGAGGCACTTATGAGCAGTCCTAATAGAATTATGGAAATAAGTTGCTTTTGAATAATGTCCACCTTTCTCGTCCAGCAGCTGTGGATTTTTCAGAATATTTCACAACCTTCAACATTAATGTCAGTTGCATAACGTGATTTGTCGACTTTTTTTTATTTAGACAAGAGCAACAAATATACTTGCAGTATATCGCCCTGTAATTAGATACACGAATTTGATTTACGTGATTTTTTTCGACTAAATTTGATCCGCAACTAAACGTTTACTGGGTTGACATCATGACAGTTCCTTAAAACAAATGAGTTAAACATTCTGTCCAAACTATTTAACCAGCAGAACGCATTCTCTAATGCGATGCTTCATTATAATCTTTAGATTATTAATTAAATTGTCCACTTTCGCGTAATCTGATTTCGTCGTGTTAAATTATAGGCGAAAATTCAAGATACGTGATATATGCGTATACATACTGTCCACACATGTTTTGAGAAAACGAATCTCCATATGTAAATATCCTTAGTACCTGTTATCGTTTATAACTATAATTTGTGAAACCAAAATAAGGAAATTAAAACAAATGCAACATACCAAGCACATGATTAATGCGTTATGCCTATTTTTATACACATGTATATATATATATATATATACTATAAATTCAGCATATTTTTAAAAGTTTCATTTATGGACAGCGCATCCCGTCGATGTCAACTGCTGACATCGGTAACTGTTTGGAAGCCTACTCAAAGTTATCGTTTTATGGTTCAATAAAAGAGAGAACAATCCTTCTAAAGCAATATTTCCAAATGCCCATAAGTATTAAAGTAGATGGGACTCCATCAAATAGGCTTACCAGTGTATTCTTGTTAAGCATTGATAAATCTTTACATTCTCCATTCCAAACAAAAACAACATTTTGTTATAAATCATCTCAACGTAAAGAGTGTTTTCAGATGAGCCTGCATTTCTTCAATGTATATTTGTGTCAATAATAAAGGCAGCTTCAATATTAAACAGGTCACATTCAGTTTAGCGCAAAATCAATAACATTATCATTATCATAATGTAATTAAAGTTCCTCGTTTATATTTACATTCTTTTTGAACATTTATGTCAGTAATCCCGGTCCAGTATGGCCAAGTGTGTTAAGGCGTTCGACTCGCAATCCGAAGATCGCGGGTTCGAATCCTGGTCGCACCAAACATGCTCGCCCTCCCAGCCGTGGGGGCGTTATAATGTGATGGTCAATCCCATTATTCGTTGGCAGAAGAGTACCCCAAGAGTTGGCTGTGTGTGGTGATGACTAGCTGCCTTCCCTCCAGTCTTACACTGCTAAATTAGGGACGGCTAGCGAAAATAGCCCTCGAGTAGCTTTGCACGAAATTCAAAAATCCAAAATTCAAGTCAGTAATCTCATTCTCAGAAGACCTCAACCCCAGGTAATTAAGAATTATATAAAACTTTAAGATATTTTCTATGAGTACAGAGTACAAGTCCTTAGGTCTTTATTTGTAGGAAGCAAAAATGTAATAGTTTACAAATTTAGATTGTTTGAAGTTCACGCAAAGCTACACGAGGGCTACCTGTGCTAGCCGTCCCTAATTTAGCAGTGTAAGACTAGAGGGAAGGCAGCTAGTCTTCACCACCCACCGCCACTCTTGGGCTACTTTTTTTACCAACGAAAAGTGGGATTGACCGTCATATTATAACGTCCCCACCGCTGGGAGTTCGAGCATGTTTGGCGCGACTCGGGCGCGAACCCGCGATCTTCAGGTTACGAAGTGCACGCCTTAACGCGCTAGGCAATCCCAGGCTCAAGACTAGATGGAAAGTAGCTAATCATCACCATTCACCGCCAACTCTTGGGCTACTCTTTTACCAACGCATAGTGGAATTGACCGTCACATTATAACGCCTTCACTGCTGAAAGGGAGAGCATGTTCGAATCCGTGGCCCTCACATTTCGTATCGAGTGTCTTAACCATCTTGTCATACCGGGCCACAAATTGCAATCACTAAAATGCTGTTTATTATACTGTTGTATACATAATATGCCGGTGGATTAGATGTCCCAGTTCGTTCAGTTGAGTATAATTTTAAGCAATTAATAATAAATTCATTATATTTAGTTTACAACATTACAATGAGAGCCTACATAGCGAGAAATTTTATTAGTTTCATTATATAAGCGTTCGGTTCCTTAACAACTCCCATGCCTTACGTTAGAAACATTATCAACTTATTAACAAAGTTCTATGCAATTACTGAACGGCGTTACGACTTTTGTTTTCTGTTTCAGTGAATTAAAATTAGCGCACAATTAACTGTTTTGTAAAAGGCAGAATATGCACAAATTATTAAGTTGTGTTTACCCAAACACAAACCGGTGTAAATTGGATAATCTTGAAATTGGCAACAGCCGCCGATAGTGTTTGCTTTTTTTAACTCCAAAATTCCTCGCGCAGAACGAATTTTTCAATTTCAAATTTCCGCCTTTTTGGTTTCGCATAATCTGATAGATTTCATAAAGCCCACATTGATTTTAAATATGTATACACATACCAAATAAACACCATTGAACTCTAATTTATAGTAAATGCGGTTCTTCATGTTGGGATTCTATTTACAACGCTAAAAACAAAGGTTCTATTCTCCTCGGTAGACACAGCAGATAGCCCGATGTGTCTTGTTATAAGTAACGCCCATGCATTAAGCAAATCATAACCATAAACCTTGGTACTGGACTTTGCATGTCGTGGTGGTTAGAGCGCTGATTGAGTCTTAGATTCGACTTAGATAAGACTCTGTGAGTCTTAGATTCCAATCATATCACCGAACAAGCTCATCCTTTCAACTGTAGGGGGCGTTATAATATGTTACGGTCAATACCACCAATCAGTGATGTCGAGAAAACCCACTTGTAAATAAAAATATATATGTAAAAACGGCTCGTTTGAGTTGAGAAAATTTTTCACGTAGAGGATCGAACAGCGTTTCGACCTTCTTCAGTCATCGTCAGATTCACAAAGACAGAAAGAGGTAACTGACCTGAAGCTGACCACAAGTTTGAAAGGGGTTGTGTAACTGAATGTCGGAATGTAGAGGGCGGAATTACATGTTTGAATATATAATGTTATATTATTTAGTTTATTATTATTTTTAATATAGGTATAAAGGTGTTCCTTTGTATTGGTTACCACTATTCGATTAGAATAGTCCAAAATTTGGTGATAGGTGACAATGACTATCTGCTACCCTTCTAGTCCATTACTTTCTAATTCGGGGGCAATTAGCGCAGTTAGCTCTCAAGTAGCTTTGCGCGAATTTCAATGAAACTAACCCTGATAATGTGTTGATAATTACAAACAGCTTGACACGATAACAAGGACCTTACTTATAGCAGTTTTCAAGTGTTTATGTTAAACGTTTGTCTGTGATTTAACGTTAAACATAATTTTAGCTTGGATTAATTTCACTATTTATAAAATAGTTCAACATTTCACTCATGAAAAACTAGCTCTCTGGTTCGCCTTTTCTTTCAAATGATAAATGGTAAAGTTAGGCTGGATAACTATAGTCTGTCTCTATTTATAAAATCAAACTGTTTGATTTTCAACAGTGGCTCCTATGTTCTTTATCAATTAAAATATAGCATAACACTTTTGTTAGTCTAGGTACTTAAAGTGTGAAATGAAATAGTTTGTTTTTGAATTTCGCGCAAACCTACTCGAGGGCTATCTGCGCTAGCCGTCCCTAATTTAGCAGTGTAAGACTAGAGGAAAGACAACTAGTCATCACCACCCACCGCCAACTCTTGGGCTACTCTTTTTACCAACGAATGGCGGGGTTGACCGTCACATTATAACGCCCCCACGGCTGAAACGGGGAAGCATGTTTGGTGTGATTGAGATTCGATACCGTGACTCTAAAATTACAAGTCGAACGCCTTAACACGCTTGGCCATGCTGGACCATAAAATGGAATATCTAGACGTAGAAGCCCGGGAAATATTTAAGTACAAGTCCAGAAATCCAGCTTTTGAGTACATTGTTTATCTTCATTTTTTTAAACCTTGTTACGGCGTTTAGACTAATCCTGTGGCCCCCATCAGATAACCTTCGATAACAACTGAAAGCAATTTCTTAATGTTATTTATCTGTTGATTAAAAATGTTTGTCTGACATGCGTGTTTAGAAATTAGGATTGACTGAAAAAGTATATTCTTAAAATTATATATTTTTTTGCCATTCAGATGTCTTTGTGGCTGTTTAGATTGCAATTCGCAATCAGAAACATGACGGACTGGTGTTTTATAAAAAAAATAAAAATAAAGCGGGCCTTTGCCCTTCCTTCAATATTGTATTTAAATTATACAACAAAAAAAAACTGTTATGTTTGTTCCTTGAATAACATTAAGTTTATTTATTAATAACAATAAGTTCGTTAAAGCTTAGACCTAACTAAGCTAGGGTAGACAAGGTATATCTTTATCGAATGTATTTCGTGCTAATGTTAGACCTAAAACAGTTATCATCCAGATTTCAAGTTTACTTGATTTGTTTGGAATTTCGCGCAAAGCTACACAAAGGTTATCTGTTTTTCTAATTTAGCAGTTTAAGGCTATAGGGAAGGCAACTAATCACCACCACCCACTGCCTACTCTTAGGCTACTCTTTTACCAACGAATAGTGGGATTAAGTGGCACTTTATAACGCCCACACGTCTAAACAATTCTAGCATGTTTAGTGGTAAGGTACAGATTTCTGTGCTTGCGATTAAAATTATTTTATTGTTTAGATATCGAAGGCTCTGATACATTAGTTTAATATCTGTCATTCGTTTTCTTTCCGTTAAATTACTGAACTGGAAAACGTGATCGTTCATAGTTTAGGCCCATCACTCTGTACTTAATAAGTAATGTTGCGTTAAATGTACCAATTCAATCGCAAATGTTTCACGGGTCTTTGCTGTTAAATAAATAACTGGTGTTCAACATAAAAGAAATAAGTTATAATACATTCACTATGAACTGTTATAAAAGAATTAGTTATCCCATTAAATTTAATTTTGAATATATTAGTTAAGTAAACTATGAGTTGGTGATCATAGTAGGATTCGAGATACCTGGATGCAAGCAAATATAACAACGATTCAGTTCACACTTTTATTTTAAAATTACTTTGAAACATCAGCTCAAAGTGATTGGTTTCTTAAAGATTCTTGGCTAGGATCCAGCAGTTATCGGGTCCGTATCCTATTATCGGAAAATAGCGTTCGGCGTTTCGGAACTGGGTTGCACTACATTAGTAACGGTTACTATCACCAGTTTTCGAACAAGCAACTGTAATATCAAGATTTGGCGATAGGTGGTGTGGACTGTCTGTTTTCTCTCTGATTTACCTCTAAACATTAGCGGCATCTATGCAAAGACAAATCTTGAGTAGCTTTGCGCGACAGTTCTGACAAAAATAAAAGGCACCAGCATGGCCAGGTGGTTAAGGCACTCGACTCGTAATCCCAGGGGCGCGAGTTCACATCACCCTCACATGAGATATGCTCGCCCTTTTAGTCGTAGGAACGTTATAATGCGATGGTCAATGCCACTATTCATCAGCAAAAGAGTAGTCCTAGAGCTGGTGGAGAGTGGTGATGACAAGTTGCCTTAGCTCTTGTCTTATCCTGCTAAATTATAGATGGCTACCACAGATAGCCCTACTGTAGCTTTGCGCGTAATTCAAAACAAATCAAATACTTGCGAACGTGGACTGTATTACCTTGGAGTGAAATAAGTTTGGACTTAGGGCATGATAGGCACAAATAATTTTTTTTCATACCGAATAGTCAGTCTTTTATGACAGAAAATCAGACCGTACGGGCCTGGTGTAATAGTAAAATAATGGGACATAAATTACAGACAAAAAAGTGAAGGAATCCTACATCCTGGAACTAATAACATACATACAATAAAAACCAAAAGAATATTTCCGTTAAAAACATTAAAACAATTTAAGTCCTAAATATGTGTGTGTATTGGGGTGGGTTAGACTACAAACCAAAGATAGCGTACCAATCTTTCTACCAAAAAGCCGACACAGGCTAGAATCTCTGAAGGTGGCATTGAATTTACCGACAAGAATATTCTGTTAATTTATTAACTTTATTACTAATTGAAAAATACGGAATTTGAACTGTTACTGTGCTGCAGAATGATTGGTTCGTTATTAATCAGAAACTACGTGATAGGCTATCCGGATATGCAAATCATGAGTATAAATGCTTACATCTAACATTTATAAGCCTTCAGACTTTCTGCTGACCTATAGGTGGCGCATGAGAAATGTAAAGTTTTTTCTACTGTTCACGGAAATCTAAATGTCACGTACCGTTCCATAGACAAACGGGAAGAGACATTATTTGAAGTGCTGGAGTGAATGCAATGTCAGTGGCGTAGGTGAGGAGGGGGAGGAAGAGGGTACATCTGTCCCCGGGCACAGCATTGGAGGGGCGCCAAATTCATGTTACATAATTAGGTTTGTTTGTTTAGAATTAAGCACAAAGCTACTCAATGGGCTATCTGTGCTCTGCCCACCACGGGTATCAAAACCCGGTTTTTAGTGTGCAAGTCCGCAGACATACCACTGTGCCACTGGGGGGCTACATAACTAGGAATTATGGCTAAAACTGACTTTCTCGCCACTGTGTTTTGGAATTTAAATATGCTGTATTTTGTAACGTGATATAAAAAAAATATGATTTATTATTTTATTCTGAAAAATATTAATTGTAATGAAACACGTAATATAAAAGATGTGGAACAGGGGAAAACCTAGAATACTTGACCCCCCTATCTTTATCAGTGACTCACGGGTTTTTATATCCGTAATGGGCAGATCACAGATAGCCCATTGTGTACTGGCTCGGCATGGCCAAGCGTTTTAAGGCGTTCGACTCGTAATCCGAGGTTCGCGGGTTCGAATCCAGGTCGCACCAAACATGCTCGCCCTCCAAGCTGTGGGGACGTGATAATGTGATGGTCAATCCCACTATTCGTTGGTAAAAGAGTAGCCCAAGAGCTGGCGGTGGGTGGGGATGACTAGCTGCCTTCCATCTAGTCTTACACTGCTAAATTGTGAACGGCTAGCGCAGATAGCCCTCGAGTAGCTTTACGCGAAATTCAAAAAAATAAACAAACAAACCATTGTGTACTACTGTCTTTTCCAAGTACAGGCAAGGAATATATCAAAACATATATATAGTTTTGTTATTTCGCCAGTAATATTTTATTATAGGGGAGGAATTTCATTAATGGTTTTTTTTGGGCGATTGACAAAAGGATTTATTATAAAGTTCATTTATTTTACGTTAATGCATGATAAATCTATTACGTCGATACGAACAAGTAATATGGCCTTGTTTAATAAAGTTGTTTGTTGTAATCATTAAAAAACATGACACGGACCTTTCTCGTTCGTATTATTATACACTTGCATACATTATAAGACTTAATAGGGTTAAGATATATATTGTTTGAAAAATACACTACACACACGTAAACTGCTTAGTTAAACTAATTGGTTCATTAGTATGTTCGTATGCAAATGAAGTTGAAGAGATAGGACCCACAAGAATGCAAAACATATTATGTATACATGAACTAATTAAAAATATTTTGTACTTTTGGTTCATAGAGATGTTAACCAACAAAACGAATAATCTAGATTATTGTTCTCATTCTTTACTGAGGCGCAGTCCTGAGAGCCAACTTTGCAAACTGTTAATTACACAAATACAAATGAGACACAGTACGAAGAATCCTTGCTTTTAATTGTTTTTATCGATTTTCTATAAGTTTTCTGCTCATTTGCAGAACCTTGGATCGTGGATTTAGTTTAGTTTTTTTTTCTATTTTTGGTTTGGTTTGTATTTCGCGCAAAGAAAGTGTAAGACTAGACAAGAGGGAAGGCGACTAATCATCACCACCAACCGCCTACTCTTGGGTTACTCCTTTACCAACGAATAGTAGGATTGACCTTCACTTTAACGTCCCCATGGCTGAAAGGAGGAGCATGTTTGGTATGATGGGGATTCGAACCTACGACCCTCGGATTAGCAGTCGAATGCCTTAAGCACATGTTCATGCCGGGACAAATTATCTGTTAGCATGGCTTAAGTGAGGTAATTTACGTCCCTAACACAATAACATTTTAATTGCTAAATAACAAAAAGCAATTTGACGAACAATGGACAATTCAGCGTTACACTCACGATATGAGTGTCTTATTGACAAAAGAGAAAACACAGTACGCCGTATTGTTTTATTTTTGAAGTTTTTTGGAGTTGATATTTTTATCCCTAAAAGCATGAAGTCGCAAAAACAACAAAAAAACGTGTAGTTTAAAAAACCCAGAGTCACAGACCCCCTTATGGCAAGGCCTCTATTTTAACACAAAATGATTTATTTTATCTTATGCAATGAAAATCAAAAAGTATAATGTTAAGAAAAGATCGAAATGTCAGATACCATGATGTTTTTTGCCAGGACTTTCGTTGAATGGATACAGGGGTTGATGAATTTTTCTTGGAACGATTCAAGAAATGAGTCATGGATAACTCCGTTCACTTACAAATATTCCCAAATTATAAGTAAGGAAAGTATTCCGTATTTGACACAAAATATTTAAACCGCATAATCACGATTTTCTATCTCATTCATTTTATTTTTGCAGAGCTATATATATCGCTAATTTTTGTTTTGTTTATTGTAAGCCCAAAGTAACAAAATGAGCTGCTTGTTCTCTGCCCATTAAGACCATCAAAACCCGGATTTTATCGGTGTGACCCTCAGACTGGCCGCTGATGTCCTATGGGCGTTTCTGTTTTAAATGTTTAAAATAATATCGGTTATCCTTTTATAATAAATTTGAAAACACTTTTATTATAGCCATATGCTTTCCAAAAAAGATATGGAAAATATATTGGCCATTTGATAAGCCCAATTATTGTTTGTATTTTCGTATAAAATCATCGAAACATGTTTTTACCAGTCTGCAACTGAGATGCCTTGGTTATTTTGAATCTTTAATGTGTTTTACGTCTCACTACAAATGGTAATCTTTCACGTTATTTAATTACAGCTAAAGTGATGATTGTCTGATGGCTGGATAACTTACATGGGTAGATACGTGTCCTTTGTCAATGATTATGATCAGATAACGTCATGCATCTGTATACCAGATGAAATATTACAATCTATATTGGAAGGCCGGTCATGACCAGGTGTGTTAAGACGTTCAACTCGTAAGTTGAGGGTCACGGGTTCGAATCCCCGTCGCACCAAACATGCTCGCCCTTTCAGCCATGGGGGGCGTTATAATGTGATGGTCAGTCCCACTATTCGTTGGTAAAAAGAGTAGCCCAAGAGTTGGCGGTGGGTAGTGATGAGTAGCCGCCTTCGCTCTAGTCTGACACTGCTAACCCAGATAATCCTCGTGTAGCTTTGCGCGAAATTCAAAAACAAAGAAACAAACTATATAATGAATAAATCAAAATGAGAAAGACTCATTTACATGAGTTTATAATTATTGTCAATAAAAATACAATGATTCAGAAGTTTAATTATAGGAGATTTAAATGATATGAAAGAAGAAAATATAATTATTTTCCACGTGATCACTCCAGTTTCATACAGATGCTAATGGTACAGTCATAATTGTCTCAAGAAAACAAAACCATTACGATGTGGAAATGAATATAGATCTTTACATTAAAAACGTCATTTTGATTTACTGATCACGTCTACAAGTTTAAATGCATACTTCGTTTGGATAAACCCTCAACTGGCACAGCAGTATGTCTGCGGACTCATACTGCAAAAAAAAATCGAGTTTCGACACCCGTAGTGGGCAGAACACAAATAACCTATTGTGTAGCTTTGTGCTGTATTCTACAAAGGTTTCTTTTGAATTTCGCCCAAAGCTACACGAGGGATTTCTACGCACGTAGACGTTACTAATTTAGCAGTGTATTTGTTTGTTTGTTTAGGAATTTCGCACAAAGGTACTCGAGGGCTATCTGCGATAGCCGTTCCTAATTTAGCAGTGTAAGACTAGAGGGAAGGCAACTAGTCATCCCCACCCACCGCCAACTCTTGGGCTACTCTTTTGCCAACGAATAATGGGATTGACCATCACATTATAACGCAACCACGGCTGAAAGGGCAAGCATGTTTGGCGCGACCGGGATTCGAACCCGCGACCCTCGGATTACGAATCGAACTCCTTAAGACGCTTGGCCATGCCGGGCCCTCTCAAAAGAGATGTATGGCGTTGCAATTTACTTTGTTCTGACGTCAGTAAACGTATGCATGCCTGGATCACGAGAAGAATTATGCACTCTGTTAACTATAACCCGGCATGACGTTTGAACTTGATCACAAGAAATATCTGTTACTCATAATTTTGGTTTTATTTACTCTTGAAACAAAACACTTTCGGAGACACTGGGAAAGTACATTTAGTAAACATTTGTTTTATTTTCATCAGTTATTTTCAATTCATAGCAGATAGCACACACTAACCTTCCAGTAATCGTGTACTCTATTTACATGTGCCACAAAGATGTGTCTCTAACTTCGTTACAAATGTGGGGTTATATCTTACACCATATATCCTCACTCTGTGAAGGCCCTAATCTCCAGACGCATGTTCTACTAACACACATTCTACCTTCCCAGTTAGTCAACCGTTTGCACTCAAGTTGTTTTCACGAGCTCTGTGTTTTTCGACATCAGTTGCTTATCATTTGAAAGTGTTGTTAAAACTCTTAAATCATCGAATATGTCGTTTTTCTGTTGTATAGCAAGATTTGTGTTACATGTACGAATATACCGAGTTTTTCTAAAGTTACTTCTAATGTCAAAATTACTGCATATACGAATATACCGAGTTTTTCTAAAGTTACTTCTAATGTCAAAATTACTGCATATACGAATACACCGAGTTTTTCTAAAGTTACTTCTAATGTCAAAATTACTGCGTCTAAAAAGACACAAAGAAGATCGTGACAGTGAATCAGTTTATTAAAGGAAAGAAAGAAAACTTTCCAAAGCTGGGATGAGGGATATACATATCCCCCTTCGCTCCTCTCGCAAAAAAAAAAAAGAAGATGCTTTTTTTAAGTGTTCGTTAGGTTAAAATAAATTCAGAGACAGGTATGAAAGTCTGAGAGATATTTGGAAGTCCGGGTGGCAGATACGAGACTGAGGTCGATGAAGAACGTTGAAGAAATGACTGTTGTAAACCTTGTGAATGTGGACCAATTTGATCATGAGAATTACGTCACGACGACGTCCTGAGATCACACTGCATAGTACCGAAGATATGAAAAACAAATCATATTCAACAATTTGTGTACGGCCTTTGAAATATGTCATAATATAAAGCACGAAATGGAATACTATGCAAAGATTGTAACCATGAGGACGGTGTTCGATTTATCTACACGTTACAGGAACGTGTAAAATGTTTGTTTGCTTTTTGACTTCCGCGTAAAACTACACAAGGGCTATCCGCGCTGTCCGTCCCTAATTTAGCAGTGTAAGACAAGAGGGAAGAGAACTAATCATTACCACCACCCCCGCCAACTCTTGAGCTACTCTTTTACCCACGAATAACGGGACTGACCGTCACATATAATATCCCACAGCTGAAAGGGCTAGCATATTTAGTGTGACGAGGATTCGAACCCACGACCCTCAAATGACGAATCGTGCGCTCTAGCCACCTGGCCATACTAAACCTCTCAAACGTGTAAAACGAACTAAAATACACATTTATCCTCATTAACCATTAGAATACCTACTTGTTTTATACTATACCGTATGTATGTATGGTAAACGTACGTTCTCTCATAGCACTCAGTGTAATTGTGTGACCAAAACAATTCGGTAAAATAATTTGTTTTCTATTTGATATGCGTAAGAGAATTTACTGACAATCAGTTTGTTTGTTTGTAATTACGTCCAAGCTACACAATGGACTATCTGTGCTCTGTTCATTACGGGTATCGAAACACGTTTTCTAGCGGTGCAAATCCGCAGACTTGCCCGTGTGCCACTGAGGGGCACCAACATTTAGTGAAATGACTAATACGTAGAAAACGTTATCAAGAATTAGCGAGATAACTATTTTTTTTTTTTGTAATACTAATGGAAGTTTATATAAAGTTTTGTCTTCCTGTTACCAACAGTTATGGTTGTACACCAATCTGGTGCACGCACAGTTTATGGAGAAAAACGTTTTTGGAGAATGAAGTCCACTGCAGTTGTAAGATTAAGTGATTGATAATCAGTTATATATTTCTTTTGTTTGAGTAATGAATACTAACGTATATTATTACCTGTACGCATGTATTCTCTTTATTTCAACAAGCATTTCTAATGGTGAGTACCTAATATCTTTTATTTCAGAACAGAATCTTGTTACCGCTGTGTTGTGATCCATGAAAAACATATCAATGTTCTTCAGTATAAAGAAAGTGAGTGTTTTAATTTTATTATCTACCATCAAACTATGCATAAATTACGTAAACGAGTAAAGACAAAATCAGTGATTTATATATGAACGTACAAAGTAAGATAGAAACAAAACTGAGATTAAAGTTTATGATTCTTAAGCTTTCTTTGATGCTAAGAAGTTTAAACTTGTTTTCCAAATGTTTTATCAGCCATGTAAAGATAAACGTAATATAAATTATATTTCAATATTCTTTAGCTCTCTTATCGCAGTTACTATTTGAAACTTTCATGAGCACACGTTCTCTAGTATACAGTCAGTTTACTTAATTTGTGAGATGAAACACGATTAAGTACGACATGAACAATACAGTGGAACCCCTCTAATCAGGCCAGTTTGTTTCAGTCCCGAAGGTAGCTGTTTTAAGGGGTTTAACTGTAGTTATTAAATTAAGACTTAGTGGTCAATAAATAGTTGATTACAACTCCTTTAATACCTATTTTACATGTCTCAGTTCCAGCAGTTGTTTTTCAACTTGTTTTTGGTTAGAAATTCGATGGTCTGAAGGATATTTCTTAACCTTTCTTACCCTTTACTATAAATAAAAAATGTACTTTTGTACAGAGTATGCTTTAAACTAGTTTCAGTCACGTGTCTGGTGCAATCTATCTACGTTATTCCACGTGTTCTGCCATATGATAAAGACTGAAAGTATATACATCGCTGTAGAGAAATCTCAGAGGAACCACAACGTACGTTTGTTAGGAACATAAACAATTTACTCACACACTCTGTTAGTGTTTTCTATTATTAATATAACTTTAACTTCTATTAATGCAACTTAAATAGGTCGAAAAGGAATCAAGCTTGTCTTTTAGCAATTTTTTGATTCATATTGACTAAAATATTTGCAAAGTCTGGATACAACAACTCAGAGTACATGAGCTGCCAATGTGAAGTGTTGTAGCAGCTGATCAATCAGATTTACCTCTCAAAACTAAACGATGACTAACTCTGTCAGTCTCTACAAACCAATAAAACTAAAAAGGCTGTTTTATGTACTGTAAAACACAGAGCTGTTAGTACCGAATGTTAGCTTGAAAATGAATGACTAAGTTTCAATGAAAGATGGTCATGGAATTGTCTCTACGTAAGGAATGGAAAACGCAGATCGTAATAGCTTGGATCACTCGACTGTCAACGTGTAATACATGAAACAAAAACAAGACGTAGTGAGAAACGCTATATGTAATTTTAAAACTATGAGCGATAGACCCATAAAAAGTTGCCTGAAAAAAATGAACAATACTTGGATGATAATATTTTTAGCATAGAAAGAATACAGACGTTGAATTGACAACAGAACTGAGAGAAAGCTTGGTTGTTGTCGTCCATCCATAAAGAGTTTGAAGTTCACTTTTGAAACTTACAGGACGTGTTGGAACAAGAAAACCTCTGTTTCAATGAGTGAATGACTTGTAAACTAACGCTGCAAGATCCATATGGAAACTACTTTGAAATTGACTGGAACTGCTCTCTTTACTGCACACTTATTGAGAACACATTACACAGACCTCAAGTGCCTTCTCACGTGTGACCATGTTGAATGTACTAAAATCCAGCAGAGAATTCAAAACAAAGATGCTTCTTCACATTTCTGTGACAAGTCCAAAAAGAACAGTTTTTCTCGTATTTCCAACATAATGCATCGTCTACCTGAATGTTTGTTTATTTAGACACACTGCAAGGCATATGTTCAAAATCCGCTCAAACGAAAATGTAAGACTGTAAACTATTATCATGTTATGATTCCAATTTTATCTCAAATTGTTCTTTTAAATCGCATATAATTTCACGATATTTATATTTTTAAACGTTTTCCAAGTTTTGAAACTGCTTGTAAGTCTTCCAAAAATCAAATCCTGTAATGTTCGGATTGACACCGTTATGCATAATTTTTTGTTTCCTTTGTAGGTTGTTTTGCACAGCGTTTATATCTCTATATTGTCTCCCAGAAAAATTTCTCACTCAGATTCTAACCCTCAATTCTTAAAAGTTAATTATATACATGATCACTGGATGATCAGTAAAGACAAAATATCCACTGATCTGAAACTTTAGTTCTTTCAAAATTCTGAAACATCTAGAATAAAATTCAGCTCAAATTTGAACTTGTTACCCTTCTGAATAGTGTGAATTTATATTGGAAAAACACATCTATTTCTCCTTTCAAGATGTAGTTATTAAATTACGTCAGGCTGTGCTTTAATGTGATTGTGTCCATTTATTATACAGAAGAGTAACGTGTGACTACATACATAAATTGTGTTTACTCTGCTGAGAAACTTAAAGCAGTCAATAATGTTTCTCAGGATTGATATTTTTGACAACATAAATAATTTATTTTTGATTACCTAAGCCTTTTTATTATAATTAACCTTATCAATGTGTTTTCTAGCTTACTGCTCCCTTCCCAGTGAACAACCGAGGCTGGAGGATCTATGCTTACAAATAAGTGGAGATGCCTTGCTCTATTCCATGTTTAGGCGTAAGTATTCACTGGAGAAAATGACATTGTAGAAAGAAGCGAGTATGTGTAAACATTAATAATCAATTATATGAATGAATTCGGTTATAGTGAGCGTACGGTAGTCTCACGTGCAGCTGAATGCACCCATACCCGGAATCCCAAATAAATTAATCTTTGTCTTCACTTAGAAAAATAACCGAGGAAAGAAAACAAAAAAACTAGTTCTCCTGTGTTATTCCTAAGTTTTACAAATAAAAGTTAAAAAAAAATCGTTTAGACGTTTCACAGAGTTCCTTAAGAATGGTATTAACTTTAAATGATTTATTGTCTATTAAAATTTCCAATGGTTCATGTGGGTACGAAACCGTGACTTTTGTCTCTACCATGGTCATGAAGAAATTTGGCACTATTACATAACACAAGAAGCTTGGGTTTCTCCAGTAATGGACATTCTTTGACAGTTACATTAACGGTTATTGATAATGAGTTATAAATCATACAGCTTCCACAAATGAGATTTCATATCCCGAAATCGTTTACTGTCTCGTGATTTCACGGTCTTCATGAACGAGAACAACGTGACGTAATCAATTATTTTCGCGTTTCACATGTTTTATGGCAAGGCAAATGCAAATAAAAACTGCTACTAATAAACAGTCTTTATATTTTGTATAAGTTGGTTTTGTTAAAGTCGAAGTCGATTAAAATTTTCCCCTGTCTTGACTGATACTTAATACTGATTAAGAAGTTAAGATTAGCTTAAATTACCTTCTTCAATATCCAGCCCCATAATAAAATCTATTATGAATTTAATAGAGATAAGTAAGTTGCGATTTATGCGAATTCTCAGAAAGCAATTACAACAAACAAAAACAAACCGAATTTAATTACAAACGATTTGGGTTTATAAAACTATTTAAACAGTAAGAGATATAAGAAATAGTACGTTCAGAACAATGTTTTCTTTTCTACCTTTAACACTACTATTTATATGTTTTCATGCATTACTAGACCGTAGCTTTAGTTGTTTAATTAATGGTCTCTCTCAGTTTTCAGTTGACTTGACTTGTTTTTCAGTTAATTGTCTTCAAGTAAGCTGCTATATAACCTCTGGTTTCTTTCTTCACTGAATGTGTACAGTCCCTGAGAAAACGTTGGAAGGAATAAATCAACCTATTTTAGTCACAAAACATTGTCAGCTTTAAAGTGTAAATTTTAAAACGATGATAAAGGTGCTTTATCAAATGATCTTGAAGATGTTAAACGAGGCGCTTTATCGAATAATCTTAAAGATGCTGATCAAAGTGCTTTATCAAGTGAGTTAAAGGTGTTTAACAAGGTATTTTATCAAAAAATCTTAAAGATGCTTATCAAGGTGCTTTATCAAGTAATTTTAAAGTGTTTAACAGGGTGCTTTGTCAAATAATCTTGAATTGCTTTATCGTATTTTCATGATAAATACAAGTGAGTACATAATAAGAAATCATTAAACTTGGACTTCCTTAAAGGCTTTCCTCAATAATAATTTTGGGTTTTTCTACCTAGTGGAGACTCCTCCGGTCCCTTGTCCGTTTCGAGGGTCCTTCACGTTTACCTATAGTCGAGGTCACGGTGAATGTGACTACCCGGTGTCCACTGCTGATCCATGCACTGATGAGTCCCGGATGCTTTTTAAATTTAAAGCTTGTGCCAGTGTTATCACATCAGAGAGTAGAGGTAAGCTGTGGTGCATGCACGTGTAAACACCCATAAACTCTGTCATAACCTTGTTTTCAATTAAACACAAACTAAAGTTTCTTGGTAATCACTTGTGTATTACTGCACGACAAGTAGACCATTTATTCAATCACAAGTCAATTGCAATAATATATTGCATTACATTAAGGAAACTGGAAGACCAATAAACCTAATACAGATTTATTGAAAGTAACATTGTCAGCTTTATTTTAACGTGTCTACTGAAGCTGTTCTTTATTCCTTATATATACACGTATTTTAGCAGCTGTACATGTGTTTTTAAACACTTTGTTTAATAAGGATTATTTTGGAATCCAGCCGAGAAATTCTTGGCTAAAATAACTCATATAACTTTTCCAACAGATTATTAGAGATACGAGTCTGTTGAAGTCTGTTTTAAATTATTCAAAAAACTCTTTTTGTGAACATCTTAGTTCAATGAACCGATAATGAATAATAAAGGTCATCTGAGTCGAATGATTCTGTAGCCGCAGTATTGACAAATTGGTTCTTGCTTTTATCAGATGTTTAAATAATTTATACCTAATATATTACTATCTATTTCTGGAAGGAAATATACAGGGTGGTCGCTAGAAAAGCAGAAAATTTGTCAAATAGCTATTTATTTTTACAAAGAATAACTTTTACAAAGTTTTTTAAAGGCATATGTTATATTACACTCATAGATGCTCAAAATTATTAAAATCATGCATTTTATTCATGATGTAAGGAAATCAAAATAGAAATGAGTAAGCACGCATTTTATTCATGATCTCACCTGACCCTCAAATTTTCCGCTTTTCTAGCGACCACCCTGTACATATACGATTTTTATATTGAAAACGTGTGTACGTATTTTTATTAAAACAAAGATTGGGTAAGAACAGAAAGAAGTTTGTGACCTGATACAAAAATAAAATCGTAACGACGTTTCTTTGCTGCAAAACGAGCATTTTAAATACACTGTAGAGCTGTTCTGTAGATCACACAAACAGCTAGCTAAATAAATGCTAAACGTATCGTTCGTAATGAGTGGTCCAGGCCAATCTCCACTAAGACAAACTTTCGAGAAGGAAGAAAAATTGACCTTTTAATGCGCATGACTTGTCACCATTAGGTGTCTTTCGTTATTTGTGGACACGTGGCAAGTCCAGCTTCGCAGCACGAGACAAACGTCATTCTTCTCCGACACGTGCCACTTGCAGCCATTTGTTATGTGGCTTCAACTGGTTAGTGGCATCATTTGACGACAACTCTGCACATTTCAGTTAATGCCAACTCTGTTAACACGTAGTCCACGCTTGAAAAACATATTTTTTTTTTTTTAGTTTTCTGTTAGTGTTACCCCTCGGCATATAATTAGCGGTTAAGCCAACCGTGTATTTTTTAACTCGCAGGGAACTTTGAACAACAACAACAAAAAAAAATCCTACATATATGTATTTTTTTTTGTATGGCGCTGCTAGTCGACGATGAACGAACATTTTATTCCTGGTATATGACATTTAAATGAAAGGTAATGGGCCGTATTTAGCTTCGAAATATATGTCTCGCGCCAAATCATTCTAGCAGTTGATTTGGAAGAAAAAAAATGACGCATTTGTAATTTCTGTTTTCTAGTGTCACAGCTGTTTATAGGAAGTGGGGAGTTTAGATGAGAGAGAGGAAAAGTCACCACGTTTCGTATGGGGAAAATGCATGTTTCTCTTCCTCTGTGGATCATTTAGATGAGTGTATCGACTTATTGCTGCTCAAGCAAAAGATTAAATTACACGAACGAGAACATTTTGTCACGTTGCTGCTTAATTTCTAAATCGATAGAAAAATTACGTTTTCGTGTATCTTAAAAGCTGCGCTTTCGTTCAAGTATGATTTAGTAGCATATAAAACCAAATAAGATTCTGTTTTAGCCAGACAACTTAGTTTAACTTAATAAAACGTTGTCGCTGCGCTCAAAGGAAAATTGTCAAATCTATCGTTTTGATTTATCTGCCTAGGCGCAAGTCATTTTAACCTGTTGACTGCCAAGTATTTCAGCTGTTACAATACAACTTTAATGCTTCTTCATTTTGTAACTTTTTTCGTGACGCTATTTTGGATCGAAAGTGAAACAATTTGTAAGTAGGTCGAATGCATGTATGGTGCTGACACCTAGCGTTTAAGTTAGGTATTATTGAAAAGGAATTAACTCGTCCGTGGCACTGTGTTACTGATCGGCTTTGACGAGTTATCTCGTCTACGGCACTGAACAGGTTAGGTCGAGTGAACGAAAAGCTGTATAGATACATTGCGTGAATGTTTACTTTTCAGAATATATCATAAAGCAGTGTTTAATTTTAGCTGTTTTATACGAAAGAAAAATCATTTTTATTTTTTTATTCCTTTTCTGTAAATTTGAACCCTAACTTTCCCCAAATTTACTATTTAAGCTAATTTTTCCTTCCTATTTGTATAAAATAATTAGCTTGACTTTTTCTTTTTCAGTCACTCTTCAGGTGCCACTTTTATTTTACTTAAACACTTAAGTATAGCTTTATATACATTTATATATATTTAGCCAATCCTAAAGCAAACCGTCTACAACATCTTTTAATTACATAATCTTCTCTTCGCCGGATACATTTTACAGGAAACAAGACACTTCCAACGACATATGGAAAAATGTACTGAACATTTCCTGAAAAACCAGATGACCTTTATGACGTTACTCAATTTCCTTTATGGTTTGGTTTAGTTTCTTTTTCTTTTACGCAAAGCTACACGAGATCTATCTGCGCTAGCCGTCCCTAATTTATCAGGGTAAGACAAGAGGGAAGGCAGTTAATTATCAACACCCTCCGCCGACTCTTGGGCTACTTTTTTGTCAACGAATAGTGAGATTGACTGTCGCGTTATAACGTCCCCACAGCTGAAAGGGCTAGCATATTTGGTGTGACGGGAATTCAAACCCGCGACCCTCGGATTACGAGTTGAGTGCCTTAACCACCTGGCCGTGGCGGGCCCATTACTTTATTTAACACTCATTCTCTTCCACGACCATTCTCAGTTTGTTCCTGATAAAGAAAAGAAATGATTATGGTTGACGCATGTCTTTAAATATTCTTTACATTTCACATTAGAAAGTAACGTATAAAAATTTTAGATTAACTCAATTTTTACTCTTAGAACGTGACCCACGAATTTTCATAAATATCCATCTAATATTCATGTAAAAATGTTTTAAACAAAAGAATCATTGTTCACTTCTTTTAAGTATACATCATGTAACGTGTGTGTTTTTCGTATAGCAAAGCCTCAAAGGGATATCTGCTCAGCCCACCGAGAGAATCGAACTCGGGATTTTAGCGTTGTAAATCCGGAGACATACCGATGTACTAGCGGGAAGCGCACATCGTATTATGATTACTACTTTTGTTATTTATATATTGTCATGTTTGTAAGTTGAATTACTTTGTAAATTTCTAAATACGAACAAAATCTAATTAGCGATTAAGCCTTACTAACTTCTGATTAAAGTTTATTTTCTTTATAATATGAAATTCGGGTTCTGCGAAATGTGGAATTAATGTAATTCGTTATTGTAAACTTCACACATATATATATATACTTTGAAACTGTAAAATACAATGCTAGATTTAACAGATTATTTTATACATTTCACTTATCAATTCAATTCCTTTCTAAGACAAACACATACTATTTTGCCGTATACTTTCAAGCAGTATCAATAGTTTTTGCCTTTTATATCTCATAACGTATCCGTCCAGAATTCATTGTGAACATTACAGTCATGTGAAAAAGTTAGGACACCCTATGAAAGCCTGTGTAATTTTGTAACATATTTGGATATATAGATATTTAATCTCAATTTTAACAATACTGAGAGATTAAAGGAATATAACTAAACATTTAAAACTGAAGAAAAGACTTTTCAAGATCTTCTGTAAATGTAATTCCACAAAAATGCATATTCTAACTGAGGAAAAAATAGTTAGTGTTACCCCCTTTGGCTGAAATAATTGGAGTGAGATGCTTCTTGTAGCGATCTACCAGTCTCTGACATCGGTCTGAAGAAAATTTGCCCCACCCCTCAATGCAAAATTCTGTCAGCTCTGAGATATTTGATGGGTTTCTTTCATATACAGCACGTTTCAAGTCACCCCACAGCATCTCAAAGGAATTAAAATCTGGGCTTTGACTCGGCCATTCCAAGACTCTCCATTTCTTAGTTTTCAGCCAGTCCTTGATGTATTTACTGGTCCCTTTTGGGTCATTGTCGAGTTGCACGGTCCAATTCCGCTTCAGCTTTAATTTTCGTACAGATGGTCTCCAATGATCGTTAAGCACCCTCTGATACACAGTAGAATTCATGGTGGATTCTACGATTGTGAGCTGTCCAGTTCCTGCTGCAGCAAAGCAGCCTCAAACCATGACACTTCCACCTTCATGCTTCACAGTTGGTATGAGGTTCTTTTCCTGGAATGCTTTATTTGGTTTACGCCAAACACGTCCTATGTTCTGGTGTCCAAATAATTCAATTTTGGACTCATCTGTCCAAAGAACATTATTCCAGAAGTCCTGGTCTTTCTCTACCTTCTCTCTGGCAAACTTCAGTCTGGCCTTGATGTTTCTCTTAGAGAGCAAAGGTTTCCTCCTTGTACACCTCCCATGCAAGTTAAACTTGTGCAGTCTCTTTCTGATTGTAGAGGCATGCACTTTCACATCAAAAGTAGCCAGAGCCTGCTGTAGGTCCCGTGATGACATGTTAGGGTGTTTGGAGACCTCTTTTTAGCATCTTGCGGTCTGCTCTCGGGGTGAACTTGTTTGGACGACCAGACCTGGGCATGTTGGCAGTTTTTTAAAAGCCCCCAACTTGTTGACTATTTTCCGGACAGTGGAATGGCTGATTTCAAAATCTTTTGGGATCTTTTTAAATCCCTTACCAGACTCATAAGCTGCTACAATTTTCTTTCTGAAGGCCTCAGACAGCTCTTTGCTCTCACCATGGTGCTCACTCTCACTTCAATAGTTAGGTGCACACCAAATTAAATGTCTGAGGTTTAAATAGGGCAAACCTCATTTAAAATGCTAAGTGACGATCTTTTAATCATGTGTACCTGGTGTGATACACCTGTGTGTGAGTTGAGCTATTAAAGTTGGAATAAATGTGGGGGTGTCCTAACTTTTTCCTCAGTCAGAATATGCATTTTTGTAGAATTACATTTACAGAAGATATTGAAAAGTCTTTTCTTCATTTTTAATTCTTAATCTCTCAGTATTGTTAAAATTGAGATTAAATATTTATATATTCAAAAATGTTACAAAAATACACAGGCTTTCATTGGGTGTCCTAACTTTTTCACATGACAAATCCAATCTGCAGGCACACTTCAACATTTACATTCATATATTCTCATAATCCAGTCTGTAGGCACACTTCGACAATTGTATTCATATAATCCAATCTGCAGGCACACTTTAACAATTTTATTCATATATTCTTACAATCCAGTCTGCATACATACTTCAACAATTATATATTCATATATTCTTATAATTTAATCTGTAGGCACTCTTCAACAAGTATATTCATATATCCTTATAATCCAAGCTTCATACACACAGCAATTATATTGATGTATTATCAAAATCTGAGCTTCAAACACACCGCAGTTATATCCATATATTATTATAATTCAATCTACATAAACACTTCAACAATCACTGTAGAAATATTACTTTTTAACAAATAACATTCAGGGTTAGCGATGTTAGTTAGTGGTTAATACTGTGGTTAACATAAACTCGCTTAAATAAACCAGTTTTATTTGGTGCATCACTGACACGATCCCACTAAATAATTATATTAAGCAATTTTACCACAAATATATAACTTTTTTATTATGCTACATACGGGTTTCTCTGCTTTGTAATAACTGAGTTTCTGACTGATGATAAACAAAAGGTTGTTTGGAAAGCTTTTATTTATGGTAGAACAAAGAAATAGACATAACGAGGTAGTTGTCTGAGGGTAAATACTGTGGTATTGGAATAAATGTTAGTTTAATTTCACTTAATGAACCAAGGGTAAAAAAAGAAATATCTTCATTAATATATCAATCTTAGAGAAAAGAAATATGTGAAATTTAAGTCTGCAAATTACACGTGATTCTTGCAATGAATTCTGAACAAATGAATTACGGGATACAAAGGGCAAAACCAATTGATATTACTTGAAAGTCTGTGCCATAATTTTCATCGGTTTTATTAAAGATTAGATACTCAACAAATAAGTTAAAATTTGTAATGGAATCTGCCATATCTGTCAGTGTATTTTACAGTTTCAGTACAGGTGCATGTGTGAAGTTTACAATGAAAAATTAAATAATTTCATATTTCGTTGGCCCGGCATGGCCAAGCGTGTTAAGGCGTGCGACTCGTACTCTAAGGGTCGCGGGTTCATATCCCTTTCGTACCAAACATGCTCGCCCTTTCAGCCGTGGGGACGTTATAATGTTACGGTCAATCCCACTATTCGTTGGTAAAAGAGTAGCCCAAGAGTTGACGGTGGATGGTGATGACTAGCCGCCTTCCCTCTAGTCTTACACTGCTAAATTAGTGACGGCTAAAGCAGATAGCCCTCGAGTAGCTTTGCGCGAAATTCAAAAACAAAAATAAACGTATTGGAACACACACAAATATTCATCATATTGGAAACGTTTACATGTAAGGAAGTAAACCTAAACACTGTCACAATATTTAATCTGTTTTCCGTGTATCAAGCTCAGAACTCCCATTCTTAACACTCATCGTGATTTATCATTTCCGAAATTGTTGGAGTGTGAAAATTTATTGTTACTTTTTAACGTGAAGGTAAAGTTTATTGTTCTGGAGGGAAGGATGTTCCAACTGCTAGTTCATAAAGTTTATTGTTCTGTAGGGAAGGATGCTCCAACTGTCAGTTCATAAAGTTTATTGTTCTGGGGGTGTTCCAACTGCCAGATATTTAAAGTAATTAATGTTTGTAATGTTTGTCTTTTTTAAAAACATACTCGACAATGAAATAGCAACATATTTTATTGATCAATAACTCTATCAGTACCATGAACTAATTGTCTGAATTTAAATATTTCTAGTGTTTAGTCATGGGTACAATTTGAGGAATTCTACATATTTTCATATTTTCATCGATTTTGTTTTTATACTAATAAACTCATATTTGAGCTTCGAATCCCGTCCTCGCCCGTGGCGCAGCGACATGTCTTCAAACTTCCATCGCTTGAAACTTGGTTTCGATATCTCTGATTGGCAAAGCACAGATAGCCCATTGTGTAGCTTTATGCTTAATTACAAACAAATGAAGGTTCCACTTTTAAGGACTGAATATTTGAAGGTATTAGCTTTCAAAAACAGATATAATTAGGCCCGTTCTCAAACTTAGAAATAAGGAAACTAAAATACCAGAAGCATTAATAAAGAAGACTTTTTTTGTGATATTTCGCCTCCATCAGGATGTACCCAAGGCTTAAACTCTTTCTAGACATCTGACGCGCTGCGACTTACGAAAGTAAAACGATACTTTTAGTACCACAAGACCATATAAACCAATGCCACGTGACACATGTGAGAAAGCTATCTCGTATCCGAACCATTGCGTTGTACTTCGATAGCCACAAACAAACTGTCGGTCAGAAAAAAATAGAAAACGTTTTTTTCGTTGCTCATTTTGAACCCGTAGACGCCAGAAACGACGACTGTAGTTCATAGAATATAGCAATAAAAAAAAGTGTTTGAGAGAATTTCTTCACCAAGGACAGCATCTGGTACTACAAAAGGTGCAATATTCAACCAATATTCCCGAATGTCTAGACCTTGGTTTGAAGTAATACTGAAGATCACGAGACCACGCATTCACAAACGAGGACACAAATTACAGAAAGACTCGACAGCAGACAGAAATTGATCATCTGTAAAGGGTAAAACACTTTAGGTCTACTGTATCGTACATTAAAACTGAATAGCGGTTTTTATCACACACGAACTAGGAATACAGAAACAAAACACATTGAAGCAGTGTCTGATCTGACAGATATCTTTCTTCTTAGTTTCTGTAACATAATTACTTCTCTGATTCGTACAACAATTGATTGTCACTCATTTTAACATCTGAACAAATGTTGTTAATTGCTAGAATTATTACATTAACTGATGTGTGTTTACGACCTCTCTAAACTATAGTGCAAGTAAACACGGACCGTACAAAACCAAAGTTTATGTTTACATTACTTTGTAACTTAGGTATTGTAACACATTGGTACGACTGCTGCACATTTCTCAAACGAAATATTTATATTACGTAAGCAAACGAGATTAGTAAGTGGCGTAACTCCTGCATCTTGTTGTACATTCGAGTAAGATATGACAAATTACTTCAGAAATCAATCTATAGTTTCAACTGTTTGGCATTAATTACAATCCTTTTCGTTTTATTTCCAGAAATATTTCTGATGAGTGAGATGCAGAAATAGAGTTACCACTTGGTTGGCCCCACCTACACTTATATGAAGACAGATACAGCCTATCTGGGTCCACTGTTATATCGCTACACTACAAGTTACACGTTGTTGAACTGCAATATAAATTTACTATTGTTTATATGAAACGTTATCAAAGTGGCCATTACCTTTACCTAGCTATTAAGGGTTTATAAAACCATATATAAAGTATGACTGAATACAATTAAAACACAAATCCGGGCTTTATCTAGTTTTTCTAATTTCATTTTCAGTTTTACAACATGTGACATAACTGAAAATAAAAGATTAATTCCTTTTCAGCGATATTTGCATATTTAAGTTACTGTAAAACAGAACCAACTGAAACGATTTGTGAAATGAATTTATTCGTGTAATTTTACACACGAAGTTTCTAGAGAACAGAAAAGAAATAGAATCACATTTACAAAGCTTTTTAATCACGTTTCGTATTCGTTAGTCACGAATATCTATTTATTATGTACTAATATCCGGATCGATAATGCGTTGGTAGAGAGTGGCCTGAGATTGGGGCCAAATTTCATATCATAATGTAAAATTATTTACATGCTGCGATCATTTGTTTTTGTAAGTAAAGAAAATAACAACAAATAACAACTCACACAGAACATATTCCTGCTCAGAACAACAAAGAATCGTTTACATATCTGTAAGTAATGAGCCGTGGGGAGCTTTAGCGTTCATTTATCCTCTTCTGGTTTATCGATCGTAACATCTTTTCAAGAAGATATATTGCTTTTAGAAAATTCTTTTACTTTGCTCTGTGAGATATTGCCTTAAATCTCGATATTGGCTACCTATTGAATAATCATACAAAACTGGATGACGCTAGATGGTTCGAGACGACTAAACATTCTTCAGAATACATACTTGTATGTACACTGGTATAATCGTTCACATAGTTAGAATCGTTGTTCAAAAACTTCTGCAATTGGACATTGACATTCCAAGTATGTATTTGAAAAGCTTAACATATAACCTGTGTATTTTTTTATATCGTTGATAAATCAAACATTTAATTACTTCTTGTTGTTCCCCCCACCTTTATTTATTTATTTATTTTTGAACTGTGCAGAGGAAAAGCTAACTTGTTTGGCTTCGTGGAAAGAAGGGTCGACCCGCTACCTGGTGGGTAAAATGGAACACAAAGGAACGAAAACGGACGACGACAAATTTCGCTGTTTTGTAAGTTGAGATTTTTACCAATTGTTTTGTAAAAAGGGGATTTTTTTATATTTTGATGTGAGAGAAAATTTTAAAACATAAAACTAGAATAGTATCTGAAATTACCGTATTCTGTTGAGATTTAGTTGTTGTTACAGTGTATCGTTGAAACAAATACCGAAATATAATGTCTGAACTAGAAACCTGTTGAAGTGTCGTATCAGCATTGATTTCAAGGTAGATTAACTTCCTACTAGTTATAAGAATGAAAACATTCCATCAGTTTCTTAATGAGATAATGGGCCTGGCATGGCCTAGCGCGTTAAGGCGTGCGCTTCGTAATCTGAGGGTCGCGGGTTCACGCCCGAGTCGCGCCAAACATGCTTGCCACTGAGCCACTGGGGGGCCCAAAACAAAACAAACAAACTTGATGAAATAATATTATAAAAACTTTCGAATGAAAACATGAGCTACGTGAGTCCACTTTCTGATAGGTTTGTTAATTAAGCACAGATTTACACATCTGGCTACTTGTAATGTATTAACTACGGGAATCGAACCCTGGTCTTTAGCGTTGTAAGTCAACAGACATACCTCTGAGTCAGTAGAGGGTTGTTTTTGGAACATTTGTTTGTTTTGAATTTTGTCCAAAACTACACGAGGGCTATCTGCGCTAGCCGTCGCTAATTTAGTAGTGCAGAACTAGAAGGAAGGCAGCTAGTCATCACTACCCACCGCCAACATTTGGGCTACTCTTTTACGAAATAATAGTAGGACTGATCAAAACATTATAACGTCTCCACGAAAGAAAGGGCGAGCATGTTTGGTGTGACGGAAACTTAAACTCTTGACCCTCAGATTGAGAGTCAAGGGCCCTACCGAACTGGCCCGCATCGAGCCTTTCTCTGGAAAGACAAGCATTACATTCTAAGTCTACGGATTAACAACGCTAAAATCAGAGGATTGATTCCCCTCGGTGAACTCAACAGATAGCCCTGTGTGGCTTTACTGTAAGAAAATACAGATATACGGAAATAAATTCGTTTGTTTGTTTGTTTCGGAATTTCGCACAAAGCTACTCGAGGGCTATCTGTGCTAGCCGTTCCTAATTTAGCAGTGTAAGACTAGAGGGAAGGCAGCTAGTCATCACCACCCACCGCCAACTCTTGGGCTACTCTTTTACCAACAAATAGTGGGATTGACCGTCACATTATACACCCCCACGGCTGGGAGGGCGAGCATGTTTAGCGCGACCCTCGGATTACAAGTCGCACGCCTTACGCGCTCGGCCATGCCAGGCCTTAATAAATAAATTCGTAGAGATAAAATATTATTGAAGTTTGAAAACACTTAAAATTACAAGCCGCTAACGATCTAAGACATCAAAAAATAAATAAACTAAGTCTATTATTTACTAGAATCCGCGAGGGACTTATCGGCTGGTGTAAACTACTCTGGTAATGAGAAAAAAATCCAGTATTCACAATATAATATCTTAAAGCCAATTATCGTAATGTTTCACATGAATATGATAACTTTCGCATAATTAAACATTAATAGCGTAAGTTCTTGTTTTTTGTGTTTAAAATTCAACAATTTAGTTTTTTTCTTTGTCTTTTGGTGTTGAAGAATATTTAATGAACATTATTAAATTCTATTATTAAATTATTCTATGTTTATGGAAAACAGTTGATTTAATTTTTTTTTTCCCGGGCATACAAAATTTCGAACTAGATCTCCATTTTTAAACTCTTTGTTCATAAACAACAACCCCCTGGTGGGCATAGCTCAGTTAGCCCATTTTGTAGCTTTATGCTTAATTCCAAACAAACAATTTTAAACAATAGAGCGCTCGGCATGGCCAAGTGGCTAAGGCACTCGCCTCCTGATCCGAGGATCGCGGGTTCGAATCCCCATCATACCAAATATGCTCGCCCTTTCAGCCGTGGGGGGGGGTTACAGTGTGATGGTCAATCCCACTATTCGCTGGGAAAAAAGTAGCCCAAGAGTTGACGGTGGGTGGCGATGACTTGTTGCCTTACATCTAGTCTTACACTGCTGACTTAGGGACGGCTAGCGCAGATAGCTCTCGAGTAGCTTTGCGCGAAATTCAAAACAAACCAGACTTTTGAGTTTAGTTCAAGATAAAAATGTTAGAATCTCTCCTACAATTAAATTCTTCCTTCATAAACTATTTACGATGTCGATCTCTTCCTTGTTCGTGAGCATTTCGAACAATATCCAGTAACACGAAAACTGGGAATTTATTAACATGTATATTTTCTGAACGTGAGTTTAATTGTAATGGAGGTACATAGGCTTCAATAATAATAAAACAACTTTAACAACGATAAAAAAGAATCTGTAATATTTTGTTGTCGTTGTTTGAATGTTGAACTCTGGATTGCTGGTAAGTTTACAGACGTACGGTGCTAAAATCTGAGACATAAAAGACATACAGCACATTGTGTATGTTTGAGTTATGAAATCAACAATATTTGTTTATATTAGTTTTAACAAGTTCTGTTGCTCTGTATTAATATAGACCTTCTGATAATGAGGTCACAGCATACAGCTATGTGTGAACATTCCTCACGTGCTGTTAGTATACATTTATAAATGCTTGTTATGTAATGTTCTTACACATTCGGGACCTATTAGTCTTAAAATAGATTCATTTGTCATATGTAATGCTAGAAAAATATTCCTTATGCATCATAAATGAACGCTTTCCAAACATTCTTTTGTGTTATCACCAGCCAGAGACACATTTATTACAGAATAGGGAAACTCGAATGTAGCATTAAAAAAAATGTAATAAAACATCATGATACAATTGTTCAGAGGGCTTATGTAGGAAATTTGTCAAATAAAACTGATTTCTTTTTGGCGGCCTTATTTTAAAGCTAGAGTTTCAGCCAATCAAAATAGCTAATTTCAGATATCGCTTGTTAAAAAGTGGTATTTCCTTGGTAATTTCAGATGATTACCATTCATTTTCAACTCTAGACACTTGAACCATGTTACATGCCTGCAAATATAATAGTTTAATTTTAGAAATATTTCGCACACAAGAGGCTTAATTGGTACATGTACAAAGCTACAATTTTAAGCGAAACGAAATCATTCTCACATTTGTCTTAAATTTAGGCGATATAAAGCTGAAAATGCAGACAAGCTACCTTACTTCTAATAACATTAATTCGAAAATAAACTAGTTTCTCTTATTATGCATTTATCAAAATATAATAAGGTTGGTGTGTGTGTTTTTCTTATAGCGAAGCAACATCGGCTATCAGCTGAGCCCACCGAGGGGAATCGAACCCCTGATTTTAGCGTTATAAATCCGTAGACTTACGGCTGTACTAGGATGATGCTAAATTTTTGTTCTGAATAAACAAAGTAATTGAAAAAATAATTGAAAACATTTGTTTTGTTTTTTTTAATTTCGCGCAAAACTACTCGAAAGCTATCTGCGCTAGCCGTCCCTAATTTAGCAGTGTAAGACTAGAGGGATGGCAGCTAGTCATCACTACCCACCGCCAACTCTTGGGCTACTCTTTTACCAACGAATAGTAGAATTGACCGTCACATTATAACGCTTCAAGGCTGAAAGCGTGAACATGTTTGGTGCGACGGGGATGCGAACCCGCGACCCTTAGATTACGAGTCGCACGCCTTAACCCACCTGGGCATGCCGGGCCAATTGGAAACGTATGATGCATTACGTGTGAAACATGTATTGAAATATTTATTAAGTGTGTGATATATAATAATAAAATATAATGAGTGTGAAATATGTGTTAAAATATCTTTAGTGTAAAACATGCATTAACAAAGTGTATTGAGTGTGAAATACGCATTAAGAAAATATTTTTTTTTGATCATATGCAGTCAAAACTGTATTAGGTGTAGAATATATATTGAAAAATGTATTAAGTGTGAGACATGTGTCAATAAAGCGTATAGATGTGGACCGAATGTTAAATTTGGAATATCAGGAAATGTTTTTAAATATACAATACTTTTAAAACATGTTTTTCTGTTTGCTGTTAAACACAAAACTGTGCAATGATCCATCTTCACTATACCCACCAAAGTGATCGAACGTCGAATTTAAAAATTTAAAACCTTTGACTCTGTTGCTAAGCTACTGGATGGCGTAAAATATGAACTTAACATTTCATTTCAAAGAAAACAAAAACTTTTACTTAGAATATCTCAATTATTAATATACCTGACATAATACTTACATAGAATATCTCAATTATTAAATTACTTGACATGATACTTTCATAGAATATCTCAATTGTTAATATACCTGACATAATACTTACGTAGAATATCTCAATTATTAAAATGCCCGACATAATACTTACGAAGAGTATTTCAATTATTAAAATGCCTTGCATAATACTTCTATTTTCTGGTGTTGTTTCTTTTTAGTTTATCTTTTCTGCAAAACTCAAAATAAAAACACAACGTTTCATTTCCATTAAACACAGAGCAGAACTCTACGGTGTCCATAAGTTTTAATCACAGCAACAAACCTCGTGTTAGCTGACCAAATTTTGGAGAGTATTAGAAATACGTTCCTTTTGCAGGCTTAGCGACTAAACCCACTTTAATCCTTATAGGTTAGGGTTAAATTAATATGTATTTCTATTTCATTTAAGAACTGATAACAACCACAAATCAAATATCTTGGCATTAAAAAAAACAAACTAACAATTATTAGATGCTATGTTATCGTCAAGTTTTTAAAATGTTGTTAACATCAGTATTGCCTAATTTATACTTTTATTTATTCCTAAAGTGAAATGTTCTTAAGATCTGAGAAGTAGTGAAGGAGTTCAGAACAAGCGAACATTTTGTAAGAAATTCAAGTAAATGAAAAACATACAACGCTCCCTTTGAAAAAATATTGATTCTATCCATCGATAAAATCTGTCTCTGTGCAGTTCACATTTTTACTAGAACAATAAATTGAGGGAGATCACTTCTGAAGAAAGAAATAGTCACACGGTTATACCTTATGAAAAAGAAAAGAGGGTTAATATGTGTGAAATATTCTTCCAGAGCAAATTTCAATCAGATTGAATATGTTTCCTGAAATTATATTTATAAAGTTTTATCTTTAGATATATCTCTAGGCCAACCTGGGTTCTCGTGTATCATCACTTGTAGGGTTAACTTTCTCTTCTCTTTTAACGTCATTTTAATCCAAATTCTTGTCGCTGTCTCTCAGTGCAACGTTTTGACAAAACCTGGATGTCGTTGATAATTCGATTACCTCGCATTTTTGTTATATTTATGAGGAATGAAATGAAATATATTATAAATTATTTTCACACGTTTCTAAGAGTATTTATGTAATTTTGGTGGGGTTTTTTTTGCATCCAAAAATCAATTGTATTACTTGAAAATATACTCGAAGTCTCACTGACTTCGAACTTAGCACAATATTTTTTTTCAGGCACTTCTTGACCGAAGATTAACTTGAACTTGTATGTTGTTGTTTATAATTTAAACACACATCTACACAATGGGCTATCTGTGCTCTGCCCACAACGGGTATCGAAACCCGGTTTTTAGCGTTGTAAGTCCGCAAACATTCCGCTGAGCCACTAAGGGGCTGTACTTATATTGACGTTTTAGTTCCTATCTTTGTTCCTATTCGCTGTAAATATCAAACAATTTCCCTCTTTTGTTTTACTAAACTAGTTGAGCGTAGTTTCAATTTTTTCTTTCAAATATAGCCAGCACATGTTATGTTAGTTGGTTTTAAGAGAAATAACATGACAGAATGTTTTTTCAACTTTCTCGAGACAACGTGCCAAAGCCTTGTCTGTTTTTTTTTTATTTCACGCAAAGCTACACGAGAGTTATCTGCCTCCGCCGTTTTTTAGTTTAGGAGTGTAAAACTAAAGGGAAGGCAACTAGTTATCAACACGCATCGCCTACTCTTGGGCTACTCTTGTACCAAACAACATCGTATTGTAATGCCCCATGGTCGAAAGGGCGAGAATGGTTGGTGTGATGGAGATTCAAACCCGCTACTCTCAGATTACGAGTCGAGCGTCCTAATCACCTAGCCTTGCCGGACACGTGCGAGAGCAGTAGAGTTAAAACTTATGAAAGTTAGTAGAGTCTGCGTGTGTCTGGACTGTTCGGTTTTCGTGGACTACCCGTTCGACTTGAGAGACTCGCACATTGTCGGACAGTTTTACTGTTAAGCAATAAAATAGTCATTTAGTTGTTGTTTAGTTTTGTTGTTTGTTATCATACTTTATGACAGTAGTAAGAATGAGTCGCCGTGTACGTCGTTTAAAATAAGTCCACGAAAAAACATGACAGTCAATAATTTTATAACTTTTCTGTCCGTGATAATCTGATGGAATCCACAAGGATACCTACCTTACAATATAATGATATATTTTAACAGGCTGTACATTTTATTATTTTAGTATTTGATCATAATTAAGCAATATAAGTATCGTCTGAATAGTCTTATACAACCGTGTAATAAAGTGACTTTCTCTGGGGTATTGTGCGGAACTGTGTAATACACTTACGTTTTCTGTAATACTGTTCAGAACTAGAGTAACTTTCTATGTAATGTTATTGAAAACTGAGTTGCCTACTTTCACGAAATTAGCTAGGGAATTGTGCTTAATTGTAATTGTGGTGGAACACAATTATTCTTTTACAAAACTGTAGAATGTAATCAACTTGGCGCTGTCTTCTCTCTGTCTTTAGCACTATGTAGTGTTAAGATGTAATATCTCTGTGATATTCCTAGGTCTACGACAGAATGCAAGACAACACCGGTTTCAGGATAGCTCAGTCTGGAGATGCAACGTGTGACGGCTTGTTTTCGGCTGTCGAAGGATCTCGTACTATGAAACTTACACGAAGTAAGCTGAATTCCGAAATAAATGAATGAACTAATAACATGATTGTATAAGTTAATTAACTTTAAATAATGAAAAGAGATCTAAAACCTTAGAACAAATATATTATCAAAATGTTACATTGTCGGCGAATGTGTAAATATCTAAGTTTGGGTTATGATTGCCAGTGAAACACGTAGTTTCAATAAGTCTTTATTTTCGTTATTTTGGGTTACGAATATGATTCTTAAAAGTGTACCTGTAGAAATACCAACACTAAGTCACTTTGTATGTAACACCGAAACCGGCGGCGAAGTATGACTTTTCTTTTTTTCTTAATAATTATAAATGCAACCTTTTTTATGTATTCTGGTCGGTAGGAGAAACCGAATTTGTTCAAAGACATGATTATCTTCACGAAGCTCCATCTACAAGACTTTCAGTGTAAGTTAACTTCTATTGCATCAAATAAACTTTCAGCCGTAAACATTGTAACAAAGGAATGTTTACAGCTTCAAGTTAAAATGGTCTTGTTTAGTGAAATGTTGAATTCGAATGTTTGATAAATGACGCTGTTATCTAAATTACGACATTAAGTTTAGTTTTAAGTAAAATACCTGTTTTACAAAGTGAGTTCTGGTGTTTAGTTCGGTCAGTTATGCCCAGAAGATCTTGAGTTAGGCTTTAGAGTATTTTCAATATATCTTCAAACGCTACAGATGTTCCAAGGTTTATTAGAGTCTTTCTTACTAGGATTTGTTATGCGCGAGTCAAGTTCGAATGGATCCCAAATCCCTAATTGTGGATCTTAGTTACCTGGCCCAGCATGGCCAGGTAGTTAGGGCGCTCAACTCATAATCTGAGGGTCTCGGGTTCGAATCCCATTCACATCAAACATGCTCGCCCTTTCAGCCGTGGTAGCGTTATTATGTGCCGGTCAATCCCACTAATCGTTAATAATAGAGTAGCCCAAGAGTTGGCGGTGGATGGTGATGACTAGCTGCCTTTCCTCCAGTCTTACACTACTAAATTAGGGACGGCTAACGTAGATAGCTCTCGTGTAGTGTTGCGCGAAATTCAAAACAAACAAATAAACCGAGTTACTTCCCATCGATATTTGTTTTGTATTCCTTGGAAAAACATGTTAGTCAAAGTGTACGAATGTGCTGTTGGGTAACACATACATTCAGGGATTCGTTTACAGTGAATCAATGTTCATTTGTACGAGAAGCAATATCAGTGTTTACCAATTTAAAATGTTAATTTGCCTCGAATTATTAAAACCTCTTGAAACATTTGATGAAAGACTTAATTTTCTCACTAAAACATTAATTTGAAATTTTATTAAAACGAAACTTCTCTATGGCTTCAACATCAAAAGGCTTTAACATATTCAAAGGAACTGCTGATTATAACATCGGCTCTGTCTTTAATAACGCTACTTACAATATTTTAAAATACTCTTTAATGTGACCATTATCCATTAGGATAGAGAAATCGTTAGTGACAGCTTCCTGTTATCAATGTTAATCTCGTATTTACATGATGTTTTATTTAGTTTGAAATTCATGTATGTTATATTACGAGACTTAGCACAATATGTAATCCAATGTCTTGTGATTCTTATTTTGAGAGTCTCGGGATTTATGACTTTCACTCATTAATAACGCAAACCTTCGTTAGATTACGATGAGTAGGTGGTGGTCAGTCAACGTAAGGATGTGACCATTACTTTACGACGAGTAAGTGGTGGTCAGTAAACGTAAGGATGTGATCTTCATTATTTTACGATGAGTAAGTGGTTGTCAGTCAACTGATGATGTGATCTTCATTAGTTCACGATGAGTAGGTGGTGGTCAGTCACCTTATGATATGATCTTCATTACTTTGCAAGTGGGGGTCAGTCAACATAAGGAGGTGATCTTCATTACTTTATGATGAATAAGTGGTGGTCAGTCAACGTAAAGAGGTGATCTTCATTAGTTTACAATGAGTAGATGGTGGTCACTTAGCGTAAAGAGGTGATCTTCAACAGTTTTCGATGAGTAGTGGTGGTCAGACAACGTAAGAAAGTGAGCTATATTCACACTGAGAGGATGATATGTCATGCGACTCCTTAACTCATGTATTATTTACCCGCATTATCATACTTAAAGGTTTTACTTCCAATGGCCATCACGGAAGAATAGCTTATAGTTGTGTAGTTGATCTTACAAGTGTCAGGTGATAATTGTTATATCAAGATGTTTCTTGCCGTATGTTCTAACTTACTTACTTCTGTACATTTTTTCGACAGATGGAGCTATATCTGTAAGCCTTTTATTTAGGCTTATTAGGTACTGTTGTTGATTTAGTTTAAACTGATAACAAATAACAAGTAATGTTATAGTTGTTCTAAGCTTCCCAGTTGACCCGTAAGAAGAAAGATCTTTTTTTCAAGTGTTCGGTTTAAGTTTTTTTTATCGTTAGTCTACGTTACTTATTACACCTATAACAACACTTGTATTTCAGTTGATAATTGTCAGCCTTCATAGGGTAACGTGTAAGCTTCTGAGAACTGTAAGAGGTATTGTAATAAGCTATTCCGTGCTTTGGCACTGTTTGTCCAATATTTTCACCCATGACTACAAGCCCGAAGTGAAATCGAGAGAACAAAGTGTATGTGAAATTTAGAGTTTGACTTGATTGTCGAAACCAAAGGAGTAAATTGTGACAAAGGTTTTCAACCACTAGATCCCTCTCCAGAAACTAACAAGTTAATAGCTAGAAGGTTCACATAATATGAATTTTGAGAGTTGTATAAGAATCATGAGCACTTAAGAGTAAAGGTGATTACAGAAGAAATTAGGGTATTTTTTTTAACATTTCCGTTTTAGCAGCGCCCTCTATGATGAAATATATGAGATCACAATGGGTTTTTCTCATGGACCAATTTTGATCAATAGATTTCTCTGTCAACACGAGCACGTACGGTAAGAGTCAGAAAACTGTTCGCCTCATTCAGTAACCTGCTTATAAAAACTAAACACGCGCCCGTTTTCACCTGTTTCGCGTGTAAGCCAGAGAGACTGTTTTAGTTTGTTGTGTTTCAAAAGCAGCGCAAAAATAAATATTATTTTCTGAATTCATTACGATATGTTACTTTAAATAATTGGCAAATGAATAAAACTGGAATAACACCTATTCTAAAACTTTGTGAGATTTGTGGGTGTTACGATGAGCGTTACAAATATATGTAACATAGCAAATAGCAAAAAAATGTATTTATGTTTTCGATTTGAATACCAAATATACTTGTTTATTTAGCTGTGGGAGAGTTATAATGTTTGGTCAATCACACTATTCGTTGGTAAAAAGAGTACCCCAGAGTTGACGGTTGGTGGAAATGACGAGCTGCCTTTGCTCTAGTCTTAAATGTTTAAATTATGAAAGGTTAGCGCAGATAGCCTTCTTCTAGTCAAATCTAAACCAAATCAATCGTTTTGAATATGCACTATTCTAAAGAGTGGTAAATGTGAATCACTGTGGTACGCTCCCCCCCAGTGATACAACGAAATATCTGCGGACTCACACCGCTAAAAACGGGTTTCGATAGCCTTTGTGGGCAGAGCACATATGGCTAGCTCGGTTTGTCGCTTTGTGCTTAATCATAAACAAACAAGCATTGTGGTATGTGACGTTTTATTTACTTTGTTGAAATGCGTCTTTAATGACGTATTTAAAACGGTTAATATCACAATATGTGGCGCTAGTTGTATACATGAAACATGTATACATGAATTAAATTTTCACATCATAATTTTCTCGTACAATATTGTACGACCTACCTAAAGTAGCTCCAGCCATAGTTCTTGCGAGGCATAGTGGAACCAGTGAAAAAAATGAACTGCTTTGATCATACTAACCTTTTAAATTCTAAAGACTGATTGGTTTTCTAATATATTTGTTATCTTTTATTTCCATCATTCAGTTCGTCATCCTCACGGAAAATGTCACTTTCCAAGTTGGATCTCAGCGGCAGACCGGTGGAGGACACTTGACACCTCGTGGACATACGTGTTTAGTGATCCCAATACTTCTTTTCACGTGTATAACAGTACCAGCGAGGAGTTGCAAACACGAGCTGTTTGTAACAGTGTTGATCAAGCAACTGACGACGCAACAAGATTTGTCGTCCAGACTACATCTCTTTGGTAAGTTTCCATCTTCTCTGAGGTGAACCCACCCCGATCTCCAGTCGTTCATTTGTAAAGTTGTAGGGCCATAACACTGAAAAAAAGGGATCGAATCTCAGCGTTGCCTACAACACAGATATTCTAATGAGAAGTTTATGGCTTAAATCAGCAAAGTATTTAATAAACAACTAAATATATGTATGTGTTACTTCCCAAGAGTCCAAACGAGCAAAAAAAACTTATTTATAAAATGATATAGTATGTTGCTTTTATGGCAGATTAAACTAGTTTCAAGACCAAAGGATTACACTTTTGGAAGACATTAATTTTATCCATTTATTTATAGCATACTGATTAAGTTGTATAAGAAAGTATCGATATAACAGGACTCCAATTTAAGCTGAGACTTGGCATCTGAGATGCTGTTCTTATATTCCTTTCAAACTCTGAAAGCGTAAATTAAAGTTAATGATATAAACGAATGATAGGCCTAACCGACAACGTTCTTCCTTTTCGCAAGGCCTAACTACTTCTTCTGATAAATGTGCGTTTGGTTATATGTACGAAGAAGTGTCGATTCGTCCATTGTTTCAGTTGTTTGTCTCACTGAGGACAACGTTCGTTACACAACGAGAAAGAATTGTTCCTTGGTGAACTATCTACTTACGGCTTGTCTTCAACACACAGTTCATAATATCCGTAATGGAAACACATGATGTTTTCGTTTTATCAGCCGCAGCTCTTCACAGTTTAGTGTTATTTAGACATTTTGTAAGGATGATTGATTCTTTACTCACAATTAACCAGAATCATAATAGGAAATTTCGTCGTCTTCTGTGACGTGATCTTGACTAGACACGTTTATTACGACGAGAAAAGCTCTGTAATTATTTCTCTTTTGAGCTTCCAGAACCTTAAAGAGATTTCGAGATGTTAACGTCAATTCATTGATTTTTCTTTCATTTGATAAGCAGCTAATAACTTTAAATTAACAACAACTGGCGAACTGTGTTTGTCAAAATCTTCAGCATGGCATGAATTTCTATATACTAAGATAACTGTTTTTGTTGTAATTTTCGTATCACAATAAATGATCTGCTCGTTCCAATCTTACATTAATGTTGCACTATGCGCGAAAATTTTCATCTCTAGGTAAAACCACAAACTAACAGGATGAAACCATGGGCAACCGTACAGAAAAATTCAATTTGTTGTTTTATATTCTGTGTGGATTTATAACCAGTGGTCGTAATGAAATACTTAATGGTTGTATAAGAAAGATATGATAAAAGCTTGCCGGTTTTTCTTCCCAAGACCGACGACCATATAATGTTTGAATTTTTGATGTACTAGAAATGTGAGCAAATGAAAGATGTTACTTTTAGAACGGCCCGGCAAGGCCAGGTAGGTTTAAGGCGTTCGACTCGTAATCTGAGGGTTGCCGTTTCGAATTCCCGTCGTACCAAACATGCTCGTTCTTTCAGCCGTGGGGAACAGTCAATCCCACTATTCGTTTGCAAAAAAGCAACCAAAGAATTGGCGTTGGGTGGTGATGACTAGCTGCCTTCCTTATAGTCTTACACTGCTAAATTAGGGACGGCTAGTGCAGATAACACTTGAGTAGCTTTGCTCGAATATTCAAAATAAACAAATACTTTTAGAAATAATAAAAATCCCGACATGGCCAAGCGTGTGCAGGCGTGCGACACGTAATCTGAGGGTCGCGAGTTCGCATCCCCGTCGTGCCAAACATGCTTGCCCTTTCAGCCGCGGGGGCGTTATAATGTTACGGCCAATCCCACTATTCGTTCGTAAAAGAGTAGCCCAAGAGTTGGCGGTGGGTGGTGATGACTAGCTGCTTTCCCTCTAGTCTTACACTGCTAAATTAGGAACGGCTAGCACAGATAGCCCTCTAGTAGCTTTGTGCGAAATTCAAAAAACAAACAAATAATAAAACAAATTGTTCACCATGGGTAAAACACACGTCTGTAACAAATATTTTATTATTATTTCAACTTTTCGAGCAGAAACCCTTCGACAGGCACTTTAAACCGTCTTACACAGAAAAAAGTCTTAAACAGAGTCACTGAGGTGTTAGAATATAAATCACTTACCTACTACGTGGAGCACATTTACAACGTATTACTAAAAGGAACATTGTTGAAGCGATTCTGTAGACAGTTTTAAAATGGAAAAAAGACCTAATAGTGATACAAATATGCAACGTAATATACTTTTCTGTGTCCTTTTAAAAACGATTCGTTTGAGAAAACCTAATTATGAAAATTAAGTAACTTACGCCTGTTTAATTAAACTTGTCGATTTTATATATAAAAATAAGGCAAAAACCCTGCTTACGTACACACATCTCATGTGTGATGAACTGAAAACAATTCTGCCTGACAAAAAAATGTTTATAATCTCGAAATAAAAAGACTTATTATCATTCCCATATTCCGCTTTTATTTTTTATCCATAAAATAATTATATTTTATTGAAATTGTAATATTAATAAATGTACAATTATTATCTCTCTGATGATTTAATTAGAAATAGAGTTGTTTTAAAGTCAATTTTCAACTTGTGTTCATGTAGGTATATTCAGGTTCCTTATGAGTCATTCAGTCAACTAAGTAACTGAAATATATGTACTAACGATCTTCTGTGTAAAGGCCTTCATTTTAAGCTTGTTTTAACAGGTTATTTTGTTAGTGTTTGTTGCCTTTTAGCAAATGATGTTTTTTTCTGTAACATTCCATCTGTAAAGTTAAATTGTAGATACGTTCTGGTTATTCTTAGAAAATTGAATTCAACATATGTTCTGGTTATTCTTACAAATTTAATTCAACATATGTTCTGGTTACTCTCACAAAATTAAATGCAACATATCTTCTGGTTATTTTCACAAAATTAAATGCAACATATCTTCTGGTTACTCTTAGAAAATTAAATTCAATGTATGTTCTTGTTATTCTTAAAAAAATTAAATTGAACATATGTTTTGGTTATTCTCACAAAATTAAATTTAACGTATTTATGATTGTTCTTTCAGAGTTAAGTTAAACTTAGGTGTTCCTGCAAAGTGAGCTTAAAAATATGTTCTGTTTATTCCTTTATATGGTTTTTACTCCAAAGAAAAGTTGATAAAATGCTAATAAAACAGTCAAAACACCAGTGTTTAGAAATATATATAAACTGTTAAAACTGAATAACATGAAACGTGTGATTTAAAAATTAATTTAAAACCGATCTAAAAATATTTATGATAATTCTTGATGACGAGAATCCCACTTGAAATAAAATTGTATCTCATTGTATAGTGAAAGAACAATAAAAGTTTTAATACCCATACCAGCCGTTTTGAAATACAATTATGAAAATTGTTCCACATTCAGAATTATAGTTAAAATTATCTTACCGTTTACCCAAAAGTTAAGTCCTTTGGTGTGTGTGAAGAAGACAAACCGATAAACCGAGAGAGGTTTAGGAAGAAAGTAAAACCCAATTTTGAATTTGTGTGTTATTGATTACCGATACTAAACAGCAGTTCATTATGTTTACGTTTGTTTGAATGAATTATTGATAGGAATACAAGCAGAACCTAAATATAGTTGATGTGCATAAGAGAAAAAAACAACCGAAGTACAAACACAGCATGATTGTGACGAAGTGGGATTCAAACCCTCACCTCCTTTCGTTGATTTTCTATCTTTATATTCCTTTCCCAAACACACGCCTATTTGTTTCTTTGTTTGTTTTTATGGATTTTGCGCAAAGATATACGAGAGCTATCTGCGGTATCCCTCCCTAATTTAGCAGAGGGAAGGCAGCTAGTCACATTATACCATCCTCATGGCCGATAGGGCGAGCATGCTTAGTATGAAGGGGATTCGAAACCGCGACCCTCAGATTACGAGTCAAGCGCCCTAACAACCTGTCCATGCTGGTCCAAAACACACACCGAAACGGTCTGTTTATTTTGGACATTACACTGTTTCCATATATCTCATTATAACGTGTGATGACTATAGAAAGTCTTGTTGTCTCCATGACGACTAAGGTTAGAAAGGTAGTCACTATCCCTTCTTACTCCAATCATTTTCTAAAGAGTTAAACATCACAATCCTCTAATCCCTTAGAAGTTGACCAGAGACCAATAATATTTCTTCAACTCACTAAGATTCCCGTTCTGTGCGTTGACTTACGGTATGCTTCATACTATCTTGCAACGACCCCACGGTCTCAAACCGCGGATAGCGTTTTTGCGGCAACGAGTCACGAATCCTTAATCCTCGAATTCACAATTCGAGCTCCCTAACCAATAAGCCACTCTCGATCTTTAACAACGCTGTGAGAAAAATAAGTAGTTTATTTTGCTAGCTACCCATAAAATACAGAACTTTAACTTACGAATTACAGAAACAAATAAAACTGTCATGTTTTATGAGCGGTTTTGGCGTCGTATTTCTTTCGAAAAAACAAGTGGATTTTACGTTCATTATTACGACTCCGCCCACTGTTTTTCAAATAAGCAAGTACGTTCTTAAGAATAATTGTATGTTCCTAACCCTTCTTTAAGTAATGAAATATTAAACGAAATTGTCGTTAAGAATATCACATGCGTATATTAAGTACTCATAATTTAAAAAAGATGTATTTTATCGGTAATTAGATAATTTTGTTTTTCGTGCTAGTTTGTGGTTTCTTAGTTTAGCCTGATTTATTATTCATGTAGTGCGATTAATGAAATACGTTAAAAATTACCTACTGAATTTTAAAACCGCTGTCGTGCACTTATTGAGATTTTAAGGAGTTTGTCAATACCAGTGTAAGGAGAATGGATGATCGGTTTGAGTTCACGTTTGTTTCTATTTCAGCAAAACAGGTTTTGTCTGTATGAAAGTGCACCGACGCACGCAGCAAATTATGGAAATCCAACAAGGTAAGTAAGCTTACATTTATCGATGCGTTTTATGTCGTGGGAATTTCCAATAATTAGAATCCACTCGCCTTTCTAACGGTAGAAAAAGTAAAAGTGAATTAATTTCCCTCATTCAGTTAAAATGTAAATACGTGTCGCCCCCTGTTATTCCTGCTTTTAAAAAGGTCGTTGTGTGATTGTATATGTGTTTGGATGAACAATAGTTATACCTATGGTTATATGTTACGATAAACAATAGTTATACTCCTGGTTCTAATTAACCAAATAGTACGAATCAGTTTCTCACCGATTTCGACGAGCAGTTAACAGAACTGTTTCCAAACGACAATATCCGAGTATTTCGTGATGACGAGAAACCCAGTTTAAGTAAAAAAATATATTCTCGAGACGACTAGTTTGGGAATTAAAACTTGAATTGAAATAAAGTACAGAACAACGTTTTGACCTTCTTAGGTCATCTTCAGGTTAACAAAGAGAGACTTAAGAAGGTGGAAACTTTGTTCTATACTTTAAACCCATCCGTACCACCCGTCATAAGAATACAATATCTTAGTACGTTAGCGTATTTATTATTTGTAACTTGTGTCCAACGTGAATCGTTCAGTTTCACCAAAAACGAGTCACGTTGTATATATTCGTAACCAACTTGACTTTTGCTCTTCGTTGTTTTCATTGTTTCTTCAGTGTATCACTTGATGAATATAAATTTGTTTATCTGTTTGCTCTCTCACTCTCGTGAGTTTTAGTAAAATTCAAAATATTTTCATCATCAGAAAATATTTTTAACTTGTGTTTTACAAATCCACTCAAAACTCTGACTGAAACCTGAGAATCCCTGGTGGGAGATGGTGGCCAGTATCCGTCTGTTAAATAGCACCAGATACTGAAGGTGTACCAATTTGGTGAGCAGTACAGATGGTGATAAGATACCTGTCTGATGAGCAGTACAGATGGTAATAGGATACCTGTCTGATGAGCAGTACAGATGGTGATAGGATATCTTTCTAATGAACAGTGCAGATGGTAATAGAGATAATCGTGTGACGAACAATACAAGTGATAATGGGGATACCTGTCTGATTAGCAGTACAAATGGTGACGGAATACCTGTCTAATGAGCAGTACAAATGGTGATGGCGTATCTGTTTGACGAGCAGTACAGATCGTGATAGGGTATCCGTCTGATGAACAGTATAGATAGCGATGGGAATACCTGTCTAATGAGCAGCACAGATGGCGATGGGAATACCTGTCTAATGAGCAGTACAAATGGTGATGGCGATATCTGTTTGACGAGCGGTACAGATCGTGATAGGGTATCCATCTGATGAACAGTATAGATGGCGATGGGAATACCTGTCTAATGAGCAGTACAAATGGTGATGGCGATATCTGTTTGACGAGCAGTACAGATCGTGATAGGGTATCCATCTGATGAACAGTATAGATGGCGATGGGAATACCTGTCTAATGAGCAGTACAAATGGTGATGGCGATATCTGTTTGACGAGCGGTACAGATCGTGATAGGGTATCCATCTGATGAACAGTATAGATGGCGATGGGAATACCTGTCTAATGAGCAGTACAAATGGTGATGGCAATATCTGTTTGACGAGCAGTACAGATCGTGATAGGGTATCCGTCTGATGAACAGTATAGATGGCGATGGGAATACCTGTCTAATGAGCAGTACAGATGGTGATGGAGATATCTGTTTGATGAGCAGTAAAGATGGTGATGGAGATATCTGTTTGACGAGCAGTACAGATAGTGATAGGGTATCCGTCTGATGAACAGTACCAATCGTTTTGTTTGAGTTCTCGTTCTCAGCAGTGAAGGTTTGTGATAAACATCAAGAAACTATAAGACTTCAAATTACTTATTTCATAAAGTTCATCTTAGTAAACGCACGTGCCATGTATATTTCATACTAAGAATACTTACATTAACAAAATTACCAACGTTATTACACAGTAGAAATCAAATTTACGCATAGTTCTATTTGCATAATATACATTTTTTTCGTAGCGATAGCTTTTATAGGTAAAACAAAATCACATTTCAGTGATAAAATACTGTTATAGGTGCTTAATAATTACGTGGTGTTAATTTAAATTTCATTGTTTTGTCTGTTTCGTCACCATTAAAACTAACATTACACAATAACGAAAACATAAATTTTACAATAAAAATGGTTATTATTGCCAACACTTGTCTTCTTTAAATCAACTTTTCCACGCAGTAAGTGTTTAAAGCCTGGCGAAACGAAAAATAAAAAATCAGACTAATTTTGACGTTGTTCAAGCTATGTATAGTCGATTTTATGTTGGAAAAAACTTTCACTAATTTCGCGCAAAGCCGCAAGAGGGCTATCTGCGCTAGCAGTCCCTAATATAGCAGTGTAAGACTAGAGGGAAGGCAGTTAGTCATCACCACTCACCGCCAACTCTTAGGCTACTCTTTTACCAATGAATAGTGGGATTGACCGTCACCTTATAAATCCTCCACGGCTGAAAGGACGAACATCTTTGGTGCAACGGGGATTCGAACACGCGACTCTCAGATTACGAGTCTAACGCCTTAACCTACCTGACCGTGCCGGGCTACTGGCTTTAGTAACACGGTATTCTCAATCACATTTGTGTTTACATTAATTTTTGACAATATGTTTATTAACTTTCACGTACAAACATGAGTCTCTAGATAACTTTGAGCTGTTTCAAATTTTCTACATCTCCGCTAATCCACTGATAAAATTAATAACGTGACAAACGGAACAGGCAATACTTTACATACAGTGTTTTAAAATCTACTTACTTTATGCCTAACGTTTAAATACAAAGGACGCTTGTGTACCTCTTGCAGCTGGTTTCTCTGAGGGAACTAGAGATTCATCAGGTGTATAGAGAAAAAGCAATTTATTATGACAGTAATTTGTATGACCAAATCAAAAGGTTACTCACTGAATAACCTATATTACACTAATGTCTTTATGGTAACATGATATCCGTCAATGACATCGACAGCAACATTAAGTAGGGCAATAATTCTTTCCTGATATGAACTTGCAAGTTGTTTTTAGCAGTTTTATTCAAATGACGTATTAGACTATTAACTTCCAGATTTGAAAACTTCCTTTCTTATGAAAAAATACTAGATTATGTATACGTACATCGGGATATTACAAATACAAGACACCTTTCAAAAAATAAAATAACGCAGTGAAAGTCGCCATAAATCATTCCTCTTCACTACAAGATTATCTGCAGTCCATTGATTGGATAACTATTGAACTTAAGTATTCAGAAAGGCGAATCGTTTCTTAGAGGGGAAAAACAAAGAAGGATAGTTGTTCGATAAAACTGAGGATTTGGACAATGTTTTCATATTCTTATTAACTGGCCAAGTACCGTGTGTCACCGTGTACTAATATATTACCTACGTCCATGAAACACAATTAGTGACGATACGAAACAGATATGGCTTCTGGGTGATGAATCCCAAAACAAGGGTATTTAAAGCAGATAACAGAGACGTCCAATGAATGGTTCGAAAGCTTTGACGAAAAAGAAAACGGAGAGCACACATTAAAGTCCTTTGGGGCCTGGCTGTAGTACTAAGAAATATAAACACGTTGTCCTTATTTTGTTATAAGAGATGTTATAAGTTAACTTATCACAAGATTTCTTACATGATTTTTTCAATCGTGTTTCTCTCTAAAGACATTACGTTAAATATTTGTTGTCGTAACTTATTTACTGTTTCATACATACAAATATTAAATTTTGTTGTCTCTATTCCTATGATATGAAAATCACTTACCAGCTGATATATTTCATTTGCCACAGTTATATCTAATAATTCGCCTATTTCACCTTACAATATATAGTCACCTATTTCTTCGTTTTCCTTTTATTTCATTTGCCACAGTTATATCTTATAATTCGCCTATTTCACCTTACAATATATAGTCACCTATTTCTTCGTTTTCCTTTTATTTCATTTGCGACAGTTATATCTCATAATTCGCCTATTTCACCTTACAATATATAGTCACCTATTTCTTCGTTTTCCTTTTATTTCATTTGCCACAGTTATATCTAATAATTCGCCTGTTTCTCCTTACAATATATAGTCACCTATTTCTTCGTTTTCCTTTGATTTATAAGTATTGTTTTATAGTTTGTTAAATATGTTAACCTTTGGAGATACGCAAGCAAGAAGGACTCAAAAGAAGAGTGAATAGATATGGTTCTTAAGAATGTTCAAAATCCTAAGACGATATGTATATATTTTAAATTGTTAGAATGTATTACATTGCAGTCCAATAGCCAGGTGTTTATTTTGTCTTTTAGGTCATGTAACTAAATGTCACTTTTTTTACTTCTGTGTCATATCATCTTTAAAAATATGTTCAAAGGTTCCTTCATTCTTTTTCTTAAAACCTTTGACATCAGTGACAAAAGAATAGGCCAAGCATGACCAGGTAAGTTAAGGCGTTTGACTCGTAATCTGAAGGTCGCGGGTTCGAATCCCTGTCACACCAAACATGCTCGCCCTTTCAGCACTGCGGACATTATAATGTTACGGTCAATCCCACTATTTGTTGGTAAATGAGTAGCCCAAGAGTTGGCAGTGGGTGATGATGACTAGCTGCCTTCTCTAGTCTTACACTGCTAAATTAGGGATGGCTAGTGCAAATAGCCCTCGTGTGGCTTTGCGCGAAATTAAAAAACACACCAAAGAATTTGAAGTGTTCGCACCCAGTTCTATAGTCCTGTTGTTTTATAATCTGATTAGAAGCTTTAAGAAAGAGTTTTAATCTAAAAACTAGGTGTTAGTTTTTTCCAGTAGACAAGATACTACAACTAGTTTGTCAATCCTCAGACGTAAAATTCAATGTAATGAATTTGTTCGTGAATACTTAGAGAAAATACAATCTTTTGATAACAGGATTTACAGTCTCTAATATCATTAACGTTTAATATTGAACTAAAAGTGCACAATGTTTAACCAGTATGATATAAAATGTATATGATTGCTTAGCTCCAAAATTAACAAATATCAGGTGTTTTAAGTTGGAAATAAATAGTTTCTTAGTGTGTTTAGATGTATCAATAGTTTCATAGTGTATTTAGATGTATTAAGAGTTTCATAGTATATTTAGATGTATTAAGAGTTTCATAGTATATTTAGATGTATAAAGAGTTTCATAGTGTATTTAGGTGTATTAATAGTTTCATAGTGTATTTAGATGTATTAAGAGTTTCATAGTGTATTTAGATGTATTAAGAGTTTCATAATTTATTTAGGTGTATTAAGAGTTTCATAGTGTATTTAGATGTATTAAGAGTTTCATAGTGTATATAGATATATTAAGAGTTTCATAGTGTATTTAGGTGTATTAAGAGTTTCATGGTATATTTGGATGTATTAAGAGTTTCATACTGTATTTGGATGTATTAATTCGAATGTATGTTCACAGAATACTTCATAGCTGGAATATTTCATATGAATCAATGTTTAAATATCTCCAGTATACTTGTCTTTGTATATCCGATGCTGTGTATGAGTTATCACATTATTATTAAGAATTTCCTTTTTACTTTTGTACTTACGTCTAGTTTAGCTTTTTTTCATGATTACATCTAATATATTATGTAATTTACTAATGTATTATTAAATGCATGCATTTGTTTAATAGCTAGGATGTTGTTCAGTCCAGCTTCTTGTATCCTGCAAATACACCACATGGCCAAACATATGCGGACACCCCTTCTAATTGGTGGGTTTGGTTATTTCACCCACACCCCTTAATAACAGGTGTATAAAATCAAGCATACAGCCATGCAATCTCCATAGACAAACACTGGCAGCAGAATGGGTTGTACTGAAGAGCTCAGTGACTTTCAACGTGGTATTCACATAGGATGCCGCCTTTCCAACAAGTCAGTTCGTCAAATTTCTGCCCTGCTAGAGCTGCCCCGATCAACTGTGAGTTCTGTTAATGTGAATTTGAAACGTCTAGTGGAAACAACAGCTCAGCCACGAAGTGGTAGGCTACGCAATCTCACAGAACGGAACTGTCGAGTACTGAAGCGTACAAAAATCGTCTGTCCACAGTTGCAACACTCACTAACGAATTTTAAACTACCTCTGGAAGCAACGTCATCACAAGAACTGTTCATTGGGAGCTTCATCAAGTGTGTTTTCATAGCCTAGCAGCCGCACACAAACCTAAGATCGCCATACATAATGCCAAACGTTTAGTGGAGTGGTGTAAAGCATACTGCCTTTGGAGACTCTGGAGCAATGAAAACGTGTTCTCTGGAGTGATGAATCATGCTTCACTACCTGGCAGTCCAATGGACAAATCTGGGCTTGACGGATGCCAGGAGAACGCAACTTGTCTGAATACACAGTGCCAACTGTAAAGTTTTGTGGAGGAGGAATAATGGTGTGGGGCTGTTTTTCATGGTTTGAGCTAGGCTCTTTACTTCCAGTGAAGGTAAATTTTAACAATACAGCATACAATGACATTCTAGAAAATTGTGTGCATCCAACTTTGTGGCAACAGTTGGGGGAAGGCTCTTTTTTCTTACAGCATGACAATGTCCCCGTGCACAAAGCGAAGTCCATAAAGACATGGCTTGGAGAGATTGGCGAGTAATAACTTGATTGGTCTGCACAGAGCCCTGATCTCAACCCCATCGAACATCTTTGGAATGAATCGAAATCCGACTGCGAGCCAAACCTCACCCAACCTCACGAATGCTCTTGTGGCTGAATAAATGCGAATCCCTGCAGCCATGTTCCAAAATCTAGTGAAAACCCTTGCAGAAGAGTGGAGGCTGTTATAGCAGCAAAGTGAGGACCAACTCCATATTAATGCCTATACTTTTGGAATGAGATGTTCAATATGGGTGTGATGGTTGGGTGTCCACATGCTTTTGGCCATGTAATGCACATCTAACAAAATGTATGAATTCATATTGTACAAATGAATGTTTGTCTCTTTTATAATTCTAGGTGGGTTGTCTATCTCATCTTCTTGTTATCCTGAGCAACCAACATTGGGCACATTCAAAGACATAATAATTACGACATCAAAAAATAGCCGTGTGTTTTTCTTCCTTATAGCAAAGCTACTTTGAGCTATCTGCTGTGTCCACCAAACGAAATTGAATCCCTGATTTTAGCGTTGTAAATCCAGAGACCTATCGCTGTCCCAGCGGGAGACAAAAAGTAACCGCTGTAATTGCTACGTAACAGTGATATAAATTTAGCTATGGGAGTAAACAAACAATTAATGTTGACCGTAAGATTTCCTTTACAGGTCTAATGACTTCTCGTTCTTTCGAAGCGTGCACTTCTGTCCACTTTGATTCAAGAACAAGTCTCTTTACGACACTTACTTGTAAGTATTTGTTTTCTGTGTATATCTGATAAACTCACAAGTTACCTGTGTTTTTCTGCGAAAAAAAACAAACATGATAGTGTGATTGGGTAACAGTGATAATTCAATAATAGGCACTTCGTATACATGACTATTTGCAAAGCTTTGTTTCAGAACTGCCGGGAAAAAAATTACAACAATATAATTAAAGAAACTGCCAGAAACATGAAATCTGTAAAAAGATCTGCTTTGAAATCCCTAGTCTTGTAGCAAAACCATCGTCTATATTATCTTGTTCACAAGCAAGTTTATAAATAACTGTAAGACCTCAAATTTTTATATACAAATATTGAATAAAATATTTGGAAGCAATTAAGCTTAATTATTTTACTGAATACTATCAAATATTATCAGTGTTTTACGGACTTATTTTACCGAATCTCTCTTAGGGTATTTTTATTAACTTTATCTCTCTTATGGAGACAAACAAAACAAGAGTTTAAAGTCTGACCAACTGTGGAATAAAACATTGTAACTTCTTTTACCTTCAGCGTGAAGTTTGTTATTTATGTCAGAATTCAAATGATTTGATAATCTTAAATTTTAAGTGAAGCTTCAATAAATAATTAGTTTAAGCCCTATTCATCTTTAACTTCATACACTTAAAAGTAAGCCAACTTGTGTTATGTTAAACACAGTCAAAAGCCACAGCATATTTCCTTGTATGATTAGTACATGTCTCTATTATCCAAGTCAAACACAGTCAAAAGCCACAGCATGTTTCCTTGTATGATTAGTACATGTCTCTATTATCCAAGTTAAACACAGTCAAAAGCCACAGCATGTTTCCTTGTATGATTAGTACATGTCTCTATTATCCAAGTCAAACACAGTCAAAAGCCACAGCATGTTTCCTTGTATGATTAGTACATGTCTCTATTATCCAAGTTAAACACAGTCAAAAGCCACAGCATGTTTCCTTGTATGATTAGTACATTTCTCTATTATCCAAGTTAAACACAGTCAAAATCCACAGTATGTTTCCTTGTATAATTCGTGGAGATCTCAAGTATCCATGTCAAACACACTCAAAAGAGTCGGTGTGTTCCTTCTATGGTTAAGACAGGTCACTATTATCCGTGTTAAACATATTTAAAAGCCAGAGTATCTTTGCTTGTATGATTCGTAGAGATCTCTGTTATCGAGGTTAAGCACAGTCAAAAGCCACAGTATGTTTTCTTCTATGATTTGTAGAGATCGCTATTATCCGTCAAATGCTGTTGCTATAACGACTAGATGTTTACTAATACAATTTCCTTAAGCATACGTTCAAGCACAAAGATACGTTTGAAAAAAAAAGTGTTTCATCATGATTGGATAATCAGACTTATTTATTGACAAACTTCGTACTTCGTACCAACCCATGTTCGTAAAAGGTTTTAAAGATATGGAAATAAAAATGATAATGGATGTTACCAACGTCCACTGACGTGATCAGTGGAAGGGTTAAGTTTATAACCATTTGAGATTGGTAGTCTAAAGGTTGATATTTCACCATTTTGATCCGCAGCATCAGCGCCATCAACAGGAGAATGCCCTCTAGTGGGAAGATATATGATTCATTCCCCCCAATCCCAAATGGCTAAATTTGTCTCCGACGGATTGGAGGATGACGTATGTTCTGAACACCTGGAGTCCGGATGTAGGGCGATTGATCGTCTGGACTTCCTCAGCGAATGCTCGTCTGAAAGAATAGCTAAAAGTAGGTTATTAGTTTTAATCAAGTTCTTTGATACAATTATTTATGTGTGAATCAATCAGTTTATGTGAAAGCTTGTTTGTGTTAGTCCATATCGAGTATAGTGATAATAATACGTTACTATGATAGGACTGAAGACAAAAATCACATTCAATAAATCAGTTCTTCAGTTCCTTCAAGACCGTATATGTTCAGTGAATGGAAATATATCTTAATATAATATCAAGATCACTGTAAACCAGAAGATTAGTGGAGTTTTATACGTTTAAACCGAAACTTGTTATGTCTTTTCGGTTAAAATATTTGTAATTTTTTTACGTATTTTATTTGAACTTAGTTTCATTATAATTCCTAATCTAGAAATATACTTAAATATGTTGTGACGATAACCAAACCAAGGGGAATTTTCTCTCTCGAATGGTTCAATAAATACGTTATGAATAATGAATTAATAACGAAGAATAATCGGGCATGTATAACTGAGATACAGTTATATTGAATATAAGTTATACCCGTCTTACGTATTTGAGACTGTGTATTATGAGAAAAATTAAATATGTTTATTTTCCCCGTAGTTCTTATGTGCTCAATCTATTAAGAGGGGCCCCAGGCATGGCCAGGTGGGTTAAGGCGTTCGACTCGTAATCCGAAGGTTGACTTTCGAATCCCCGTCACACCGAAAATGCTCGTCCTTTCAGCCGTGGGGGCTTTAAAATGTTATGGTAAATCCCGCTATTCGTTGTTAAAATAGTAGCCCAAAATTTGGCGGTGGGTAGTGATGACTAGCTGCCTTCCCTCTAGTCTTATACTAATAAATTAAAGAAGGCTAACCCAGATAGCCCTAGTATAGAGTCGCGCGAAAAACAAAAGTAAACAAACCAACAAAAATATCATTAACAAACCATAAGATATGTTAACAGTTATATATCACCTTACGTTTTTTGGTTTAAACTTTACGAAAGTAAATACGTTAGCATTTTGACGAGAAGAAACATTTCTGTCGATCAATACGGCAGACTTTTGAAGGGCACAATATTAGAACAGTGAGAAAGGATAATGGACGGTGTAAGTTTGTCTTTAGAAGTCAGATAATGATGAAAAATTACCATCCACCCCAATCGATGACGCTCTGTTTCTAATCTGATAAAGTCCTTTATCTCGATATTAGAAAGTTTAGAGAGTGGGTATTTCCTGAAAGAGGTTTATCGTGCGCCATAATTTCAGTCTAACCCATTGTTGTGAAGAGAGCAATGGTTGTTATTACCCCGTATAAAAAAAACTATCCTTTGAAAGATAAGGAGATTATCTTATTTTTTCAAAAAGTACAGTAATTACTTTCTCTTTGCCTCTGATACAAAAATTAGGTTCTTACTTTATTTCTGTGATCATTTATATTCTTTGCATAAATCAAAATAATCTTAAGATTTATTTTTTGATTATAGTAACACTCCTAACAAACAACGGACTCAAATGCCAGGTCAGAGACCCTAAAGATTCAACATTGACAGCACCCTCCACCAGAAAGAGTTACCTTTAATCTAATAACTCCGTTAAATGTCATAACGCAGTTCACAGAGAGAAGAGTGCTTGAGAACAACGCAATTCGAACTTAAAACTGTCAAATTGTCAGCCTAATACTTTAACCACCAGGTTGCGCTTTGGCACTTCTTTTAAAACTCCTTTTTTGTTGTTTGTTAACCAAATATGAAGTAATTAATATACCTTCCTATGCGTTGGCGGTACAACACGTTTCAAATAGAAGTGTGCATTTTGTGTGCTATTTCATTTAGCGTTAATTTTAAAATGTTTTGTATTATTATATTTTTTTTATTCTCCATTATTAGTATTTCGTGTGTTAATGAATCTTAAATAATGTAAGCTAAGTTATTTCACAAGCTATTCATGTATGTTATAAACCTTAGATACGATTTTCAATTATTAGAGTCTTGCATGACCAGGTGGGTTAAGGCGTTCGACTCGTAATCTGTGGATCGCTGGTTCGAATCCCAGTCGCACCAAACATGCTCACCCTTTCAGCCGTGGGAGCGTTATAATGTTTCCATCAATCCCACTATTCGTTGGTAAAAAAGTAGCCCAAGCGTTGGCGGTGGGTGGTGATGACAAGCAGCCTTCCCTCTAGTCTTACACTAGGTACGGATAGCGCAGATAGCCCTCGTAAAGCTTTGAGCAAAATTTCAAAAGACAAATAAACCAGTTATTACGGTGTGAGCATCTTTTATAAGTTAACAAAGCATGATTGTAACTTAATACTCTTATAATAAAACGTTAGTATTAGGCCTAATAATTATGTCCTGTGACAAGTGTATTTACGTATGATCGCTTGAAAAGTTGCTTCTTTTATTTGAACAATGATTATATTACAACACGAATCTTTTATAGTCGTCCTGAGGCTAGTACGGTAACGTTAAGACATCTCAGATTTGTTTTATCTACATATATACAAATCAGGATTAAGTTATTGCGGGGCACGTAGCACATGTTATAAAGGGGCCCTAAATTAAAAAACAACAACAACATAAACATTAAACACGTATATATAATCTTAATATATGTCCCACCAGTTTTTACGTGTTGCTAGCAAATTTGGCTGTAAATTCTCTTTGGCGAACTATTTTCAGCCATGAATCGCCAAGAATACAAGTTCGCAGATATTTCACTTTTCTGCACGTAACGGCAAATAAATTTCAAAGCCTTCAAAATCCGCTTATAGAGCGTTCCATCTATATTTTGTTTAATGAGAAACAATTTATGGACTTGTGTCTTTCGCTTAAAGTGCATAACGAAATGAACAATCCATTTTTATCAACATAGAATTTGGGAATGGCCAACCCATGTTGATAGCATGAAAGCATTTAGCGCGGACCTTTGAAAGTGCGGGACCCGTAGCATATGCTACTTTTGCTACTAGAATAATCCGGCACTGCATATATATCTACCTGAAAGCATTATTTATAACGTGAGTGTAAGCTAATCAAATTACCGACTCTTTTAACATTAGTTTCAACTTAGCTTCTGATGACTCTTGTTTTACTGTATGTAATATATTAGTAATCGCATCAATCATCAGTTTTTCTGATATCAAACGCTGGGATCAATCATTTCTAGCTGTTATTCTTTAATAGAAGAAAAGAGGAGTCTTGAAATATTAAATTATTAACTATGAAGTACTCTCGTACATGTATATCTATTAAAATTAAATATGTATTCATAATGTAAAGACATCGTTCAACGAAACGTTTTCCGTACTTTGATGTCCTCTTTGTATAATTTATATATATATAAAGATCATTTTTTAAATATTTCTCACTGAATAACATTACGTTTAGATGTAGCTTAAGAGTTTACATTTATTTGTCTAAAGCATCTTACTTCAGCGATATATCTGTACAGCATAAACAGTTTAAAACTACTCACAATGATGCTGTCGCTACTGTTGTAAAACATGTTTTAGTTTTACATTCTATGTTACTTGAAACAATATATTATTTTATGAAAAGCCAAAATACCAGCTTTGTACATTTTGTTCTTCCAAATTTCGGACCAAAAGGCTACGGGTAGATTATATTTAGAAAAAAAACACACGATGAAATGTTAAAGTTGTTTGATTCTTACAAACGTAAATGTGATTTTCTAAAAGTGAAAAAAAATGTCTTAAGAAGTACAATAACAAATGTAAAATGTCCACAACTCAATATTATTGTTTTTTATTACAAGCTGCAGCTTGCACCAAAAGAGAGGTTATTTTTTGGTACGACGTTTCGATCAACGGTACGATCACGTTCACACCGTAAAGAATTTCCTAGTATTCAAATAAATATTCACCAAACTAACAATTCTGTATTCCACCAAATAGACATGCTGACTTAAGGGTATTTTACACCATGTCATACGAAATCAAAACGAGACTGGCAAGGACTTTGATTGTGAAGTTGTCATTCATTTATTTGATAAAAGTCTTTATAGAGAGATGTTTTTAGAGATGTTTATCTCTCACAACATCCTAAACTGACTGACAGGTTCAATCATTTTTCCCCTTATTAACTCAATGTATGAAATGCTTCAGTATTAAATACGTACTATAGAATTTCAGTTGATATTGGTATAGGTTTTTGCTCATTATCTCGTCTTAATAAAGCACTCGAACCTATTTGTTAACTCGAGTATAACAATAATAATTAGAGGTGGAAATGTGTTTCTTCTACAGTTTACAAACTAAACCCTCGTCGCTATCACACGACAGTCACTAAGTGATGAAACAATATAAACGCCATTTAATTGATTTACTTTCTATCCAGGTTTCCAGTGTCATGGCAGTTGGAAGGAAAATGGAACTTATTACCTCATTGCTAGTGCGCTCAGAACTCGGAGAAGATATTGCATTGTAAGTTATTTTCGCTCATCTCGTGAAACCAAGCAGTCAGTTGGTGGGTCTGAATATAAAGAAGGTTTTTTTCTTGGATCGGATCGAACTTAACTAGCTGTCAGTGTATTCACGAATCGTGATCTCTGTGTTTAAAACAGCCCCGTTGTTGTGATGTTAAAGCATCTAATGAATCATTGTTTGCTTTATACCTACCTATCACTGAATCTTCTTTTGAGTTTTCTTTCCCGGATTACGTTGGTTGACACGTTATTGCCTGATTTCATTATTTCCTCAAGTTTAATTAATGTTGTAAAATACATTGATGGTAAGTTAGAATGCGACATTTATTTTTATTAGTCTTTTAAAAAGATTGAAACAAATGTCAGTATTTTATAAATTACTGGAATATAACTTTGGAGTATTTGTATTGTTGCATGTAAATATTCGTGACATTCCTTCCTATAAAACACAAAGATTAAACTTTGGAGTATTTGTATTGTTGCATGTAAATATTCGTAGCATTCCTTCCTATAAAACACAAAGATTAAACTTTGGAGTATTTGTATTGTTGCATGTAAATATTCGTGACATTCCTTCCTATAAAACACAAAGATTAAACTTTGGAGTATTTGTATTGTTGCATGTAAATATTCGTAGCATTCCTTCCTATAAAACACAAAGATTAAACTTTGGAGTATTTGTATTGTTGCATGTAAATATTCGTGACATTCCTTCCTATAAAACACAAAGATTAAACTTTGGAGCTTTTGTATTGTTGCATGTAAATATTCGTGACATTCCTTCCTATAAAACACAAAGATTAAACTTTGGAGTATTTGTATTGTTGCATGTAAATATTCGTGACATTCCTTCCTATAAAACACAAAGATTAAACTTTGGAGCTTTTGTATTGTTGCATGTAAATATTCGTAGCATTCCTTCCTATAAAACACAAAGATTAAACTTTGGAGCTTTTGTATTGTTGCATGTAAATATTCGTGATATTCCTTCCCACTTCAGTGAAATAAAACACTATTTCACAAATTCACTGAAGGGATAGTCAGAGAATTATCCCCAAAGAAATATGAATCGATGGTTAGACTGGAGAAAGTCTATGATTTGAATGACAGTTTATTATTAAAGCATTTTTTCACATATTTTGTAACCAAGATAAAAAGCCAATCCGTCTGCAATTTCAAAGTTAAAACTCTTTTTTTGATTTTCTTAATAGTAGAAAGAAGATACAACAAGTCAACTTGACAAAGCCTAGGGGTAAAGAATGTCATGCATTCGAATCCTCGTCGCTTAACGTGTTTCCCCTTACAGCCGTGATGGCGTTATAATGTGACGGTCAATCCAACTATTCGTTGGTAAAAGAATAACCCAAGAGTTGGCGGTGGGTGGTGATGACTAGCTGTGTTCCCTCTAGTTTTACACTGTTAGCCCTCGTGTGGTTTTGTGCGAAAATTCAAAAACAAAAAACAAAAGGAGATATAATAGTGGCTCAGCGGTATGTCTGCGGACTTACAACGTTAAAAACAATGTTACGATACTCGTTGTAGGCAGAACACAGATAGCCCATTGTGTAGCTTTGTGCTTAATTCAAAACAACAACAAGATATTAACAAGTTCTTCAGTGAAGAAGATATAATAGATAATAATAAATTATTTATTGACGGAGGAATAATAGATATTAGGTTCCATTAATATTTTATATCTGTCTGTTTTACTAAAATTCCAGTCGTCGTCAAATGAATGAAGAATGTTTATTCTCGTGTTTTAAGTTTCGCTTACATCCAATGAAAATACAAATATTTTTACTTGCAACTCTCTCTTAACCAATAGGCAATAGAACCTCTAAATTCGCTTTACAACAAATTAAATAAAGCTTATTTGTCTTCTTCAGAATAAAAAAAAATTACTTTTTTCAGCTAAATTTCACACTACCTATTATGTACAAACGTAATTAAAAACTGAGTTGAATCTTTATTTGAAGCCCACAACGCGGAGTACAGGGGATTGAGTGCTTTAGTAGAAAATGAATTAGAATATGCAAATCGGCAAGTCAAAGCACAACCACGCCCCACGTGAAGTTTTTGTGGAACGGGATTTATTGGAAGTATTTTGATATTGTTTGCCATTCGTAGGTTGTGTGACTCCACCAAGAATTAATTGCTTATATAAAAGGTATTAATGGCCTTTTCCGACACAAAATAAAACGCTGAAAGCAGGTGTTCGATTCTCCTCGGTGGGTTCAGCAGATAGCCTGATGTTCTGAGAAAACACACACCCGATTCAAAATATTTATACACTTATATCATAAAGGTATGCTAAAATCGAGAATGTATAATTTCCAAGATGGATATCCTTTGTACAAATTGGAAACCAAAGAAATATGGATAAGCTTGGGACAAGAAGGACCATCCAGAAAGATACCTGCAACAAGTCGTATTCTAGACATGACAAACAAAGTGCAGCGTCTTAAAGTAGGTATAAATTCATAAAAACACAAAGGTGAATAGTAGAAGTCATCCATGTGCTACAGGCAATGACATTTTATATTATCAAGAAGAATCTTCATCTGAAAAAATAACATAAGTTACGTATACGCAAGTTGCTTACATGACAAATGCGTTCAATAATCGTATATCTTAAGCCGCTGGAGAATCGAACGGATATTCGTACTGTTACAGTTAAAACACGCTAGTCTAGTCATCTATCTATTTATGTGTGATCAAAATATTGAAAAGTGCGTTGAAAAAACCGTTGTCCTCTCCTCGTAGACTCGATGGATTATGGAAAGCAAGTAAGGAGGAGTGATGTGTTTTAGTCATGACAGAGCCTTTAACGATAGAAACTGTGTTGCAAGGCGCTGTTAAAGATGTACAGCCGTCAGATAGAACATGGTCTGACATGGCGACGTTGACTATTACTACGTGATGAGAGTGCAAAACCGTTTTAATATATAACTTACTCAATTTTTGCACAGTTGTTAAACAAATATCTCGATGAATTCTCTCCAGGCTTACTAGTTGTTCATCTTTTTCCATATCACAACTGACATTTCCAATACCGGAGTCTCAGATAAGCAAGTTTGGACGAGGATTTCGATACTGGAACCGAAAAGTTCACTGAAACATCTTACTTTGTGCTGTTAATAATAGTAATAATAAAATAACATAAACTCGATACTGTTTTATATCAGGGTTGTTTTGAAAAGTCAACTTATTTATTGAAGTCATCTTAGTTCGAGTAAAAAGATACGAAAGTCATGATTTATCTTTTGTTCTTGCTTAACTTTTGTGTTTGATCAGCCTTAGTCACTATGAGATGGGTTAAAGTTACTGACGAGAAATGAAACTTATCCAGACGTAATTAATGTTAATAGGATTTTAATCTTAAAAACATCAGAGTTAGATTAATTAATATACAACGAAAGGTTTTTGTTTTAAAAAGCACTGTTTGCTTGTCTCTGTTTGTTATTGAATTTCACGCAAAGGTACACGAGAGTTATCTGTGCTAGCCGTCCCTAATTTGGCAATTTAGCACTAGAGGGAAGGCAGCTAGTCATGACCATCCACTACCAGCTCTTTGACTACCCTTTTACCTACCAGTATTGGGACTGAGCGTCACATTTTAACGCCCCCACGGCTGAAAGACCGATAATGCTTGGTATGATGGGAATTCAAACCCGCGACTCTCAGATTGCGTGTCGAGAGTCCTAACCATCTGGCCATGCCAGACCTTACACAACAATTCTAGTCCAGGTTGGCTCTTTGCTAGAATACGGTGAAGCAATCTGACAGTATTTGTTAGCAATAGTAATGTTCCGTTAAAGAACTGGAGATATAGTTGATTCCACTATCTATGGTTATCCATTGAACAGAAACATTAAAAAAGACTGTCTATGAGGTAATATTGCATTCCTGGTTCTTTTTTTGTTTCACAAATTTAGCATACAGCTACAAGACGGCTAATTAGCTACTCTTGTCTGAATGAATAGTGGTATTTATCTGGTTCTTTTATAGCCAGTGGCGTAGCGTCAAGTTTGAGGACTTACAAAGCTAGAAACCGGATTTCGATGCCAATGATGGGTAGCTTTGTGTTGAATTACAAACAAACATACCCTGATGGTAAATCGGCGGTTATTACGTTTGGCTGCATGTTTGCGTCAACGGGCTATGTATCAGAATCGACAGATTCACAATCTAAAGCTCCAGGCTAGGCCTAACTCCCGCATTTTTAATAATAATAATAGAATGATTTCCTGTACAGCTCAGCTCAAAACCTGTTTCACAAACATTCTTGTTTGTCCCAGGTGTTTGCGGAAGACGATCAAACTCTTCACTTTTCCGGAAGTCCTGACGTTTGCTTGAGGAACATGAAACTCGGAAGAGACGGATTCATCGCCTTCAGCCTCACAGGCAAAAGTAAGGATTCTTATTAAACTGTTTAATGTTTCTTAGTTTTCCATTTTCAGTTTCTAAGAAACGTCAGGCCTCCAATTTTCAAATGACATTTAGTTATTTCTATAATAACACAAAATTACTTTTTATTGGAAATGGAAGTTCACACTTTCAGTGGCGCAATGAAATAATTTATTAATTTTATCATCAGAGAAACTTTAATCTCGTTTTTCGTTATCTTATGAACTAAGAATGAACCGGCATGGCCAGGTGGGATAAGGCATTCAACTCGTAATCTGAGAGTCGCGGGTTCGAATCCCTATCACACCAAACATGCTCTCCTTTTCAGCCGTGGGAGCGTTATAATGTGACGGTCAATCCCACTATTCGTTGGTAAAAGAGTAGCTCAAGAGTTAGCGGTGCGTGGTGATTACTAGTTGCCTTCCCTCTAGTCTCACACTACTAAATTAGGGACAGCTAGCGCAGATAGCTCTCGTGTAGCTTTGCGCAAAATTCATAACAAACAAACAATGAACTAAAAAAAGTAACTATTTCACCAGAAGGAAATTGTAAGGAAGGTATTAATTACACTTAAATTTTGCCGGAAAGCAATAAGAGAAGGACTGTTTGTTTGTTGTTAAGCTCAAAATTACACAATTGTGTGTATACTATGGGTACAAAAACCCATAATTCCTCATAGTTACTGCTGAACCACAGACGGATATAATATAAAAATTAAGCCTAGTGCTTCAGACAGAAATTACTTGAACCGTATTTTTTTACATTTATTTCAGTTTATTCGTCATCGATTTCAAACCATAAATGCTAGCACAGATAGCCCTCGTGTGACTTTGCTGTCTGTCTCACTAAAATCTGCAAAAACCACTCTTTGTGGTATTAAAAGCTAAGAATGGCTTATGAGCTATCCACTCATTTGTGTCTAATTACTAACTGAAAATGAATGGCGATATAGTCTACTTATCATTACATAGACGAAACATTGGAATCCAGTGAGCTTGGAATTTGTGACTAAAATCACATTGGCAAATTTGTACCATTCCTCTTGACTAGCAAGTTATGACTTTCACCCCAGAAACTTATAAGAATACATTTCAAATAGCCAGTGGTCAAGTTTTTGACGATTACTCGTGTGTGTGTTGAACGGGGGGATTTTATTTTGGTGATAGTTAGTAGGTCGTTGTAATCATAATATAACACTTGCAAAGGGGAACAGATCATGTCAGGCTTTAACCGAAACTTATCGATCTGAAATGTGGTTTGGGATCCTTAATGGATAAAGTAAGAGAGATGAATATATTATGCGGGCTTAGTGGGTTTTGTCACATATTCTTGGTTTATTGGATTTCAGTTCTTCATAAGCTGCTGGTGTTGAATTTAAATTGAATTATTCCTAATTATTTTAACTCTTTTCTAGAATAAAAATAACTCTCCAAGAGCTACATGAATTCCTAATCAGATGCAGTGATTGTAATGTTTGTCATAATTATTAAAATATGAAAGTCCATATCACAAAATCTTTCTTATCTTTAAACGTTAAACGATGTATATAAATCATAATGTTCGATGCCCCCCAGTGGCTCAGCGGTATGTCTGCGGACTTACACGCTCAAATCCGGGTTTCGATACCCGTGGTGGGCAGAGCACAGATAGCCCATTGTGTAGCTTTGTGCTTAATTCGAAACAACAACAACATAATGTTTGAGAATAGATTAAACACGGGAAAGATAGAAATCTTTGTTTTTATGGTTTGATGGTACATATATATATTGTGTTTGTGTGTGTGTGTGTGTGAACTCCTGCCTTTAGAAGTACTTACGTTATAATTCATTTTTTCAAGCATGTTCAATTTGAAAAACGCTTGGAGTTTTATTAATTCTTCGATATGTAATGGGATTCTTTAGATTCCTTTTGAATTTGTGTGTTTATGAGAGTGACAGAGCTATAGAGCTGACCAGAACAACTCAACAGATCCCCACCAGGTGGCATATGTTCGTGTTTTTTTTCTTAACCATGATTATTCTTTTCATTCGTAATGTCGTCGTCAGCTCAGTTTTTGGTTGTTGTTTTCTTGCAAAACTTTTCGTCGTCTTTCCAGAGACGAAGGTAAAAAGTATGTTTGTGAGTGTAAACACCATTATTAAACCATTCATCCCACGTTGCTGTCAACAGTAACAGATTATGTTAACATGAAGAGGTCATACCACGTTTAGAGTTTATGTTAAAATGTAAAATACAAATTTTTCACAAAATAAGGAGTTAACATGAATAGGTAATACCACGTTTAGAGTTTATGTTAAATTGAAGAAATAATATAATGTTTACAGTTTATGTTAAGATGTAGAGGTAATGCCAGGTTTAGAGTTTACGTTAACCTGAAGAGGTAATACTCCTTATTTTGTGCAAATTTGTATCTTACATGTGTATGTTTGCACAATACTTATTTCATTGAGTCTAAAGTATGTTGCATATGATCTATTTATACAAGCTTACACGGATACTGGAAAAAATTGAATTCACTTATTTCGTTTTGTTTGTTGCACGAGCCACACGAAACTCTGTGATTGAACACGTGTTCTGTTCTATTCAATAAATCGATTCGTACAACTCTAATGAAACTTATATCACACAAGCTCAACAGTTTGCTAGTAAGTTACATAGTTTAAAATCTGTACTTAGGATTTTGCGCTTTCAATTATTTCTACCCACAAAATATTTGAAATTACATTGCTCAAACAACTAGCTTACTTTGTTTACAGTTAGAATATAAAAACACTATGTATACATTTGAAATTCCAACTACGAAACTTCCCCCCCCTCCTCAAATTCCACTCCCTCACTAAAACTGTCTGTCTGGAGCTTCGGGGAAAGAGCCCAAACTAACCAACGAGATAATGTTAGGGTTTTACCCGAAACTTACTTTCAATAATGTAGAAAAGTCATACGATAATCGTGGTTAATTTGAACCTAGAATATACCAGATGAGATCTTATCTTGCTTTGATTTGTTTTTCAAGTGTATTACGGAAACAGAAATCGATGATTTTCAATGATTTCACATTAACTTCCCAGAATACTGGAAACAGTAGGTCCTCTTGTGTGAAAATGATTATAATTAACAAATGATTTTTTGTCGTTCTTTTTTCTTCAGGTTTATGCAGTGATACCAATGGAACCTCCAGTCATGCTTGGTTTCTACTATTGGTGTTAGCTGTTCTGGTATCGTTTCTACAGAATGTGACGAGTGAGGTTACCGTCTTCGACTGCATGTGTCCCCAATGCAGTCAATAATTCTAACAAACAGAGGCGAGTGGCGACGTAAAAAAAACTAATCGTTTGGACATCTTCTTTAAAAGATAAAACAAGATGAGCGAATTAAAGTGTCTCCCAATGCTGTTTATTAAGGCATATTGTTGCAGACACTTTGATAGATTTTAGCCCAAGAACGTCAAGCACAGTTGAAGGACGGCTCTGAAAGATATAGAATACGTAACATGCCCCAGTGGCAATAGAAACAATGTGTGTGATAATCTTTACAGATAGGACTTCAAGTAATTTAACCAGCTGCGTTCAGCTTACCTGCACGGTTTCTGGTTTTAATAAACTTGGTTGGATTTAAGAAAGAAGTGTTGTTATGGATGTACGCGATATTTTTGCGTACAAATGGAACCATGGTATAACATTTGATTAATTACGTTGTGAGTCAATTCAAGTCGCGTGGTTAAGCTTCAAGCTTCTTGCTTCTATTATTTATTTGAAAGAGAAAAAAATTAAAATTATTCATTGCTGTATAAAAAAGAGTATCTGGGGTGTTACTTTGCATCTAAAGCTTAAAGCAGTCCACTTTAAAAATGCACTTTCAAGGAGTTTTGTTTGTTTATTTTCGTACATAAAACTTAAACCGATCTGCATGAAAAACACATGTCCAGATATTTGATTTTTTGTTAATTTTCGGATCTAAAGCTTAAAAATACGACATTAAAATGCATGTCTTGATACATTTTGTTTATTTTTGTTAAAACTTGAAAAATTCTACATTAAAACCGCATTTCTGGATATTTTTATTTTTATTTGGTATTTAAAGCTTAAAACGTGCATTAAAAACTCACGAACGAATAATTGTTTTGGTTTATTTTTGTATCTAAAGCTTAAAGCATTTTGCATTAAGAAAAACACATGTGAAGCCAATTTTAAGTAATTTCTATATCTTAAATCTTAAAATCGTGTGCAATTAAAAAACACGTTTGGACATTTCCTGTGTCATCTTTGTGTCGAAACCTTAAAGCAGTTTATGTTAAAAACGCATGTCTAGGTAATTTTCTGGTTATTTTTTTATCTAAAATTTAAAGCAGTCTACATTAAAAACGCACGTATGGGTAATTTTCTGGTTATTTTTGTATCTAAAATTTAAAGCAGTCTACATTAAAAACGCACGTATGGGTAATTTTCTGGTTATTTTTCTATCTACAACTTCAAACAGTCTGTGTGTTAAAGACGCTGATTAATCATAGAGTTTTCCGCACCTTCAATTCTACTTTCGAAACAAACCTAATCGCTTGAAATAACCGGTGCCTTTAATTCGCTGTTTCTCAAGTTTCAAAGCGAATAGTATCTAAAGTATTATAGCTGCATGACTATAGCCGTGAATGTAGAAATCCAGATCACTGAAAATAGTGAAATAAAATAAATATTTTAATCATTTCATATCGTGTTTTCTCCTATCATTTTAAAATATAAATAAATACCAAGTTTAAGGTGTTCGACTCGTAATATGAGGGTCGCGAGTTCGAATCCCCGTCGCACCAAACATGCTCGCCCTTTCAGCCGTGGGGGCGTTATAATGTTACGGTAAATCCCACTATTCGTTGGTGAAAGAGTAGTCCAATAGTTGGCGGTGAGTGGTGATTACCAGCTGCCTTCCCTCTGATTTTACACTGCTAAATTAGAGACGGCTAGCGCAGATAGCCCTCAAGTAGCTTTGTGCAAAATTTAAAAAACAAACAAATATCCTCAAAAGAAATATAATATATTCAGGTAATTTGGCACGAACCGAACTGTAACTTTTTTTTTAATCATCACAACGAATGAAACTTGTTTTGAATGGTGTATTTGGTTTACTTGCTGGCTTTTATGTTACTTATCCATACAGTAAGTTGCATTATGTACATACACAGTGTCGTATCAAGGTTACACATATTTCTCTAATTCATCTCAATGCATTGTTTGTTTGTTTGTTTTTGACTTTCGCGCAAAGTTACTCGAGAGCTATCTGCGCAATCCCTAATTTATCAGACTGGAAGGAAGACATCTAGTCATCATCACCCACCGCCAACTCTTGGGCTTCTCTTTTACCAACGAATAGTGGGATTGAGCGTCACATTATAATGCACCCACGGCTGAAAAGGCGAGCACGTTTGGTGTGACGGGGATTCGAACTCGCGACCCTCATTCAGGTTACGAGTCGCACGTCTTAACCCACGTGGCCATGCTGGGCTTCTTCTGAATACATCTTGTTTAACTGCTCGCTGTTAAAAATTCATGTTTGTCAGTCCATTCACTGCTTTGCTGTTGTTGGACAAATAAAATACTAGTTTCAAAACGAATTATCTGAACCTTTTTCCAATTCCAGTGATCTAATCATAGAATACTTATGTAGTTATTATGCATGTTATGAAGTAATTATTTCGCGTGTTCTCGTAAATCTCATGCGTGTTTCATACTTAAAGGATATTAAGGATATTTTACTCTAACGACGCTTTTTTTTCACTTCCTCCTTGGAGGACTATTTGAATAACGTTAGTGTAACGGTAGCTACATTTTCATTGACTTCCTAGGTGTTATTCATGTAAGAAAAAGTTTGATAATGTGTACTAACTCATAAATTTAAATTACCCTTTCTTATTTAACAAGTATTAAAAAATTAAAACGATCCCTAAATTGCTTTAAAGGAGTGCGTGAAAAAAAAACCATTTGTTCAGTAGGTCTCTTTGATTGGTTCAGAAACAAGACATGGAAAGTATCTGACTGGTGAAACGAGCACTGTTCGAAGTAAATGTAGAAGAAACACGATAATCAATTACAGCTGGTTAAGCCTAACCAGGTCAGGCCGTATTCTATCTATAAAAGAGCCTTGCCCCGTAGCGTACACTACAAAAGACTCAGTTATGATGTTGTCGTGTCCAAATTACACTACCCTTTCTTGCATGCGTTGCATAAACCGTTTCGTGTACGAAAGTTTCTTGTTCTAATAACGCATTTCAACAGTCTGATCACACCAAAATTCATAGGCCCAGAACTCGGTGTCTCGATTGTTGTTGTTTTGAATTAAGCACAAAGCTACACAATGGGCTATCTGCGCTCTGCCCACCACGGGTATCGAAACCCGGATTTTAGCGTGTAAGTCCGCAGACGTACCGCTGAGCCACTGAGGGACCGGTGTCTCGATCGATAGATCTTTGTATACAATAGCATGTGCACCCGTTTCATTCTCCGTCTGATTGAGATATGCAATGATTGTGGTAAAGGTGTGACTGGTAACCTTATCCAGTTCAAACCATATTTTGTTGGCCTCATTTCCAGATGGAGATTCTTTTTTATTATATTGCTGGTTTTATCTGTGCCACTGACCTTTGTGTTCGCGAATTCTCACGAATTACAATACGCCACATTTATTTTGTCACATCTGGAAATTCTAAATTCTAATTTGCGTCAGAAAGAGTTGTTACATACCCTTCTGAAAAGCAATCAATTTTCTATGACGTAACACTACCTATGAAATGTCAAACAATGTCAAGATGTAGCTTCGCCTTTATATTGGCTTCAGTTGCTACGTAACATCGTTAATTTTCTCACTGAAAATCGTTTTTAAATAACGCGCAACCATAATGTTATTTCCATTTGACTTTAACAGTAAGATATATCTAATTGCCTTTAGTTTAGGTTTAAAGCCCCTACAAATTAGGTTTATGTTTAACATTATCGTTAATTACTGGTTGAGAATTCATTTTTTTTATTTCACATGGAATCATTTGTATTTATGTTAAATTGAAAAATTACGAAACACGATTTACTGTATTAGTCCACTCGTTGTTTTCAAAACCTGCTGTCTGAGCTCCAATTTCAGATTTAATCGCGTGCTGAAAAAGTCAGAGGCTTTGCATTGATAACTTCATGTAATTAAGTCAGCTGATAGTTCATCTCTTTGTTTTTGGTTCTGCTTTTCGTAATACCAACATATCTTTAACTTTCTAACGAATGAAAATATAACCAAAAATTGGCAGCTCTGTTTAATCTAAAGGTTAGTTGCACAGATCGAACATTATTCTTAAGCTGTACGTCGTGCTCCTTCCTCTGGATTCAAGAAAAATACACACCCAAACTCAGAATCTTAAAGGACTTAATAAGAAATAAGGGGAGTTATGAACTGCAAATAAATGTATAAATAAACGTTTGTCAGCAACACATGTATCTGAATGTTTAGTTGAAGTTTATTTACCACAATTTATAATTATACAACAGAAAAAATTAAACGTCTTTATACAAGTTAAGTGAAATTTAACTCCTGCATGTATGAAACTATGCCGTATTTTTCAGTTGTATATTCTATTGTCCAATTAGTTGTTTTCAATTCATTAAATAAACGACCGATGCATGAAAACGGAATGATCTAATGTCTTTGACATATACATCTGACCTAACGTGTTGAACACTGAACGTTCACTGCCAAGAACTTACTATATATAGTATGTCTTGTCTTAAATAGGTGTCATGAATACGCAAGTCCGATAGGCATACAAATTCATCGTCATGCGGCAAAGATAAGTTTTCAACAAAGGCAGATGAGAATTAACATGAAATTTTAAAGTCAATACAGCACCTCATGTTTCATACATGAGCATTAAATACCATGATTGCCTCAAACATTAAAATATCAGGTATTAAATTGTATTTTTAACTTTGAAAGTCACATTTAGGTATCGAATTTATTTAACATTAAACACTGAAACACGATTATAAATTACAAAGATATTGGAGGATTTGTAAATACCAGCAATCTATTTTTATGTCTTCTTTATATATATATTAAAAAAATATGACTTCTACGGTTTATTAAATCCTTAAACCTATTTGATTTGCTTATTTGACTTGCTTGTTGTCTGTTCAAACAAACCATCGGTAGAAAGAAAAAAAAACTAGTAATTTACTGTCAAGAGACGCTCTGCTCCAAATGCTTCTGCAGCCTACAAAATCTGGTGCAGCTCTCTGCATGGTAAGTGAAAGTTATATTACGTAAGCTACGGCGACATTTCCGTATTTTTAAAACATTCTACCCATTTACTCAAAAAACAGATGAAAACATTTGTTGCACAGATAACTGAGACATTGCATTATCTCTAAGATAAAGTGGTAGTTTTGCTTCGAACGACATCGTAAGTTTTCTGTTGCTTTTCCAAGTTCAGCAACAGACAACAAGATTCGAGCTCGGCAAGTTATATGATGTTAGAAATATCCATTACTAATGACTCGGATTACAATGTTTACAGAGCCTCTAAAACAAACAGTTTTCTACTGTTATACACATTTGGCGTTATGGAGAAACAAATAACATAAAACCATAAAGCAGTTAAACTTTCATGACAAAACTCACGTTTAATAACAAATCAACTCAGATGCCAATACAAGTTATTCGTATTTTCTTTGTAATGACATTACGTGAAAAAAAATAATCGATTGTCATGATATTATATAAGACAAGTAAATATAGTCGATGTTGTATATATTCTCATATATTACTGAGAATCTCATATACATGGAGATTGTTTGTATAATAATAAGCATTATAATATGAAATTGATTTGATGAGAGCTTTAAATTGATCAAACATACTCTACAACCCTACAACTCGTTTACTGGGAGTGTTTAAGTTGTTTCACTTGTTGAGAGTGATTTTGTAATACGCCCATTGTGAACACGTGCATGTTTCTGGCATAATTATTGTGTGGTTTTATTGTTTGTTTTACAAAAAAATCCACATTGGAATGTCTGCTGTATCCACCGAAGGAAATCAAACCCCAGATTTTAACGTTGTAACTCTGTAAACTTTGCGCCATGTCATCCAGGGCTTCTGATGTTACGACTTCTTAAAGTTTCGTGCTTTAACAAGTTTCAATCAAAGTTTGAGTGAGTACACTAAGCCTTTTCATTTTCAAAATTTCGAAAAAATCATTGAAATATTTTATTGTGTCAGTTAGAAGTCTAAAATTCTTGAATAATAAGATTGGGTAAACAAGAATGCATCGCAATTTCACTAAGTTACAATAATCATACATTTAATGTTTACCGCACCAGAGCGTGGACAATAAGGTCCAAGGTTCGCTCCAAACCGCTGATAAATACCTTTTGGGCTTTCAGCTATGACTGGATTACAAGAGTGGCAACCAAAACCCACACGAAATCATTGTGACGGAGGGTTCTACAAATTGAACGACTTTGATTTTGTCAGCAGTTCAAAATAAACTCTAAGTTTAGGGATTGTTGACTTGGTAGCGAGGCTGTGTGCAAATAACGTGTAATTCAGGTTGAAAATATTGAGACGACAATGCGTAGCATTACGAATGTTTAACTCAATGGGTGTGTTAAATGTAATCAATAAGTAAGAAGGCTACATAGAAACATGTGTTGTCTCATATATATACATATATATAGAAAGAGAGAGAGACAAAGTTGTGTCCTTATCTATATAGCATGAGTAAGTGTTGTAAGGAAAGTGTATTCAAAAGCTTTTCCTACTTTTTCTTTATAACCTTAATATCCCCGCGTGTCTGGCTTTTCCCCATCACTTCTGTGTTATTCGTAAACGCCAAACATGTGCAATTACCATCAAAAGTTTTGTCCTCATGTTCTGGTATTTACGTAGTTTTAACGTTGCTTGACTTCTTCATTCAAGACTATTAGAGAATGATTCGCGTCCAAACGTTTCGTCAATAAACACAGCTTTTTGTCCTTACAAAGTGCAGTAAAACCGATTTTGTTTTCTTGATAGTCATACCGGGCAGCCATATTTGCTCTATAAAACACAAAAGATGTTGACGTTTCATGTTTACCTTTTAGGTTAACGTTGGTTAGCTTACTGCTAGCAGCAATCAAACTGATATCTTAAGGAGGAAAAGTTCTGTTAAGAAAAGAATTTCTGAAATTTACTGACTTGACAGTTTTAACTGTAGGGTCTTTTCGAAGTATGTAAGGTGGATATGTGTAAAGTTATCCATATTGTTTGCAACAGAAATTGTGAAATATTATATTATTCACACAGTGAATTCTGTCAACATGTTTTGGCTTACAAAAGTATCATAACGCAATAAATCACGTTGGTTCTACAGTAGAGATTAAAGTATTTTGGTTTAAGGTCAACAAATATGCCATTCACAGTGGAAATTCTATTAACGTGTTCTGGTTTGGAAACTGATTCAAGTTATGGCAAGTTATTTATGGCGTTCTAATTTCGAAAACGTCGTAGGTTTCTTTATCTGAACTTATATTACTGTTATATGAAGAAAGGACAAAATTATAACACATAAACACATTGTGTAGATTCATTTATCTTCCTATTTATGATAAGAACAATCAAACCAGTAACATTAAAAGCAATGTAAGTTACTATATTATCTTAGCGTTATCCTAAACAGCTATAAAATAAAACTGTTATCAATAAATAAATAATCACATCTTTAAATGTTCAATGTTATAAACTACTTAGGATAGTGAATGTGAGGTGTTTATCGTGATTCTGTTCCTGTGTACAAGTTCAGAACTACAAGTGTAGTGAAGTGGTATCTGTGTTTATCGTGATTCTGTTCCTGTGTCCAAGCTCAGAACTACAAGTGTAGTGAAGTGGTATCTGTTACATTATTTGTTATTACTGTTAGAAAAAAGACATCGTGATTACTCTCAAACGAAAGAAGCCTTTTATCGTGATATTTTTGGAGCGTGTACACTTTGTATTTATAGTCCTAATCTATTATCGAAAAATTTATTGTGATTAAATAAATACAAACTCATAGTCAAAACAGTACGTCACAACAACGCGCACGTTCTTAAAAGGCCTTTTTTTTTTATGAAGTTTCAAATAGGTCCGGTCAGGCATGGCCGGGTAGTTAAAGCATTCGACTCGTAATATGAGGGTCGCAAGTTCGAATCTCCGTCACACTAAACATGCTCGCCCGTTCAGCAGTGGAGGTATTAAAATGTGACGGTCAATCCCAATAGTCGTTGCTGAAAGAGTAGCCGGTGTGTGGTGATGACTAGCTGCCTTCCCTCTAGTCTTATACTGCTAAATTAAGGACGGCTAGCGCAGATAGCCCTCGTGTAGCTTTGCGCGAAATTAAAAAAAACAACAAAAACCATATAGGTCATAACGTAATGTTATTTTATGTCATATGACGATATATACCAGACAACGCGTATTTAAAGTCAACGATATAATGTTTATGGCTCATAGCGCTGTTTGACAACTATTATAAGGAATAACTTATGTAGAATTATAGAAAAGATGTGACACTTCTATTTTATAATATACACAAATAGAAAGCTTCTTTTTTCACTAATGCATGAAAGAAGAGGAAATCTTCAGTAGCCGCGGCACTTGAAATTATTTTAGGCAAGATTAGTGTAAATAAACCCATAACACCGATTTTTCTTCATTTTCATTAGCTGTATTTCTATAAGCCTTATACCCTATATTCAGTTTTATTGCTCATCAAAATCTCCATCAGCTTACCCTCAAATTGTAATTCTTTTAGGCAGAATTAGATTAAATTAGTCTATGAAACTTTAGGCATGGTGAAATATATCAATCGAAAAGGTTTGATCTTCTAAATTCAAAACTGTAATGAGATCTCAGATCACTCAACAGATGATGAAGCTATGATCTGAGAGTTTGTACTTGGAAATTAAAATACAGAGCCATTCTATGAACCAATATGAAACGGCAAAAAATATAAGATTTTATTTTTTAAAGGCAAAATATCAATTATCTTCCGTGTGTGGAGAATAACGAGTGAAAATACATGATCTATTGTTCGATAAAAAGTCCACCTGGTAAATCCTATAAGGACAGCTTCATTTTCCTTTTGTTTTAGCCCCCCAGTGGCTCAGCGGTATGTCTCCGGACTTACACGCTAAATTCCGGGTTTCAATACCCGTGGTGGGCAGAAAACAGATAGCCCATTGTGTAGCTTTGTGCTTAATTCAAAACACCAACACCTTTTGTTTCATTTCTCCAAGACGATTCAGATAAACCCAGCAGATTAACGGATTGTGTCCTTATCATTCATGAGTTCTGAAGACAAGTAACAATTGTATTATATCTTCGTTTAATAGTGAATTCCCTTTGTTATAGGACTGATCGCTACAGTGTTTAAGAAATCACTTTCATGAATAAGGTAACCACAGAAACCTATCCGTTTTGAAACTTGATGGTGTTTTGTTGTTTCATCTCTCGAGTTTCAGTTCCAGATTTAGTAGTTCAGTTTTCTCAACAGAATAATAAAAAAAATTTTGTTTACGTAGCAGAAGAGTCGTAGCTTCGGATTTCAAACAGTTTACTACGGCCCGGCATAGCCAGGTGGTTAAGGTACTCGACTCGTAATCCGAGGGTCGCGAATTCGAATCCCCGTCATATCAAACATGTTCGCCATTTCAAACGTGGGGGCGTTATAATATGACGGTCAATCCCATTATTCGTTTACAAAATAATAGCCCAAGAGTTGGCGGTGGGTGGTGATGACTAGCTGCCTTCCCTCTAGTCTTACACTGCTAAATTAGGGACGGCTAGCGTAGATAGCCCTTAAGTAGCTTTGCGCGAAATTAAAAAAAAAAGAAACAACAAAACAATTTACCTGTGTGTCCACTTAATACCTGTTAAAGTGTACATCTTTAGTGTGTATCTAAAGTTGGCTATGTTTTTCACAACAATTGTTTTGTTTCAGTAAATCTTCGGTTTCTTTATTAAAGTCACTCATTTGGTGACAAGCACTATAGTGCTGCTGGCGACATATCACAATTTGTCATAACGTCGTATATCGAATTCTTTGTTTGTTTTGAATTTTGCGCAAAGCTACTCAAGCGCTATCTGCGCTAGCCGTCCCTAATTTAGAAGTGTAAGACTGGAGGGAAGGCATCTAGTCATCAACACACAAATTCAACTCTTGGGCTTCTCTTTTGCCAACGAATAGTGGGATTGACCGTAACAATATAACGCCCCCACGGCTGAGAGGACGAGCATATTTAGTGCGACTAGGATTCGAACCCGCGTCCCTCAGATTACGAGTGGAACGTCTTAACCCACCTGGCCATGTCGGGCCCGTATAATGAAAGTTTGATACTCGTGGTCATGAACACACCTCGAAGTTAAATGACAAATTTACATAAATATCATGTTGTGATAAATATCACGTGCCTTTCTTTACCTTTTCCATACCACTTAAAATATTTTAGTGTTAAGAAAAAAAATAGAAAAATTTATATCTCAATATAATACTCTCACGCGAATCTGAAACTTATAACTACGGTCAGTTTATTCATGCTTTGCGTGTTTTTATGGCATTATTTTATCTGTTTCCACCAGCACCAATCATACACTAAAATGTATTGATTAGGAATGTACTTTATTATCTATGGTTTAGTTCTTTAAGTTTATTTTGTTTTTCTAGATGTATTTTAATTCAAATTCAGAAACAAAAGATACCCCCCCCAAAAAAAATAAACTTGATAGATTATCCACCACATAAAGTTTCTAATAGTTTCAGACAAACTGAAAATTGATGTATTAAACAATCTTGGAAAGTTTTAGCGAATTAAAAAGTAAATTGAAAATAGATCGGAAAAAAAATAAAAGTGTAGAAAATTCTATAATTGAAAACAATTTAGAACTGTCGTATGCTGTTAGACATATTAAAATCTAGAATGGAAAACTCACTCAATTTTCTCACATCAAATACATTCTCTTTTGTTTCGTGAACATAGTTTTACTTTAGCGAAGTGAATTTATTTGGATGTTACAAATATAATGCTGTTATTTTGTTATGGTGGATTTTAAACCTTAGGAAAATGAGTACATGCGTAATAATACAGTGAATAATTTGTTGATATTTTCACTAATTCTGCGAAGATCCATAAAGTTAATTATCTGATACAAATATAGAGCCAATCGTGGATATCTTATTCTTACATTATTTTCCATAGTTAGCTTTTCTTGTCATATGGAAATGCCATAAAAATACAATATGGATTTATAGGTTATTTTTTCAGACGGTTAATGGAAATTATATTGATTCGGTTACCCGAAACGCAATCATTACTGTAACCAGTGATTCTTTTTCCATTTTAATCCACCGACACGTTACCTTAAAACAGGCAAATTGTCAACAAACTTGTCTTTTTTGTAAACAGCAAAGCATTGAAATACATTAGCTCACTTCGAATACTCTGATAGCATTTTTATATCAAATTGCCTTTTCCGCTTTATAGCACCGAGACAAATAGTAAATATTTTAGTAATCTTTACAAAATGATTGAAATTAATGAATCATATAAGCTGATAGAAAGTGATATTCGTTTTTCTTCGGCTATAACACTACAAGATTCATTAAACTTATCCACTTAAACGTTTGGCGAAAGCAAAATGAACCGAAACTGTATTGATGTAATAAATGAAACAGAGAAGTTTCGTCTTCATTTATGAAGAAAAAAAACATGAATATATCTCATCAATGAATAAAAAATGGAAGTACTAATTTCCATTTCAAGAAAAAACACGTTACTAACGTTCAGTTTGTCAGCGTTACAAATATTAAATATAACTGTTAATATTACACGTTAACTAGGAAAATATTACATTCAATCATATTCCAAGAAATACACATTATCAAAATATTTAACAATCTTTCCTTCCGTAGGGCCCCCTAGTGGCTCAGCGATATGTCTGCGGACTTACAACGCTAAAATCCGGGTTTCGATACCCGTGGTGGGCAGAGCACAGACAGCCCATTGTGTAGCTTTGTGCTTAATTCAAAAACAACAACAACGACCTTCCGTAGGAACAAATCAAGTGATCGCAGTAACGTTAGACAAATAAAACCAACTCAGCTATCTTAATATATCTAAGACAATGTGATATCCTTAAATAAATCATCGAGATACTGAACCAAAATATCGTATTTTAATTTGCAAACATATTATCTGCTACGAAAACATAACCAGATACAATATATGAAGTTTTCATTAAACATTCCTGGAATACATAGAAAGTCGTTAAGGAATCATATCAGTCCCTTAAAACTTTGTCCAACTAAAGTAAGATTTCATTAAAACATTCCAGGAATACATAGAAAGTCGTTAAGGAATCATATCAGCCCCTTAAAACTTTGTCCAACTAAAGTAAGATTTCATTAAAACATCTTGGAACCATTATGAGCAAAGTTAAGTGAACAAACTTCTGATTTTTTAGGTATTCAAAGACAATGAATTGGCCATTCTATATTTATTGTATTTCCAAAGACTAATTGAAAACGACACTTATAATTAAAAGGGGCCCTGGCATGGCCTAGCGCGTTAAAGCATGCGCTTCGTAATTTGAGGGTCGCGGGTTCGAGCCCGAGTTGCGCCAAACATGCTCGCCCTCCCAGCCGTGGGGGCGTTATAATGTAAAGGTCAATCCCACTTTTCGTTGCTAAAAGAGTTGCCCAAGAGTTGGCGGTGGGTGGTGATGACTAGCTGCCTTTCCTCTAGTCTTAGACTGCTAAATTAGGGACGGCTAGAAAAGATAGCCCTCGAGTAGCTTTGCGAAAAATTTCAAAAACAAACTGTTGTCAAATTATTTTATATGCAAATAATAGAATAAATAGAATAAATTTTAAATGGAATAGAATTTTAAATATTTTCTCAACCCAAACGAGCCGTTTTTGCATATAAAATTCTCAACAAGTGGGTTTCTCGACATCACTGATTGTTGTCAAATTAGTTTTGTGAAAGTTGACTTTCAACCTCTCTAACTATTTCATTTTATTACTACCTTTCAATTTGAGAAATATTTGTTAAATCACTAAAAGGAAACTAGTATTATTTTAAATTATTTAAATATATAAGCATACGAAATCCAATTCCAATACGCTTTTGGTTTGTTTAAACGTCGTTTTAGGAACTGCCATTTGTCAACGAAAGTGGTCAATGATTGATCTTTACAGAAGTTAGGGGCTCGTTTTCGGCCAACGAAAATATTACATCCTAATAGTTACAGTTTAAACGGCAAAAGCACGCAAATAATCAGAGATGGCTGATCAGAGAATCTGTCGTTAAGCATCGACAGAAGGTAATTTGACGTCCTATTTTTACACAGTTTTTTTTCTAATTTGAAGCCCCCCCCCCGCTAGTACAGCGGTAAGTCTTCGGATTTACAACGCAAAATCAGGGGTTCGATTCCCCTCGGTGGGCTCAGCAGATAGCCCGACGTGCCTTTGATATAAGAAAACACATACACACACTTAAGTAGCAGGTCTGGTATGGCCGAGCGCGTTAAGGCATGCGCTCGTAATCTGAGGGTCGCGGGTTCGCATCTGAGTCGCGCTAAACATGCTCGCCCTCACAACCGTCGGGGCGTTATAATGTGACGGTCAATTTCACTTTTCGTTGGTAAAAGAGTTCTCCAAAAGTTGGCGGTGGGTGGTGATGACTAGCTGCTTTCCCTCTTATCTTACACTACTAAATTTGGGACGGCTAGCACAGATAGCCCTCGAGCAGCTTTGTGCGAATTTCAAAAACAAACAATCTATTTTAAATCATACTATTGCAAACAAAGAAAAATACGCACATAAATGTGATTCTATCACAAATTTTGGGAATGATGGTTTGTTAGTCTTCGCCACATCAAGATATACTATATAATTTCTAATTGTTACTTCGTACTGTTTAGTAGATACAATTTCATTATTTATTAACTAAACACTTTTTTTTCAACTTTAAAAAACATTATTGAGATTAAATTATTATCCACTCTGGTGGAATGTGGAGTATTATTTTTAACTGTATTGTTCTGTTGGATTCATTAAAAGTATTTATTTCAACGACTGACAACAAAGAAAATACTGAAGTGAATTGATGTAACAGAAGAAACAGAGAAGTTTCGTCTTTATTTATGTAAAAAATATTGATATTTCTCCCAGTTGACTGAAATATGGAAATACCTTTCATTATGCAGATTGAATTGCATCGTTAGCTCAGTATATGTTCCTACGGCTAACCTTAGCATCCTACCCCGGCCAAACCTGTCGAGGTATCATTGGAGTTAAGGACGAAAGTACCGCTAAAAGCGAGTATCCTGAAATTATGGAACAATGCATTCCAATACTTATAATTAGAAACGTAAGAATGTTGTACTTAATTAGGTATTGTAGCATACATTCACATATAGTTTTGTTAATAGTTATTACCCAACGAAACGCTGTAATGTTCGATCAAATAACTTATACTACGAATAGAAATACGACGCTCTATATGCTACTGATATCCAAGAAATTATTCGTTATTATGTGCCAGAATACCATAATATTCAACCAAATAATCCCACTTTAACCCATAATATCAAACAAAACACAATAACGTTAGTTTAATTAGTTTTCCTCTTTAATTGGGTTTTTGTAATAGTTTACTTAACTTGCTCTGAAATAATAAAACACCAAATGAAATGGGAAAAAAATGATGTTATTTGAAACAATCAAAGCACGTGAAACACACGAGATACATAAAGGAGAATAGATATTCCTTTATACGGCATAAATCAGCAGTATGTCTATATCTACTTATAACGTGCGTGACGTATGTGATACAAAGAAATCAAACTAATGCAGCCGCAAAAGAAGGGTTTGTTTGTTTTTGAATTTCGCGCAAAGCTACACGAGGGCTATCTGCGCTAGCCGTCCCTAATTAGCAATGTAAGACTAGAGGGAAGGCAACTAGTCATCACCACCCACCGCCAACTCTTGGGCAACTATTTTACCAACGAATAGTGGGATTGACCGTGACTTTTTAACGCCTCCATGGTTGAAAGGGCGAGCGTGTTTGGTGGGACGGGGATTTGAACCTGTGACCCTTGAACGCCTTAACTCATCTGGCCATGCAGGGTCCCCGAAAACAAAGGGAAGCAGAAACTTGTGTTCTTGTATCTACAAAAGTTAGAATGTGAAGTAAAACCAATGTATTTAAATTCCCCTACCTTTACTTCCTAGTGCACTAAAAACTTGCCCAATGTTTCGACCTTGTTAAATTAACATAAGTATTCTCTATAAGATATATTTGTGGATTGGTAACATGTACATATATTAATTATTATGGATAAGAAATTCAATGCAGTTCTTAGAATCTATCACTATATTAACACAGACCTCTAATAATTTTATTATCTTGAAATGTTTAAATGTTCCATGTTAAATCCTGTACGCTGAATCCGAAAATGATATCGTTTTTTCCATCCCATGCAAAATTTTCGCAAAACGTCATATGTACTTTTACATAAGTAAATCATTTTCATTGAAATCGACTCACAAGTTGTTACGCGTGGTGGTTGACAACCACCGCCTGTAGATTTCTCTATACCAATGGCGACGTGAGAGACTCATCGATCGTTCTATAACCCAAGAGAAGTTGTTGTTATTTTGAATTAAGCACAAAGCTAAACAATGGGCTATCTGTGTTCTGCCCACCACGGGAATCGAAACCCGGATTTTAGCGTGTAAGTCCGCAGACATACCGCTGAGCCACTGGGGGGCAACCCAAGAGAAACACACCGCTAGTATATAAACGATTAACGAACTACATGACGTGTCATTTTTAAATAGTATTCGTTTGTGTGTGTGTGTGCTCTTTGAAATTTTTTTTTCTTTCAATATGATGGAAAAACATATTATTTTTGTTAACGAAATCTGCGTAGCTAAATTATGGAAAACATGTTATTAAACCCAACCAGCTTTTACGGAGTTTGAATTTGTGCAATTTGTCTTTTCGATATTACGAGTGTAATTACAACAGGAGATCAAAGCAGCGATAAGTTCGTTCAATATCCATCACAAATTACTAACTCGACACAACATATTTATCAATTCGTTGGCCCCGCATGGCCAAGCGTGTTAAGGCGTGCGACTCGTAATCTGAGGGTCGTGGGTTCGCATCCCAGTCGCGCTAAACATGCTCGCCCTTTCAGACGTGGGGGAGTTATAATGTGACGGTCAATCCCACTATTCCTTGGTAAAAGAGTAGCCCAAGAGTTGGCGGTGGGTGGTGATTACTAGCTGCCTTCCTTCTAGTCTTACACTGCTAAATTAGGGACGGCTAGCACAGGTAGCCCTCGAGTAGCTTTGTGCGATATTAAAAAACAAACAAACTTATCTTAAATAACTTAAATCAGTGAAGTTCGAGGAAGACCATCTGTTGAAGTTATCTTGTTGAATGAACTGGAGAGACGAAAATTTCTGCGATTCCCATTAATAAGTATTCTTGTCTATTCCACACCAGCATCCGTCTTTAGAGTTAACTTCCAATATCATTCGAATATTACTGATATCCTGATACTTCGACATTTTTATTAGTTAATAAGTTTCAAACACAAAGTTATATGTTCATATAATTTTCTCTCACGAATTTAACACAGGTCTAACAGGTGCGTCTCAGAGTTTTCAGCATATTTTTAACACCGATATAAACGTTTTCAAGGTATTCTTTAACGTCCATACGAATGTTTTTCAATATATTTTTTTAACATCTATCTGTAGTAAACAAGTTGTCAGATATTGTTCTCAGTGTATAACTTATAGGCATTAGTAGTTGAATTGAAGTTTTATGCAAAAGCTCGAACCAGTTCAAACTGGTTCTACGTTAAGTTTGCTGTTGTGTCGAACACAACTTTTTTCTTTTCAGTAAAAGTAATTTAGGACAAAATACGAATAACTTCATTACTCGCATGTTTTTATAAAGTTCTAAGTCCGTCAGCAATTTTTCGCATTTTTTTTATTCTGCACAAAAACACAGTACGAGAACTCTTCGTTATTTCTAAAAATGTAACCAAATATTAAGATTTATATGCATGTATATTTACGAAAAGGCTTGTCACATTTTTTTGCGCATTGGATTTACGAGAAACCAGTTTCTCCAGTTGATTTTCAGACAATGTTTATGTTGTTTATACAAGAAAAATAAAAATAGGTTCATTTGAGAACTTCGTTTCACGCAAATTATATGGAAAGAATTCTGTTTGTTTGTTTTTTTATTCTCAGACTTATCTTTATTTTCTGCAGTGTATGGCGTGATCGAACCTAAACAGCTTTATCAGGACTATGCGTTCAATAATGCGAGAGAAAATGAGGTCAACCGTTTCTTATCTTATCTTAGTCTGCAACGAACAACGCCAACATCACCTCCACCATGTTCTAGGAAAGGATATGCTATGGTGCGGCGTGTTTAATAGAGGAAACCATGATAATATGTCATGCTTTTTGACACCTGCCTACCTCCATGGCTTTTCTCTCATGAACGCACGTGCAAGTTGGCTAGCTGCTCGCGTTTGTTTCCAACGAAAACTCAGAGCGATACTTTGCGTGATTACGTTTCTAGTGCGTGATTACGTTTCTTGTTGTACGTACACTGAAGCATTAGAAGAAGGTGATTCATGGTGAAACTGCTTTCCAAAACTTATTAGCCTAAACGGCACAATGCATATTTCTGAAAAGTAATTATAATCTGTATGGATAACAATGTGATTGTTTATATATATATATATATCATTTCTCATGTATGTACAATATATCCTAAGTTCTACAACTTAGTTGGACAACTGTATTAAACCCTCTTGCTTTGTGAAGTTGATTTGTCATCCAACTATCAGATGTGACTGTACACGTAAGGATTACATCATATTTAGTGTACCTTTATCTGTACAGATATACGTATGATTCAACCTGGAGCTGGTTGAAATGGTGAACTAGTGCCGTTGCGACAGTAATGTTTCGATAAACCAGTTCCAAAAGCTAATCTAACTATTACGAGAAACTTGCAAACTTTCCAGTAAGTTTACAGCTATGTATCAAATTTAGCTTAACATGTAGCTTGATTTAGCTCGTTTCTAATCCATACTTACTCAGTCCATAACTGTTGCCGTAGCAACTTCATAACAAGTTCATATGGGAATAGAATGGCTTGATTGGTGAAAAGGAAATTACATATAATTTTAACGTAGCAACAAAAGCAAAGATCGAATACCACACCACTATAGAATTTATGCAACATCATTTAACCAGATTAAACTGACTACACTAAAACACCATTATGTGTTAAAATATTTATCACATTTATTGTAATTTAAACATCATATTGTAAAAATGTAATCTATTCTTCTTGTCAAGAAACTGCTTGGATAATTGTAATTATTGCCCGGTAGACTCAGCAGATGGCCTAACGTGGTTTTGCTGTGAGAAAGCTGTTGTTGTTGTAGTTTTGAATTAAACACAAAGCTACACAATGGGCCATCTGTGCTCTGCCCACCACGGGTATCGAAACCCGGATTTTAGCGTGTACGTCCGCAGACATACCGCTGAGCCACTGAAGGGGCATGAGAAAGCACACACACACGTAATTACTGCTAATATTCCAAACAAAGAAAACACTTTAAGAGGCGATAGGTTTCCCTCAAGTAGCTCGTGCAACATGGATTTTTAAACGATACTTTCCAAGTTACCGTGATGGTCATCTGAAACTAAAGAATTGTTCTTCTTTCAGAAATGAGAAACCAATAATTCCACGAGCGTATTTTAAAGCCTTGTCTTTGTGAAGTTTGCACAGTTTAATGTTACAACAGTTATTGCGCTTTGTTCCAGTTGAATATCGGATAAAGTTCAGGAAACAAGAATTTTTAGGAGTAGTAATTCGTCATTTAGTCTTTGCCTGTTTTTAAAGGTTAAACTACTTGAGCGTGTTTGTTTAAACGTATTTACTTTTATATTGGTTTAATCCCAAAATTCTAAACTACATGGACACACGACGAACGATTTTTTTTTGTTTGCTCGTTTCTCGTATTTTACGCGAAGCTACACTTGAGCTATCTGCACTGGCCGTACCTAATTTAGTTGTTAAAACTGGAGTGAAGGTTACTAGCCATCACCATCCACCTCCCACAAACCTTCCTCCACAGAGAAAGGACTAAGAAGTAAAGAGACCGACTGAAAACTATCCGCCATTACTAGTAAAGGGTGTCACCTGCTGAGAACCGGATTTAAGTAGACAAAAGCTCAGTGGACCTTGCAATGTAGTTGAATGAAATTTGCCCACCTGGAAACAGTTACAGATTTTGAAATGTCACAAGGACCTTATGAAATATTGACACATGGGTCTTTATTTATTATCTTCATAATTGTCCACAAATTAATCACAATGGATTTTTCAAGTAAAATAGTTCCTTTTTCCTATTCACAGCGTCATTATTTTTCTTCAGATGAGAGAATTATTGTGGATTAGCTTAGATTGTGATTTTTGGTTCTTGCTGTGTGCCTGTAATGTAATTTGTGGTTCTTGCTGTGTGCCTGTAATGTAATTTGTGGTTCTTGCTGTGTGCCTGTAATGTAATTTGTGGTTCTTGCTGTGTGTCTGTAATGTAATTTGTGGTTCTTGCTGTGTGTCTGTAATGTAATTTGTGGTTCTTGCTGTGTGTCTGTAATGTAATTTGTGGTTCTTGTCGTGTGTCTGTAATGTAATTTGTGGTTCTTGTCGTGTGCCTGTAATGTAATTTGTGGTTCTTGCTGTGTGCCTGTAATGTAATTTGTGGTTCTTGCTGTGTGCCTGTAATGTAATTTGTGGTTCTTGCTGTGTGTCTGTAATGTAATTTGTGGTTCTTGCTGTGTGTCTGTAATGTAATTTGTGGTTCTTGTTGTGTGCCTGTGATGTAATTTGTGGTTCTTGCTGTGTGCCTGTAATGTAATTTGTGGTTCTTGCTGTGTGCCTGTAATGTAATTTGTGGTTCTTGTTGTGTGTCTGTGATGTAATTTGTGGTTCTTGCTGTGTGCCTGTAATGTAATTTGTGGTTCTTGCTGTGTGCCTGTAATGTAATTTGTGGTTCTTGCTGTGTGCCTGTAATGTAATTTGTGGTTCTTGCTGTGTGCCTGTAATGTAATTTGTGGTTCTTGCTGTGTGCCTGTGATGTAATTTGTGGTTCTTGCTGTGTGCCTGTAATGTAATTTGTGGTTCTTGCTGTGTGGGTTTTTCGCTTTTCGGAAACTCTGGATCTCCCTTCTTCATGACGTCGTTTAATTTTGTAATACCTCATATATTGAATTATAAAAGTAACAGAAAATCTAAGTCAAATAATCGAGCAAAGCCCCATGGCTAACTAACTGCCTGTTCTATGGTCAGTAGTTCAAATTTAAGAACGACAGCTTTATATGAACCATAAAGGTATCTGATCTGGTCATTTACTCCAGACACTCAAAAGGTGTCTTTCAGGTTAAAATTTCCAATTACTGTAATTACACATGTCAAGAATGTATATATTTATACATGTATGTATGTGTACAACTTTGGATTACGTTCTATTCTGTATGTAATTGTAAGCACTAAATCAAAATAGCTGACTTTGGATATTGAATCCAATAATAAAGTAGGAAATTTACCTCTTAAACATACTAGAGTGGTTAACTTTTCAGATTTCTAAAGTACAATAACACATTCAAACAACAAAATGCACAATGATATTCAACTAAAAAAAAAACGATCCATTTTGGAGAAAACTGACAGCGTCAATTTTGCATAACACTATGTTTTTGATTGTAGAAATGGCCAAAAATGACATAGTGTGCAAAGTGACGAACAATTCATACGAGGTTCCGTGGTTTGCACGTCGTTACTGAAACGTTACACACCAAGCTTTGTGGCCGTGAATGCGTTATAAGTGTAAAGGATAAATCCCATTATTTGGTCCCCTGACAGGACAGCGGTAAGTATACAAATTTACAATGCTCAGATCAGGAGTTTGATTGCCCCAGGTGAACACACTAAATAGCTCGTTGTGACTTTGTTTAAGTAAAACGTAGAAGACTTTAATAATAATTCTCTTAAAACCCCAAAACTGTTTCAGTTATCATTTCGTTGCAGAATGTTTTGAAGCTTAATATACTGTTATAATTATAAAAAACAACTTGTTTTTATTGCAGTTTTAATGTTTGTTTTAGTATAGTTTTTAAAAGTGTTCATTAATACACCACTTCCGATAAAACTTTATCTTTAGAAAACGTCTTTAGACTTATGATGATAAATCTATTGTGTTCTTTTCTTACAACCATGGGATCGTCTTTCGAATTATAAAACCATCTTGTTTGTTTAAAGGAGCGAGGTAATTAAACAATGTTACGTTCATTGTTTTAAGATATAGAAGATAAAATTATGTTTGTTCATCCATTTATTTCTCACGCTTTCGTATCACGTGCTAACTGAAGCGTGAATATGAATACGAGGACAAAGTGTTTTGAATACACTGAAACTACAAAGAAGTCAAATTCTCTTCCAAGTGGATATTTAGTGAGTAGAAAGGTCACATCTTACAATTGCCATGACGTCAGGTGGACCCTATCACTTCAATAATGTTCACTTCCGATATTTTTGAAACAACCGGATAGTTAAAATGAAACAATTTTGTCTCTTAATAATCGTCACACGAGACAAAAATCAGTTTTGATTTGGCCTGTTTACAAGGCGACACTCCGCACATGCAACATCACAACCTATATAAACTGTACCCGATAACAAACCTGAAAACATTTTCTTTTAGTGTAAGCCTAAGACTCAGTCAGTTCGCAAGTTATAATTCTGATCCTGCGGCGTTTGTCACAGCACAGCGATAAGTGGACATTACAACACAGAAATCTTGCCAATGAAGGTGCTTCGTGATCCGGGTTATAGGTGAGTGTGCACAGCTTATACCGTGCCCCCAGGGGAAAGCAAGCACACTCATAGAAGCGTAATCACTGACTCTCAGCAGTAAACCCAGAGCTTACGAACTTAATCTTAGGCCTTACTTTACTCAGATGACCAAAGGGTGCTCCAACATTAGGCAATTGGTTGTGCCAGCATTGACCGAGATGCAGCGTAAGTTAGATAACAGTATTGTGTGAGACGTTTCTCGTCGAAGATTTATAGCTTTCAGGTACCCAATAAGCCTTTTCTATCCACATACAAATCTAATCAAGGGCTATTTCCTATACTCAGTTTTTGATCACACCTTCGCTGTATCTTCGAGAAATAATCTCTTCAAACACTCAGCAGATTGGCAAGGTACGCTCAACGCACTTCTCAATTATTCAACATGATAACCTCAACTCAGATGACATGTCCTTTCCCTCCTTAATCTTTTAACATGTTTCACGATACTGAGTTTGCTCTACCTGAAAAATCTGCCTTCCCATAACTTAAAAATATTATATAGGTGAAGCGAGAAAATGACGAGCTCAACGGAACTCAGTGCGTCTCTCATTATTAAAATGTTTTAAAATCACGTAGAAAACCGAAAATGACCAATACTACTACCTAACCCTCTCTGTGAAACCTCTGCGTGGCTAATCCATATTCACAGGAGAAAACGTAATAAAGATTCGCTCCTTTTTGCTCACATTATCCTTATATTTGACGTCGCAAAATTGTTTGAAAAATATGAATATTTGAAAGCGACAATTTCAAAGTACATTCCACAAGACATGATTGGGGAATGTCGTAATTCCGAAATTAAAGTTTCAAACTTTAATGTTTTTGTTAAACCTATAAGTGTGTTTACTGTTTCATTTGTGCTAATATGCTTCGAAACAGTTTTCTCGAGAGACCGGTTGCGACGCTAGATAAAGAAAGATTTTTGTCTTACGCAACATTTCTAATTTACGTACCTCTTTAACGAAATACTAACTTAGAGTAAAGTATACATGCACTAACTAAGACAGAGAAACTAAGTAGTAATCTACTTTTAACAACCTTTTTGCCCCTGAACGACTGGCTACTTCTTAATTGCTACAGGTCGTTTAGCCCAATAACATTAAGTTTCGATGGGTAGGTATAATGTGCGAGATGAAACAAAAACGTGCTTTGTTGGAAATTTCTTTCCACGTTCATTTTAATCAGTCGATTTCAGAGTTTAGCACAACATCAATTTTTGGTATTTAAGTTAATATTCTGAATGGTCAGTTATATTATTTTTCACTTGTTACAGATTTTAAGATAATTTAATTTAACATATACCGATGAGTTGCGAATTACTGACATACGCAATCAATTTGGATTCTGGTCTACCCTGGTCTTCTCTTGTAGTTTTACAGAATTGAAATTGTTTGGGAATTTCTTGGTCTTTTGAGTTTAAACACGCTTTTCGTGTGTCGTTGCTATGGTAGTAATAGTCTTTCTTAGTTACGTATATGATATCTGTTAAAGTAACTCTATATACACTCTCTTAATTAAGTGTCAGTGAGACGGTACACTTCCGTAATCTTCTGTAAATTACCTGAAACTTTTCTGATAGCAGTGAGAGAAACTAGCGAAGCTGGTTACGACTATTTCTTCCTTGGGAAGAAAGTCACCTAAAAGCACGTGATGTTTAATTCTTTGGTTATAAAGCCTCACGGGAATCTGCCCCGGTGCTAACAATATTTATCTTTAGGGTGACTCCAATTATTTCGAGTAACACTCGCTGAACAACCACGAGCAGACTTGAGAGTTTCAGTAGCTTGCTGAGAAGAACAACACAAGTTACTTTGTTTGGTAATGCTAGAGAACAAAGTGGTTATTCATTCTCTATTTTTTTCACATGATACTAAAGTTCACCAAACTGTCCTGTAAAAACTTTTAAACAATTTACTTAAGGGCCTGGTAAACAAGAATGGCTCGAATCCTTAATTCTGTCGTCATCTGTAAATGGTAGTTGCTCGCTTCCTTATGTCTCTCTACTTACAGTTAAAGAAACTAACTCAAAGATGGTTTGTTGGCACGATGATATGATTTACAATCTAATTTTCTGGCTCATTCGGTGGTTATGGCACTCGACTCGTAATCTGAGGGTCGCCGGTTCGAATTCCCTCACAACAAACATGCTCGTATTTTCAGCTGTGGGAGTGTTATAATGTGACGTTCAATCCCACTCCTCGTTGGTAAAAAGAGTAGCCCAAGAGATGGCGGTGGGTGGTGATGACTAGCTGCCTTTACTCTAGTCTTAAACTGCTAAATTAGGGACGGTTAGCACAAATAACCTTTGTGTAGCTTTGCACGATATTCAAAAACAAACAAACAATTCGTAAGACTAAAATTCAGTATAACCAAATGTATATGTAGCTCTCATTAACCCTGAAATTTACATAAGGAAGAGACCGAGAAGCTAGGCTACATTACGCAAGACAATACTCTGTTTTATTGGTTTTCGTGATCTTACCATTTCTGATTGATTCGATTCGTAATTATTTATTTTTCTTTTATATTTTATATTAAATTTCGTGAAAAATTACGTGAGAGCCATCTGCGCTAGCCATTCCTAATTTGGCATTGACAGACAAGCGTGAACAGATCTTCAGCGTCACCCATTTCCAACACATAAGTTGCTGTTTTACCAATGATTACTGGGATTGTCCGACATTATAACATCAAACTACTTGTAAAGACGAGCTTGTTCAATCTAACATTGATTCGAACCCGCGATCCGCAAATTGTGATTTGAGCACCGTAACCAACAGGTCCCGCAGTTGATGACCGGTGTGTGTTAGCTTTCATTTCTTGGATGAATATTGTTTATTAAATGTATCATACTTTTACAATGTTTATCATGTTTTTTTTAGTATATTTGCATTTTGTTTGTTCTCCAGCGGTACGTCTGCTTACTTACAACGCTAGAAACCGGGTTTACAATATTCATATTAGGTTTGTTTGTTTGTTTTGGAATTTCGCACAAAGCTACTCGAGGGCTATCTGTGCTAGCCGTCCCTAATTTAGCAGTGTAAGACTAGAGGGAAGGCAGCTAGTCATTACCACTCACCGCCATCGCTTCGGCTACTCTTTTACCAACGATTAGTTGGATTGACCGTCACATTTTACACCCCCACGGCTGGGAGGGCGAGCATGTTTAGCGCGAAGCGAGCGCGAACCCGCGACCCTCGGATTACGAGTCGCACGCCTTACGCGCTCGGCCATGCCAGGCCGATATTAGGTAGAACAGAGATATTCCATTGTGTAGCTTGGTCTTTAATTTCATAACAAAAAAAAAATACAATTTGTTTGTTAGTGTTATCTTAACCCTTGGATATTAAAAGAAAACATTTCAGTTTATCTGCAGTTTTTTATTCAATAAATTTCTACTGATTCTACATATATGCTTTTAATTTCTTAAGTATAAATAAAGATTTTATTGTTTCGTAATTTTTTACTTAAACTATAGCAATTATCATGGTTTATTTTACCCCTTTTCTACGTCAGATACCTATTAGCATACGACTTCCAATTGGCTAGTTGCTCCTTAGTCCAGTGACGTAGTTCATCGCATTCGGTACGTTATGAATGTTAGCTTTCTAGCTGTTGTGTTGAAGTTACACAGTGGGCTATTTGTGCTCTGCCCACCATGGGTATCGAAACCCAGTCTTCAGCGTTGTAAGTCCACAAACATACCACTGAGCCACTGGGGGCCGAGCTTTCTATCAGTTTTTAGCCTAACATGATAAATGTCTCTCATAAGACTTGACTCGGTGAATAAAAGGATCCCACAGGAAATACGCAGTCGAGAGACCATGTGACTTTACATAATTCACAAGTATTAAATCTAAATTATTTCTTAAGAATACATAAACCAGCATTCTGTGAACTCAAGTTGGTGCTTTCTGTCTAGTTAGGGTTCATCGAAAAATCATTCGACGATACAATTCACTTCTGGTGTCTGTTTGTTTTGAATTTCACGCAAAGCTGTCTGCGCTAACTGTCCCTAATTTAGCAGTGTAAGACTAGAGGGAAGACAGCTAATTATTACCACCCACCGCCACCTCTTGGACTACTCTTTTGCCAACGAATAATGGGATTTACCGTCACATTAAAACTCTCCCACGGCTGAAAGGGTGATCATGTTTGATGCAACGCGGATTCGAACCCGCGACCTTCAGATTACAAGTCGAACGCCTTAACTCACTGGTTTCCAACCAGGGGTGCGAGAGAGCGTACTAGGAGGTCACCTACATGTTTATTCTAAAATAAATAATTACTGTGAGGGGTGCGAGAACTTTATAAATTTTTTAGGGGTGCGAAGCATAAAAAAGGTTGGGAACCACCGCAATGCTTCTGGCCCTGCCGAGCCATTTGTAAGTGAAAAGCACAATTTACTCGAAGTCACATGCGGTATGGTGAGTGTTTATGTCAGTGATAAATTGTTGTTTTGAATTAAGCACAAAGCTTCACAATGGGCTATCTGTGCTTTGCCCACCACGGGTATCGAAACCCGGATTTTAGCGTGTAAGTCCGCAGACATACCGCTGAGCCACTGGGGGGCGTCAGTGATAAATATACCACAAGGTGGTAAAAAGATCTTAAAAGCTTTAAAATTAAAACCAAGTAAAAGTGTAAAGTAAACGAGCGATAAGTTGGTATAAGAAGACGAATTTGTTATACACTTCTTAACCAGTTTATAAATACGCAGATGACTGAAATACGTGTGGTGAAATGTAAAACATAAATATTCTATTTGTAATTAATTACAGTGTCTATAAACTCTGGACTCGGCATGGCCAGGTGGTTAAGGCACTCGACTCGTAATCCGAGAGTTGCGGTTTCGAATCTCGGTGACACAAAACATGCTCACCCTTTCAGCCGTGGGTGCGTCATAATGTATTACGGTTGATCCCACAATTCGTTGGCAAAAAAGTACCCCAAGTGTTGACAGTTGGTGTTGATAAGTAGCTGCCTTCCCTCTGGTCTTACACTGCTAAATTAGGGACAGCTAGCGCAGATAGCCCTCGTAAAGCTTTTCGCGAAATTCAAAACAAACCAAACTGGAAACTCTGAAAAGAGTTCCACAAACCTAGAGAACTGGTAAAATTACTTATTATCAGTTTGTTTAAGGTACATTTGGTTCTTAGGACGTTAGCATCATGAAAGTTGATAATAAATTCTCAAATCAACTCTTTATCTCTAAATATTAAATACAGTTGTATCAAAGTTGTTCAACTTGATATCCGATTGCTTAAGCTGCTTAAATGTCCTGAAAAATATTATACTGATAATATCTAACATTGGTATTCATTATAATGTCCATTAATTTTTCATGAAATTATTTTAAACGATATAGTTATTAAAAATTTAAACTTATACCAGCTCGTAAATGTCGTTTTTGATGCGTGAAATTGGACTTTTTCTGAAGCGGTTTCATTCAAATACATTTGAAACAATTTAGGTTCTGAGCTCATTACATAATCGTGAGACACTAGAATATAAAGTACTTACGTCAAAGATATGTAGAGTCGTGTGATTGTTGTTCTTATAGGGGGGTTGCACTGTTGTTTTTCACCCTAGGAACCTCCCAGTGGCTCAGCGGTATGTCTGCGAACTTGCACGCTAAAATCCGGGTTTCGATACCCGTGGTGGGCAGAGCACAGATTGCCCATTGTGTAGCTTTGTGCTTAATTCAAAACAACAACAATACAAAAATCGTGTTTTGAAACCAGTGGTTCGCGGAGTACAGATTGTCCTTTGTGCTCAAATGACTAGAAACAAAGAAAACTTACCTTAAGATGTACTTTTATTGTCTTACTATTCGATAACATTCACTGAAATATCCAAAACTTTATTAAGTAAATATAAACAGTCTTTCTTTGTTTCTAACCGTCAAGTTTATTTAGTTGCTTATTGTTGAGCACAAAAAATCTAAATACAGTGATTATTTGCACGCTTCCTATCGCGAGTATCGAAACCAGATTCTTAGCTTTATGAGATCTCATCTCTTCGTGAGACACCTTCTGACTTGACCACGAAGTTCTAATTTTTGTGTGTGGGCTATATGCTCAGCCCACCGAGGGGATTCGAATCCCTGATTTTAGCGTTGTAAATCCGGAGACATACCGCTGTACTAGCGGGGGGCCGAAGTTTTATTAAATCTTTATTTAAAACTTTGGGGATCTTTAGAACAAGATTTTTGTGAGTTAATTAACCCTGGTGGAAGTATTCTGGTGACAGAATAAAAACAGCTGTTCTTATGTTATGATTCTGATAAAAAAATCGAGAACATTTCTCTACGTGAAAACTCAGACACGGATATAGTTCGTCAGTGAATGTAAAATTAAACATTTTAATTTAGCATACACGCTTCTGTATTGAAGCATTTCAATGACACTGAAACTTCAAATCTGTTTTTGACGATTCATCAAATGTTTCGCTTTAAATGTTGGTTGTTTATTGCCACTATTTTAAACATGTGACTAAATTATAAAGTGACATCTATATGTTCTACAACACCCATATTTACAGTTGTTGAATGTCATTTGTAAGGTCAGTGTTTGAACTATTTTTACAATGTCATTGAATGTGTGAAATTCTAATATTTTCACTGATATAGTTATCACCACCAATAAATATAGATAACTGTTTGTTTTTGAATTTCACGCAAAGTTACTCGAGGGCTATCTGCGCTAGCCGTCTCTAATTTAGCAGTGTAAGATTAGAGGGAAAGAAGCTAGTCATCATCACCCACCGCCAACTCTTCGGCTACTCTTTTACCAACGAATAGTGGGATTGACCGTCACATTATAACGCCTCCACGGCTGAAAGAACAAGCATGTTTGGTGTGACGGGGACTCGAACCCGCGACCCTCAGATTTCAAGTCACATTCCTTAACCCACGTCGCCATAAATAACTGTAACCCTATGATATTGTTACAATTGAAATTCATTTTTGACCTCATACAAAACATTACAAAATCACGGTATCGATTATAATTCTATTCGATAACAAAATATCAGTTTATTTCTACAGATATTAATATCTCACCGTCACGTTCCACTCTCTAATCCCATTTATTGCTTCTTTTTTTATATAAAAATTCTAACCTATACATTTTAATTAGTACGTAGGTTTTGAATTTGTAGAAATCTTATGTACATGTTACAAATTAGTATATGGTTCGTTGCTAGTTTTAGGTATTATTCAAAGCTAATAGTCTCAAATTTGACATACTTTTAACTCCACACCCCAAACAGTGACACAGCAGAATGTCTGCGGACTTATTTTACTAGAAATCAGGTCTCAATACCCTAGGTTTGACAGAACACACAAAGCCTTTTGTGTAGCTTTGTGCGCAAATACAACACAAACAAGCAATACATACTTTCATACACATTTCATCAAGTGAACACCAAATTCAACACGTTAATGTTATATATCTACTTGATTATTGAACTGTTTTATATCTACGCTCTGTTATTAAAGATTTTCATTCTAATTTTATATATAATAACAATAATAAGTTAATTTTAAAGTAATTAATTATGTACCTGTAAGAGTACACGCCCTTTATGTGTTCCTGCAATGCCTGGCTTGTTTATTTTCATTGGTCTGTTCTATACGAAACTTTAATGGTTTGTTTTGTTTTGAAATTCACAGCATGAAGGTTACCTGTGCAAACCGACCCTAATTTAGCAGTGTAAGACTAGAGAGAAGGCAGCTAGTCATCACCACCTACCGCTAACTCTTGGGCTACTCTGTTACCAAAGGATAATGAGGCTAACCGTCACATTATAATGCCCCAACGGTTGAAAGGATGAACACCTTTGGTTTGACGGGTATTTGAACCCGCGACCCTCAGGTTGCGAATCGAGCGCCCTAGCCACCTGGTCATGTCAGGCCACGAAAGTTTGAACAAACAGCTGTTTTTAATAAAATCTTTAGATGTTCTATAAACATACAGATCGTTTGATGACATTTGATAACGATTACCAAAGCTTGTTTGTTTGTTGTTTTTTTAATTTCACGCAAAGCTACTCGAGGGCTATCTGCGCTAGCCGTCACTAATTTAGAAGTGTAAGACTAGAGGAAAGGCAGCTAGTCATTACCACCCACCGCCAACTCTTGGCCTACTACTTTACCAACGAATAGTGGGATTGATGGTCACTTATAACGCCCCCACGGTTGAAAGGGCGAGTATGTTTGGTGCGACCCTCGGATTACGAGTCGAACGTCTTAACCCACATGGCCATGCCGGGCCCAATTACCAAAACATTCTATAGCATTACTTCAATTCCCCCATCCTTTTTGAGGGGGAGTTCTTGCGTTGTGTTTATAATCATTCATCTCCACGGAAATAAAACCTTCATTCAAAATTTACAAAAAACAAAAAGTTTTTATTTCAGAAAAACAATACAGTTGGTCTCGCTGATCTACTGATAAGTTTAGGGTAACTAATAAAATACCACAGAATCGGGCTTTTTTGTTTTGTTTTGTTTCTTACGGTGTTTGCACAGTGCTGTACGTCAACGTCGTTAGAATTATTCACAGTCTATAAGCTCTAACGACAGTCGTAACGCCGACACGAACAGGTTGTTACTTAATAATTCAACACGAATTGATATCATATTCTTACGTCGCGTGACATGCAGAACACTCTATCAAAATTGTAATTATACAAACCAGGTCTGTTCGTTCACTGTGAAATACCCAGGCGTAGTGAATTATTCGATCATTTCCTAACGCGTCGTTTTATTTTTACTTTTTTTAATTGTAACCAAGAAAGAAAACAATGATAGCGTTCTCTTTATTGTCTTTGTTATACATGCACATATATACGTATACAGTTGTACAAAAGGACTATATGTGTGTAATAGAAGGAAGCTAGAAAGTGTAACTTTAAAGTAATTTATTATACTCTATACCATGTTGACGCTTGGCGTCTTGTTTCAGTATAAAATACCTGTGTATACTGTGTAAACTTTGTTAAGGCTGGTTAAGATTTATTACATGTTTGTCGCTTAATCAGACATTTCTTAGTAGACACAGAATGTTTGCATATTCCAGAACCCTTAAACGAAACATCATCGAATTAGTAAACAAGTACAAGAAAACAGACATTTTTAGAACCTAATATTAATAAACAACTTTAATATTATCGACACCTCACCTGATGTTACGTTTTTCAAGAAAAAAATTCTGAATTTTCAGGGGAGGGGGAGAGAACATCAGAATGCAACACGAACAGAACTGGGCTGGAAAGCTAGTTTAGACTGCATTCAACGTCCCTGAAACGTAAACCGTCAACAAAGTTACTCCAATAGTGTTTCCACTGTCTGAACTAAAAAGTACAGCATGACATGAACGGAAAAGATTATTGAATCCTGTGTTGTTGTTTTCCACAGTTTTGGCATGCTTTCCTGATATTTCTTGGTATGAAATACTTTAAATACTTCGAACACTTCACAGAACTTATAACTTACACATATAACATATCGTGCTTCACAGAAGTACAAACCAGTATAGAAAAAGCCTAAATTAAATCTTACCTAGAAATATCTTAGAGAAAGTATTCAAAACCTAGTATATCTTGCTATGATTTTATCTTTTATGTATTGCATTTAGCGCCAAAGTTGGATCTTTAAAGAATCTACACCATACTGCTGACACTACTTCGTATGTACATGATGGTTTCTATTTTTTTTTATTTTTGAAGTTCGTTGAAAGCTACAAGAGGACTATCTGCGCTAACCGTCTCTAATTTAGCAGTGTAAGGCTAGGGGGAAGGCAACTAGTCATCACCAATCACCGCCAATTCTACAAATTTAGAATTACTCTTTTACCAACGAATAGTGGGATTCACTGTAACTTCATAACGCCTCTACGGCTGAAAGGGCGAGCATGTTTGGTGATACATAATAGATAAGTGGGGATTCTGTCGCTTGGAGACGACAAGATTGTCCTAGGAATTAGAAGGATTCGTTTTTATTCAAGCTGTACCTTCCTTGGATATTTGTATAATTATCTTTATATACATATGTACGAATTCATAAAACAGCACATGTTATTAAAAATAACTCAATGGTGAACTAATTTGTTTTTCTCTAAATATTCATGGAAGTTTTAAAAAGAAACTTAATACTTTCTAGGTCCGTGTGTTTAATTCGATCCTTATCTCTTGAATTCGCCGCTAGGATATTTTGTATAAATTATTAATTTTTACAATTGGATGGCGAGTTCTGACAGCATACCAGTGGGTAAGAATGTTATTCGATGGGGGTTTGAGCCCAGTACCTCTTAACTGAGGTTGAGTGCCTTAACCAACAGGCCATGTGTGTGGTCATCCTGATTGTGTGTAAATTAATTCTGATAACCATTTTACGTATTATTATATAACACATGTCGTCTGGATCCTTCAGTTTAGGCACCGTTGCGCATTGTAGCAGTCTGGAGAACATTCAGTTATACAACATAAACTAAAGTACAAAACTCTTGTCTTGACTGGAACATGATTTTCTAGTATAACATTTATTTGGCCAAAACAGAGTAGAAAGGTATTCTTTTGGCCATATAAATGGGACCTCTTGATGTTCACTTCGTTTCAATGCATTTCCTGTTAATCTGCAAGTTAACTTGGAAGTCCATATAATTAATGTTTATTTCTGATTGAAAAGAAAGTGTGTTTGTGTTTTTCTGATAGCAAAGCCACATCAGGCTATCTGCTGAGCCTACGGAGGGGAATCGAACACTTGATTTTAGCGTTGTAAATTCGTAGACTTAACGTTATACTAACGGGGGACTTCGAAAATGTTCGTTCGAATACTTCAAATAAATTTCGTTGGAAAATAGAACTCCTTTTTTTTTCCTATGTAGAACTAAATTATTCCAAACTGGTAGAAAAGGAACACAAAAACCTAAAAACAAATAGCGATAAAAACCTTAATATAGTGAAGTTAAAATTTTGAATGTGATTTGATAAATTCCTATACTGACGAAACACAATATTCATATCTCTTGCTGTACGAGCTCGTGAAAGTATTACGAGAACATATTCTAGTTTCATGTGTTAATTTCTTGTTTTACTGACGGTGCATAACTGGCACAAAAGTTTAATTTTATACGTAAAGATTGTGGGAGAACATTGCAACTTACAGGTTTGTCAGTTGATACAGATATATGAAGGTTAGGCATGGCCAGGTGGGTTAAGGCGTTCGACTCGTAATCCGAGGGTCGTGGGTTCGAATCCTTGTTGCACCAAACATGCCCGCCCTTTCAGCCGTGGGAGCATTATAATGTTACGGTCAATCCCACTATTCGTTGGTAAAACAGTAGCCCAAGAGTTGGTGGTGATGACTAGCTGCCTTTCCTCTAGTCTTACTTAAAAGGCTAAATTAGGGACGGCTAGCGCAGATAGCCTTCGAGTAGCAGAAAACGAAATTCAAAAAACAAACAAACAGGTGTATGAAAACATATGCAGAACAATTATTCAAAATCAGCGCTGTGAAAAGACCTTAAAATGTTATGTGTTTGTGAACCCGTTCACTTGCTGCGAACCCACACGCACACCAACAACAACAATACCTTTGGAACCAGTAGAACCAAACATAGCAGTCTTAAGATAAAAGAGTGTCCTTATATGACGTAGTCCTAACGGAAAGTGAGAGATAGAATAAAATGTATCACAAAAACTTACCAATAAATGATGGGATATAGGAGTGACTTTTCAGAACTATTTAACCTGAAGCTGTCATTGAAGTTTGTGCCTTTCTCAGGATTCAAAAGAAGCCATATTTGAGATTTTGTTCATAGCCCCACTGACATAGTAGTGAAAACAACACGTACTCAGATACCCCAAATAGGTATCATAAGGGATCTTGTTTTGAAATTAGCAGAAGCCATTTGGTGAAACGGAAAAGTTCACAGGTAAATAGGATTTCTGTGAATCATGAGGGGTCAACCATATAGTGAATCACAAGTACTGTAGTTCACAAATTCTTACATGGTTTGATTTCTTTAATGAATTTGTCTGTTTGTTTTGAATTTCGCACAAAGCTACTCGAGGGCTGTCTGTGCTAGCCGTCCCTAATTTAGCAGTGTAAGAGTAAAGGGAAGGCAGCTAGTCATACCAACGAATAGTTGGATTAAGCGTCACATTACAACCCCCCACGGCTGAAAAGGCAAGCATGTTTGGTGCAATGGGGATTCGAACCAGCGACCCTCAGATTACGAGTCGAACGCCTTAACCCACCTGGTCATGCTGGGCCAATGTCTTAGAAACAAAGAAATTTGTACTTTCTATGATAGCTTATTTTTTCGAATTGTAAAATAATGCGCTTTATTTGACCCACTTAGAGTATCAGAATTCTGATAACGTTTAATAGTTATAGCATAATTATGTAAAAATTTGAAATACAAATATATTCGCTGGATTATAAAGTTATCATATCCATCAAAAATAGTCTCTATTTCATGATTTTTTTTTATTGTTTGTTGAAATGGTGTGTGGCCCGGCATGACCAAGCGTGTTAAGGCGTGTAACTCGTAATCTGAGGGTCGCAGGTTCGCATCACGGTCGCGCCAAAAAAGATAGCTCTTTTAGCCGTGGGGGCGTTATAATGTGACGGTCAATCCCACTGTTGTTTGGTAAAAGAGTAGCCCAAGAGTTGGCGGCGGGTGGTGATGACTAGCTGCCTTCCGTCTTGTCTTACACTGCTAAATTAGGGACGGCTAGCACGGATAGCCCTCGAGTAGCTTTGTACCAAATTCCAAAAACAAACAAACAAACAATGAAATGACGTGTGAAGATACCAAAGCAATATTATTGAAGATGTTGCTTTTTACTCAACTGGAATTACTTAAATTATGTCAGAATTTAAAATAATATATGTATCTATTGTCTCATTTTTGTGGAGCATAAAGGCTGCTTTGTTGACAACCAAATGTGAAGGACTGCATATGCTCAAGTAATTAGACATGTTTCATTAAAACTTTATCAAATGTTTATTGGAAGTCAGCAGAATATCCTCCTGATGCACAAGCATTATAAACCTTTAACCAAATCATAAAGCAAGTATATTAGCAGAATCTGGTAACGATGCAGACGATCACTATTGCACTAAGTGCCTTTAATTAGGTAATGTGAAACAGGTTGCACACAGTACTAGTCGCATTCTATAAGAACAACGTTCCAGGTCCCGTGTTGCCCTGGAAACAATTTCTGCTACTGTTAATTACGTTCATTTGATGTGTTTTGTCACAGTGGCATTTTGAGTCAGTGGGTGATTTTTCGTAACCTTATCCTTTGTTTTACACATGTTCCAGTTGTTCGTGTTTGTATCAATGTATAATTTGGAAAGCACGTTGATAAGTGAGTTATTCTCTTCCACACACAACAAGGAAGCCACTGTCTAGCTCAACATCCTTTAATAAGTCAGCTGTATGAACGTCATTCCTAAAAAAAAAACAGTACAACAAATATGGCTGCCAAAAGTCTGGTTGTGGCGACATTGCGCTATCCATTGGTCAGTAGCTCAATGCGAACCAAATATATGAATGTTAAACATGTCATATCTGACGTCAAAGCTCGCATTTGTTGCTACTCATCACTAAAGTTGGACGTGGAAGTCGTTCTAACAAGGCTCAATTAGTCCTGTAGATTTTAGTTAACAAGGCTCAATTGGTCCTGCAGATTTTAGTTAACAAGGCTCAATTGGTCCTGTAGATTTTAGTTTTGCTAGATCACTTGACATGAGTCCCCCTGTGGCACAGCGAAATGTTTAATCACTTTTCAACAATCAAACAAACACCTGAAAGGAAATGGAGTAGGCCAGTTTATCTAGAAATGGACTTAGTATCATAATAAGTAATAATAAGTCTGTAATAAGCTAAAATAGAAATAATATTAAAAGCCCTTTCACAAAATACACCACTTTCTTCCTAAAGATTTTTGAGATATTTGGATGAAGAAATAGCTTTTTTTTTCTTGATGTAAAATTTTCACTCATTTACAAATCACCAACCGCTGCAAACACTTCCCAATAAGTGTGGTTTAATATACAGTCGTGTGGCTTCAACATTGGCATTTCTTTCTTAATTTACAGTTTTAACCCATTTATGAGTCACCATCCACTTCATCTCCTACCATAATGTCACAAAGAAGAAAATAAAGCTCAAGGCAAAGTGCGACTTTGAGGGTCTAATCAGTTCTGGCTTTTATAGCTCGAGTTAGAAAGAGTAATAAATCAATATTCACTTCTCAAAAACAATGCTTATCTTCCCGTCAAGTGGCTTACAATAACAGATGGTGGATAGTTCGTACTATTTGATACCTTTGTTATGCCAATCACCTCATAAGTTGCCACCAGCAGAAATTAATCCAAGTAAGGTAGCAGACATTTTAGTTTAAAACTTCTATTATGGACGACAAACAAGAAAAAAGGCTTTTGTGAGCTTTAGACAGAATATAGTACAGTTTATTTTGGTTAAACCTACTGACCAGAGGCTCAGCGGTATGTCTGCGGACTTACAACGCAAAAATCCGGGTTTCGATACCCGTGGTGGGCAGAGCACGGATAACCCATTGTGAAGCTTTGTGCTTAATTCAAAACAACATCTGCTGATCAAACTTTAGCTTTGGTTCTCAAAAATGGTTAAAAACATGTTTATCTATCTTCTCATTAAACGATACTGTGAGTCTCATTATCACAGAATTATAACAGAATCAAAATTATTATGACAGTATTTGGAAAACACATCTACTTATGAAAGGAATGTTGGTTAATGAAGTGCATCAAAGATAAGCTCCAGTCAATTGACGGTAAATGATGTTCTTTTCAATCAGAAATGGATATTTCATATTGTAACAGCATCAAAACTAAAGAACTTTTAAAAGTTAGGTGCTATATATCATAGAAAATCTGGCATAAAATTTTGGATCTCTTTGGAGTCGAACTGGAAAACGCAGAGACGATCTGGTGAAATATTGTATGATAATTAGTTTGTTGTAGTTTATGACATTCGGGACATTTTGGAGTAAACCCAAACAACAAAACCTGGATAAATCATTATTTAAATACTGATACCTGTGAGGAAGGATCATCCCCACCTCTGTAATCCAAGTCTCTAAAGATTGTTCAAAAAGAAATCAACTTGGAACTTGTAGGTTTTACAATAATAAAGCACATTTTCAGCTGTAGGGACATTATAATGGTACGGTCAATCCCACTATTCGTTGTTAAAAAAGTAGCTCAAACTTTGGCGGTGGGTAGAAATGACTAGCTGCCTTCTCTTTAGTCTTACACTGCTAAATTAGGGACGGCTAACGCATATAGCTCTCGTGTAGCTTTGCACGAAATTCAAAACAAACAAACAATAATAAGAAACGGTACAGAAGCTCTGAACAAAGCTGAGGTCACGGAGAGTAATGCCAGATTCTGAAATTTAATTAACGCTGCTTCCGAGAATGAAAACAAATCGTATCTGACAAATTCATTAACAATAGACGAAACACTAACAGAAAAGCAGTAATGTAAATCTAGTTGTTACACGGACGTCTCAGCAGAAAACTTGCAACTATGAGATCATGAATTTATCTTCGTTTGTCTAGACTTCTATTCACGATCCATCCCGAAAGGCTATAAAAAAGACGCTGTATGGTTAATTGGAAATTAATTTGGTTCATTCATCCCAAATAAATGGAAAGCACCTTATGAACTGAACTGTTAGGGAAAAAAAAACTAAATTAGTGGTATGCGGGAAGTTTGAAAACACGAGCCGAAGAAAAATGAGGGTTACAGTGTGAGTTTAAGTAAGATGGGATATTTGTATGCAACCAGGAGCAAACTGTTTGTAGTTGGATGAAGATTGTAACATTGTAAAAAGACATGGCCATTTGCTGCATCTTTTTTTTGTAACAATAACTGCTGTAAATAGAATAGAAAAACATTTAATGAAAGGGGAGGAATTTCATACCAAAACGATGTCATACTTCGCCCAGTATGAGTTGTTATGTACAACTGGTAATACCAAACTGCCACCTTGACATCAGGGTGCAAGGAAACGTTTCTGATGATGGATGTAGTACCAAAAATCCGTAATCCTCATCCACTAACATGCAATACTGGCGTATTAAATCTGGCCGTTTCCTTTATATGAATGCATAAAAATGAACAGTTGGTAAGGATTTGAGAAACAGATTAAAATCAGCGTAAAGGTAGTGCCTTATGCTGATTCTGAGAATATAGTTGGTAGAGAATGTGGCAAATGAGAAAGTGTTACAAAGAACAGTATTTCAGATGTATTTTTACGAAAGTTAAACAATAGGAAAATTCGGTTTTTAGGACACATTTTGAGAATAAAGGATAAAAAAAAATCTTCTAAGAACGACCAAGACTAAAGAGACAAAGAACACAAATTGACAAGAGGGCAAATACATGAACAACTTCAGTAAATGAACGGAAAATAGATACACAACATAAACCTTCTTCAGGCTACCAGACATCAAAATACATGAACAACTTCAGTAAATGAATGGAAAATAGATACACAACATAAACCTTCTTCAGGCTACCAGACATCAAAATACATGAACAAGTTCAGTAAATGAATGGAAAATAGATACACAACATAAACCTTCTTCAGGCTACCAGACATCAAAATACCTGAACAACTTCAGTATATGAATGGAAAATATATACACAACATAAACCTTCTTCAGGCTACCAGACATCAAAATACATGAACAAGTTCAGTAAATTAATGGAAAATAGATACACAACATAAACCTTCTTCAGGCTACCAGACATCAAAATACATGAACAACTTCAGTAAATTAATGGAAAATAGATACACAACATAAACCTTCTTCAGGCTACCAGACATCAAAATACCTGAACAACTTAAGTATATGAATGGAAAATATATACACAACATAAACCTTCTTCAGGCTACCAGACATCAAAATACATGAACAAGTTCAGTAAATTAATGGAAAATAGATACACAACATAAACCTTCTTCAGGCTACCAGACATCAAAATACCTGAACAACTTAAGTATATGAATGGAAAATATATACACAACATAAACCTTCTTCAGGCTACCAGACATCAAAATACATGAACAAGTTCAGTAAATTAATGGAAAATATATACACAACATAAACCTTCTTCAGGCTACCAGACATCAAAATACATGAAAGGTCATGATTGCCATTATCTATAACAGACAAGGAACATTGCAAGTAAGCGAGAAGTTTTAAAAAACAAACTATTGAAGGATTGAAGTGACCAAAGCTCTGACATTAAAAGTACTTCAGAAAACTTTCAGGACATTGAAGGTAAGTTTTCAGGACATTGAAGGTAAGTACACTGAAGTTAAGATTATTCATCCTAATTACAAAACCAGTTTCTATTGCGAGGAACACAATTTTTGCCATCTTTTATGATGGCATCAGCGTAGACTACTTCATCACTTTCAGGAAAACCAAAGTGAATAGATGTTAAATACCTAAAAGGGAGTGTACCAATTGGAAGAGTTATGACAATCAACAGGTGTCAGAGGACCAATAAAAAAGGTAGTTGAAAAGAAGAAGAGACTTGCAGATTACAAAATAAGAATATACACCTTACAAAATAGCACTCATTTTGAAATGCCAGCAACTATTAACGTCAAAATAGTGGATTAACAGAGATCCCTACATTTAGATAGTGGTACACTAGCAGAAGACACCAAATGGGTCAAATTATTAAAAAACAAACATTCTACAAAAGAGCCGTAGTACCTTCTACATAAGCGATTTGACTCTGATTTGCTTATTTGAAATTAAGCACAAAGCTACACAATGCGGACTCACCAGAGGTCCGCAGGTATTCCACTGTGCTACTCTGAAACTCTAATTGTGGACCTCGTACGATAGTTTACATGTATCGAAGAATCCCATTAATACAGTCGGAATAACAGGTATATCTCCTACCTTTAACTCACTTTCACAGTTGTAGCAACTTCCTTTGCACAAATTTGATTTACTTTACTTTCACAGCACTACCAGTGTCTTGTTATATTTATTAACCTTTAAAATAAAAATAGTAATTTTAGTGACATGGTCGTTTTTAATACATTCCACATTCTGTAATTTTGAAAAAAAAGAAAAGGGTTAGGTTGCACATTGATATGTTGCTTGAAGTGGTTCATATGCACAAGTTGGGTAATATTTAGTTTTATTAAACTTTTAGGGCCCGGCATGGCCAGGTGGGTTAAAGCGTTCGACTCGTAATCTTAGAATCGCGGTTCGAATCTTGGTCGCACCAAACATGCTTGCCCTTTCAGCTGTGGAGGCGTTATATCGTGGAGGTCAATCCCATTTTTCGTTGGTAAAAGAGTAACCCAAGAGTTGGCTGTGGGTGATGATGACTAGCTGTCTTCCCTCCAGTCTTACACTGCTAAATTAGGGACGGCTAGCGAAAATAGCCTTCGTGCAGATTTGCATGAAATTCAAAACAAACAAACAAACAAACTTTGAGCTTACGACTGAAAAAAGTGGCAATAGAATATTAAGATAAAATTAATTTTAAGATTTAATGTTTGTTAAATTAATTATTGTTTTTTATTGCTGACTTTAATCGCCTATTTACAACTAATGCAATAAATATAATAATACGTGATGACGAGAAACCCACTGAAGAAAAAATGTTTATCAGGGTGGCTGGTGTGGGTATTTACCTGAAGATGGCCTAAGATTTGTTTGTTTAGAATTAAGCACAAAGCTACTCAATGGGCTATCTGTGCTCTGCCCACCACGGGTATCGAAACCCGGTTTTTCGTGTGTAAGTCCGCAGACATACCATCGTGCCACTGGGGGGCGATGGCCTAAGAAGGCCCAAACATTCTCTGTTTTATTTTGGTAAAATACCCATACCAGCTGTTTGAGACACAAATACAATAATAATAGTTTTGAAGCTATTTTATTTATATATATTTTCAAACATAAATATAAAATGAATATTTTGATCCTAATATATACGTTTACATTAAATATGCATTAAATAATGAACTTATGTTCTTACAAATAATTGTCATTTTCGTCTGGTTTTACGCTTGAACAGTGGTAAGTATATGGATTCACAGCGCTAAAATCGGGGTTTCTATTCCCATCGGTAAACACAGATGATAAAGTGATGTGACTTTGCTACAAGAAAAACACATGAACAGAATTTTTGTCTGTGCATATTAGACGATTATAGTTGCGCACATCCAAGTGTTTTGTATAACATCTGCTTGTCCGAACATCCTACTGGTTTATTCGATATATAACGTTTTCTGTGCACACTCGAGTGGTTTCCATGATGTACTTATGTACAAATGTACATGGTTTCTGCAATATTTAACATCTCTACCAAATGCATCTGTATATTATATGTTATACATATTTATGTACATAACCACGAGGTTTTTATAACCTCTGAAGGTTCGGATATTTTCCCCACGCACAATCACACAAAACAACTGATGAATGTCATAAGTTCATAAGGCCCGCGGATAAGACCAGAATGTAAAGTAACTGATTAACTTCGATTATAGGAAAAGTAAACCCGTTCTTTACTCATACTAGATACTTTATGTGAGAGATGATGAAGTAGCAGGGTTTTGACAGGAAAATTACAAGAGCCATCTTTATAGGCCAATTCCAATTTCACATCTTCTTGTTTGCGTGCTTAGAAAATAGAGTTTTAAGTTAGTAGAACTGATATAAGTCAAAGAGTAGCACTCTGATCATTTAGAAAGGAAGAAGAAAAACTGTGTCTTCATTCTCTCGTTAATATATTTCCTGTGTAGTAAACTGTAAGTCACGCAAACTGGAGGAAACTAAATAATGGTCTTATCTTTAACTTATACATTCTAATTTTCTCTTATTTTTAGCTCCTTCTTAATCGTTTAAACTGAAACTATGTGTGTTTGATAATATTGGTTGTGTAAAGTTAATAGGAAAAAATTCAGTTGCCAAAATATCAAGTATGGTCGATTCAAGAAGGTTCCTAACATCATTAGATACTTAGCTATCCTTGATCTGAATAAACTAAGAAATTACTTGATGTCTTATAGTTTCCTTTCTTGTACTTTGTCAATTCTAGAAGGTTCCTAGCACCATTAGATACTTAGCTAGCCTTAACCTGACCAAACTAAGAAATTACTAGATGTCTCTAAAAGTTTCCTTTTTTGTATTTTGTCGATTCAAGAAGGTTCCTAACATCATTAGATACTTAGCTATCCTTGATCTGAACAAACTAAGAAATTAATAGATGTCTCTTATAGTTTTCTCTCTTGTAATGGGCAATTAAATTAGTATTGGCATGGGCAGGTGATTATAGCGCTGGACTCGAAACTTAAAGATCAAGGGTTCGAACCTTTTTCCTCCTAAAATATGCTCGCTCTTTCAATCGTGAATACGCTATAATGTGAGAGTTAATCCCACAACTGTTGGTAAGAGAGTAACCCAAGTGTAGGTGGGTGGTGATGACTATCTGTCTTCCCTCTAGTCTTACACTACTAAATTAGGGACGGCTAGAGCAGATAGCCCTCGTGTATCTTTGGGAGGAATTGAAACAACAAATGCATAAACATGATTCGATTACATTAACCTAAAATAGGTAGTTGTAAAATGTTAACGTAACAGTCAAAATATTAATATCTTCTGTATGAACATAAGTACAAAATGTGGTCTAACAGTGAACCAGGAGGTTAATATCCCTCGTGAATAAATTTCATTATTGAGAAGATAATGTTGTGAAGTCTGTCTTCTCTAAGAATCACCTATCTCCAAAACAACAACAACAAAAAAGTTCTGTTCATTTTCTTCACCTAATCCATAATCCAACGTAAAATCCATGGCCCTATTAAAATTTCATTATTGCTTGCATTCGAGCAAGTATGTATCGTATTGGTTTTAATACAGTACAGGCTTAACTTCAAGTGAATGCGTCAAATACAGATGTGTCGAATGTTTCCTTTTTAGTATCTAATCTTTACAGTGGACGTCTTATACCATTAATCACTTGTCAGTGCCCTTAAACTCTGGGATTAGGCAGAAGACTTAGAAACTGTAGAACAAAAGCTGAACGTTCAAGCCAAATTATTGTCCGAACACAATGAAGACTTCAGGTAAGTGAAAACAAGACAAGCACGTGCTAGTGCACAGACGAGCCTAAACTCACAATAACGTGAAGCATCTGTACTGTATACAGCAAAATCACATTAGCAGGGTTGTAAAAAAAACACACAAAAAAACGAATGATGCTAATTTTATTGATGCAGTGGACTTGGTAATTATTGTCCATGTTTATGTTGTTGTGTTTTAGTTTAGTTTTAGTTTTACCTTCTTATGTGTGTTTATCTTATTTATTCAATAAGTTGAGATTAAATTCCAGTCTCTTGATTTTTTGAGATATTAAATGTTACGGCCCGGGCATGGCCAGGTGGTTAAGACGCTCGATTCGTAATTCGATGGTCGCGGGTTCGAATCCGCATCGTACCAAACATGTTCGCTCTTTCAGCTGTGGGAGCGTTATAAAGTGACGGTCAATCCCACTATTCATTGGTAAAAGAGTAGCCCAAGAGTTGACGGTGGGTGGTGATGACTAGGGTAAAAGAGTAGCCCAAGTGTTGACGGTGGGTGGTGATGACTGGCTGCCTTCCCTCTACTCTTATACTACTAAATTAGGGACGAGTAGCGCGGATATTTCGCGTGTAGCTTTGCGCGAAATTTGCAAACAATTAAACACTACGAAGCATTTATGGTATATTATATCACGATTAGGATGGAAAACCTCCAAAACGTTTCTTATCCAGTATTTTTTTAATTATTTGATTTCGATAAAGTGATAAAGCAAATATATATAGCTACACTATCAGGTTTGTTGCATCCAACTGTCAATAAACAACCATAAACACTCTAAGATTTAAACTGCATCGTAGTAGAGTAAATAATTAATTATATAGATAAATAAAAACGGTTATATTGTTAAAGATATGACTGAAGTTCTACAAATTATTCTTCCAGAAATTATGAAGCTCCCAACAAAATAGATGCAGATATTTTGATCGGGTCATCCAATGAAAATTTAAAAAAATGTTATTCTCAAAGAAGTCAGTTTATCATGAATCAACGTCATAGACCTAAGAATAATCATAGACAAAGAATAATCTGAAGAAAAGACCATCATAAGATTGTCATAGTTATATGATAATGGTTGAAACACCTCCCAATGTGATAAACACCGGTTTATCAAGTAATTTCAGTTATGTTTCCTCGCGTATGATATGTATCACGTGTAGCTCTAACCAGAAACTAGTATAATCACTTTCTTGCTCTTTAAAGTCCAAAAAGGGTTTTCTCGCGAAGGTTTTGTTTGAATTACAAAAAGCAAAATTACACGAGGGTTATCTGCACTAGCCGTCCCTAACTTAGCAAGAAAGCAGCTAGTCGTCACCACCTACCGCCATGTCATGGGCTATTATTTTACCAGCAAACAGTAGGATTGATTCTCACATTATAATACATCCATGGCTGAAAGGGCGAGCATGTTTACTGGGACGGGGATTCGATCCCCCGGCCTCTCAGATTACGACCGAGTGCCTTATCCACCTGGTTATGCCGGACATTTTCACACGGGTCCTAACTTCACTATCGTATTAATAATTGTCTCCGGCTTTTACTAATATAAATTACTACGTTAAAAAGTAGCATTCGGAACTGCAGTGAATAAGCGAACATTTAATTACCCACCATTAGCAACTTATCTGTGCTTTTATCAGAGAAGAAAATAATGAATTATTCCCGATGAATAATTAATCTGATTACGGGTTTCTTGTTTGTTTGTTTTTGAAATTCTAAATATTTCTAGGTAAATTTATTGAGCATTCTTCTTCTTGTTTGCCAAGCTATGACTAAATAACTCATTTGTTCATATAATTATTATCTCACTTTTGGGCTACTGTCTTGATAAAGACGGTGTTATGTTTCGCTTTCGAGTACTTAGTTACAAATCAAAGGCGCAGAATGTCATTAAATACATACTTGCATGTATTGCACTTACATAATAAAAATGTTTGACAAATACATTGGTTTCTGATTTAGCGTCGTGTCGCACAAACCAGTTGTTTGTCCGTCTGTTCGAATATTATCAAAACTACGCCAGAACTAATATCAACTATACTTCACCTACCTTGAATAATATCTGATTTATTTTGAACTATACAATAAATTGATCAGTTTTCCATGTTTGAAAACACGTTTTCTGCGAAACGTATAAATATATATATGTATATCGATCTAATATGTTCATAATGTATTTTTTGTTTTCAGTAGCATGCAATGGTTAATCTTTTGTGTTGCACGTAACTTGATATATTCTGATTAGATTTATATACTTTACAACAGTAAAACAAAACTACTATTTGCGATAACGTTTTGTAACTCATACGTAGCGTAACCATACGTCTCTGGACCCTGGGAGAAACTCCAAAGGTAGCGTTGAAAACATGATAAATTATCGCTGGTTTTTAACTCTCCCGTGCGCTCGTAATCTGAGGGTCACGGGTTCGCATCCGAGTCGCGCTAAACATGCTCGCCCTCCCAGCCGTTAGGGCGTTATAATGTGCGGTCAATCCCACTATTCGTTAATAAAAGAGTAACCCAAGAGTTGGCGGTGGGTGGTGGTGACTAGCTGCCTTCCCTCTAGTCTTATACTGCTAAATTAGGGACGGCTAGCACAGATAGCCCTCGAGTAGCTCTGTGCGAAATTTCAAAACAAACAAACAAATACTCTCCTGTAGGAGATGTACTAGAGCATGATTATAATAGATACTGGAGTGAATAAGGTACTTCGAATGAGGCTTACACTACCAAATACATATCGGGGAGGTATAGGAATTCTAACCAATTAAACGACGTAGATTCGTGGCGGTCTAGTTCATTGTTCTATTTGTAGAATCGATGTTGTATAATCTAAGTGGATCTGCGCAGTAATTTCAGTAATGACTATAAACGGTCTGAGGTCGAAACTGTTTAGAGCGGAACGTTATTTTAAACGTACTGGACTTGTAATTTATGGTGTATTCTAGATAGGTTGTACGTTTACATCGCTTTAGGCATGTACGAAAACAATAACATATATGTTTTCAATGTTATACACACTTAATAATTCATATTCTAGACTTTTATAGGCTTAATACGATCTTTTATTCCACAATATTACCCCTCAACCGCACACTTTCACACATATTTCTCGAACCTTTCATTCTCTGTTTATTTATTTGTTAGTCCTGAATATACGATATGCACGATGCATTAGATTACACTCATGAGATCAGTCTTCTAAAACAAACTTGCTACAAACCGCACACTATATATTAACCAGTTTTAAGCAAATGATTGAATAAAAAGCCCATCGGACCTGAGTCAGGAGACTCAAGAGTGTCTAATAGAAAGGGATTTCTATCATTCTAGATTTCTTCAACCGTCTTTCTCGAGTGAATCTCTTTTGACCTTGAGGCGTGTCTGGTACCTTGCGAGCTTTCGTCAGGTTCAAATATTTGCTTTTATTGTGTTAACAGTACCGAGTTATACGTCATCGCAAAGAAATTTAAGGTAAGAAGGATCTTTCGTGACTTTCATTTTGAAGATGAGAGATTGTTCTGAAAAGTAGGTGTACAGTTTCTGGAAATCGTTGCTATGTTAAAGTTTGTTTGTTTTTTTCCTGACGGCCCGGCATGGCCAGATGGTTAGGGCGCTTCGCTCATAATCTAAGGGTCGCGTTTTTGAATCATTATCCAATCAAACATGCTTGTATTTTCAATCTGGGAAGAGAAGCTCAAGAGTTAGCAGTGAGTGGTGATGACTACTTGCCTTCCCTCTCGCCTTACACTGCCAAATTAAGGACGTTGGCGCAGATAGCCCTCAAGTAGCTTTGCACGAAATTCAATTACAAACGAACAAAATCTACAAAAAACATGAATGATAGACGCACTTAGCTCGATATAAAAACAAACACACGTCAGAGTTACATTAGAAAAAGACATACAGTTGAATGTCGACAAATTGCAGTCCATAGATTTTGTTATTTTGTTTGACTAACTTGAAGTCGTTTTCACATATAGTGATGTTGAAGTGTGCCATGGGTGTTTTGACTACCTCAAGCTCATAATCCCTTGAAGCATTCCCGAAACACAAAGTATGAAAATCTACATATAAAGCAACGCTCAGAGCGTGGGGATTCACAGCCTTATCGGTTAAAAACATTTATTGGATTATTGTGAATTATATAATACAATAGGATAAACCTTTGTTAACAAACAAAAAAAAAAATTAAAAATAACCCAGACATTAAAACCGCCAACAGATTCCAATAAATGCAAGATAAATTAACTGGAATGGCTTGGCAGAGCCAGGTTGGTTAAGGCGTATCGACTCGTAATCCGAGGGTCGCGGGTTCGAATCCCGGTCGCACCAAACATGCTTGTGCTTTCAGCCGTGTGAGCATTATTATGTGACGGTCAATCCCACTATTCGTTGGTAAAAGAGTAGCCCAAGAGTTGGCGGTAGGTGGTGATGACTAGCTGCTTTCCTTCTAGTCTTACACTGCTAAATTAGGGACGGCTAGCATAGATAACCCTCGAGTAGCTTTGTGCGAAATTCAGAAACAAACGAACAAAAAAAAACATTAACTGGAATAATTTATTGAAAACGTATATGTAACAGTTTATAACGGATTCACTATCCAATTCTGCTCGACTGTAATCGTAACATTTTCTTACATAAAACACGTGTTATTTTAGTTGATTACGTTAAAGTTTAAAAAGTAACTTTCAACGTCTATATGCTAAAACTGCATATACAAACGTATATGTAAACATATTCAATAACAAGCTTATATCCATTTATTTATTTTTTCCCAGAAAAAATGTTTTGTGTTTCTCTAACCTTATCTGATAATGTTGTTTTCTCTCATTATTGTAGTTTAAATATCTCACAAAGGATATCGAAAGTTAGCAGAAATAAATACATTTAATTTTATCCGTGAGACAACCAAAGTTGCTTCCCAACGAATAAACTACAAATTTTTGGGTGAATACGATATGAACAATATAATTGCTGGAAAATTCGTACAAGTTGTTGTTGTTTTTGAATTAAGCACAAAGCTACACAATGGGCTATCTGTGCTCTGCCCACCACGGGTATCGAAACCCGGATTTTAGCGTGTAAGTCTGCAGACTTACCGCTAAGCCACAAGAGGGCAAATTCATATAAAATAAAAACTACGTCATGACCATATTTATCACCTCCAAAACTAAATGATTTTCTTGCTTAAACACTTACGTGCACATACGAATTTTAACCATCTTACAAACATCATTGTGCACGTGATACTTCTGTTCTGCAATATTTATCCTATATAGAAGCCAGTGTGTGTCACGGCACGTCACGTGTGGTCTCTCGAAATTGAATGAGTCATAAAGTTTATTCTGATAGATAGATCAATTACTGTCTGTCAATTACGACTTCAATGAAGTGAAGGGGGTGCCGTGAAACCTTATAAAAGTAGTGAGTGTCGATATAATAAGAGTGAAGTAAAGACGTAATACAGGATCACCTAGCCAAGAATCAATAGCATAAAATTGTTATGAAAGTAAAAATGTCGATTTAGTTTTAAACTTAAGTCATTTCTCAATAAGTTTATTTCCTCTTATATTATCAACGTTTTTGAAATTCTTTAAGCAGCGGAGAATAAAAATTAAAACATCAGTAAATATTTGTCCAGTTTTGTTATTCATGTTCACCACGTCATTTTGGCGATACCTTATTAACGCAGGGTAAGACTAAATTAGGGACGGCTAGCGAATAGCTTTGCACAAAATTCACAAAACAAAAACAATAATACCGTTATAATTCTTTAACTTCTGGCCATTTTGTTAACAATGTTTTCTGAAAAATGTTTATTAAAACATTTAACTTACCCACTTTATTAGGTGTGTTGTGCATAGTTCACAATGTGATGGGCAAACAATGAATCATCGAAATGCGATACTTTAAAATGTAATATCATATTTTATATATTATATATTATAATCAAAGATTTCTAGAAAAGATTTCATAAGGCAAAGAAAATAAAAAAATGTGCAAAAATTAATTAAATTGGCTCTGTTGGTGTGACCAACCATCAGTATGAGCAATTCCTGCTTTTCGTATTTTTTTAACACTTCGAGTGACGTGAAGTGTACATATATACACTGAATCAGATATTCTCAGATTCATAAAACTGTTAGACTTACAGATGCAAGTTAACAGATCTCAGACGGCCTGGCATGGCCAGGTGTTTAGGGCACTTGACACGTCATCTAAGGGTCATGTATTCGAATCTCTATCCCATCAAAGATGCTCGGCCTTTCAGCCGCAGTGGCGCTATTATCTAATGATCGTACCATATTCGTTGGTAAAACAGTTGCCGGTGAGAGGAGATGACGAGTTTTCTTCCCTCCAGTTTTTATTTTTTTAATTTCGCACAAAGCTACTCGAAGGCCATCTGTGCTATCCGTCCCTAATTTAGCAGTGTAAGACTATAGGGAAGGCAGCTAGTCATCACCACCCTCCGCCAACTCTTGGGCTACTCTTTTACCAACGAATAGTGGGATTGACCGTCACATTATAACACCCCCACGGCTGAAAGGGCGAGCATGCTTCGTGCGACTAGGATTAGAGCCTGCGACCCTCGGATGACGAGTCGAACGCCTTAACCCATCTGGCTATGCCTGAAAGAGTTTCGATGCCTGACAGAGTTTGAAATATATCATACCGCATATAAAAGTAACATCCTTAAAATATATATATGGATACAGTCTCAATAACTGTTTGTTTGATATTTCTTTCACGAATTATATGCATCGTGAGTAATGAGCAAATGAAAATATAATATCTAGATAATATCTCACACATGAACAATAACCAGTATTTATGAATAATTGATACTACGTACGTTCATGTTTCGCGTGATATTTACACGTGTTATGTACTCTCGCTGCTTAATCGTTATATCACGTACTTGTTTTTAACGACTATGCATTGTGTTTTGATAGTTCAGGTACACCTGTTAGTCAGAAATGTACACATTAATATACATATATAGTGTCCATAAATTACCGATCAATTTTACTAATTTAACAGAATGTGAACTACACAAGATGAATAATTGCGGTTTATGATATAAAGGAGGTTAACACTTCTCGTTTCTACTTAGCTAGTAAATGTTGCTAGTATATCTCCATGGCTCACGGCTCGAACAATATCCAGGCGACAAGCGATCATAACACCCGTGTACTTGTCATTTTATCCTAAGTCATTCTGGCCAATGCGTTGATTATTCGGGCACTCAACCTTGTCATATCCGATATTTGTGTCTCATAAAGAGAGTGTCCTCCATATGCCAATCTCTCTCCCTACTCCGATCTAACAAAGTTCAGCCATCACTCCCAAACATGTTACAAATTGTAATTGTTTATGTAGCGTGAGTTTTGTTTTATTCAATTTGTAAAGTACCTCAGTTACTTATGGAAACTCTGGATACCATGTTAACATTCAATGATATTTCTGTAACAAGTGTACTAACTTAAATCTCCTAAGCTCGCCGCACATCGTGAGGTGGTGCTAGGTTTACGACCGAAAGTGTCGTCAGCAGCCGGGGTATCAAACTGATAGCACAATGCATTCTGAATTGATTTAGTTTGTTATACTATTTAACTAGTTATACTCATTAACGAATTAATCATTTAGTTTTAATCAATATCCAAGGTGGTTATTAATATTGATTAACATTTTAACAATGATTAATTGCCAGTGCGTGTTATGAATAATGAAGATTAGGGTGTGTTATAAAACAGTTTCAATCACTCTATTCCACATAGTTCAAACTCAGAAAGAAAGACTGTACAACTGAGTCACTCACATAATTAGTTTTTTATTAGTGTATTTTCCGGTTTTTGTTACTTTGGTCTGAAATTTAACTTTCTTACATTTTTGTATATACCTTAGAGCGACACGGCACGAGAAACATCACACAAAATTTCGAATACATAAATACCCCCAATATTCGCGTTTTACTTTTCTTCTGTTAGAAAGACTTGAGTCTTCGTGAAGATAAGTAAAGACCGCAATTCAAGATATTTATGATAATATTTGATATGCTAAGGAATATCGACGTATGAAGTTAAGATCCATATATAACGATCCAATTGAATACAGTATAGTGTTAGTACGTAAGTGTTTTTTTTTTAAATAATGTTAATTTAGCTGAGGGAAGGCAGCTAGTCATCACACCCCACCGCCAACTCTTGGGCTACTCTTTTACCAACGAATTATGGGATTGACGGTAACATTAAAACGCCCCAAAGGCTGAAAGGGCGAGCATGTTTGGTGCGACCGGGATTCGAACCCGCGACCCTCGGATTACGGGTCCAACGCCTTAACACGCTTAGCCATGTACGGGCCTGCTTTTTTAAAATAACCTCTTACAAGCAATTTAAAACTCGAAATCGATAGAAATAAATTGGCTTTCCTTACAAGTTACTTACATTAACATTATTTTAATTGAAAGGAGTCATTACATGATAAACTCAACAGTTTAACTTTTTAAAGAGGTGCTTAAGTTATGTGAAATTATGTTTTAGGCAACGTCACAAACAGAAGAAATACCCGTAATAAATTCCACCAAAAATATTCTAATCCGTAAATATTTGGGCTGAAAACTACACAGCATAATTCTGTTTTCTCAACCCTAAAAAAAAATTCTTTACTTTAAGAGATTGAATAAAATCCCTCAGGTCTGATTCTTATCAGGAAGGAAAACAGTAATAATTATTCATTCTTCCTCAGGACACGTTGTTATAATGAAGCCACAACAAAACACACCAAACTCTACATTGTTTTCTTACATGCGTACTTTGATTGAAAACACAAACAACAACCGTCTGTAATTCTGATTTTTAGAATCTCAAACCGTTGCGGTACAAGATAACTTTTCCCAGAGGAGTCCTTGACTTCAAAAAACAAGACTGAAAGAAATAACAACAGTGCTGCGAGCTGATTGCGTGAAAAACAAGTCTGAGTGTTGTTAAAGCCAAGTCATTTATATGTGTTCATTATTATAAGAATTGATACAAACTGACTCTTCGTTTCGTTACATATAATCGTATATTTTCAGATATGACTCTCGTCAAACTTGGACAGAAATGAAAAGCACTATTTCTTACTCTTACAGTTTATTGAACAGAGAAAATGTCAATACCTTTAGTCTCTTCTTCTGAATATGATATTTAAATTTCTAACAGTATGCCGTATTCACCGTATTCGCCCTACTTGGTATTCCTGAATATATACAACAGGTTCTATACGCTGTTCTACACAAGGTTTTACTCGCCCATTCTAAAGAGGAAAACTTCTATTGGGAAGGTTTGGTTTGTTTGTTTGTTTTTTTGGAATTTCGCACAAAGCTACTCGAGGGCTATCTGCGCTAGCCGTCCCTAATTTAGCAGTGTAAGACTAGAGGGAAGGCAGCTAGTCATCACCACCCACCGCCGACTATTGGGCTACTCTTTTGCCAACGAAAAGTGGGATTGACCGTCACACTGTAACGTTCACACGGCTGAAAGGGCGAGTTTTTTGGTGTGACAAGAATTTGAACCTCAGTTTACGAGTCGAGTGCCCTAACCACCCGGCCATGTCTGGCTCTATCGAGAATAAATTAAACAGTTATAAAATATCATTTTAAAAATTACTTTCCAATGAGTTGTATATTTATTAAGGTAAAAAGGCACCCGCCGAGAAAATGCTTGGCATGTCTAGCTGGTTAAAGCGCTCGATCCGTAATCAGAGGGTCGCGGGTTCGAGTGCCAGTCACGCCAAAAATGCTCGTCCTTTCAGCCGTGTGGTCGTCATAACGGAATGGTCAATTCAACTATTCGTTAGTAAAAGAGTAGCCCAGTAGCTCTTTATTTAGTCTCACATTGTTAAATTAGGGACGGCTAACGCATATAGCCTTCATATAGTTTTGCGTAAAATTCAAAAACAAACAAACTTTCCAAGAATTGCTTTTTGCATAATAAGGTCGTCAGTTACGAAAATGTTTGATAAAAACAATATATTCTATGAGATTAACTAAGTTGAATTTGCCAAGGAAACAACTTATTAACTTGTGTGCGCACCAAGTCGATCACCACTTCTGTTCGAATGAGCACCAGTTCACTCTCCAACTAATTCTAAAGCCCGCCGCCCTTTCAGCGTGTTATTACTAATTATTAAGTCCTAGCATGGCGACAATTGTTAAGTGGTGATGACAAGTTGTCTTCCCTTTGGTCTCATACTGCTATATTAGGGACCGCCAGCTTAAACAGCCCTCGTGTAGCCCTAATTATTGTTTTACAAAACATCAAACAACACTCAACTCTGATCAACTGATTAATGTATCCTTCACTTCTATTGCTCCGTTCAAAGAAGTTGTGAAGTAAAAGCAAATCCATCAAGTTTATATAAGTTTAGAACCAGAAAGATTAAACTGTGAATTCGTCATAAATAACAAGCATATTCGAGGGCAACATAAATGAAGGTGGAACGTTCAATAATTTCATAGCATTGTAGTGATATGTGGTTTTATATGGGTCACATAAAGTAATACTTTTGTCTAAACTTTAGCGATAAAAGCATTAGTGTTTTTTAGAGTACGTTTCAAATCTTTCAACGATATTTCAATAAACACAGAAATAAACTGTGGTAGAATACAATTTTCTGTTGTTTTGTTTTGGTCTTAATTCCACAAGGTTTGAATAGAATTATTAAAATTTCGTCAAAGTTATACAAGGCTGGTTGTATATTAACATAAATCAGGGAAGTTTTATTCCCATAGCTTCCAGTTAAGACGATGTAATATCATTTGTGTCAGAGATTGGCACGCGGTGAACAAACAAAAGGAAAGAAATGCCAATTGTTGCACTGCCCCGAGGTGAACCAGCAGAGAGCGGGAAACATAGCTGTTTACCATAGCAAGTGCAAAACAATCGAATCAAGAATCGAGGAGTCTGAGCGAGTTGAAACTGATGGAATATAAACAAAAAAAAAACGTGATTTATACTTAGATCACATTAGATTAATATGGAACATTAATTATATGAGCATCAATAGATGTCATTAAAATTGTAACTCGTGAAGAAAATATATCAAAGATTTATTTAAAAAAAAAACGAATTTTAGCCAATCAGATTCCTGGTTTGGCATTCCTTACCACAGTCCTAGATCAGCTGATGGCAAGTGAAACAGTTTGAAACTGTCCCATTGGACTAGTAACGGTACGGGTATTGTTAACTGACATAATTTGATATGTTTCTTATCCCAATTAGATTCTTTCAGTGCCGCAGTGGCAAGTCTGAAGACTCGTAACGCTAAAGAGTGGGCTTCGATACCAGTGGCGAACAGAGTGCATAGTGAGGGCCTTTTATGTGGCTTTGTGATGAACAACAAACAAAAGAACGGGCCGGCATGGCCAAGCGTTCGACTCCCGCTCGCTCTTTCAATCTTTGGGTTGTTATAATGTGACGGTCAATCCCACTATTCGTTAGTACAAAAGTAGCCCAAGAATTGGCGGCGGGCGGTGATAATTAGCTACCTTCCCTCTAGTCTTATGCTATTAAATTAGGAACGGTATGCGCAGATAGCCCTCGAGTAGCTTTACACGCAGTTACAAACAAACAAGTGAAACCAACCACGTAATTATTTTTGTCCAACTTTCTAGCCGGTTTGCTTAAAATATTTGTTTGTAATCTTTGAGAAAATGCTTTGTTTGGGGAAACTTTTCGGCCTTCAGAGCTCCTGCTGATCATTAAACTCCAAGTTATTTCTTTTTTTTTCATATAGAGAGCGCTAAAATCGCGAAAACAAATAGCTAAATGTATTGTGATTCTCCAGGTAAAGATATCTGGAATTTTCTTCTTAACCGTACGTGGAGAAATGTTTAAAACATAAATATCAAACAGAAATATAACGGAAACGATATGAAGTGCTGTTTTTCATTATTATCATTTTGTAATTTCGTGTAAAACTATAAAAGAGCCATGCGCACATATCTGTCTCTTATCTTGATCTCATAGACCAGATAACAGGCAGCTTACCACTAGCATCCATCGCAAACTCTTTGACTGTTTTAATCTAATTGAACAATCGTGCACTCACGACCTAAAAGTGCATATTGTATTTTCAGCAGCGAGTCCCAGACCATGAACCCTCGGATTCAGAATCACGGTACGCTAACTTCTATTCCATTTCTACTATTCTTCACTTAAGTTTCACATCCTTTACGACACACCATTACGTTTTGAGCAAGGATATTGTAATCAGAGGAACTAATGTAATGTAATTATACCTTAGTTACATTTACTAATCTCTAATATTATGTTAAAATTCCTTGATATATGTCCCCTTCATTACTGTTTGGAGAAGGAATGCTCACCGTATCCAGTGATCTTTCGGTTAATTTCTGAATCAGTTGATTGCTCGCACTCCTAAGAATCCCTGCAGTTGTTAAAATGATCTAGTTTAAACAACCTTCGACTAAATCAAAATGTTATATTTCAGCACAATAATATTACGTAGATTTACCAACTTGTGCTATACCCTTTATAACACATTATTTTCATTAAAGTTTAACACAATTTTAGACTGTTTCAAATATCTAAAAGTGGTGTTAATAACATGCGGTTTTTTTCTGAAGTATGTAAGATTCTAACACATATGTACAAATGCAGTATTTTTGTTACGTGGTATTAAAGAAATCCAAAATACATGATGACAAGCAAGAAACCGATGGTTTCTCATTTAGTTTCAGGATATTCTATGGCCAGATAATCTTTGTTTTATAATATTCGTATGCAGTACGTTATAAACTTCTGTTTATTGATCTGGTAACTCTGAAAGCTTATAAGGATAAAAGGATATAAGGTTTATATACCCTTATATAAGGTTTATATACTATACCCTTGGTAGACTTATCAGTGATAGCCAATAGTGTGGTTTTGTGTTTAACAGTAACACAAACAAATAATGGAGATTTATATTCGTGCGATGTTTGAGCTATTTATTTCAACTAATTATTTGAACGAAATCATCTTGTTTTGTGTTGTTTCTAAATTTATTCGATTACTCAAGTGTGGGTTCTACATGAAGAACTAGTTAATTCATTTAAAATAACTTATATAATTACGCTGAAGGCCAAAGTGAATAGAAAATGAATTAGAAAAAAGACACGTTTTTCTAGATTCTGCTTTCCTCTCAGACATTTCATCGAAGTTAACCCTCACTGGAACGTAACACTTTTCATTTACAATCTTTTTTGTGTTCTATGCCATCGAGTTTGAATCTCACTCAAAATATTTGTTATTTCAAATGTCTGATTATATTCAAAGTTCTGATTCAGTTGTACATTTTTTGCTGCGTTTTAATTTATTTCTTTGTCTGTTTCCTCTCGTGTTTCCCTCGTTCTGTTCAAACCATTTTTGTCGTTTAACACTTAACATTCTTCTTTCTCATTCTCTTATTCCATCACATTCTTAAACCTTGTGGTTTTTCACAATCTTACCTCAAACATCTAAATCACCATCCTGCCTCTCTCTATTTCTTATTTTACAGGTTTTATCGTTAAAAGATCTAATTTTGTAGCTGTCGATTTTAATTTCCTGCTTGACGAAACGTTTGGCGTTTCGGTACATTCAGCACGTTATCCCTCTCTGGTCTATATTAAAGTCGTCCCTTAATTTCATCTCTTATGGTCGTATTCTTAACGACAAAACAAAGCTATCGAACTTTTATGTTTGCTAGAAACCAAACAAAACAGACTTCCCATTAGAAATATACAACTAACTCGTAGTAAGTTAGGTTTAGAAGGATTTAACTAACTTGTTGTAAGGTAGGTGAAGAAAGACTTAACTCGTTGTAAGTTAGGTTTAGAAAGTTTTAACTAACTCATTGTAATGTACGCGTAAAAAGATTTAACTATCACGTTGTAAGGTATATGTGCAAAGGTCGAACTACCCCGTTATAAGTCACGTGTTGAAAGACATAACTAACTCGTTACAAGGTAGGCGTACCTAATTAAACATTGCTTGCATGTCTCAATGGTACTTCCAGTTTGACTTAGTGTCTTTGATTTTCTTCTTCCAATGTTCTTTTCATCCTTATATAATTAAGATAAGCTGAAAGAAATGATTCAGACTTCTTTCCGACTATTTAGTTTTGTGTTTTAGTTATCCCGAATGAAAGTAATCGAAACACGATTAACCATATTTAAGTCCATTTGGTACAATAGGTCGCCATTATTAGGGGGAACAAATATCTGAAATACGCCTTAACCGTCACATCAAACGTACTCGCCCTTTCAGCCGTGGGGGCGTTATATAGTGACGGTCAATCCCACCATTCGTAAGTAATCGAGCAGTCTAAGAGTTGGCGGGTGGTGATGACGAACTGCCTTTAGTGCCAGTACTTTTTTTTATATTATATTTTTATGTCTCTACAATGTATTTAAAATTACAAAAACTTTGGCATCCTTACACTTCGATTTATCATTCAGAATACAAATAAAATGTATAAAAAACGTTCCTTTTGTGACAGCATACAAGCTGAAACACCCACCAACTAATATGAAATATTTAAACTTAACTCAAACAGTGTAAGTTTAACAGCAAATGTACTTTTCAAAGTAATAAATTCAACACAACTTTATGTCAACATTTTTAATTATAACAAATCTTGTTCGTAAACAGCAAATAAAGATTTCTGGGTAATCTTGAACACCATAAATCTCGATAACCGCGAGACTGTTTGGGATTAAGACTGGAAGTAACTAACCAACAGGTTTTACAGAATAGAAACAGAAACATTCAATTTTGGCCATCTTTAAGACATTCCTGATAGTTCATTGTTTTACGCACAAATTTGGGTCGATATTGGCCTGACAAGCTCGAAGGGGTTAGGGTGTAATCAAATATGTGTTTCGTCACAGCTGGAAATTATCTTAAAGTTTTATGACGTAGGTATTATTGCACTACATGAATATTGTATATACTTCGTCTTGCCAGCTTTGGTCAACTGTTCTTACGTCATTGGATTATTACAGACAGTCGTTATTCGAGAGTAGCAAAATAAAACTTTGACGTCATACGCAAAAATGAAGATGTGGGCAAAAACAGTGAAACAGTGGCTTTTCACTCGACCTCAGACACGAGTTTGAAGGTCTAATAGTTTTGTATCACGTTATTCATAAAAGTCAGCATTGAGTTAAAATTTCCAATACGCTGTGTAAAATTAATTACTTAAGGTTCTCACGACACTGCATCATAATAATCAAATATTCTTGAGGGAGTTTTCTTGATTATTCTGAACATACACAACACAAATTTTGTTCCTGGTTAATATGTGCTATTTCTTAATTAGTTATGTTGTAAAAGTACAGAAAATGGTCATTATTCCCTTCAAACTTTGCTTTTGTGACCTGGATAATGAAATTTAGAAACTAATCTACCTTCTATGTAAAAACGGGCAAATTTGCACATTTTCATTTAATTAAGGTCTGAGTAAAACAACATATGAATCAAGATTTACATGTATTTATACTAAACTCATACAAAAATGTTTAAAGGCGAGTAGTTTCTCGAGATTTGTGACTGTACTGTAAATCACTTTCACGTATCAGGCCCCAAATATAGTCTCCCATCATGTTTTCTTTATACTCTCCTTGGTAGCGGTGTTCAATGTCCAGTATATCTTGGTGGGAAGCACTCGCCTTGCTCCTCTGAGTACGCTTCCATATTCTCCTTAAATTTATCAAGATGAGCGTCAAGAATGTGGACTTTCACGGACATCCTGCAGCCCATTTTGCCGTAGTTCTTCACCAGAGCCTAAACCAGTTCCACATAATTTTCTGCCTTGTGAATCCCCAAGTAGCCCCGAACCACTGAGACAAAGCTACCCCCTCGCTTTTTTTCCTTCCTATTGAGCTTCTTGGGGAATTCTGTGTACTCCAGGATCTTCTTTATTTGTGGTCCAACGAAGACACCAGTTTTGACCTTTGCCTTAGACAGCTTAGAGAAGAAGTCTAGAAGGTACTTCAAGGCTGCAGAGTCCTTATCAAGAGCTGTGAAAAATTGGTTCATAAGACCCAGTTTTATGTGCAATGGTGGGAACAACACCTTCTGGAGGTCCACTTGTGACTCACACTTGACATTGTGCCTCCCCACAGAGAACTCGGTCCGTGTGGCCAGTATTTCCTGTTGTATTGCACTGCGGTGTACCTGCTGTCCCAAAGGCAAAGATAACAGGAAAACTTGGTAAAGTTTCCTTGGATAAATCTATGTGTTCACTTAGGCAGCTAGAACTAAACTGAAGTGCTGAGTGGTGAGCACCTGTATACATATTGCTATGGAAAGTTATAGAGAATTCTGAAAGGTTCTTGAAAATTCTCGTAAGTTCTACAATATTCTAGAAAATTCTCAATCAGCTAATCAGCACTCAGTCTGCCTGGAATGTTTTGGAAGATGGGTAAATTTGAAAATTTCATTACCCATGTCACGAAAGCAAAGTCTGAAGAGAAAAATAGGTCATTTCCATTTACTTTAAGCATAAACAATTGGAAAACAACACTTTCTGCCCAGGAACAAGAAAAAGTAAAAATTTTGTTACGTAGTGTAATCTTCCCGAAATATTCCTATTGTTTTTATCTGGTTTTGCTCTTACTATACATAAGATAATTTTATTACACGTGTATAAAAGCAAGCACTTTTTATATTATTAACGTTTTCATTTTTTATAACTTAGAAATTGGTTCGTATTATGCACATTCATTAAACAAATTTTTCTTGTAGAAGAGTATAATTTTGAAATTTTAGACCAGCGAGGCATGCGTTACATAAAATCCATTACTTGCAATGTTTGTTTCCTATATAAATAGATTCACAAAGAGAAATAGGAAATAGATTTAAATTTAGTCATTTAAACAGAGCACACAAGGTCTTGATGGTTCTCTTGGTCTTGAAAATGACTTATAGATGACACCTTCCTTTTAATGTCCCACCTTGTTATGTTGTCCTATGGGAGATGACATGGTTTAGTTTTTATCGTTCCCAGACGGTTGGAAATCTGATATATGTTCGTGTCCCATTGTTTCAAAAAAACAAACGTGATCCGGACTTTGAGGCCATGAATTTCTATAATACTGACAGTCAAATCTCCTTATTTGACCAGATATGAATAACCCATAAATTGATAGGGATTACTGATGACTAACTGCCTTTTCTACGGTCTAACGCTTGAAAACTGGGGACAACTCCTGTAAATAGTCCTCGAGCAGCTCTGTGTGAAAATCAAACAAAATTAAAAACTGTCTCACTTAACAACCGATAGGGGTCAGTTTTACGTTTTGTTTTTTATTTTCATTATTATTACTCTGATGTTGCTCATTTACTTTTGATTTTGTTTTTCGGTACATCACAACACGTTTGGGGGAATTAATTAATTTTATACTACAAATAATAATAACTTAATGACGCTTTCAACTATATATAAAACCAGTGAATTATTTACTAGTGGCAATACGTTTGACAGCATGTTTTTGTGGTATTAAAATCCCCGCTGACCAAATAATTGTTTTCTATTTTACAACTGGCTCCAAAATGAACAATTAGTTTTTTCTTATGAATGTAGTTTAACTGCCCTCCACGATATTTATACAAACAATTTAGTAAACACAATAACTTTACACATCCACTTCTGTTTCTCCGTACAGTTTGCTTTCTTATTTTATAATTTGCAAAACTAAGCGGCCAATTGTAAGTAATTCATTTTCAATACGTAGGAAATTTTCGTTTTCCGCGAACAACAGTTGCCATTTAGAATGTTTTAAAGTGTACTGAAGAACAAATACCGAATTAATTATTCCTCACTACGATAAAGAATAACGTTTAGTGATAAACAGCTGTTTAGTCTGTAATCTACCTGGGCAAATAGAATCGTCTGATAATAAGAGAAGTGATTCCAGCTCAGGTTAAAAGGAAGACATTTCGCCTGTAATGCGACGGCGTAACATTACGTATAGACGGCTCTTCAATCAATTTCACATAATGCGTTGCACGTACTGTCTTTCTAATTCGAAATGAGTTTGGATTAACAGTGGGATTAATTTGATGTCCTCATGCCTTTATAAAGCCATAATCAGTCACGTATTTGAAATTAAGACAGGCTTTAAATCAACTATAGTTCCGGGACTTTCGGACACCTCTCACTTCCCGCCTTTCTAGTTCCTTGTAAATGAATTTAGAAAGACTGAAAACATTCTGTCCGTTAGTTGGTAAATTTGTTACAGAGTTTCACTTAGCGACGAAAAGAATATCCTATTTAGTTTCATTCATTGTTTACTTGGAATATATTTTGTTAACTATCAAACAATATCTATATAACACGGTGTAACTGTTGTCATTGTTCTTATTGTTTGGTGCAGATGTTTTCTGGTTCTATAAAACCCTCCGGCAGTTAAAAGATTAACATTTTGCAAATATACACGTTACGTGATGTTTTAGAAGAAATAACCAACTGGGAAGAAACATTTAATACCATTTTCAGAGTTTTGTTTTCTAAACGAACACCTTGTTTCTTCTTTTTCCCACTTTTACGTTAAATCTAAACTGAAACACCAGTTTTTCACTTTACATAAAGCAAATTTTTTACCTCAAACGTTAGTTTTACTTGTCACTTGGAATATTTTAAACGTTTGATAACTACTTTCTCCAAATAATAACAGCAAAAAATGGTCTAGTTTTCAAAAACGAATAAATGAATTCATTTTCTCGGAAGACAAACGAAGTGTTCCGATGAAGCTCAGATCTTATCCTGAAAATGATTTCGTGCAAAAAGCGCAAATGATTCTGCTGTAATATTGTAAATTAAGTAGATCTGTTTTCTAGCCTAAATATCAACTGGTAAACAACACATTTTGGAAGTAGGCAGTTTGTTATGAATTTCGCTCGAAGCTACCGTCACATTACATCGCCTCCATGGCTAAAGGGGCAAGCATGTTTAGTACGACTAGAATTCGAACTCGCGATCACTCCTAACCACCTAATCATACTAGGTCTGACATAAATATCTAATACAATCTTTATTTTAATATTTTATCACAAAAATCACAGAATTTTTTTTAAATTTAAACATTCTAGGAAAAGAAATTACTGAAGTGTGAACCTTAGAGTGAACCTTTTTTAGAGTGAAAAACTAATAGTAATATATATTAAACAAGTTGGTTTGCAGTGAATATTTGTATTTAAACCTTTCAATCACCCGAATAGAATAACGTACATTGACCTAAAATATCTCTTTAAAATATTGAAGATTATTTAATCTAATGTTACTTAAGAGCTAATGGTGATCATGGGCTCGGGCGAAAAAAGTTATCCAACAAAGGCAGGAATGTGAAAATTACAAATACGGTCGAGATCTTTAATTCAAGTTCACTCAGAGTGCAGAATGTGAAAAGAAATACATATTAATTTCAAGTTGTGTTCACCATGTTCTTAACCGTAGACACAACATGTTCTATTCTTATTTAAAAAACTGTAATTCTTTAATCTAGCGGTAAATAAATGGAAACTCACAGTGACACTCTGTGGATAAACGAAAACTATGAAACTAGCACATTAAAACTGTTTGCATGCGAGATATTACGAGTCTCTCTTTACGACCTTAATCAACCTAAAATCAAATACGAAATATTTTGTGATATGTACCTGTGAGGGTAGAGAAAATGGAGGCTACATTTATACATATACACATTTGTTTTTCTTCAGAAAGCCTATCAAGACAAAAAAAAAGTTTCTCTTATTAATAAGAGGGCACTCTTGTTCGAAATTAGGAGGTTAATTTACTTACACCAGTATACTCAGACAGATTGTCACTCCTAAAAATAAAATATCACTCCAAAGATAAAATAACGATTAATAAAAATACATGTATTATATATTAAAAATAAAGTAAATTATACCAGAAAATAATTTTTCCGATAAATTAGCGTTCATGCAAAACACGTTTTAGTTTACTGACAGGCTGAAAAAAAACGAGGGATTGTTAGTCTTATAAAGTATCATATATATTTAACAGAATGCATGGTTGTGTTCGTTTAGATAACGTTTCCTGTTCTTCTTTTGCAAACATATTAGTAACTGTTGCGACACTTAATTTTTGTCGAAACGAACCCAAGTCAAAAACGATCATTGTCAAACTTCAGATGTAACAATCGCATTGTTATAGACTAATAAAGTTAAGAAAAATCTATCACAATAGGACTATATGTTTCACCGAAGCAAGTTAAGTACAATTATACTTAATAAATACTGCCTCGTGCCCGGATTTATTAAGTATAGCGAAGTAACAATTTTCGAGCAACCATTTGAATACTTCCGTTATAGAGAAACCTATAAGCGCTACATCTAGCAACTTAGCCTGAATGTCTTATTATGAAATAACACAAATAACCGTTTTCTTCTTCAGTTGTTTTACGTAATGAGCAGTTGAACAGGAGGTATAAGTGGAAGTCGTTCTTCTTATAGTGAATCTACAATGAGCTGTACTTGCTTAGAAAACGTGTAAGGTTTTTACTGCAAATCTGTTTCTGTATGGTCCTGGTACCCCAGAATGATTAAACGCAATTAAATCTAAGAGATTTTATCTCAATAATTCTGTGTCCCAGATCTGGTTACGTCTTTACTACCTGGGTAAATGAACGGTTTGTGTCAGAAAGAGCTGTTACGTACTCCAGTCAAAGGCGATAAATTTTAACTATAAACATCCTACCTACTGAAACCTAAATAATGTCAAAATGTAGTTGTGATACACTGCATTTCACCTCGACCTTGTATCGGCTGTGACGGTCACATGACTCATTCAATTATGCTTTGATAGAACATTTTTAATCTTGTTTATAAACAAGGGTTATGTAGTAAACAATTTGTTTTTTAATAGTCTTTTCTAACTCCTCGCATTCTGTAGAATTATAAACTAACAAAATCACCTCAGTAATGTTTACAACAAGAGTTATACATTAAATATATTCATAAATCTTATTCATTAAAACTAAGGAGTAAAATGATTTATACCCTCCAGCGTTAAGTATTGTACAATCAATTAAAACTTACTATGTAGTGCATAACGAATGTGTTGTAACCAAGAGTTACGTAATTATCTTATGTATTTTCCTAACGATTATTTTCTTAAAACCGCAACACTTTCGAATACAGAAAAAATTACATATTAATCCAATAAAATAATGTAGTCCTATCATGGTGTATATTTGGACTTTAATTTGTGTTAATATTGTTTCCTTCTTGATCAATAAAACAAAACATTTAAGACATATTTAAACTTCATGCGATATAAAATGAATGTATATTAAAGCGAAAATGTTTACGATTTAAAATCGGAAGAGAATTTTGACGATTATAAATCATAAATTAAATGAAGAGAAAGTTTGTGACGATGAAACAGAGAATAGGTTAAAACTGTGTGTGTGTTTTGCTTTTAGCAAAGCCACAACGAGCTATCTGCTGTGCTCACCAAGGGGAATCAAACCCCTGATTTTAGCGTTGTAAATCCGTAGACATATCGCTGTACTAGCGGGGGGGGACAGGTTAAAACTAAAACTTTTATTTATTAATAACAACAGTTTCCATGTTTGTTTTTTCAAATTCGCGCAAAGCTGCACGAGGGCTATCTGCGCTAGCTGTCCATAATTTTGCAGTGTAAGATTAGAGGAAATGTAGTTAGTCATCACCACCCACCGCCAACTCTTCGGCTACTCTTTTACCACCGAATAGTGGAATTCACCGTCACATTATAACGTCCCCATGGCTGAAAGGGCGAGCATGATTTGGTGGCGGGAATTCGAACCCGCAATCCTCAGAATACGAGTCGACTGCCTTAACCACCTGGCCATGCCTGGCCTCTCTACAATTTGCCGACCCGGAAACCTCAACCGTTTCGCGAATCCAGTACAATTGTAATGTATTGTACATTTAGTCGTTGTCCCTAAGTTTGAATTATTGAGTAGAACTATACCATCGAACTTCACCGTTAAGGGATTAAGTGTTCCTCTTTACCGCACCAGCAGCTGAAAGGGGATATTATGCAGCACCGCACGTATTCGAACCTGATTCATCAGCTCCAAAATCCACAGCTCCATCCAAGCCAAACTCACGCCCAGTACTGATACGGAACAGGGCGATAGACTCGCAATCTGAGGATCACGGGTTCGAATCCCCGTCCCACCAAACATGTTCGCCCTTTGAGCCGTGAGAGCGTTACCAAGTTACATTCAATCTCACTATTTGTTGGCAGTGGGTGGTGATACCTAGCTGCCTTCCTTCCAGTGTTTCACTGCTAAATCTGGAACAGCTGGCGAAGATAGTCCTCGTGTAGCTTTGTGTGAAACTCAACGAAAGAAACAAACTCTTACAGCTTTGTATTAATATGAATTTATACACTGATGAATTTTTATTTCCTTTAAACCTAAACGCATCATTACTTTTTCAAAGTATTAAAATATTTTGTTCCAAAAAGAGAGTTAACCATAGAGAGATCTAGTTACTTCACAGGTATTATTTAATTCTATTTATGAACATATTTTATAAAATACCTTAATTTGTTTCTCTATTTACTCCTAACACCAATAAAAATATGTATTAAACTATTTTCTTTCATTCAGCTCCAGCTTACATGTAGTTCAAAACTTTTATGTTAAATGAAACCTGTTTGTACGGGTTTAGTCTTGCTCGATAATTCTAATGATACCAATAGTTAATAGTACCTTATTCTATGTGTCATTAAGTAATATTTGTTAATACTCAACACAAAATTTCACACTCAAAGTATTAGGTACATATGCGGGGTTAAACATAATTTATAAGGGTTTGGTTGTTTGTTTGCTTGTTTTGAATTTCATGCAAAGCTACACGAGGGCTATCTGTGCTAGCCGTCCCTTATTTAACAGTGTAAGATTAAAGGGAAGGTAGCCACTCATCACCACCCGCCGTCAACTCTTGGGCTACTCTTTTTACCAACGAGGAGTGGGATTGACCGTCACATTATAACGCCCTCACGCTGAAAAGGCGAACATGTTTATTCTTACGGGGATTCGAACCCGCTATTTTCAAATTACGAGTCGATCGTTCCTAACCACATGACCACGCACAGCCAATTTATAATAGAGATTATGCAAATGAGGTAGCTTTAGAAATGTCCTCTCACTGGTTTTTAGCTGTCATATATTAGTATTAAATGCGAGACAGCTCGTCCTAAAGTGTTATTTGCACCTTATGAAAACGGTGTTCATGGTTAGGTGCTACCCTGGAAAATTATCTTTACATTTCTAATTGTTCTCATTTTAACAAACTTCTATAAATGACAGTCAATTCTATCGTGTCAAACCCTCCACAAAACATTTACTGAACGAGGTTAAACGTAATTTCAAGTTGTTACTGGAAACTTTTGGTTTATCTATTTCTATAAGCCTTAATAGCCATGTCAGTTTCCAGTAGAAACATTCACCTTCATCTCAGTGTCTTGCGGGCAAGAGGATTTTTCATTCGACATTATATCCTTCACTTTGCTTATAATTTAATTATCTGGACGAGTCGGTTTCAAAGGTTTTTAAATGTCTGTTGTATGAATTTTTCCCTTTTTTACATGGCAAAAGTAAGGCTCCTTTCTCTTTTTAATTGCTGGGTTTTTCAGGTATGCATTGTTAAAACGTGTCACTATGTGAACATTTCTTAATTATTTTGTTTTCAGATTATATTGTTAAAAATATCACCATGTGAACATTATTATTTTGTTTTCTAGATCTATATTGTTGAAACGTGTCGTTTTGTGAACATTACTTAATTTTGTTTTTAGATGTATATATTAAAAATATCACGATGTGAACATCACTTAATTATTTTGTTTTCAGATTATATTGTTAAAATATTACTATATGAATATTAATTAATTATTTTTTTATATTATATTGTTAAAAATATCACTATGTGAACATTACTTATTTTGTTTTTAGATTATATTGTTAAAATATCACTAAATAAATATTACTTAATTATTTTGTTTTTAGATTATATTGTTAAAAATATCACTACGTGAACATTACATAATTATTTTGTTTCTTAGATCTACATTGTAAATAATATCATTTTGTGAACATTACTCAATTATTTTGTTTTTAGATGTATATTATTAAAAATATCACGATGTAAACATTACTTAATTATTTTGTTTTAAGATTATATTGTTAAAAATATCACTGTGTGAATATTACTTAATTATTTTGTTTTTATATTATATTGTAAAAAAATATCATTATGTGAACATTACTTAATTATTTTGTTTTTAGATTATATTGTTAAAAATATCATTATGTGAGCATTTCTCTTCAGGAAAGTTTTTTTCTTAGTCTGTCTTTATGGACATGATATTGTCAAACAATCTGAAATTCTCCGTGAATAAAATATATAGATGGTAAACATGCCGATTGTGGCCGGAACAAATGGAACCCGGAATGACATGTCACTGTGTTAACGTGCAAATTATTCCTCTAGAACTATACGTTTTTTGGTAAACTGATCTCACAGTGTATGAATTCTGTTTCTCATAATCGGTATGAGTATCTCCTCTTGACTTAAATAGAGTTCACGTTCCCTTTATTGTGCACTTTATTCAATTGTAAATTTCCATCATACGAGAAAACTGCAACGACCATAAAACCCAACGACAACTCTCTTCACATTTCCTGCGCCATATTGAAAAGCCCTCAAGAAGTGTTGGACGTCAGCTAATTCAATCATACTTACACGTCATAAAGGGAATAAAATATTTGTAAGTGTCCTTGAGCACTGTTGAATGTAATATGTAAATCTTGTTAACAGTCACTTTGGGGGTCGAAGGGGGGTTACTTAGACACTTTTAACGCTAATCAAATCGTTTTCACAAACTTTTACATCGCGCATGAATTCTATTGATCTTTTCATCTTAACATTGCTCTCTGTACAAATATTCTGCTTTAAAACTAGTGTTCTCTACCTTTCCATGTCTTTATTATTTAGCCGTATGAATACATTTATTGCAAGGTGTTGTGTTGTAACAACCAAGAAATGCAAATATTTATTACGACATTGCAGTTCTGAATAGTGAGGAACCAGTTGTGAACTAAATATATGGATGGTATGGTTAGTTCGAAATCATGTACAAATGTACACGGTGAGCTTTCTGTGATTTTCCCACCAAAGGTATCGAAACCCGGTTTCTAGCGTTGTAAATGGGTGCTAGACAAGTCGTCTGTTCCTCCACGACCTGGATCTAATTATGTTGTTGTTGTTTTGAATTAAGCACAAAGCTACACAATGGGCTATCTGTGCTCTGCCCACCACGGGTATCGAAACCCGGATTTTAGCGTGCAAGTCCGCAGACATACCGCTGAGCCACTGGGGGGCTGGATCTAATTATGAATACGCAAATGTTTCATATAAATTCCCACACGTACACACACTGGCTCAGAATTATGTCATTCGACTGGTAACCTAAAAAAATTGAGTTTCGATTATACCCATATTAGACAAAGCGAAGATAATTTTTTGTGTAGATTTGAGTTATGCACAAAGAAACAAAGATGAATCACATAAGTAATACGCAGATTTGTGTCATAAAGTACAGTTAATCAACTACATAAATTTCAATATCCCTTTTGTCCATTGGATAACAAATTAATTTGTTGAGATTTCTCCGATCCAGTTTGAACACACACGAGTTCACTTCTTGTAGCTTAGTTATGTCATTTCTATTTTATTTTGTAGAAAGTTTCCCTTATTCGAGTTAAGAACTTTAAATATTTGTGTCCTTATTTCAGTCGTATTACAACTAACAAATAATAAAGAATAGAAAAGTAGCTTGGTCTCAGATGAAGATAATTTCCCGATCTACGAATACAGTGTTCACTGAAACCCAAAGAGACAGCATTGATTAGATGAAGTACTAATGTTGCCTGAAGTGTTTTTGGTTTTGATTTGTATCTTTTGTTCATATTGAACGAAACCTTATTAATAAATAATGTAAAAAAAAGGCTTAGAGTAGCATTTGGTTTTTAATATAAACTATTATAAGCAATGAAAATAAAGAGTAATCAATGGGACAATACGAAAGATGACGAAATGGTGAAATGTATTTTTATAAACGACTTACAGTTCCTGCTGGTTCTCAAAACACCTCGAGGGTGTGTTGAGTTTTATATTGTAATTTTCGTGTTTTGTATATATTGTTACACCAGAACAGCTGATAAATTTAATACTATTAACATATTACTGGTATATAGACTGACGAAGCGTCCCTAATCGATATACGTGGTTTTCTTTGACCAAATAAGGTGTGTGTTTGTGTTCTCTTATAGCAAAGCCACATCGGGCTATCAGCTCAGCCCACCGAGGGGAATCGAACACCTGATTTTAGCGTTGTAAATCCGAAGATATACCGCTGTACTAGCGGGGGGCACCAAATAAAGACTATTTCGAAAATAACTTTTAAACAAAAGAACTTCGACCAGCAGTTCACTCACATTCCAATTCAGTAAAAATGCTAAGAGAATATTTAACAGTTAATTACCACAGTAATGTCATCGACTTGATTGTATTATACAGCAGTGTTTGTGAACTTTCTCGCTCCACTGAAATGAGGCCTCGCAAGTAAGAACATTTATTTAACATGATTACTACTCAGCCGCCAAAAGGGATGAAAGACAAGTTTGCCTCCAGTCAAACATCTACTCGTCATAGTACATTTCCATTGCAATTTATAAACTTTGTTTGGGAAAAAGAAATACAAAAATAAACAAACCAAACTGCTAAAGACAAAATTGTATCAGTTTTTACTTCTAGTAAGGTATATACTTTTGTGATTTTTACACTGTGCAGGCCTGTGAACAACAAACAAGCCATATATCAAAGAACAGTTTTTATCAATTTTTTTTTAAAATTCTAGTAAGGTATATAATTTCGCAATTTAAGTCATGGGTTTATATTACTTTTATGTTACAGGTAGCTTACCAAAAGTGGTTAGAAAATGCTCAAATTATTCAAATTAAAATTAGATAGCTATCGAAATGCTGAACTTCGCAAAATTTCAAAGTTTATATATGAAAGCAAAAAACGTTTCTCATTTCGTTTAACTCCAAAGGAATAGTCATGTTCGTTTAACTATAAAGAGCAAATTCTAGTTGTGCTTAAAGTTAGGACCATGGTCGTCGTGTGACAGAATACTGCTCTCCAAAGTAAACTTATTAAAGCTTACAGTTCCACATTTTTTATTATAAACAATAATATATTCACACACGTATACACACGCACAATATGAACGTGCCAGGAACGCTGCCACGTTTGTCACGCAAACGGCGAGTTACGAATTTTTAAAACGAAAATGGAGGTGCACTTTTATAGCTTAGAAGCAAATTGCTTGATTGATAGCAACCAGTAATGCATTGTAGGTACTACAGACTTTCCCTTTTAGGACCTCTGGAATGTTTCGTTTTTCATAAGCTAGACATCTCGATACACAGGAAAAACACGAACTAATGACAAATGACACAGTATCACGCACGTGCTTATCCTTATTCCGAAACTTACAGGAAATAAGAGTAAAATTCGATGCTTTAATTTATTTCTAAAGAAATGAAGTGACAGTAAAATACATTTAGGCTTCTTTCTCAAAAGGTAAAAGCATCAGTAAAAATAATACTTGAATATCCTATTTATTTTTCCATAAAAACAACACATTATAAACTTTAGAATAAATTTCGAGTTCTATTCCACCCACTCGTGTTGCAACTAAATTCCCCTCCATCGGAATTTAGTCCACGTTTTGAACCAGATGTGGTGAGGTTCAGCATTTACCTTAACAAAATATGTATATATGGTTTAATTTGTTTCATTTTTAAATTTCGCGAGAAGCTACTCGAGGGCTGTCTGCGCTAACTGCCCTTAACTTAAATGTGATACACTAGACCAAGTAAAGCGGCGAGCTAACAACCAGCTCTTCGACTACTCTTTTGCCAACAAGTTGTGGTATTAATCATCACATTTCAACGCCCCCAAGACTGAAAAGGCACAACGAAATATCAACCAACAAGTTGTGGTATTAATCATCACATTTCAACGCCCCCAAGACTGAAAAGGCATAACGAAATATCAACCAACAAGTTGTGGTATTAATCATCACATTTCAACGCCCCCAAGACTGAAAAGGCATAACGAAATATCAACCAACAAGTTGTGGTATTAATCATCACATTTCAACGCACCCAAGACTGAAAAGGCACAACGAAATATCAACCATGTTAATCGTTGTAATAACACGAATCTTATTTGCGTAGAGAACGACACGCCGTTTTAGTAATATTTTGGTTTCAACAATGATAATTTATTCCAAACACGGCGTATTTTTCGGATTTACCAGAAGATGATGTGAATATGATATGCCTCTCTGTGGAATTCTCTGATACCTTCTTTCATCCACCAGAACATGAAAAATGAGAATTACATTCTTTGACACCGAACATTAAGAATCCCCATCACACCAAACATGCTCGCCCTTTCATCAGGTAGGGAGTTATAATGTGACGGTCAATCCCACTATTCGTTAGTAAATAAGTAGCCCAAGAGTTGGCGGTGGGTCGTGATGATTAACTGCCTTACTTCTAGTCTTACACTGCTAAATTAGGGACGGTTAGCGCAGAAATCCCTCGCGTAGCTTTGTGCGAAATTCAAAACAAACCAAATTAGTACATAAATACCCAACGTTAATATTTGCACTAGGAAACCATTAACTAAATTTTAAGCCCTAATTACTCAAGACTTTATTGTAACAGCATATAAAAATACTTTCGAGATTTTTTATAAATTTCGCGCAGAGCTACTCGAGGGCTATCTGCGCTAGCTGTCCCTAGCTTAGAAGTGTGGGATTAGAGGGAAAAAAGGTAGTCATCACCACTCACCGCCAACTCTTGTACTGCTCTTTTACCAATAAATAGTGGGATTGACGGCTCCACGGGCGGAAGAGCGAACATGTTTGGTGGCACTGGGATTCGAACCCACGATCCTCAGATTACGAGTCAGATGCCTTATCACGCTTGGCCATGCCATCCTTCTTTATTCTAACTTAAAAATGCATTATTACCAACAATCAAAAACCTTCACGTATGATTAGCCTATATATATCAATAAAATTCCCAAGTTAAAAAAAGCACACTTTAAATGTGTGTGTGCACTTATGCTAAAACTTTCTGATAATTATCCGGTTTTATGGCGTTTTTTTCGTGATTTTTTGTAGCTAAAATAAGACTAAGATTTCTATTACTTTTTCTCTGGCTCATTTTGAAAGAAATATTACAAAATATATCATGATAACCGGAACTTGAGACACATGATCTAAGAGGTCAGGTCACGGCCCTAGGATTGAGTCATACACTTTATAATTGCAACTCAGAAAGAAGAGACGTAAAAGTGCGGGAATTGTTTAACAGGATATCATGGCTTGAATCTTCGGATGCGCAGTCCATTAAGTCATGTTCAACCCCGAATGTAAACAAAAATTTGTACAGTTAAAATGGTACGAATCAGTGCTTAACATATCAACATATTATTTTTTGCAATCAAAATCGAAATATTTAAAATGAATAAAATAATGTAATAAGTTTACATCTGAGATATTTTTACTCTAAAACAATGAGTCTATATCAATTTAAGAAACCTGTTTTTTATCGTATCACTCATGGTACATTTATAGTGATAATTAAGTGCTTTCAATGCAGTGCATTCGACACATGTAACATACTTTAATTAAAAAATAACAACTGTGTGTGTATGTGGTGATTTTTAATAGAAAAGCCATATAGGGCTTTCTGCTGTGTCCACCAAAAGAAATCAAACCCCTGATTTTAGCGTTGTAAATACATAAACTTATGACGGTCCCCTCTTGATGACGAAGTTCTGCGAATTTTAAAATTAAGTTTCTTTCAAGCTAGTGGATCCCCTTTTAACAGAAGCAATATTTACCTCTCTTGTGGTTAACTGTATTCAACGCACTATTTAAATGTCCCTTAAAAGTCGTTTCTCTTCGATTCATAACAAGAAATACAATAACGCAATTAAAATTTCTGCACGTCTCTTTAAGAATACGTTTGTTTGTTTGTTTGTTTTTAATTTCGCACAAAGCCACTCGAGGGCTATCTGTGTTAGCCGTCATTATTTAGCAGTGTAAGACTAGAGGGAAGGCAGCTAGTCATCACCACCCACCGCCAACTCTTGGGCTACTCTTTTACCAACGAATAGTGGGATTGACCGTTACCTTATAACGCCCCACGGCTGGGAGAGCAAGCATGTTTGCCTCGACGGGGATGCGAACCCACAACACTTACGAAGCAGATAGTTTCTTCCGACCATTTTCCTCTTTTGGCTCGGTGGTTTCTAATCGCAAAACTAAACATTGGGCAATCTGTTCCCTGCCCACCAGAAGAATCGAAACCCAAATTTTTGCGTTATAAGTCTGGAGACTTTCCACTGCACCGTTGTGTGGGGATCCCCTGTTTTAAAGACATTTACGTTTGGCAAAATAAGTTGATACTAGCAGCTTTAAATATAAATATTTTCTTTTACAGGAATGTCACCAACATTACCTTACTGTTAACATGGTGAAATGTTTATTGCACTTACCAATACTTCTTCAGTGTCAAATAAATACGCGAAATTTAATTACTAACGAAAAAGTTATTTTGGTTATTGAGCACTTTGTCACATTTCAACGTTTCAGAAAAAGTATGACATATATATTTCAGTTTATGTTTTCTTTTACCACCCACACCCTCAAAGACGAAGCTTCAAATGCAAAAATTATACAGGTAACAGAACACAAAACAGTTTACATTAAACACTACTGGTCTTTTACTCTTTCCCTCCAATAGCGCCCCCCGCTAGTACAGCGGTATGTCTTCGGATTTACAACGCTAAAATCAGTGGTTCGATTCCCCTCGGTGGGCTGAGCAGATAGCCATTTGTGGCTTTGCTATACGAAAAACACACCCCTCCAGTAGCACAGCGGTATATCTGTGGACTCACACCGTTAAAAACCGGGTTTCGATATCCGTTGTGTGCAAAGAACAGATAGCCCATTGTGTAGCTTTCTGCTTGATTCCAAATGAACAATCTGTTACCCTTAAAGCGTTCAAGGGCAATGCATGTTATTATCAAGACATCCGTGTTTTGCATTTCTCGTTTTCTTATTAACTTCACGATACTTTTACGGTATTCCAATACGTATTTTCTTTCACTTGAACCAGTGTGAGTGATTTAAGAGAAAAATGTCGTCAAAAAATACACAATTATACGGCGGTAATGTAACGTTGCTTAGTAAATTAGCTTCCAATACACACTTGAGTTAAGAGTGCTGTACTTGGATCTGTCGAGGAAGAGTGAATGTCACAGAAACAATAGATAAACGACGCGACATCATTTAAGATAATTCAATACAGCAGTTCAGTTCCTTACGAAAATGGGTTTTTTTTACATAAGTGTTTGTGTGTTTCTCGTAGCAAAGCCACATCGGGAGCTTTTTGTTGTGTTCACCGAGAGGTATCGAAACTCTGATTTTAGAGTTGTTAATCCGAAGACTTACCGTTACCTCAGCGAGGGAAATTTCACGTAAGAAAAGACCAGCATGTTAATCACAGTTACATAAAAGATAACAATTGGTATAGAACATATTCAGTTACGTACGTGGGTTCTTTAAGTGTTAATTAAGTGGGCGTTCAAAATGATCAACATTTGAGGAGTGTTTCATTTACCATTACTCTTCAAGACTCTCACGAGATAGCACTTTATCAGCACTTTGTCATAATGTGTGACAATGGTGGTGTCTTTTTGTGATTCATTTTCCACCACACATAAGCAATGTTCTGGCAATGTACCTTCGGCTTGTCAAAATTCCAGAAAGCACACAGTTTTTTGGAATGTTATCAAATGACAAGGATGCTCTAAGTCCAATATGATGGATTGAATGTGCCAAAATTCATCAAAAGGCGTTTACCACATATTGACATCTGTCACAGATGTCTGTTAAGCACACCAAGAGTATTATTGAAACCAACTTTACCTCTTCCTGGCTGACACATCTGTCACGTTGTTCTTCACTGGCTGAACAATGAACATTATCAGGGACAGAGGAATACAAAGGCACAGTCTTATCCACTTTGATCATGTTGGCGATCATGACTCAACAAAGTTAAGGCTTAACAAGCTAGCAGACTCGCGCGCCAAAACTAACACAGTCTTACCCGTAACCTACCTAAATATGAGACATTCCCACAATAAGTAGTTGAGCAGTCTGTTCCACCACAAGCTATTCATACACCGGAATAGACCTTTCCAAATTACAAATCAAGTTCAGGATTTATCCAATTATTGATGTGATCTTCTGTAGTAAGTGATGTATATTAATACTTCTGTTGAAAACTCACCTTGTTCCATCGTGTGGCAAAACAAACCCTTCTCTGTAAAGCTGTGCCTTTTTTTCATCGGGATATTACCAGTGCGTGAATCAGATAACCCAGGATTTGAAAGTCACGTGGTTATCATGGCGAGTCACATCATTGGAAAAAACCTAGTCTTGCATCTCTGATCTTACACTGTTGAATTAGGGACGGCTAGTGCGTATAGCCTTCGTGTAACTTCGCGCAAAATTCCAAAACAAGCAAACAAACAATTGTTTACGAAGCCAAATATGTTGTTTCTATAGGAATCTAAACATGATTCTGTTCACGTTACCATTCTCACAGCTATTGGATAAAGGTAATTTCATAGCTCTTGCTAAATCTCAAGTTCTACAAACACTAGTCTTTAAGGCCTGGCATGGCCGAGCGCGTTAAGGCGTGCACTCGTAATCCGAGGGTCGCGGGTTCGCGCCCGCGTCGCGCTAAAACATGCTCGCCCTCCCAGCCGTGGGGGTGTATAATGTGACGGTCAATCCCACTATTCGTTGGTAAAAGAGTAGCCCAAGAGTTGGCGGTGGGTGGTGATGACTAGCTGCCTTCCCTCTAGTCTTACACTGCAAAATTAGGGACGGCTAGCACAGATAGCCCTCGAGTAGCTTTGTGCGAATTTCCAAAAAAACAAACAAACAAACACTAGTCTTTACGACAGCAACGGATGTTTTCTTTGTCTTAGATTATGGAAAAGGATTATCAGAAAAGTTTGTTTCATTAGAATTAAGCACAACGCTACACAATGGGTTATCTGTACTCTACCTGCCATAGGTATCGAAACCCGGATTTTAGCAGTGTGAATCCGCAGATACGTTGCTGTGCCACTAGGAACAAATTAGAAAATGTAAAAACTATAAAATGTGACGGATTTTATGTCTGACTGTGTAATAACTTTCAGTTAGAGTGTATCTATGTAAAAATAATAGCTCTGTCTGTTGTATGTCTGTGTAACTACTTCACAAGTTGTAAATGAATCGTGACTAATTTTGGTATGGAAATTCTTTGGGTCACTATGGGGATAACCTTTCATTAATCATGCGTTTACCTAACTTCCGTCAAGAGGTAGTAACGAAATAGGACAAAAGTGCGGTTTTTATGCGTAACATTAGACATAAATAAAATCACAATTTAAGAACATGTGTGCATTATTCTATAACAATAAAGAATACCATCTCCAAACTTCCTTCTTGACCCTCAAAACTAAAGTTGATATTATGACATTATCACCAGTTGAACAAAACTCGAAAGTTAAATCCAGTTACAACAACACTAACTTGTATAATTAGTTCCTTCACTTCAGAAAAACACACGGCCCGGCATGGTCAGGTGGATAAGACACTCAACTCATAATCAGGGGGTGCGGGTTCGAATTTCCGTCACACCAAACATGCTCGCCCTTTCAGCCGTGGGGGCGTTATAATGTGAGGGTCAATCCCATTATTCATTGGTAAAAGAGTAGCCCAAGAGTTGGCGGTGGGTGGTGATGACTAGGGTAAAATAGTATCTGTAGGGTAAGAGACTAGCTGTCTTCCCTCTAGTCTTACACCACTAAATTAGGGACGGCTAGCGCAGATAGTTCTGGAGCAGCTTTGTGCGAAATTTAAAACAAACAAACAAATAAACAAGATTTAGTGCTCAGTTACCCGTGGTTGGCATGGCATCTAATGGGTCTTTGCTTTAAAAAAACAAAATCAAATATAATATAAATTTATCTAAACCCAACGGCTAGAGAACTGTCTTATAATTTAGTCTTGATTCCAAATGAGTTAAACTTCGTTTTTATATTTCATTAATCATAATACTTATATTTTTACCTGTGCTAAAAATGTAAGTGGCATGAAAACACATCATTTTCTTCTAAAATATGAGAAACGAATGTGATAATTCATGAATTTAAATTAAATATTCGAAGCGGTAACTGCTTACCTGGGAACGAAATGACGTAAATTCATGATTAATGAACAGTAATCTTAGGACATGAAAAGTTGCGTCCTTATATATATAGATAAGTAGCCACATAGACAGACAACAGACACTACTATTATATTTGTTTCGGTACCACTTTTTAACCTGAACTTTCTAAAACACACTATTCAAATTGCAATTTCTTTTACTGAGTACATTTGTGCAGTATGGTTTGTCTCGAATTTTATAGAATTCTATCTTTCTTCTGGATTTCAGAACATAGAATTTGAGTTTCCTACTTTGTGTTGAAAATATTTAAAACAGTTATGTTTAAGTTGCACAATTTTTGTGCAATTTTAGAAAACAAAAATATACAGAAAAAGCTTTTGAGTTGAACAGAAGAGTACAGCCCGAATTTTGATTATTGACTTCCTACTGGTAAAGCAATTACAAAACTCTTACAAATTCTCAATTATACCTCAATCTCATCTATATTCATTGTAGCAGAGTTATCGGTTGAAATTGCACTTTCACACTTTCTCTTTACATTGTTTTATGTCTGGCTCAATTAATGACTCTGAGTATAGTGGAATAAAATCAAGATAATCATACGATAATAGAACTCTTGCTTGAATGATACTGGAAACACTTTTTTACTACGCCATGTGCAACCACCAACATCCAAAATATTTTATTCTTTGTGCATGTGAATTTGCAATAGGGGGTCACCATTTTCCCGTTTCGATTCCGTTTCCTGTCACAGACAACTTTAGTTTTCTTCATTCTTAGTTTACATATATGACGTCATGACAACGTCACATGCAGATCTAATGCACTGGTGCCATCTGTATAAATATAATAATACTGTATGTCGTATATCCGTGTAAATACTTCGCAAGGTGTGGATGGATCTTCACCAAAATTGGTATGGAGATTTATTATAACCCTGAGGAAATGCACAAATTTTCAACTTTTTTGCATTTTGTGGTTTATACAAATGATTTTGAGGAGTTTTTTTATCACTACGTTACCCCTGTTGATGGATCTTCACAAGATTTGGCATGAAGGTTTGTCAGGTCCAAAAGCAGATACATTCAAATTTTTACGGTTTCACATTTTGTGTTTTGCAGTTTAGGAGTTTTATTTAAATTGCATATAAAAGAATCAACTTTTCATATTTATGACAATCTTTTACATAATTTCCGCCAAGAAGTCGGGTACCTCCGCTAATATTATATAATTGCCGATTACATGAATGACAGTTTTACTCGGCCGAAACCTTTGACACGTGAGAAACGTTTGTTTTTAGTGGACATTTTTTATACGAATGCTTTATTCGTCGCTGAATTTAATTAGAATCTTAAAATTATTTGAAAGGATGGCCACTTCATAACTATCTGAGATGTTCTTCAATACACTCGAGCTATTTTGTGTCTTAAGGACACGTCTCTTGGTTAAACCAATATGGCATTGTTTTATAACACATACATTTAAAAAAATTAAATTTGATGTATTTAATGAGAATATTCTATCGTTGTATCTATAATAATTCTGTAGACAGCATTATGCCTTGAATATACACCTTAATTACATGTGTATGTAAATTTTATAAAAGAGGGCGCGCCTCAGGCAGAGTTAACATAAAACTTGTTTACTACTAAAAAGCCAAGCGTTAGATACTGAATATTTAGAAACTCAATCCATCCGTAGTTTTAAGAATTTGTTTATTTAAATAATGACAAATTATTTTAGGTTTCAGGTAGTTTAGAAAAACATTCCAGCATAAATACTTCTCAATGTTTTCAAAGTCTTCATTTAAGAATTTCTAGACGCTTGAGATCTCATCTACACTACGATTTAATATCTTGATTACGCTTTCCTCTAGCAACAGTGCTATACATCTTGCAAATATAAAAGTGTTTCCTCTTCGTTTTTATTGTAGATTTAACAAATGGAATTTGACAAAACAGTTGAAGTCCAAGATATCCAATATAAAAGCAGCTCTGGGCTTTACCGGTGTTCATAGTGAATCTATTACTATTATATTCACTATTTTTTATTCACTTCGCTTTTCTGTGGGTATTTGGGTATGTTTAATTTTTGAATACCCAGAAAGGCCAAATGCACAAGATCTCTTTCTCCATCCCTAACTTTCATACGGCTACAAATAAGAATTTGTTGATGTTGTTGTAGATTTTGGGCCAGAGTATCTCACAGTACTCCGGCCCTTTTCAGGGCAATGTCCATGTATTGTCTTAATTTACCCTTTCTTTATCCATTAATTTTTTTACTTCTATTCCATTTTCTATTCTATTCTACTTCTATTCATATTCTATTTTTTAAATATTTTATATTCGTTTTTTTTTATTTTTAAATGTATACATTTTCCCTTTTTTCCATATATATTTATCGGAAAAATTAAAATAATAATAATAAAAAGTAAAATGAAAGAAAAAGAAATGAAATCAATATACACATATATATAAATTATTCTATATGAATTCACTTAGTATCCCCTTATAGCAGTTTTAGCAACGAAATTATTCTTTGGAAATCTAAGACAGGTAATGGATTTTAACACCAAAAAATGCTAATATTGCAAAAAATAAATTATACATTATGGTGAGGACTTCTTAGTCGCATTTTGACCATTATACGTTCATTTAATAAAGAAATTTCTAATCAACGTCTTTTCTCCCATTTAAAACTTTCATTTGTTTCTTTCATTTTTAGTACTCACAGATAACCTGTATTGATGAGTTCATTTATTTATTTAGATGTAACATTTGATTCTAGTCCGTAAACAAAGCCTCAGTTTATTATATTTTGTAGAATGTAAAGTAAAAATGTCGCTAGGTGACGCTATTCCGATCCACTAAAACAAAAACCTTCATTTCGATTTTTATTTTAAATAATTAAAGACCTATTTTGTTTTTTGTTGTTTGTCATACTTGCCTTTTACTTTTAAATCGCAAATGGTATATAATAAAATCAATATCATGAAGAAAACTAAAAACTAAAAAAATGTAAAAGAACAAAAAACACAGAACCTCCAAAGACTTTCGCGCAAAGCTACTCGAGGGCTATTTGTGCTAGCCATCCCTAATTTTGCAGTGTAAAACTAGAGGGAACGCAGCTAGTCATCACTACCCACCGCTAACTCTTGGGCTACTATTTTACCAGCAAATAGTGGGATTGACTGTCACATTGTAACGCCCCAACGGCTGAAAGGGCGAACACGTTTGGTGCGACGGGGATTAAATATTCCTACGTTCATAAATACCAAAACACAATGAAAACTAAGTCGGACCAGTATAAAAGTGTTAAACTTGCGAATTAAATTACATATTTATGATTGCAATTATGATTCGTCAATGAAATAATTCGGTTGTGCCTACTGATAGGTTGACGTCAAAGAATACTCTAGAAGTTTCGACTTTATGGGGCTATCTGCGATTCAATTTATCACTGCTTCGTTTGTTTTGAATTTCGCGCAAAACTACTTCAGGGCTATCTGCGCTAGCCGTCCCTAATTTTAACAGTGTAAGATTAGAGGGAAGGCAGCTAGTCATAACCACCCACCGCCAACTCTTGAGATACTCTTTTATCAACAAATAGTAAGATTGATCGTCACATTATAACGCCCTCACGGTTGAAAGTGCGAGGATGTTTGGTACGACCGGAATTCGAACCCGCGACCCTCGGATTACGAGTCGAATGTCGTAACTTCTCCATACTTCCTTTGTTTCCAGAAGTCTGCCTTGTAAGAACATGTTGCAATATTTTCGTTTAAGTTTTTAAATTTAGAATTAACCATATAAATGTAAAAGAAACCTATTAATAATTTAAGTAGTTAGTGATCAAAAATGATAAATGTTTGGTCTTCAGTAAACCAATAGATTTTCATAACGGACATCAGAGCGAAAACTTTGTTTTGAACTAGCTGTCTTAGTGTTGAAGAATACTAAACGTGTAGTATCTTTCCACAAATATACATCAGGTCATCCCTTAAGTAATGTCTGATCTTAGGTTCAGAAAAAGATTGAGGATGTAAAATGCTTTTAATGTTATTTAATCAATAATGTATGTTCCATTATTATTAATTATTTCCTTCCAATGATTCACAACCTTCTGAATGCCATTTCTTTAAAATTCTTGGGATTTGGAGGAAAAGAATGTAAAGGGTAGTTTTGACATCTTCATGTGTTCCAAACTCTTTTCTGTCAAAATAGTTTTGCAAACTTCAGAATAGATGATAATCAGATGAGGCAAGGATGTGGAGAGTAAGGAGGATGTGGAATTTTTTCCCACTGTAGCTCTTTGTAGATGTGATCCTTGTTGTATGAGGCCGTGCATTATCCTGGTGTAACACAACACCTTTACTACTGATCAAAGCAGGCCTCTATTCTTTCAGTGGAACATTCAAACACTCTAACTGTTGACAATAGAAGTCTGATGTTATCGTTACATTGAGTGGCAGCAACTCCAAATGGATCACACCAACAATACCCCACCAAATGCTTAACAAAACTTTCAGTTTACCTGAACTAAGCCATTGTCTAGCGGCGCTTAACATTTTTATAATATATCCAATTTTCATCTCCAATTACTAACCTGTCCAAAAAAGGTGAGTTACGTTCACGAGAGTGCAGAGAAGTACAAATGTGTACTCTTGTTCTATGTTTGACTTCTGTCAAATTACGGGGGACCCATTTTCCAAGTTTTGACACCTCTCCAAGCTGTTGCAGATGATGGTGAGCTGTTGAATGTGTTGAATTAAGTTTCTGTACTAGTTCTCCAACTGTTACAGCACAATCTTCATCAAGTGCAGCCAGCAGCAAGTCATCATTAAACTCAACAGGATGATCTGAACGTGGTCCATCAGTTAAACTGTGGTCATCTGATCTGAACTTCTGAAACCACCTTCAACGTTTTCTCTTATTGAGAGACTTCACACCATAAACAACTTGAATATTTCGTCTAGTTTCTGCAGTATTATTGTATTTTATAAACTCATAAAGCACTATATGCCTCATATGCTCCTCAGACACATCCATCTTCATAAGGTTTTATTTGATTAATGATCTGGAAAAGTAGAGTTGCGTTAGTTTCTTTTATTTGTCTGAACATTTTAATACACGTCCAACCACATATTTTAGTCATTAAAACCTTCTACAAAGACAGCAATGATGATGGAATTTCTGTATTAAATTTTCGGATATTACTTATGGCATGACCTGATACATATATAAAAAACATTGATGAAATATAAGCAGATACTGACATTCTGCTTCCAAAAATGCTCCACAAATAAAGTTTAAACAGTAAATGCAAGTGAATCATATCAGAGTAATCCTTTAGGGATGCTGTGCCTAATTAATAAAATAATCTTTAAAGTATAAGCAAATCGTGGTAAGAATTAAATATTGTAAAAACACTTATTTGTTTACTAATTAAACTAAAGCCATGCTTTGGTAGCTTTTGTCCTTTTTCTCGCATTGAATATAAAATTGTGTTCTTCCGAAAGTTTGGTCTGAACAACTAGAAAGTAACTTGCTTCGTCTTTAGTTCAAATATCAAAAATTTTAACGTAAGTCGTTTATGTTTACTTGTTAACTTATGCTTATAAAATTAATTTAAAAATTGTTTCAAAGCCTAAAGCGAACTATCACCATTGCCTTAATAGGAATCACTACACAGGTATCAAAATAAATATTACTTCCCTTCCGAACATTTCAGGAAATGCATGCGCATAGCACAGGTGAAAAGGCTTAAGCATTGTATGTGTTACCTTCCGAAAAAGATCGAACAGTTCATGTGCTTTCTTATAAAAAATGTCTAAACAATCATCTGCTAACTTACAAAAAACCCCAAAGAGCTTATATCTTGAACAAAAGAAAGCTAAAAGTTTCTTAAGTGAAATCAGAGCTAAACTTAAATATGTAATTTTAATTTCTATCACCACAATACAAACGCAGTTAAGGAGTGATTGATGGCACATACGAGTTTATATCATCCTTATCTTAAACTATTGTTATTTCTAAACTCGGAATGACCTAAAGTTCCAATCAATATCTACTGATGAAGTGTGCATAGACACCCATAATTCGATTAGTTTTGTTAAGTGATTCACGCAAATATAATACCTTTGCACATTACAAACATATGAACATATATGTAACATCTTGATATATATTTACACAATTCTTCAGGACTAATATTCTTTTCCTGACATTGGTTGTTTAATATTATGTACATGCGACATAAAAAGACCCCAATTCTTCCAGTGGCTGAACGTTGAGTCTAAGGATTCACATCGCTAAAAAAATCCCCAACTAGTTTTCGATACTCGTGATGGACACAGCACAGATAGCTCATTGTGTAGCTTTAGGCTTAACAACAAATAAACAGACAGACAAGCTCTTTGCTTGGAACCCTGGTGGCATAATGGTAATACTAATGGTTTTATACACTAAAAATCGGATTTCGATAATACCCATGGTGTGGAGTAAAGCGACAGGTAGCCCAGTGTGTAGATTTGTGCTTAATTCAAAACAACAACAACAACAATTTAAGTTGCATTACATGGAATTCACAGCATTCGGAACAAATTTATGTAAACACTTTTCAGTTACTTTCTTAAATCGTCAGGTAAATTTAACAAAATTCTAATTGTTTTGCTCAACTGGAACATTCGGTAACAAGAGTCATAACGTACACTTTGTTATTGTTGTTGTTTTTTTAAATAACGAACATCCCAGATATATTTTAAATCCTATTAAATTAGATTTTTGTCTTTATGAAATTATGTGAGAGCAATAATATTCATAAATGTGTGAATATTCAATCATAAAATCTCCAAGTTTTAATCCCCCCAATATCACATCGCTATTATGTGTTCTACTTGGATCGAGAATCGTCTCAATCAGGTTGATGACTCTGCATTATTGTTAAATATTGAATGACTCTGCATTATTGTTAAATATTGAAAGACTCTGCATTATTGTTAAATATTGAATGACTCTGCATTATTGTTAAATATTGAATGACTCTGCATTATTGTTAAATATTGAAATATTTGTTCCAGTTATGCATCTTGTTTTTTTTGTTTTTTTTGTCTTTAAATCGTCGTAATCTGATGGTCTTGGATTCAAATCCCCGTCACACCAAACATGCTCGCCCTTTCGGCCGTCGGAAAATTATGATGTTACGGTCAATCCCACTATTCGTTGGTTACATAGTCCAAGAGTTGGCGTTGGGTGGTGATATTTGGTTGTTGTTGTATTTTTAAGATGTCAACACTTAAATTCACTGTGACGATAATATACTGTCATGCATAAATGACTGTATATTATACAGTCAAACCTAATGATTTTTTTTATAAAATTAGCAGGATGAACGTTACAAACAGTAAAAGAATGTTGGGACAGTGTCGCTCGAAAATGCCCTTGGTATCAGAAAAATATTTAGCTTGGAGTGACGTAAGTGGGCGCCTGATTGGTTCTAAAATATCTATTCAAAGCACTATAAAATTGACCAATAAACGATCTGTCTGGAGCTCCTACACTCCTTAAATAAGTCCAAATTATGTATAAAGTAAATAGTAGGTCATTTTAATACGTAGATGTAACTGGAATCTATACTCTGAATCTGTTTGCAGATTGTGATGTAATGACGTACAATTAGATTCAATTAGATGACTGACTTACATATGTACTCGGTATGGCCAAGTGTGTTGAGGCGTTCGACTCGTAATCCGAGGGTCGCGGGTTCGAATCCCCGTCACACCAAATGAGCTCGCCCTTGCAGCCGTGGGGGCTTCACAGTGTGACGGTCAATCCCACTATTCGTTGTTAAAGAGTAGCCCAATAGTTTGCGATGAGTGGTGATCACTAGCCGCCTTCCCTCTAGTCTTACACTGCTAAACTAGAGACAGCTAGCGCAGATAGCCCTCGAGTAGCTGTGCGCGAAATTCAAAACAAACAAACTTACATATGCTTTACAGTGTGTTATGTAGTACATTTGGATATTAATTTGATATATGTGTTTTTTATATAAATGTAATTTTTCTGTTTATACACATCTATACATATATATACGCAAATTATGGTTATATATAAGACAATCGCCCTTAATGTCGTGTAACTAATTATACGTTTGGAAATTTTTGGCATGAATTATTCAATCAAGCATTTCTGTTTGTTTATGATTATAACATGAATCATAAATCGTTTCATTCGTAAGAATTGTACATTTTTCTCTTTTTTTGTATTAAATTTATTTCAGATTTTAAACTACATGACTAGCTGTCTAGGATCATCTTACAATATTTGTTTGTTTGTTCTCAGCATTTTTGCGCAAAGATACACAAGAATTATATACGCACAGACGTCTCTAATTTCATATTTAACAACAACAGAGAAGGCAGCTAGCCAAAACCATTCCACCAAATCTAGAGTTACTGTTATTTAACGCATTATGGGATTTCACCTGTTCTTTTATTGTGCGCACCAGGTTCGTAAATGCGAGGCATGTTTTCAGAAAATAGGAAGCAAACCATAAATTCTCAGATCTACAAAACAGGTCGCGAGCCCCATTCTTCCTTAAGGTGAATCTAAATTAAATAAGGACATACATATATTATATAAATAGCTGTGGTTGCTAGGAGAATGGGTAAAAGAACTATGTTACATCTGTTAGTTAAGCATATTCGATAACACGATATATTCTACTGTTGTGTGTTTCTAATTAAGCACAAAGTTACACAATGGGATATCTGTATTCTGCCCACCCTGGATATCGAAACTCGATTTGTAGCGTTTAAAATGTCGCTGTGCCACTAAAAGGAGGGTCATATCTTCTACTGCTTAGCTACGTTATAACGTTCAGAGTCCAATCTGGTATTAACTTACTTGATTTGACTTATTTGTTAACTTACAATAACTTATTGTATGTGTTATAATACTTATATGTGTGTAAATGTGAAATATAATCTGACTTAAGTACAACAAAAACACTTTTTTTCTTTTCAGTTGCACATCGTAGATATATTTAAATGTTCAGTTTCTATGTAACTGAACACAGATATATTTAAGTGTTCAGTTTCTATGGAACATCGTAGATATATTTAAATATTCCGTTTCTATGTAACGCCCCTGATATATTTAAATGTTGTTTCTATATAACGTCGTAGATATATTTAAATGTTCAGTTTCTATGTAACGCCCTAGATATATTTAAATGTTTAGTTTCTATGTAACGCCCTAGAAATATTTAAATGTTCAGTTTCTATGTAACGCCCCAGATATAATTAAATGTTCAGTTTCTATGTAACGCCCTAGATATAATTAAATGTTTATTTCATGTATAACATTTTTTTCCTGGTGTTGTGAACTGAAAAATATTAAGTTTTGATTTAAGGTTGCTCTCAATACTCAAAGAAATTTTACAATATATTTTACTGCTATAAAAGTTTTTTTTATCAGAACCGCATGCGTTTCAAACGATAAAAGGAATTTAAAAAATAAAGGATTTTTTTGACAGTTGAAAGAAAACGTTTTGGTTTTATTGTTTGTTTGTTGCTGGGTTTTCTGCATATCTTTTACTTTTAAAACTTCAATAAATAATAAAATAGAGAAATGAAGAAAGACGTTCATTTGCAGTTTAAAGTAATTTTAATTTCGAATGATTTTCTTGCTTCTTTACAAAATATACAAATATTTATTATTTATTATTAATATCCCCAGCTTTTCAACAACGTAGTTCAATTTATATGATTTTCATGATCTAAGGAACTTGTGCAAAAACTGCTCTGAATACAGGCCAACAATGTTGCACAATTATAACACTATTCCAGATATTTCTACAGTGTTATTGGCTTAAGTAGGCTTACTTTTATATTCTCACACCTTTCTTAAGAAACAAATAAAAAAAAATTCTCAGCTGTCACATTCAAATCCATCAGTTCAATAATTTAATCATGGAAAGCCATCTATTACGTAAAAGTAGGGTAAAAGCTATTAAAAATAATTGCATGTACTATTTAATACTAAAGAAAACATTCCAGAATGTGCTTCTTATTTTGCACACAGGGAAGTTATGTCAAAGGGGGGACTTTAAATTGTTGAATTTATTCAATATTAAATATGCAAAATAGCACGAGTACAATGAAGGAAACTTTTAGATAACTTCCAAAATATGAACAGCTACTTTTAACGTTATTGGTGGAATAGCAAATCTGTAACTTTGTGTCCTTAAAAGTGAAAGTTATCACTGAAGGAACCATTCACTCACTCAAATAATTGCGAGAATTGTTACGTTTGTCAATCTGGTATCACACAAAAGCCTAATCACGCTTTCCGAGAACATTCTTTATAGCGTTAGCAGAATAAAGGAACGTAGTTTACTCAAACAGAACAATGGTACATACTTTGACATGGGGAAAGATGAAAAGAAATAAAAAGAAAATCCTTTATCTAAATTAGAGGATGTATTTAACAAAGAACTGAAAAACCGGAACGTGGAAGAGAAATGCTAACAACACTAATTATGATTTCGGGTTTTGTACCAGACGACAATACGTCTGAATGAGACAAAAAAAAACCCTTCAAATTGGCAATCACAGTAATGGATCTCAGTGTGTGCATAAATGTCTTATCTGTACTAATTAAGCTTTCATAGACATTGCTGTAAGAGGAAAACTTTAGAAGAAAGCGTAACATATTTTTTTTTCCTTATGGTTTGTAGAAAATAATTTATTTAGTTTTCGTGTCGGATGATCTCGTGAGATTTAAATGAAAGCCATAACCAGTAAACATTAAAGATAGATACTTGATATTTAAACAAATTATTCAATCATTTTCGCAATGTTTTTTAAAATTATATTCAAAATGTTATTCCTTCTTATAATGTTCCAATCACAATCGATCTCAAAATGTTAAGCCTAAAACACATGCCAGTGAATAAACTAGGCCACATATCTACGTGAGTTACTTTACTTAATCTGGTAGACCAATTCAACTATCCACTGCTACATTATATCACTGTTCAACTTTGTAATTGAAACCTCACTAACACGTTATTAAGAATGACTGGAGATAACCCTGTGAGAAGTTTGTGCATGAGAATGTGTGTGTGTGTTTGTAGACTGCTCCTGGCTTGTATTTGTTGGTGACAACGTTTCGGCTACATGATAAGTATTTCTTCTGGAGAATGAATCAGATATGGAGCCAGAAACGTTGTTACAAACAAACACGATGAAGGAGTAGTCCAATCGGAAAGAAAAAAAAAAACTTTTTCCAAAGTGGTTGACTGGATTTTATTGTGGCGGGCCCGGCACGGCCAGGTGGTTAAGACACTCGAATCGTAATCTGAGGGTTGTGGATTCGAATCCACGTCACACCAAACATGCTCGCCCTTTCAGGCCGTGGGGGCGTTATAATGTGACGGCCAATCCCACTGTTCGTTGGTAAAAGAGTAGCCCAAGAGTTGGCAGTGGGTGGTGATGACTACCTGCCTTCCCTCTAGTCTTACAATGCTAAATTAGGGACGGCTAGTGCACATACCCCTCGTGTGGCTTTACGCGAAATTCCAAACAAACTAAACAATTTTAGTATGAAGGGTATCAACGTATGTTTTTGCATTAAATCGATTGGGTATCGAGTTTTAACGATTGGGTATCGTGTATTAACGATTGGGTATCGAGTTTTAACGATTGGGTATCGTGTATTAATGATTGGGTATCGAGTTTTAACGAGTAATTTTGGGAAATAATTATAACACTGGGGGCAGTAATACTTAAAATAATTCTTTTCAATATCTTCATGGACACAAATTTTATGCCACGAGAATTATTCATTTTAAACCTAAGTTGCTAATTTGTATGATAAAGAAAAATCAGTTGAGTTAGCCCTCAAATAAATAAATATCCTTTCCTTTCTGCCCTCCTGATAAAGAATAACCTTTAAAAATCTTTGTTAACCTTTGATAATAATAAAAATTAAAAGGGAATTTTAAAATATTAAACTGAAGTTGTTTTCTTAAATTACAGTTTAACGGTTCTGTAGTTAACACATCTGTTTCTTTAAAGTTAAGCACAAAGCTACATAATGAGATCGCAACCTGTGTTGTGTCCACCACGAGTATCGAAACCCAACTTTTAGCGTTTTAAGTCTGCAGACTTACAGCTGTACCACTTGGTTTAGTTATGTTGCTGTTGAATCAAGCGTAAAGCTATACAATGGGCTATCTGTGCTCTGCCCAACACGGGTATCGAAACCCGGTTTTTAGCGTTGTACGTCCGCAGTTATACCGCCGAGCCACTGGAGGGCGGTTTAGTTATGTAAGTGATGCTCATATTTTATTATAAGAGTGTCATTTATTTAACTTGAAGGTGTTAATTCTTGTAACATAAGAAACAAAAAACGTAGCTAAAGGAATTTTTACGAAGAAAGAAGAAATTAGGGTCTAAAGAGAAAAATATTTGAATTATATACCAATGAGCATTACATTGGCACTTTAGCCTTAAAAATCATTGAATTCCTAAAGTTTGTGTATGTATTAATCATTGCTGTTTCCAACGCATTTTATTAAAAACACCCCTTATTATTTTTTATTTACATACTTTAAAAGATACATCAGCCAAAGAACATGTTTAACAAGGTGATATCCAATTTTAATAATATCATTTATATTTTACGGTGCCATATTTGATACCTTGATATTATTATTATTATCTGTGTCCCCACCTACAGCTTCAAACTAAAAATATTAATTCTTCACTTTATATGATCTAAAGCTTCATTGGAAAGTACATGTTCTTCTTGTAAGGCACTAGCACAGAATGATAATGTTAAAATAGCTGTCATTCACACAATTCCGTCTTCTATCTTTAACTGTCTTTACGCTATGAACTTTATATGTGTGTATATTGTATGTGCCATATGTAAAAGAGGTAATAATGAGAAGATGGAAGCAAAACTGAAACCAGTTTTTTGTTGTTGTTGTTTTTATGTATGAAGTAGGATTCTTCCAACTATAATAAAACTTTAGAAATAAATTACATATTCCAGAAAGTGCGTGCATAAGTATGAATACATTGCCTTTTCTGTACTTCTTAAAAAATTAAAAAACAATTACGTTTAGTTAGTTATTTGCATTTGCAGATGAGTTTCAGTAAATCTGGAGGTATTAACTCAAAGTTAATGTTAGGCTAACGTCAAATGTCGTAACTCCTAAATATAAGTTGGGCAGTTATTGAAAAAAATATATAAATTTATAATAGTATCAAAATAAATATTTATTTAAATCTAAAAGTTAGTTCACGTGAATGATGGATATTTTGACGGAGTTTCAGTTCATATAAGATCTTTGTTTATTTTTTACTAGCAGCTTTGGAATTTTCTTTGTTTAGATATATTTATAAATCTGAACTTCAAAAACCATTTATCTTAGAACACGCGGATTATGAGTTGACATCAATAATTTCAATTCTTTCCATTTTAACCAAGTATAAAACTTATCTCAAGAGACAATACTCGGTATGGGATCTAAGTGCTCAGAAAAGTATTGTTGTTTTGAATTAAACACAAAACTACACAATGGGCTATCTGTGCTCTGCCCACCACGGGTCTCTAAACCCGGTTTTCGCAGGCATACCGCTATGCTACTGAGAGGCAGAAAAGTGTTTAAAAATTTCACAACATATTAACCAGTAAGTAATATTAATTAATAAGTAGATAAGTGTATATTAATTAGTGAGTACATTATTAATTAAAACATTAGTAAATTGTTATTAATAAAATATTAGTTAGCAAGCACAGTTTACTAACCTATTTAGAATATTTAATAAACCTATTTTTACTATTTTTTATTATTACATATTTATTATCTGGGTTATTTTATGTTGTCAGCCTACTGTATAGATTTAGGACTAACCTCAATATTCTAAACTGACTGGATCTCCAGAGATATTATAAGGTTACTACTAAAGATATTGTTAACAGAAAGTGTATTCAACTGATACAAAACTTGTCTTCTGAACTTTATATTAAGAACATAAGAAAGACATACTTAATAATTACAGGATTGAGTTTTATTCCCGTCCGATCGATCGATATTTAATATTAAGTTTTAAAAAACAGGTTTTCAAAGAGACGCAATATATCAACATAAAGTTTTACCTTGTAACATTGTACAAATAAAAAGGTATTCAAGAGAAAAGCTTCATAAGATCAAATGTATTTATTTCAAATGTTTTTTTGTTTTCATTTTTGAATTTCGCGCAAAGCTACTCGAGGGCTATCTGCGCTAGCCGTCCCTAATTTAACACTGTAAGACTAAAGCAATGGTTCCCAACCTTTTTAATGTCCCGCACCCCTAAAAAATATCAATATGTTTTCGCACCACTCACAGCAATTATTTATTTAAGAATAAAAAATAAGTTGGCCAAAACAAATGTTATCTCGCACCCCCAAGGTTCGAAACAGATTCGTTAACATACGTTGTTGTTACTGAGAGAAATTTAAAAAAAACATCTTAAATGCACTGATTTGGTCCATAAATATGTCAGTGAAAACCAGTTTATTGTCACCAGCATGTAACATAAAACCAGATCACCAAGTGTCTTGTCTCTTTCCAATGTTCGAATCTTTACATAGTTTCAACAAGTTTCAATAACAAACTGTATAATTCTCAAAAGGTAAAAATCACACGAGCTGTCTAAGTATTATGTTGTTTAGATTTACGTATTTTTTTCGTGAATTATTTATTTATTTAGTGGAAAAATAAAATAAATAAATCCTTAGTGAAAACAGACATTAGCTAGTTAGCAAATTCCTTAAAAATACCTAAAACTAAATCTAAACTATTTAGAGAATGTTGTTTTTCACAATTGCTTCAAATTCACCTACGCATGTTTGTAATGTTAACTTCTTCAACAACAAAAAACTGTTTGATCGGCTAATTTCAAAAGATTCGCTTTTCATTTCTTTGTCGGTTTCTCTTATGCAGGCTTAAAGGTAAATTTAAAAACTTATGATGTTAAAGTTATGAGGTCGATTCACGTAGTACTCACAGTGCATACGCCCATTGCAAAGGTTGAACTGAACAACAAACACATTTGTGTTGTTATTGTTTTTGGAATTTCGCACAAAGCTACTCGAGGGCTATCTGTGCTAGCTATCCCTAATTTAGCAGTGTAAGACTAGAGGGAAGGCAGCTAGTCATCACCACCCACCGCCAACTGTTGGACTACTCTTTTACCAACGAATAGTGGGATTGACCGTCACATTATAACGCCCCCATGGCTGGGAGGGCGAGCATGTTTAGCGCGACTCGGATACGAGCCCGCGACCCTCAGATTACGAGCGCATGCCTTAACGCGCTCGGCCATGCTAGGCCACAACACATATTTATGAAAGCAGCATTATATTTATTTTATAAATTATTTTCTCTGAAAAACTGAAACCACTTCTTTATTTAGAAAATAATAACAATTAATAAAATAATGTATTTCTAGAGAAATCAAGCTTTCAGACGACTTTATTACACGTTTTATTATTTATAAATATTGGGCTTTTTTTCTAATCATAATTAAACGTTGTACAAGGAATAAACATCGATTTAAAGTTTTCACAAGTGAGTGGTTTAGTGCTAAGAATCGTACGACGACAAATTTATTTAGTATGTGCGCATTTTACTCGGTTTGGTTGTCGTTACTGTTTATTCTCATCTTTAAAGTTGTTTCTATTGCAGGTTTTCTTCCAAAAGCCTTTAAAAACGATTTAGTCGATTTTGCTTTCTCCCTCTTTGTTCAAGTCCAAACATTCCCATGGGTCATCTTACTTTCTCCGTAACTTATTCGAAGATGTTTGTAAAATGGCAGACTGATAGTTCTACGATTCTGAAGTAGGGGCACTACCATCGTACGTTTTATCATCCTCTAATATAAAACACGAAATCTCCATACCAGCATTTGAAGCAAAATGTTATTGGCAGGCTTTTATCACTTCCTGCTCTAATCTTTCTTCATACCCAATATATATATATATATTAGAATCGAATATTGTATAAAAACTTACCGTCAATAATGAACTTCCCTTATGTAACTTTTAGACGATGTTTCTTTGTCAATTCTTCCTCTGTCGTCTCTTGAGAACCTGTGCAATTCGTGCCTAAAAACAGCGACATCTAACAAATGCACTTTTCAAATAAATGCTAAAGTTGCTTGAGTTAAAAGAAAAAAAAAGTGTAAAATCAAGTGGGAAAACTCATCGAAGAATGTAACCTTTAAGATTGAATTCAGTTCTAATCCTATATTTCCCACGTGAGTTTATAAGTAACAAGTTGGAAGGAAGAAAAATCCAAAACGAGAACTGAAGACGAACAGACTAAACGCATCAACAAAAACTTCTATTTTCACTCAACGAACGGCTCGTGCTGTACTGAAGGGCATTAGTTTCGGTTTTAAAAAGAAAAAAACACGTTTGAAGTACAAAGGCGTAAATCATGATGACTAAGGACACAATGGTTGAATATTAAAACGCGTGAAAAGAAACTAGAAGTGAAAGTGTGGAATGTGGTATAATTAAATATGTATCACCTGACAGTAAACAAAATCAACAGATCTGTAAGTCCTCAAAGGAAAATTTGTAAAGAGAATAAATTTTGCAAAGTGTTAACTTAAACACCTTATACGAAATTAATTTTCAAATTCGCACATACCAAATTGTTATTGGTTTGGTTTGTTTTGAATTTCGCGCGCTACTCGAGGGATAGCTGCTCTAGAGGCCTGGCATGGCCGAGAGCGTTAAGGCGTGCGCTCGTAATCCGAGGGTCGCGGGTTCGTGCCCGCGTCGCGCTAAACTCGCTCGCCCTCCCAGCCGTGGGGGTGTATAATGTGACGGTCAATCCCACTATTCGTTGGTAAAAGAGTAGCCCAAGAGTTGGCGGTGGGTGGTGATGACTAGCTGCCTTCCCTCTAGTCTTACACTGCTAAATTAGGGATGGCTAGCGCAGATAGCCCTCGAGTAGCTTTGTGCGAAATTCCAAAACAAACAAACAAACAAGCTGCTCTAGCCGTCCCTAATTTAGTAGTGTAAGACTAGAAGTAAAGCAGATAGTCATCACTACCCACCGCCAACTCTTGGGCTACTCTATTATTAACGAATAGTGGGATTGACCATCACATTATAACGCACCCACGGCTGAAAAAGCGAGCATGTTTGGTGTGACAGGAATTGAAACCCGCGACCATCATACTACGCGTCGAGTGCCTTAACCACCTGGCCATGCCGGGGCACTATTTTACTATTCAAATTTTAAAGACGAAATCAATATTTTAGTAAATGAATAAAAAACACTTAGAGCTCAAGAACTCTGAAGCTTATCACAACCACTGCAGAACTTTCATATCACGACATCAACATGATGTACGCTTTATTAATAATTAGTATTGAATGGCAAAAACATTTTATTTGAGGAACGTTTAAAGCTAAGACAATTAAAGATATAGCTGGTATGTTACTGTTTTATTAGTTCCATGACAACCCAAAGCAACACATAGACTAAATTGCCATGTCATAGGCTTTTAAAGCTCAACTTTAGGCTTCGTAACTTAGAGCTTATGACCAGAACGAGGACAACCAGTAGGCAGTATCCGTCAACTATGTGCTACTCTTAATCAAATACAGAAACTGGTTATCACAGCTGAAAGTAGGAAGCGTGTTGAGCTGTATATCGCGGCTTGAACCTTAGGCCTTCCAACTCATAGTCCAGCACATTACCCATTAGGCTAAGACTCGTTCTATGTTTTATTTTATTTAACATTTTCCATCAGAAATGCTCGTTACTTCGCTATCCTTTATTAATCCTAAAAAATAGTTTAAATAGAATTATAAGTTTTGGTTGTTGTTATTTCAGATTTTCACCTGCAGCTATTCAAATAAATATGTGCGTGAATATGTTGTTAGTTTCGAAGTGATAGACAAGAGAGAAGGCAGCTAATCAGAAGCCCCATCGTCAATTTTCTAGCTGCTATTTTTTCACCATGTAGGAAGATTTAACTGTTACTATTATCGCGCACCCACGTGTTGAAAATATGAATCAGAAACATTCGGATTCAGAGCTCGAGCACACTAACCACCAGACCACAAAGTAAACTAAACAAAGAAGATACACAAAGGTAACCATCTTCTTGTTTCAACATGTGGTACAATTTCGATTAGAATAGAAAAACATCAATAATATGCCTCAAAACATGCAGTGCCAAAATTTACAATTCAGGTGCCACTTCTGAAAATTTTGTTTATTTTGGAAAAATCATAACAGGAATACTTTTGTGATAATACCCAGTTCTTGTCTATCCTGATGATGTTCGCATACCTTACTAAATGCCCCTGCGCACACACTTAAATTTTACAGATCCAAACAAAATTAAATATAAATATATTTTAGTAGACATTTTGTACAGCAAGATAAAAGTTATTAATTTTTTTAAAAGGCCTAACTGACATATTCAGTTTATTTATTAATAGTATTAAGTACGATAACATTTGGCCCTAGCAAAATTAAATAGAAAACGTGCACAAAGTAATTGTTAATTTATCTCGTTATCGAATGCAGGCCGTACTTAATAAAGGCCTAACTAATCTTAGGCCTAAGTCAAGTGAACTTGAGTGTCTGCAGTTAGGTTTGTTTTGTATTATTCTAGAAATTCTGTACTTAAAAAAGTCCTATTAAAATAGAGATACTAGTTTTATAGCAAATGTTTTTAGGATCTCTGTTAGTACATATTAAAACCTCTTCATGAACCATTATACAAAGACAGTGCCACTACATAATGTTATCCCTCTTCATGAACCATTGTAAAAAGACAGTGTCACTACATAATGTTATCCCTCTTCATGAACCATTATACAAAGACAGTGTCACAACATAATGTTATCCCTCTTCATGAACCATTATACAAAGACAGTGCCACTACATAATGTTATCCCTCTTCATGAACCATTGTAAAAAGACAGTGTCACTACATAATGTTATCCCTCTTCATGAACCATTATAAAATGACAGTGCCACTACATAATGTTATCCCTCTTCATGAACCATTATACAAAGACAGTGCCACTACATAATGTTATCCCTCTTCATGAACCGTTGTAAAAAGACAGTGTCACTACATAATGTTATCCCTCTTCATGAACCATTATACAAAGACAGTGTCACTACATAATGTTATCCCTCTTCATGAACCGTTGTAAAAAGACAGTGCCACTACATAATGTTATCCCTCTTCATTAACCATTATAAAAAGACAGTGTCACTACATAATGTTATCCCTCTTCATGAACCATTATACAAAGACAGTGCCACTACATAATGTTATCCCTCTTCATTAACCATTATAAAAAGACAGTGTCACTACATAATGTTATCCCTCTTTATGAAGAACATTCCAACCATTTATGATAAAGCATTCTAAGCAAGTATAATAGAAACATTTGCCTTTTTTAATTTTTGTTTTAACAGTGTACATTCTTATCACCTGAGGTAACGCTGGGACAATTCACACTTTTTCACACAAATCACTTTAATAGTTACCAACACGTAAGAGAAAAGAATTAAACTATGAATAACACATCTTAAGATGTATCTGTCTTTTCAATTCAATTTTGTTAAAGTACAAAACCAAAATATGCCTGTAGAGTTTTAAGATAACAGTAATATACGTACACAAACAAAGTGCATCTATTTCACAGCACAACCTGTCTTGCAACTTATTTGTTCCGTACAGTGTTGAATACCAGAAGTGCACAGTCTCAAAAAAACTTTGAAATTACTGTGTCGATACAGACACAGAATATCGTATCATTTTTAGCTTTAAAAAGAAAAATTTTAAGGTCATATACAAAAATAAAAACAAGGAATTAATATAATAAAGCAATGCTTCTTATGTCTATAAATGGTTTACCCAGGAGTTAATTAGATCAGTATCGTGATGAATGGGTAGTATCAATTATACAACACATTGAAGAGCAAAACAAGTATTTAGTTATTATTATTCATTCTAGTTGTAGTTTGGTGTCATAATAAATAATTTTGCATTTTAATTTAGTACTTTTTTTCGAACTGGAGCGACTGAAGTGTGTGAAAAATTTATTAGGGTGAATGACATTGGTAATGGTTGAGAGGCATAACAGAATGGTACCAGCTTACATTCGTTGATGGCACGGCATGGCCAGGTGGTTAAAGCATTCGACTCGTAATCCGAAGGTCGCGGGTTCTAATCCCCATTGCACCAAACACGTTTGTCCTTTCAGCCGTGGGGGCGTTACAACGTGATGGTCAATTCTACTATTCGTTGGTAAACGAGTAGCCCAAGAATTGGTGGTGGGTGGTGATCACTAGCTGCCTTCCCTCTAGTCTTACACTGCTAAATTAGGGACGGCTAGCGCAGGTAGCCCTCGTGTAACTTTGCGCGAAATTCAAAAACAAACATATAGAACAACGTTATGCGCAAAGATGTTATTCAGTGTTCACTTACGTCATTTTGAGCCCTACCACACGAACCGTTCGTCTGATAAAAAGGTATCCACGGTAGGCGTGGCGTTCAACGACACTTTTCGTTTGTCGTCGACTTCACGTGTTTTTGATATCGACTTTCCAGCTAATTTGAGCTTCAATCGCAGCGTTAAGGCAGTAAACATTATTTTGTCTTATTGCTTATTCTATTAAGCTTGATATTTAGGAAGTCCATCCAAGATCATTAGCTAAATATCACGAAAATAAATTTGTCAGTTGATTACAACAACTTGTGACACCTGACAGATAGATGTTCGTGTCTGTTAAATGTGTATATGTATTCGCGTTGTTTTTGCTCATGCGCAATTATGGAAATGGGGTTTGAACTGTCAAAGGTAAGTATATAGTTCTGTTTTATACACTACGTAACTATATTTAAAAGTTTCTAAGAAATAACACATCGACATCTATTAATTTACGACACAAATTGCACGAATGTTTATCCAGTTTGCTCATAAAATTTTCGTTTTCAACAATAACTTATATTCCTTACAAGGGTATGAACTACCTTTCAGGAGTTTGTTAATCTTTTGGTCATCTCTATAGACCAAACACATGTTTAGTTATGAATTAAATGAAACGGTTTTAAATGCTCAGCTCATAAGTGTCACGTGATACAATTTATTTATCTGACATCTTGTTATGTTGCATTCTTAATAGCCTAAAATTTGATATTTATAGCAAACTTTAACAGCTTTTCGTTTGGAAATTGAAATGTGCTTGTTTAATAATAATATATTTATTTATCTGCGCAGAACAAGCAGAAGTCAAGTCTTGAGGACACAATAAATTTCGCAATGGGTAAGAAACGACAACTTCCGGTGTATTCTAACGAGACATCAGCACAAAAGAGGTGAGTTGTAGTTTGACTAAAAAGTAAACTGTTATCTGTAGTTTGATTTCCTTCCATGGTAACACCGTGAACAAAGGAGGCTTGTATTCTATTTATCATATGGTATCCATATAACCACTGGTCTGTAACCACCATGCTACGTAAACTTATAACAATTTATTAAAGCAGCTATACCATGAATTTTAACAACCTTTAAAGCTTTATTTTCAAACACAAAGTTACGTGCGATATATCAACAATGGGTATCGAAACCTGTATTTCATGAGTACGATCAAAATCGTTATAATGTGTCAATCACAATACATATGCAATGCTGACAATGAAGTACTGCGATTTAAAACTAAGTTCATTACGTCTAAAGAGATACGACATACAAGTAAAGCAAAGCAAACTAACGTGGCAGAGGTTTAGTTTTGAGAGAGAGAAATCGTAAGATCCAACCGGGGTGTTTAGGAATGTTGTGGTTCCTCTTCGTCCCCTTTCGTGAATTGTTATTAGGTTTAGTCTTATTTATTTGTTTATTAAATGATTTTGACTCTTTTTTTTTGGAAGGGGGGTGGAGGATGTCACTCTAAATGTTATTTTGGACGGAGGCAAAGGCAGCACCGGAGAGAATGGCCAGGTCACGTCCCGAAAGGCAGAAGTCAAGCAAATATGAACATGAATTCAATTCAAACGACCCGACTCAGGGTCTGGAAATAAAGTTGCCTGGGCTGGAATCTTAAAATCCAATGCCTAGGTTTTTGTTGTGGGGGGGAAACGGGAGTGCCCCGATGAAACCCACTTTCACAGGACAGGCGCCGAAAGATTTGCCTGTCCTGTGCCCGATATCTGAAAGAAATGGAATACATGTTATTGACTTGAATTTATTTCTTTAGATGCTTTGTTGTGTAATTTGTGATTCTTGAAATATGTTGTAAGGTGAAATGTATTTTGTTGGTGCACTTGATAATTTGTATAGTGATGCCGTTGATTTGTTTCTGTTTTCTGCTTTTAGATAATATTTGTGTGATATTTCCGTTAGTATATCTCTGAGTGTTGGTAAGTTGCTAATTTGATGTATATAATTTACTGGCTTGAATGATGGTAGACTGAATGCAGATCTTAGTATTCTGTTCTGTTGATTTTCTGGAGTGTGTTGTTTGAAATACTGTGTGTTACTTGACATCCATACTCTATTAGTGGCCTTGTATATTTGTATAATGGTGTTTGGTGCGCATTTCGATTGTTTACTGGTTAGAGTCATTAGGTGTGAAATCCTTTTTTCTGATGGATGAGTGTATATTGTTTACATGTTTTTTCCATGTTAGTTTTGTGTCGAAAGTGATGCCAAGGAATGTGATGTTTTTGCTCATGTTAATGGTTGTATTTCCGAGTGATAATTTTATTTTTTCTAGATTTTTTTCTTTGCTTTATTAATTTCCTATAGAAGGTAATTGCTTGTGTTTTTGTTGGGTTTAACACGACTCTCCACTTGTTGCTCCATGTTGAGACGTTGTTTAGTGATTCTTGTACGCGAGACATGGCCATCACTGGGTTTCTAGAGGTGCTCCAGATAGCAATGTCGTCTGCGTATTGTGAATTGTGCGTGTATGTTAGATTTGAGAAAGGTATTACACTGACGAAAATTATGTATAGAAATGGAGAGAGGACTGATCCTTGGGACACTCATGCGGTTATATTAAATGTTTTAGATATAGTTTTATTGACTTTAACTTGTGCTGTTCTATCTGTTAAGAAATTTGAAATCCATTTAACTATCATGAGATTTATTTGCAGGTGTTTTAGTTTGTATTTGATGGCGTTGTGCCATACGCTGTCGAATGCTTTTTTGACATCTAGGAATACCCCGATGGTTACTTGATTGTTGTTGAAAGCTTTATAGATTGATTCGGTGAGTCGTGTGAGGTGATCTGTTGTTTGCCTATTTTTCCTGGAGGCATTTTTAGATTCTGGAAGGATGTTATTTGAGTCGCAAAAATGGAGGAGACGGTTGGAGATAATTCTCTCCATCAGTTTGCCAAGGCAGCTTAACAGACTGATGGGGCGGAAATTATCTGGATTGGTTCTGTTGGTTTGTTTCTTTGGGATCGTGGTTATGATGTCTTTTTTCCAAGTGTCAGGGTAATATCCGGTCGCTAGAGAAATGTTCATGATGTTTGTGAGGTGTTGTAGTAGGAGAGTGGAGCTTTTTTTCAGAATAATGTCTGGTATTTGGTCATGTCCGGTGGGAAGTATTATTCAAGTTTTTGATATTAATTTTTAGTTCGGTTATGGTTATTTTTCTATTGATTGAACTTGAGTAGGCTTCTAGTGTCTCGCTAGGGAATCGTGGTGAGAATGAAGCTTGGTTTGTATTTATGAACTTGTTGACATGACGTTGAAGTTGTGTGTCAAAGTCCACTGAGTTTAGGTCGTCAAAGGAGGATTTGTAGTAGTCAGCTAATAGCTGACAAGTGGTTGGTCAAGACGCTATTTATACAATTAATTTACACAAATGTTATGGTACGAGTGAGATAAAAGTAAGTGAATTATAATTATCATAAATATACTTATGTCATTCACAAAATATATTTTGTTTAAAACTTAATAAACAAAATATTATATAATTATTTTGTCTTCAAAAGTCGATTATTTATTTTTATTTGTCTAATATCAATTAATTTTACTACCTTTCAAAGGAACTGGCGTCTAGTAAACTAAACACAAGCGGTACGTTACTGATTCTGATAAAATACACAGCCATTTTGTACATTTCTGGGTTACTTGTGCTACATGTGTTGTCACACTTCTGTGCGTATTTATATGAATTATTTAGCTTGCACACGGCATTTTCAGCAGCTAAATTAATAAAAGATGTCTTTAAATATTCCAAGATGTGTCATCATATACATATATATAATGAAACAGGATCTATTTTTTCTGGTGAACAGAATTCGCGAGTTCAATAAAATATAACAATTCTTCTTTGGCAGACTATCCAATCGATGTTTTATACGAACGTAACTTAGCGAGAATTGAACTAACACAATTTATTACACTTGTAGACATTGTGCTGCGTCAACAAAACACGCTATTTTGTCACCGTAATGTAAAACTTTCTTTCGGATGGTATTTCAAAACTCCAGGTTGTTCTAGTGCGTAATGTTTATTTTTATCAGTAAGTACATTTATGAAAACAATGCTATAAGAAAGCTACGACCCAAGGTGGCCATTGACATTTTTTTCTTCTTATTTCCAAGTAAACTTCGTTCTTGATTTAATGAGCACCAAAGCTGAAACATATACAAAGTTCAAAGTCTTAAAGTTGAACAGAATTTTTGTATATACAGAGTGACTCAGAAGTAGCTATATATTTCACAGTTGATAGTGTTTATAATGGAATTATGGGAAAGTTAGTACCAAGTTAATCCCGCAGATGTTTAAATTGAAACCCGTCGCTGTTCGCACAGTCACTAAATCTGACTGTTACGAAATCTTTCTGACACTAGTCTGTTTGTATATCAAGTTCTGTAAGTACGTTTGTGATGTACGCGTATGTTACACATCAACATTCGGGAACGTTTGTGATGTACGCGTATGTTACACATCAACATTCGGGAACGTTTGTGATGTACGCGTATGTTACACATCAACATTCGGGAACGTTTGTGATGTACGCGTATGTTACACATCAACATTCGGGAACGTTTGTGATGTACGCGTATGTTACACATCAGCATTCGGGACTTCCTACGGTAAACGTTGTCCTTGAATACTTCCCACAAGAAAAAAAAGTCCATATGCATATATACACATGTGTACATAGACAGCCCACATATAACCGTATACTTACTTTTGGGCTATTCTGTACACATACACATACACACAAAGCGAGTGTAACGACATTAACCATTGCTCATTTTGTTTCATAATTATAATTGACATAAATTATATTAATTACATAGAAAAAACAGGTTGCCCGGCATGGCCTAGCGCGTTAAGGCGTATGCTTCGTAATCTGAGGGTCGCAGGTTCGCGCCCGAGTCGCGTCAAACATGCTCGCCCTCCCAGCCGTGTGGGCGTTATAATGTGACGGTCAATCCCACTATTCGTTGGTAAAAGAGTAGCCCAATAGTTGGCAGTGGGTGGTGATGACTAGCTGCCTTCCCTCTATTCTTACACTGCTAAATTAGGGACGGCTAGCACAGATAGCCCTCGAATTGCTTTGTGCGAAATTCCAAAACAAACAAAAAACAGATTGTTTGTTATACAAATAAGAACTTAAGTTATTTCCAAAGAATTTGTAAGAAAACAACTTATGGGAAGCCCAGATTCATCAAAACTTAACACAACGCGACACATTATTTATATTTGAAAAGCTCTGTCGATCGTCTATCATTTATAAATTATTATACGTTTATGTAAGGTATACTCAACGAAAGTTGTCCCAAGACACCAGTGACATCAAATTGGACACTTAAGAAAGCTTGACCCATAAGCACAAAAGTTATAACTAAGCGACAGTAGTTTACAATTTAAAATATTACGCCATCTACATACATTCTGGTTTTATAAATTTTCACTCTTCAAGCTGTTTCTGCTATGATCTTGAGTGAGGATGAATGGTTAAAAAATCAGAAATTGTAAACTACTAGACACATGACCGTAGCTTTAGTTCTTATATAACATACAGTAACCTTCTTCACACACCTCAGAGTTAAAAGGTTTAAATAGATAGGTTTGATTGTGTTCTACAAAACATTGTTCGTTTGTGGATTTTAAGAGAAATAAACAACATCCTCCAGTAACATATAAGACAGATAGCATCACAAAGAGGTTTCTAAATAAATAATTAAAAATGCAGATAATTTGAGTTGGACATGAGATAAGGTTTTGATCAATCAACTTATTTATGAGAGCTTTCCAATGAACTCGGTCAAACATTAAGAGAAAGACTTAGCAGTCAGTTATCAGTCTGATGGTACTTTTTATTCAGTTCAAATCGATTGACCAAATCACTCATCTGGTTCGACCTCACAATTTATAAACATAAATCCAGGATTTAAATATGATAAAGGGATATATCCAAACATAAACGTATGAACCTAGGATTTAAATATGATAGAAAAATATATCCAAACAAAGATGCATAAATCTAGGATTTAAATATAATAAAAAGATATATCCAAACACAAACATGTGAAACTAGAATTGAAATAAGATAGAAAGATATATACAAAAACAGACGTATGAATCTAGGATTTAAATATCATAAAAAGATATATCCAAACAGAGACGTATGAACCTGGGATTTAAATAAGATAGAAGAATATATCAAATACATACGTATGAACTTAGGATTTAAATAACATAGAAAGATATATCCAAACACAGACGTATGAATCTGGGATTTAAATAACACAGAAGGACACATCAAACACTATGTATGAAGTACTCATCGATAAGCACGTTTGTTTTATATTGTGACTTTCTTTACACTTGTTTATGACCAACATTTTAAAAGAACATAACAGAGGGGCAACATAACGTTGAAGATTCTAACATGATAAAAACATTTAAAATTAATAATTACATAATTTTCTTTAAAATCGAACAGTTATGTAGCGTCCACAAGTTTCATTTTGTTTCTCTTTTCTTGAAGTAAAACTAAGGTATATTGTTTAACTCACACGACCACCGAAGCTGTATATAAAAGAAATGTGCTGAAAGATAAAAATTCACAATTCAATTAACCAGTAAGTATATATTTAAAACTTTACACTGTATATGTGTGTATGTGTATTAAACTTAATTATTAATCCCAATTTCAGAACACACAAGTAATGAAATAAATATTTTCCCGGTTGTCACTTTTTTGTTTTATGTTTATTTCAAGGTGAATGCTAGCAACGTAATTTGAAACATTTCGTCTAATTATAAATCCCTTTTCGACTTCATTCTGAAAACAGATTAATACGAATCGTCCATTTTATTAAATAACGTTTTCAAATATAAAATCTGAGAACAGCAAATGTCTTTAAAAACTACCCCCCATCGCTAGTACACCTGTATGTCAACGGATTTACAACGCTAAAATCAGGAGTTCGATTCCCCTCGATGGGCTCAGCAGATAGCCCGATTTGGCTTTGCTGTAAGAAAAATACGAACGCGCCCTTGGAGACTAATCCCAACGATTTATACGTTGCACGTTAAAATACAATCTAAAACTTTAGTGCTTTCAAAGGACAAACCGTCTATTTATTATTTAAGATACCTATATATCATGTGGCTGCAGGCTAATCCTGAGGTAGAATTCGGAGCTGGGGCTCGAATCACAACGATAACATAAAATATTCCTTGCACTTTATGCTGTGGGTGCATTAAAAGAATGATAGTCAAGTCCTTAACGTTGATGGTAAGATGAAGAGTGTTGCTGACTGGGTTCGTTCCTTGTGGTCATCCAGTAGCTCCAGATGAGGATATTTTGGTTTGAATTTCGCACAAAGCTACACTAGGGCTATCTGCGTTAACTGTACTTAATTTAGCGATGGAAGACAGCTGGTCATACCACCCACCGCCAATTCTTGGGCTACTCCTTTACTGACGAATAGTGGGATTGACCGTATCATTATAACACCCCACGGCTTAAAGGGTGAGCATGTTCGGTGGGACGGGGACTCGATTCCGCGACCCTCGGATTACCACCTGGCCATGCCGAACTTTATATTAGGGGGTAGGTAACCATTAGTAGTTCTCCCCACAAATGTAAAATTTAAACACAAAATGCTTGCCCTGTACACTTGTGTTAATAAATTAACAAATACGTTAAAGTGTTCACAAATTTTGAGAGAAAATAATTAATTTTCTTCTTATTCAACACAATATATATTTAATAATATAAAAATGACTAGAACGGCCATCTTTTTATTTTACAAATTGCCTTTACTTATTACTTTTACCCACGTTGTATTTGACACACAACAATCTTTTATTGTAAAACTCAGAGAACGTGAATATTTTCCATACAGCAAAGGATTCGAATGGGATTTTCTACAAGTCTTCGTCCTAATTTTTAACGTTTCGGCAATTGGTCTCAGACTGTTTACAATCCTTTCGAGAAAAACGCAAAATTATTTATCCAGCTGCAAACAATCTTAAACCCTTCCACCATTAAGAAATTAAAAACTAAATATTTTAAATTTATCGGTCTTATCCCAAAAGGAAATAACTTGTGTTTTATTTCTTCTTTTTTTTTGTCTATACCGTAACAGGAAATCAGAAAAGTTTATTACCCTGTTTCATGTGGTGAAATTGCCTTTAAAGTGGCACGTGTTTGGATGAGGAAAGCTGGGGGGTTGGTGAGATAAAGCTTCAGTGTGTCAGTGTCTACGAACACCAAAAATAATTAACGACATCTAGTGGGAATAAATCATGCTTTATCCCGCTAAAACTGTAGGATATATATTTTTGAAGCGTTTAATGATTTAATTAATGTTTACTTGATATCTGTGGTCCTCATACATGTTTTAAAAAACGCGAAACTGGGGGAAAAAAAGTCCCGGATTCACATTTTCACGAACTTCTATATGAAGCTCCTTATTTTATTTAAAGGATAGTATTTTAGGAAGCCTTATGAATAAAATAAATGTTTGCAGAATTTTTTCGAAATGTTGCGGGAAACATTCGAGGGTTTTATGAAGGTCTTTGAAACATTTTCCATTCAAATATGGACTGTCGTTATAACGTAACTAAAATGTGCTGCCCTTACTTTTGTTTTAACTAAGTATCTTGTGTTTTTTTGTTTGTTTTGTTTTTTGCAGTTTGTGGTGTTGGTTTTGTCCTTTAAATACATCAGTAAAAACATTATTTTCCTGGAAATTCTTCTTAGCTAATTTGTTAGGCCCGCCATAACCAGGTGGGTTAAGGCGTTCGATTCGTAATCTGAGGGTCGCGGGTTCGAATCCCCGTTGCACTAAACATGTTTGCCCTTTCAGCCGTGGGGTTTTTATAATGTGACGGTCAATCCCACTATTTGTAAGTAGAAGAGTAGTCCAAGAGTTGGCGATGGATGGTGATGACTAGCTGCCTTCCTTCTAGTCCTACACTGCTAAATTGGGGACGATTAGCGCAGATAGCTCTCGAGTAGATTTGCGCGAAATTCAAAACAAACAAACAAACTAATTTGTTTATCACTGGTTATAAAAGTAACATTACATTACTTTCAGTAACTTCAATAAAACATAACTTTCTTCATATTTTGTACACACTTTGACGAAAATGTTTCACTGTTGTTATACTGTTTTCCTCTTAAAACGAATTGATTTGACAGGCCTCGTTTCGATGTTGTCTTCTTATCAAAAAATAAAAAGTGCTCTTAATCACAACTAGGTCTGACCTTTTGCCCACGCCAATGAAATAGTGGTATGCCTGCGGAGTCCCACTGTTAGAAACTGGGGTTCGACACCCCAAAGTTAATTTGTAACTTTGTACGTAATTACAAACAACAAACAATCAAAACTAACCATTTGTTTGTTTGTTTTAAATTTCGCGAAAAGCTACTCGAGAGCTATCTGCGCTCGCCATCCCTAATTTAGCAGTGTAAGACTAGAGTGAAGATAGCGAGTCATTAACACTTATCATCAACTCTTGCGCTACTCTTTTAGCAACGACTATTGGGATTGAACGTCACATTGTAACATCCACACGGCTGAACGGGCGAGTATGTTTGGTGCTACCGGGATTCGAACCCGCAACCCTCAGATTACGAGTCGAACGTTTTAACCCATCTGGCCATGCCGGGCCGTACTAACCATTTAATTCCATTAAAATTGATCTTAATATTACTATAATTGGTTATATTTATGCCAAACTTAAATCAGGGGTCGTTTTGATAATTTGGCCGAAAATTACTTAAAGCAATGATCTAGATTTATTCATTATAGATGCGTTTTATGCACAGATCTTAATACTTCAGGCTCTTTAACTTGGCAGGTAAAACTAGTCTGATAACAATCAGAGGAATTTTTATGTCTTATTCAACTTTAAATCAGTCACACGTAATGAAATATTAATCGAATATGCCAACTTTTAATGGAAAACTTCCCAATCGTGAAGAAGTAAGCTTTATTATAATCGAACAAATTAATATTTATTATTTCATGAACTTTATTTCAGAAGAATTTTCGAAATGAGAGACGTAAGCTATGAAACCTGACACTTCCGAACAGGATATAGAAACATAATAACTTTCTTTATACAACATTACTAAGGACAGCAAAGGATCTCTGCTTGTTAACATTAAAGAGTGAGTTCAGTTTACGATCACGTGTACAAATATTTGTCTATGTAAAACATTTGTTTCGTACATTACTGTTTTCCTGTTTGAAAAAAGAAACACGCTTGTCAATAAAAATTCACCACTTTCTTTTTCGGTAGAACAAGTAATAAAAGTATGGAAGATAACAAAGGTTAAATATTTCGTCTATTCTTTTGTCATGGCCTTAAAAAGTATATTTATGACTTTTTTTGGTTTGTTTGGAATTCAGCACAAAGCTATACAGTGGACTATCTGTGCTCTGCCGACAACGGGTATCGAAACTTGGTTTTTAACGATGAGAATCCTTAGACATAAGGACATAGGCTGTGCCGCTGGAGGACATCATGATTTAAAACAAAGATAAAAATGAGCGCCACTGCCTTACTGAAAATTGTTCAATAAATAAGACTAAGGAAGGCTGAGATGACTACTTTTCGATTGTTTTCCATCTTCAGGAAGGCTAAGATGATGACGTTTCAATTGTTTTCCATCTTCAAGAAGGCTAAGATGATGACGTTTCAATTGTTCAACATCTTCAGGAAGGCTAAGATGATGATGTTTCAATTGTCTTTCGTCTTCAGAAAGACTAAGATGATGACGTTTCAATTGTTTTCCATCTTCAGGAAGGCTAAGATGATGACGTTTCAATTGTCTTTCGTCTTCAGAAAGACTAAGATGATGACGTTTCAATTGTCTTCCGTCTTCAGAAAGACTAAGATGATGACGTTTCAATTGTCTTTCATTTTCACAAAGGCTAAAATGATGACATTTCCATTGTTTTCCGTCTTCAGAAAGATTAAGATGATGGCGTTTTAATTGTTTTCCGCCTTCAGAAAAGCTAAGATGAAGACATTTCAGAAGTCTTCCGTCTTCAGAAAGACTAAGATGATGACGTTTCAATTGTCTTTCATTTTCACAAAGGCTAAAATGATGACGTTTCAATTGTCTTCCGTCTTCAGAAAGACTAAGATGATGACGTTTCAATTGTTTTCCATCTTCAGGAAGGCTAAGATGATGATGTTTCAATTGTCTTTCGTCTTCAGAAAGACTAAGATGATGACGTTTCAATTGTCTTCCGTCTTCAGAAAGACTAAGGTGATGACGTTTCAATTGTCTTTCATTTTCACAAAGGCTAAAATGATGACGTTTCAATTGTCTTCCGTCTTCAGAAAGACTAAGATGATGACGTTTCAATTGTCTTTCATTTTCACAAAGGCTAAAATGATGATATTTCCATTGTTTTCCGTCTTCAGAAAGATTAAGATGATGGCGTTTTAATTGTTTTCCGCCTTCAGAAAAGCTAAGATGAAGACATTTCAGAAGTCTTCCGTCTTCAGAAAGACTAAGATGATGACGTTTCAATTGTCTTTCATTTTCACAAAGGCTAAAATGATGACGTTTCAATTGTCTTCCGTCTTCAGAAAGACTAAGATGATGACGTTTCAATTGTCTTTCATTTTCACAAAGGCTAAAATGATGACATTTCCATTGTTTTCCGTCTTCAGGAAGGCTAAGATGATGACATTTCCATTGTTTTCCGCCTTCAGAAAAGCTAAGATGAAGACATTTCAAAAGTCTTCCGTCTTCATTCAAGTCAGCAAGTCCTACTCTCTAAATTTCCAAACAGGATCGTCTTGACTACTTCTATATGGAGTTTCGTCGTTTAAAAGACAAAGCCAGTCTCTCAGTACCAGCAAGTATTTTAAGAAAAAAAAAACCTGTAAATATTTCCGTCCCGGTTTAGAATTAAACTTATCAAGTGATTGAAACCTCACGAACGTAAAAGCAATGCTCGTAATTTGAGGACAAGCATAACAGCAACGTTAGAATTAGTCCTTGTAACAAGTATTACCACAACAATAAACATTACTACGAACTCATGAACTAAAGAAATCAAACTTAGTCACTCCACAGAATGGACAACATTTTCAGAATCTCCTGTCACAAACTGCTCAACATTTTTTGCTGTCGTTTTTGCAGAAGCTTAATCGCAAATTGTGCGTATGACGTAAATAATCTAAAGCAGTGGCGTGTCGCCACAGGCGACATGTTTTGTACTTCTACATTTGATTCACGTCGAATTCTCGATTATTGGCTTATGCAATGTCGCCACAGATACACTGGTGTCTGAGTGAATATTGAAAGCTAACTTATTCAAGCAACTACGTAGAACCAAATAGCAAAACAATTCGAAGAAGGAATTTATCGACCACCGGATATGTCGATAAGCCGTTGTCTGGTCCGTCTTCCTCCGCTTAGCTTCTCTCCTATCATACATACATACATACACTTGTTCTTCTTGCCCCCCTTTGCTCCATAATGTTTTATTTTCCATTTAGCCAAAGATGTCATCACTTGTACTCTTTCCGAGCTATTTCCTTGCTCATCCTTTCCACTTCAACTTTATTCTTTTTTTTGCCGTTGATTGACATCACGGTATCAAGTTTCTCACTCGTGTGACATCAGAGGTTTTATTTCTGCCTACTCTCACTTCTAAGGTGAACGCCCTCTAAGTCCTCCGCTCATTTAGAAACTCGTGGACACACATACACGATTTTATTGGAACGCATATGAACAAAGTTATATATCTCATGTATCGTCTTTTCATATATTCTAATTAAACTTAAAAAAATATATACATATTACACATTGAGACAAACGCGCCTTCTACTTGTACATATTGTGATCAATTTATGATGTTCGTCACCACAAATCTCCCATGTGACATTACGAAAGACATTGTGCCTAAAGTAGCCAAACACGAAACTGTCTTCACCATTAATTCTCGAACGTTGAAGCTACAAAAAGTTGTCTTTCTTCGCCACTCTAAGTGCTAATTATTTTTATACCAGATTGGTTATAATAGCTGTTGAAAATCTACACAAAAAGCTCTTTCGAGAGGTACCGTAATGCTATTCCAAATGGCACTCACTCTTTTAAACCCTAACCATGAAATCCATTCAAGAACTAAACTCGCTGAAAAACCTGGTTTGTCTCAGTAAGTCGTCTTTCCGAGAAACACTAAAAGGAAAACCAGTGTGCCCTAACAGATTTATAAGTGGACCTTTTACCAGTCATTTCACGTTAGGAGAGTCATTAGTTAGACGAAAATTGTAAATAACGAAAAAAAAAACTTTTATCGTTTCGTTTCTTCATCGCCGTTTCGCACCTTTCCTTTATCTCTAAAACTCTTGTCTTCAGTTCTGTGCTGTTGTTGTTATTTCTTTATCTTTCGCAGGATTTCGATTTTTGTTATCACAGACGTGTTTTTAATTATTGTGTTTACTTCACAAAGAATTAATTTTGTCTAATATGCTACGTGTCCGATGTTAGTAACAGTTTAGGCACGACTTAAAGTTACAAAAGCTCGAATGACAAAGGTTTAATATTTTATTTCAAATCATTATCTGTTAAAATAAATTTGGATGAAGAGTTCTGGTATTTCTCTTACAGTTTCTCTGAAGTTTTGGTATTTCTCTTACAGTTTCTCTGAAGTTTTTGTATTTCTCTTACAGTTTCTCTGAAGTTTTGGTATTTCTCTTACAGTTTCTCTGAAGTTTTGGTATTTCTCTTACAGTTTCTCTGAAGTTTTGGTATTTCTCTTACAGTTTCTCTGAAGTTTTGGTATTTCTCTTACAGTTTCTCTGAAGTTTTGGTATTTCTCTTACAGTTTCTCTGAAGTTTTGGTATTGTTTCTTCGTGTACATTAGCATATCTGACGAGTTTGATTTACGATTTTTGTTTATTCAGAGTCCAAGATTTGTTGTTTTAGCACAACCTGTATTCCTATCCATACAATCATCTGAAATATCTCAGAAACGTTTTTTTCGAGCCAGCTCATACTGCGGTCGCCTGTTAGAACAGCGGTATATCTCCGGATTTACAACGCTAAAAATAGGGATTCGATTCCCTTCGGTGGGCCGAGCAGATAACCCTTTGTGACTTTGCAATCTGAAAAACACACATACTCATACTGCGTCGTTTGCGATAGATATGGTGGACATAGTGCGGTTGAAACGATATTATACACTCTTCCTTTCCGAAAAACAAAGATTCCTATAGGGACTAAATTTAAAATATAATATTAAAAAGTACAAGTTCCTTATTGTACTGTTGGATTATGAGCAAAATAACATATTATAATTACATTTGGCTAGCTTGAAAACGAATGTCTGCCCCAACATTTGATAAGATAAACATACCAAAGTAAAATGTATTAAGACTAAACCACTAGAGCATTCATTCTGAATACCGAACAAGACAAAGGAAGATATTCGATGACTGTGTCGTTACAAATTCATTGTTTAACTTAACGAGCCACAATATTACAATATATAGTAAAACTAACAGTTTCTACTCTAGGCACGATAAGAAAAAAAACAAAACTCGTTAGAGACTCACTCGGTATTCTCAGCCACTTCAAGTTCTACCCCTCACTAAGATTCATGAAAATCGATACAAAACTCAAATCGTCTAGCATGTTTGGTCGTCGTATCGATCGCTATTGGCGCTGATCTCTGTTTAGATGGGATTTCTGAATTTCCATCATCACGGAAACAAACATTATTTCATTCAGTGAGTTCATTAATTCTGCTTCGTGTGACAAAATATACTAAATATAAATTTATTACTATTATTATTCACGTGTAATAAAACGTATTAATTCAGGTAACGTTTTACTATTATTAAAAAGTATACAATACAAAATTTACGACTATCTTAAAGAGTTTGTAGCATAAAATTAAGCTCCCAAAAATCAATAGATGGCGCGGTAAGCAACTGGGATTCCCAGACAGTATGGGAGCAAACTTCATCTATTCTCATTTAGAAACTGAAATCGTACTATGGAACAAAAATTTATTTGCTTTTGTTTCAGTTTGTAACATAGGTAAGAATAATTTACCTCCTATCTAAACATTTTTAATTCCATGTTGACAACATGCACTTTAGAAACACACTCTATATATATATTGTTCTTTAAACTATCGCACAAACGAGGTATCTTCTTTCCTCGTTACGTTTCATTTCCTGCTCCCTCTACAAGAAGTTTCCAAGCCAAATTAATCTTCTCCAAAACTTTTCCTGCTTTCCTTTATTTATTTACTTTCTTTCCATACACTCTTCGTGTCTTTTCCAAGCACTTTTTTCCTTCATTTCTCTCCAATTCTGCGTTACGTATTCTATATTTTCTATTTCACTTGCCTGTTATTTTTTATCCCGCATTGTAATTGGCATTATGATCGGGTTACATCCTGTTTCCTACCTTCATTTATCTAATCAAACATGCTGTTGGTGTGAACGTGCTTTGCAAGCACTAATCACGGACTCTGTTTTCTGTTTTTAATCTACCATAGTAGCTCCTTCTGTCATTATATACCTCGTTCTGTTCAAAATCTCCTGTGCTCAAGATTTTTAAGACAATAATTAAACTTTACCCTTTCTCGATTCAGTTCTCGTCCCTCTTATTTTTATTAACATGTCTATGACTGTGCCATACCTTAATTCTTATTCTGACTACGCTATACGTCAATCCTTATTCTGACTACGCTATATCTTAATCCTTATTCTGACTACGCTATACCTTAATTCTTATTCTGAATACGCTATATCTTAATCATTATTCTGACTACGCTATACCTTAATTCTTATTCTGACTACGCTATACCTTAATCCTTATTCTGACTACGCCATACCTTAATTCTTATTCTGACTATGCTATACCTTAATTTTTATTCTGACTATGCCATACATTAATCCTTATTCTGGCTACGCCATACCTTAATCCTCATTCTGATTACGCTATATCTTAATTTTTAATCTGATTATGCCATACATTAATCCTTACTCTGACTACGCAAAACCTTAATCCTTTTTCTGATTACGCCATACCTTAATCCTTATTCTGACTACGCCATACCTTAATCTTTATTCTGGCTACGCAATACTTTAATCCTTACTCTGACTATGACATACCTTAATCCTCATTCTGACTATGCCTTATCTTAATCCTCTATCTATATCTCTTACCATACCATATTTTTTCCTTCCGTAAATCATTCCTTCACTTTTACTTCAAATTCCTCGTTCATTATTTATTATGTATTGCAGAAATTTTCCATCTTCTTTTGTACTTTATCGAAATTCTCATCGTCTCTTCCTTCTTGTTCGCCTTCCATTCCAAACTTTCTCCATTTGATAATCCTTCCTTTTTTCTCTGCCAATTTAATTTTCCGTCCAGACCTGATGTAAAGTCTTCAGCTATTGTCCACCAACGCTTTCATCAGAATCACTATTTCATGTCCCAAAAATCTTTATTGTTGTCAAATGAACTCATAACATTTTTTTTTATTTCAGAGTGATTTTTACTTCTTATTTTTTTAATTTTTTTTCTAACTGTTTATCAGTTTATAATGAGTTGATTCAACCTTATATTTGTATCTCACAGTTGCGACACTTCTTATGTACTTATCTCAAAATTATGACACTTTTTAAACAATTATCTCACAGTTGTGGTACTTTTTATATAATTATCTCACAGCTGTGGTATTATTAATCTACAACTAAAGGATAATATTGGTCAGAGTTATTGGGAGACATATGTTGCAATTCAAAGTGAAAGGATATTGTACGAAACTGTCAACTGGATGTGGTAGGGTTTGAGTGTGGTTCATTCTTAAGTTACATCCATTTTCTTCCGCGAAACAAAATAAAGCCATGAGCGTTAAGAAACGGAAACTATATTGTAGTTTCAACGGTCTCCACCAGTAAGCGTGGGTGCCTCAGGCATATTCCAATAAAAACCCAGTCAGCAGATGTACTGAGCTTCTCTGTTGTATTTCTTTCCAGTACGTTGACAGGACATGGTGGCTTAAGCAAACAGATATTACGAAGAATGCAGCTGCACACAGTTACTGACCCATGCATCAAAGTCATTAGTATTTCCACAAGGAAATGTCGACGGTGACTTAGTTGTTGTTCAGGCTTAACCTCTCCCACATTTCACTTCCTGGTTCTTATCCCGTCAACATTGAAATATCACTTTTGCCCACTGTTCCTATTTCTTCGCCTTCTGAGATGTTAAACTGAGACTTCAACTGCCAAAAAGAAATCTCAAATGTAAAGACTTTCCTGCAGATGTTCAAAATGTAATTCCTAAATTAATTTATTTCGTTTTGAAACACAGTTCAAATGCTTACAAAATGTATTATCTTTTTCTTCCTACCTTTTCCACGTGCTTCTGTTTATTGGCTACATATCCTGGTAATGACACACTTCCATTTGTTTAACATTACCTTCAGTGATGTTGGAAATGAAAATTATCTAAACTAAAACGAAACACACTTTGTTTACGTGAATATATCCTCTCTAATTTGCACCAAAAAAAAATGACAGGCCAAAGTTACGCCTACTTAAAGTAACAACGCCTTAGTGTTGTTCTTTGAAGTCAAGCACAATGCTACACGATGAGCTATAGATGTTTTGCTCACTACGGGTATCGAAACTGGGTTTCTAGAGTTATAGGTCCTGCTTACTAAATCAATAATCAAAGTTTAATAAAAAACTACCTCAGGTCAAATAATTACTCAGTAACGATACTTACAGGCCCGGCATGTCCAGGTGGTTAAGGCACTCGACTCGTAATCTGAGGGTTGCGGATTCGAATCCCCGTCACACTAAACATCCTCGCCCTCTTAGCCGTGGAGACGTTATAACGTGATGATCAATTTCATCATTCGATGGTAAAAGAATAGCCTAAAAGTTGGCGGTGAGTGGTTATGACTAGCTGCCTTCCCTCTATTCTTACTCTGCTAAATTAGAAACGGCTAGCGCAGATAGCCTTCGCATAGCTTTGTGCGAGACTCAACATTTACAGTGAGTTGGTTAATAACTTTGTATTTTCGCCGTTCACAAGTTATTGTTATACAAACAATATTCGAAACTGTTATTGCTTTGTTAAATAGTCTAATATTGGAACTTTTTAACCCTGTTATTCCCCGTATTTATTTGCTTAAGAGTGAAATTGATTTAACGTCAAAAATTCAACGTAGAATCAAGTTATTTTCTCTGAATTGATTGTTCCTTTTCTAATCACAAGATTTGTCAAGAACAAAACGGTTTTTATTTCTTTCGTTCCTTTCAAGATTCTATAGCGGAAAAAATCGTTTTTTATACCATCTGAATTAGGTTCTTACCCCGTTGCCTCGCACTCCTTCTAGGTAGATCGATGCAAATGATTATTGGATTGCTCTCTTCATCTGGGAGTATGCTGTTATAATTTGTTCTTTTTTTGTGTGTACTTCGAAATCTCTGACTCTTAAACACAAACCTTTTTAATCAAAATCTACCATTCTGTAAGAGCACAGAACAGACCCCCGTCCTCTTAAAGTTCCTTTACGAATACTCATAAAAGTATGTTACAAATTATCCAAGCATTTATTATTTAGTATATACGTCAGTGTCTAATTATATTTCCTAGATATCTTTATTTAAATAAGCAGACATGAACTGCGCCTCGAATAAAGACAGATCTTATTCCGGAGCAAACAATAAAATAAAACTTGCTATAGCTAGATTTTGTTTCTTTCAAAACGCAAGAGCGCGGATGAATTACTAAATATTTGTAATGCGGTGAAAAACAAACAAACACAAGAATTTAGTGTATTAATTTCCCTGTACCTTTTTACAGTAAATAAGGCTACGATTGCCTGAAAATAATCGATTAGAAACACATTTTTTGGATGTTATAATTCATAAATTATGAGCAGTCTTCTTGATATGAGGGCTGTGTGTCATGTTGTCTGACTAATAGTGTTTAATTCCCAGTAGAACACAATACACGTGACATTCAAAAAACCGCATATTAAAATATTTTACACTGATTGCTTTTAAAATTCATATGTTACTTTTGGAACATGAAAAATACTGCTGCAATGCTATTAATAAACGTCTACTAAGCGAGAACGAGGAATGGGAGATTATTCGATAAACGTGAACTAGATATGCTTAACGTATCCACAGACATAAATTAGCAAATCTGAAGACATGGTCGTTTGTAAGATATGCAATTTCATATAACATTTAATTTTCACATGATATTTTGAGATATTTTTCATTTGTACGTTTATTACCTAAAGATCAGTTGCAAACGTTCTATATACACCAGTCCTTCTTAGAGTCGTTCAGGTTTATGTCAGCATATTAGTAATAAAACATTAAATCCATCACCGCTTCAAAAACATCGAACACAAAACAATTTATTCGGAGAGTTTACAGTATTGTGGCGGCATCTACCGGGTACTGAAATAATAAACTTATTTGGGTCTTTTTTTATTTTAACAATTTTCTTAGGCACGGTTTTAATTTCTAAAATGACTGATGGCAAAGTGAAAAATTGAAATTTTGCTAGAAGAAATATTCCAGGTTATGATTAATAAATAAATAATTAATAAAACTTATTCACAAAGTCAATTAATAAACGTATTAAATAAAGTCGGTTAACTTCTTTCATTGTTCCTAACATTTGAGCTGCTCTTAAACAAGTTGGTTTATCTGAGGACCGAGTCAATCGTGACGTATTTAACCGATTGTTATTAACATATGGAATTATTTTGTAAGGCTTTGTGCGAGTTGCTGAATGGAATAATCTAAATCTGCTAGCATAGCAGGAAAACATATTAAACGAATTATTTTATTTTGTCATAGTGGTACTACGTTTTCTTACATATTCGGTGCAAATATTTTGATAAGACAGTTAAAGTTTTGTAGTGCCCTATTGTTAACTAGTATCAAAGTTTAAGTATAGAAAAAAAGTCTGAGTAATTCGGTTTGTTTATTGTTAGGCACAAAGGTACATAACGTGCGCTACCAACGACGAGTATCGAAACCTGCTTTCTAGAGTTGCGAGTCCGCAAACATACCGCCGTGCCAATGGGATGGAATTCTCGACCTCTTCTTGTCATAATAACTTTCTAAATTACATATAATATTCCTCAATAGTTTGTTTTCCTTGTTTGTTTGTTTTTTTAATTTCGCGCAAAGCCACACGAGGGCTGTCTCCGCTAGCTGTCCCTAATTTAGCAGTGTAAAACTAGAGGGAAGGCAGCTAGACATCACCACCCACCGCCAACTCTTGGACTACTCTGTTACCAACGAATAATGGGATTGACCGTAACGTTATAACATCCGCACGGCTGAAAGGGCGAGCATGTTTTGTGCGACGGAGATTCGAACCCGCCACCCTCAGATTACGCCTTAACCCACCTGGCCATGCCGGGCCCCCTTCAACAGTATTTCATATATTGCTTTTCACATCAAAGGATTATTTTCGAAAGACAAGTAATGGTTTGTTTTTTGTTGTTTTTTTCGAATAAAAAATGATAATGAATTAACATAATAATGTACTCAATAATAGGAGAGCCCATTAGTATAAAACTAAATTTAAAACCTTCATAATGACCTGATAAAGGAGGCGGATTATAACTTATTTTAAGTCCTACACAATCAAATTCACAATGAAAAATAAATTTTACCGCTTCCCGTTGAGCATTCTAAATACTAACAACACATGAAAGACGCACGTGAGAGTTAACTGAATGTAAGCATCGACAGTTTTCATCCACTAAACTGTGTGGTCTTATGTGCACGTTGTTTTACACTCAAGAACTTAGTCAATAATCTTGCATTCTCCTTAAATATATTATTCTTGAATTTATAACGTAATAAAAAAGGTTACGCGTTTATAAACTGCATGTTTACTGCATATATATTTAAAAAAAAAACTGTTAAAAAACAAAATAATAAACCGTTAGATTCGTTCTGAATAACCATTATTCAATTGTGAGTTGCAGCTTTTATAACAGAAAAAATATTATTATTTCAAATACACACGGCGTTTCAATCACTGCTGCGATCAGTCTCAATAATACAGAATCGTGGTCGCACCAAACGTGCTCACCCTCCCAGCCGTGGGGACGTTATAATGTCACAATCAATCCCAACATTGGTTGGTAAAAGAGAAGCCCAATAGTTGGCGGTGGGTGGTGATGACTAGCTGCCTTCCCTCTAGTCTTATACTGCTAAATTGGGAACGGCTAGCACAGATAACCCTCGTGTAGCTTTGTGCGAAATTCAAAAACCAAAACAAACGAAACAAGAATACAGGTTTTAATAATAATCAACGTTTCGCTTTAAAACATTTGATAACGATCACACTAATGATCGAAACGTCGTAGATGTTTGAAATAATAATATTTTTCCTCACTATAGCAGCTGTAACTTGTAATAAAATAATAGTTATGCTCTGCCCTCTGTCGTCGTGCTTTATCACTTTATACGAAACTGCAGAAATATTAAACATTATCAAAAAATTGCACTAGTTTCTTATTTCTCAATTACTTCAATCGAAATTTGCTGTTAATTTTTATTTACTTCAATAAAATAAATGTCGTCTCATTAACCTTAAGAGTATTTTATACTGACGGAATGTCTACTGATGATTTAAATTAATGTCCTGAGATGTCAGACGCAAAGCTATTTATGCGTCTTAGCCCGAAGCATTTTTAACAAAATCTCTGATCATGGTTCTGCAAAATAAATTTACTTTCTACGTATTTACACGATGAATAATTTAACGTATAAATATCGTTAACGGGTGGATAGTCATACAGCCATAAAACAAGACTGGAAAAAAACTTAACGTTAGCAAGGGCTATGTAAATATATATATTTAGATTTGAAAACGGTGGGGGCGAAAAGTTTATAAAAAAAATAAACAGCAAGTCTTAAGGGCGTTGTTAGTGTGACATGTCAACAAACTTTTAAACTGATGAATGTGTACAATTGGAAGGTTAATAAATTGATCACTTGTTTTCGACGAAATAGAATAAAAAATAATTATTTCCAATAAAAAAATATAACAGCTGTTAAGAGGCTTAGGTATTAGTTGTGAAACCCAGGGCAAAAAAAACAAACAAACTTGCTTGAGCAGATTACAAACAGAATTCAATGTGTAGAACCTTGATTGTGCATAAATTATTTTAGGTCCTTTACAGAATTATTCGTGTATCCGTGCTCAGAAAAAACAAAATCAAATTAAAAACAAAAAAGAACCATTTTTGTATTTGCACTGCTGATGCTTGTGATTATATCCACGTTCTATTTTCTCGTGTAATTAATTAAATATATCTTTAAATACAAGTTCATGAAAAATTAATTCTAAGCCCACTTTTGTTATTCAGATACTATTTAGCTATTATCCAAAATTATATCATCTCAGCGTCCTTGAGCGAAGTTAATTTGCGGACAAACCTCACCAGATTAACTGGCTTGGTAGGTAAGTGAGGGTGTGGTCAGGTATTGTAATGAGAAGTTCATTCCACTCTTTGTTCTGTCTGTTTCTGTCCATAAGGCTCGCAATACTTGAACGCTGTATTCACTTGCAATTATTCTTAAATATGTAACGAATAAAAATGTCATATTGATATGATATAATTGATATAATATGTGGCATAATGAAAGTTCTCATTTTCAATTTTGTCATTGTAAAATGGATCTTGTGAACCTGACATTGGTTTAACATACGCTAGGCAGGTTATAAAAAGATATACTTACTCTATACAGTCTGACGTATTGTTAATTAAAATAGAAATTTATGATAATTAAGACTTATTTTTCAATACCAAATTTAAAATGACTTTCTCTTTCCATACAGGTCAAGTAATTAGAGTGGCAAAGGCGGAAAAAATACTGTATATTCAAAATGTATATATGTATATATCCACAGAAGTATCTGAAGGGAAGGCACAAGTAATCGATGTTTTAAAATATTCAGTTGGCAAAAAACGAATTAAAACGTAAATGGCAAATTGAAGAGACTAAACTTAGAATACAGAATAAAAACATACTTTAAAAGGTTAAAATTCAAAAGACTTGTATAAATATAAGGTATTAAAAACTTTGAACGATTAACGTTTTTTTATGTATATAATAAAAAGAAATTTTATTCTAAGGCCGGCAAAACTAACACGTGACCAAAGAAGGTCCAAACGTTGTTCGCTCTTCTATGTAAAATATTTTCTCAGCCCAAACGAACCGTTTTTGCATATAATTTTAACACTGCATGTTCTGATCACCTCATGAGCCACATAAACTTATACACTAAACTTACAGAAGTTTACGCAATATGTTTACTTGTTTGGCTTGCCAATTCTTCAGCCTTATTCAAGATATAACTATTATTTTAAGTGTATTTTATTATTTCTATAGATTACACCGCACAGCAATTTTTGTGAAAAGTTTTGCTTCCTGAAACGTTTTTGCTGATTGTGACAGGTACCTTGTAGGTGTGCACAAATATAGTTTTGGTTTTGCTTCATCACGTAGGAACTCAGAGAAATAGACAATTAACCGTTTACCGGCAATAACGTGTTTAATTACGTTTATGTTTCTAATACGCTATTAAGTTCAACATAATTAAAAGAGTTTTGCTCCTGATTTTTGTTTGTATTCAACGTCCGGTGCATCACGTTGCAGAGTCCAACAGTAGTCAGTAAGCATTCATGGATTCCAGTTGCCCTGATATCGTTTTTCCATTGTAGCAAAACTGAAGATTTCGATGAAACGGTACGTGATGAGCAAATTTTGATGTGGTTTTCGTGATCGGAAGCCAAAAGTCTAAAAAAAACAACAACACCCAAAAGAGTTCAAGTAGCAAAAACTTTGTTATGCAGTGTTATTATCTGATATTTTTAGTCGTCTTATCATTCGATTAAACCAAAATAACACTTTCCCACTGAGTGATCTGGACCTGTATCATTTGTATGTTCGTTCAGCTGATGCGCAATTTCACTTCTATTTGTTTGTTTGTTTTGGAATTTCGCACAAAGCTACTCCAGGGCTATCTGTGCTAGCCGTCCCTAATTTAGCAGTGTGAGACTAGAAGGAAGGCAGCTAGTCATCACCACTCACCGCCAACTCTTGGGCTACTCTTTTAATAACGAATAGTGGGATTGACCGTACACATTACAACGCTCCCACGGCTGAAAGGGCGAGCATGTTTGGCGCGACGGGGATGCGAACCCGCGACCTTCAGATTACGAGTCGCACGCCTTAACACGGTTGGCCATGCCGGGCCACACTTCTATTTTTAACACTTCTCTTGTTTTCATTTCTCCTAAATTTGAAATTTCGTTTACTTTGACCAACATTCACATAACCACACTCACATTCAATTTAATGTTACAAATACTCGTTTTCTCCCTTCATTTGTATTTCACATTTCAGCTAATCTTGTTTAGAAACCTATAAATGGAAATAATATCTTTATTCTGTCGTTTTTTTATTTTCGAAAAATTTGACATTTTCGTACAAGACCATGTAATTAAAATGACCATTTCCTTTTATCAAATGTTAATTATAAGTTGCATTTCGATCGTCATTCATAATTTCACTAACTTTTTCCATGGTTTCGTTGTTGTTTTAAATTAAGCACAAAGCTACACATTGGGCTATCTGTGATATGCCCACCACGGGCGTTGTAAGTACCGTTGAGCCACTAGGAAGCTCCATGGGTTTTACCAACAATATCATGTGAAAAAAGATCTTCTATTTAATGACACATATTTGAATAATAACAGTTCATTGTTTAGAAACTAACTTTAAAATCACAAGAATAAAAACCTCGCATATTTCTGACGTTTCTTCGAGGTTAATCACAGAGCTACAAAATAAAATATATGTGCTCTGCACACGAAAGGTATCAAAATGCGGTTTCTAACGTTATCAGTCCGCCAAAATAACGTTGGGCCACTGGGAGACTTTTTTTCGTACGAAATTATTCTTTTTGTAGTACCGTGGTAAGAGAAAAAAAAAAAAGGTTACGATGGAGAGTAATTTCTTACTATCTTTTGTTTTTTCCTAATTACTACATCAAGAACTTGTAAACTGTTATTTGCTTTAACTTCGAGACTCGGCATGGCCAGGTGGTTGAGGCAATCGATTCGTACTCCGAGGGCCTTGCGAGTTCGAACCCCGTCATACCAAACATACTTTTAGCCGCGCAATCGTTATAATGTGACGGTCAATTCTACTATTCGTTGGTAAAAGAGTAGCCCAAGAGTTGACGGTGGGTGATTATGGCTAGCTGCCTTCCCTCTAGTCTTACACTGCTAAACTAGGGACGGCTAGCGCAGATAACCCTCGTTAATTGCCAGTTCGTCATCTATCCGGGTAATTATCAAAATTTATCAACTTTTATTTAACACGCTACCAAGAAGGAAATTACAATCGAAATACCTAACCATACTTTAGATTTAGGTTTAGCTTTCAGTGAGGCATCGGTTTTCAAACCTATTCATAAAAATATCACACAGCAAGAGAAACAACGGAGTATCCATGGTTGGGCCTTGGGTCTCTTTATAAATGTTATTATTAAACTGAAAAGAACAAATTAACATTTCCACACAAGTTTTTGCTAAGCTTGTTATATCTAAAGTTTCAATGACTGAAATATTTTTCATTCGTGTGTGTGTGTGTGTGTGTGTTTTCAGAAATTTTGCAAAGCCACACCGGGCTATCTGTTGAGTCCACCATGATTTTAGCAATGTAAATCCGTAGATTTACCACTATACCAGCGGGGAGAACTTATTCATTCGTAATTTGTCTTCAAAACAATTAAAATGTTTATCAGTTCAAACTTTCATGAATAACAATGCGATATCCTAATATAAACATATCATCATTATCTGGAATTAATTCTACAAATTCTGAGCCTCTATCTACATCTACACGTGTATATCGCCAAGGCTAACAAAACGAGCTAATCTTTTAAAGCTCTAAAGTGCCATAAAACATTGTGATGGAATTGTTATATTTCTGAGCACTTCGTTACTTACCCGAATCAGGTTTCTAACACGAAAAGTGCTTCAACTGAATTTCAACAAGTGTTGCTATGACCCAGTGGCGATCTTTCCTTCTGGAAACTTCGTTTTCTCTAATGCTCTCTCTCGTGCAGGATATTTCTGTTTGTTTGAACTTCGCGCAAAGCTATACGAGGGCTATCTGCGCTAACCGTCCTTAATTTAGCAGCGTTACACTACAGGGAAGGCAGCTAGTCATCACCACCCACCGCCAACTCTTGAGCTACTTTTTTACCAACGAATAGTGGGATTGATCATCACATTACAATGCCTCCACGGCCTAAAGGACGAGCATGTTTGGTATGGCGGGGATTCGAACCCGCGATCCTCGAATTACGAGTTGAATGTCTTAGCCTACCTGGCCATGCTGGGCCTGAATCAGGAGTAAAAAAAGCAACCACAGAATGTTACACAGGTTATATATTTAAGAATTAAATTCATGTTTTGATAATTTATTGTTTGCTATATACAGTTTTATCCTCTGTAATTACTTTATTCTGATTAAATTCGGGTTTCGATACCGGTGGTGGGCAAAGCAAAAAAAAAAAAAGCCCATTGTGAGGCTTTGGACTTAATTCCAAACAAATAAATTTATTCTCCTAAAATTATGAAAACGATATTCAATATTTTTGATGTGCAGTTTAGTTAAGACGTTTCTAATCCGGTTTAAATTTAGTTTTGTACAATAAACAGGTTTGTGCATCTTTCACACTTAAGTTCTGGAGTAAAAATAATATAATCAAATATATTTCTTAATCGTTACGTTTAATAAAATGATATAAAGTGATTTTTTGGACCACACCCTACATTTAGTATTTGTTTGTTTTGGAATTTCGCACAAAGTTACTCGAGGGGTATCTGTGCTAGCCGTCCCTAATTTAGCAGCGTAAGACTAGAGGGAAGGCAGCTAGTCATCACCACCCACCGCCAACTCTTGGGCTACTCTTTTACCAACGAATAGTGGGATTGATTGTCACATAATACACCCCCACGGCTGGGAGGGTGAGCATGTTTAGCGCGACGCAGGCGCGAACCCGCGACCCTCGGATTACGAGCGCACGCCTTAACGCGCTCGGCCATGCCAGGCCTACATTTAGTATATTAAGTTCTTATTAGTAATACCGACCATATTTGAAAAATACCTTAAAATGTGTTTTGAGAACGTAAGTGGAGGGAACTGTTTGGTACAATAAAAGTATGTCTACCAACTTTCTACTCGATGTAGGAAAAAGTTCAAATAAGTTATTTAATAATCCTTTGTCATCTGTGAGAATTCATTTTAATCATTAGTACTGTCCTCAGAAATGTGTTTTTATATTAAGGAAACCTTCCTATGAGCCAATATTTACAAGTATTTAAATGATGTAACATTTTGCATACAGGAATATCAGGTTGCCTAAAATAGTACTATTGCAACAATGATTTGTATTGTGCAATCCGTGTGGAATTGTTGTTTGTTTAATAAGTTATTTTTCACACAGGAATAACGAGTGACCTAAAATAGTAGTGTGTGTTTTCTTATAGCAAAGCCACAGCGGACTATCTGCTGAGCCCACCGGGAGGAATCGAACCCCTGATTTTAATGTTGTACTATCGCGGGAACAAATATTAACGAATCAACTAAAATAAGTGCTATTAGAACAAAGTCTAAAACGTTAGAATTTTTGCCGTTCATTTAAATTATTTTTAATCTTAGCTTTCGTTTCTAAGGTACACCCGACAGATACCTGTGTACAATCTACGTATAATTTGTAAGTAATATGGGGCTGTGCTTTTAGTTCTGTGAAACGCAGTGTGAGAGCTAAGAAGAAAATAATTAAAAAAAAAAAACAACTTTTGATGGCAAGATCCAGATCTGCACTTTCGGTCGTAATTATAAAATATTATGATGAACTTGGTATGATAAATGTTCATACAAGTCGTTAATTTCTTTCGTGAACTGGAGAAATATGCTCACGTCCACGCTATGAATTTCTGTCGTCCAATGATGCTGTAGACAACTGGAAGATAAATGATCAGTAGAATAGCCAAAAGGTAATTAGTTCCTTCTCGTGCTCCGTTGTGGCAGCTAAACTTCTGCATAAAGTTTGGGGCCTGCTTTACACTGGTGGTCTAAACCTTGTCGCTAAAGGCAGATATTTTAATGTGATTGCCTCCAGTTTGCTTGACTTTAGTAAACCACACAGGAAATACAATTAATTGAGTTGGCTAGTCTGCTGTCAGGCCCTAAGGAAGTTGTCAACACCTACGTGCTGTTTAAACCCCAAGAGGTTGTTCCTATCGATTCACCACAGTTAACCACAAGAGCAGCAGTCTTAACATCTCACCATATATCAGTTATTCTAATGCTATGAATCTCGAGAAAGGCGCCAAACTTTGATGGCTTGACTCTACAAAGAGCTCTAGGTGTTTCATTACACGTGGAGACCTTTTGTTCCAGCATAACTGTAACTGAAGACTAATTTAACATTCACAAGCCACATATTTACGAACCACTGTTACACAAAGTTTTCACGATTTGACAAGGCACGTCAGTTTTCTTCACTGTAATTTTATTCCTTGCGGTAAGTTACTAGAAATCGAAATCTGCAAGTAATACAGAACGATTTTAAGAAAGCAGTAATTAATTACGGTTTATTTTGTTTGTTTTGAATTTCGCGCAAAGCTACCCGAGGGCTATCTGCGCTAGCCGTCCCTAGTTTAGCAGCGTAAGACTAGAGGAAAGGCAGCTAGTCATCACCACCCATCGCCAACTCTTAACCAACAAATTGTACGATTGACCGTTACATTAGAACGCCAATACAGCTGAAAGGACGAGAATGTTTGGTGCAATGGGAATTCAAACCCACGACCTTCATCAGATTACAAGTCGAACGCATCTTAACCACAGAAAAATATGCACAAAATAATGTTCTAACCTCGATGTTTAATATAATGGATAATAAGTGAATCATGTTTAATATGTCGCATTATTAATTAATTAATAATTACTAAATACTACCTGCACATATATGTATAATTGCAGATGGTTACTACCGACCCATTACCTCCTTGTGGTCGACGATTTCAAATTACGGACGCTAGGTGCCATACAACCCACATCCGCAATAAAAAACGTGCTGCGAAAGGATTCCATAACTAAATGAAGGAGTCTGTGCTAATAAAAAACTTCCTCCATAGTTTAATGAGCTTAATATGTCTCTGACTCATTGCTCATTTCAAAAATATTAAGTAAAAGGTTTGGTACATTATGCTTTTCCTCTAGCAAAAAACTGCCTATTGTGAGTTATATTCTTTAAAGAATGTTACATCTATTACAACTGGTTGATCTTATAGTAATATTTGACGTGAACGAAAATAATAATGATGCGTGTGACGTCCAAAGGATCTCCATGGTTGACAGAGAAAAGGTAACCTATTGTTTAACTTTAGAGTAAAACAAGAAAACAAATAAACATAAACACGCTGAAGAATTAAACACATCGTCCTAAGCGTCAATAATAATGTTGTGTTCAACAATATGTAACAAGATGCGAAAAATAAAGAACATGAAGGATGTCAAAACGAAGATTTTTATGCACATGTTACAACTGTCTATAAAGTGGAACAAAGTGAGTATAACACGTGTCAGCGGAATTGAGAGATTAAAGAATGAACTGCATCAAAATATGATTAATGGTAATGAGACATTATGTAAACTTGTACAAATATATATAAACATATTTAATGCATAATCTATGGCCCGGCATGGCCAAGCATGTTAAAGCGTGCGACTCGCAATCCGAGGATCACGAGTTCGCATTCTCGTCGCGCCAAACATGCTCGCCCTCCCAGCCGTGGGGGCGTTATAATGTGACGGTCAATTCCCACTATTCGTTGGTAAAAGAGTAGCCCAAGAGTTGACGGTAGGTGGTGATGACTAGCTGCCTTCCCTCTTCTCTTACACTGCTAAATTAGGGACGGTTAGCACAGATAGCCCTCGAGTAGCTTTGTGCAAAATTAAAAAACGAACAAACAAACATGCATAATCTATTCAAATTTAATCTATGTGTTACTTCAAGTTACCATTGTTGTTTCTTTGGTTACGTTAAAAACACAGAATACAGTTGCAAATGATTAGATCTTTGATCTGAAGTGTGTGAACAAAAAAATAAAACAGCCTGGATGATAGATGAGTGTCATTCACCTGATGTGTTTGTTAACCGAGCAATGTATTAATTAGGTTGAGGAATAATTCGTGAGCGTTTTTAAATAATTTCATTCAAGCATTACATGCAAGATTATACAAAACTTCAATGCATGAACACGTTACACCCAAAACATTGTACATAATACAATATAAAAGAATAGTACACAATTTATTATGATACTTTATTTCGAGCAAGCAAACTGGCGGCAATTGTGATGCGCTGATTTCTGTTCTTTTCGCTGAAACAGTGTGGCACCAAAGCGCCGAGTTTCTGAGTCTTGCCCATTGAATGAAGGTGGTTCACCACAGTTTTTTGATCACAATCCATCTGCTCCGCTAATTCTCTAATCGTTTGACGTGGATTTTCGTGAAGAAGCTGGTTCAGTCGCTCTTCATCAAACACAGTTGGTCGACCAATGACCCGTCCTTCAGATCAAAATTCCCATTTTTAAAGCGCGAAAACCAACGGCGGGCGGTACTTTCAGGAATTGCTCCTTTGCCATACACAGAACGGATCTCACGAGCAGCTTCGGCGGCGTTATCACCTCGGTTAAATGCGAAAAGCAGATGGTGTCGAAAATGCTCGATTTTGTCCACTTGACATTCCATTTAATGAGCTGAAAATGAAAACAAAAATTAAAGAAATGTGAAAATCAAACACACCATCTATTAGAGCAAAAAATTATCTACCAAATGACATTAAATATTTTGCGAAAAGCGTTTCATTTATGAATATATTTTTTAAACTTGAAAAAACGCTCACGAATTATTTCTCAACCCACGTCAGGGCTGCAGAGTATCCTTTACAAAGGCTTACCAGGGTCATCAGTAATTGTACACTGTGGAAGAAAACCTTTATCTGCACCCACTGGTCAATGTGTTTCTTTCTGTCCACTTGGATCTCCTGTATGGTCTAGAAAAATTACACATTGGGTGTTAGTACTCTTACAACCTGCAGAAATTACTTTAAATGTATGTATATGTAATACACATTTACACACCATATATGAGAACAAAGCAGAAAAGTATTCAAACACAAAACATCGCAAGATTCGCTGCCTGTCTCACAAAAGAGGATTCATCAGGACTGAGCTTCTTACTGAGTTATGACAGGATTCATCAGGACTGAGCTTCTTACTGAGTTATGACAGGATTCATCAGGACTGAGCTTCTTACTGAGTTATGACAGGATTCACCAGGACTGAGCTTCTTACTGAGTTATGACAGGATTCACCAGGACTGAGCTTCTTACTAAGTTATGACAGGATTCATCAGGACTGAGCTTCTTACTGAGTTATGACAGGATTCATCAGGACTGAGCTTCTTACTGAGTTATGACAGGATTCACCAGGACTGAGCTTCTTACTGAGTTATGACAGGATTCACCAGGACTGAGCTTCTTACTGAGTTATGACATGATTCATCAGGACTGAGCTTCTTACTGATATCTGAAATTTCATTTTTCTCCCTAACCAGAACGGAAACATTTGTATAGCAAAACATAAAACAATACAGTAAACCTGCCCCTACGTGCATATAATTTTGCTTTCTAGTTACTTATTTATTTATTGTGATATTCAAGAGTATTTGAAAACAACATCATGTGTGAGCGAGATATTTCTTTGGATTTATAGCGATAACAACCGGGTTCCGAAACCCGAGATAAGCAGAGCACAAAGAGCCCTTTCTGTAGTTCTGCGCATAATAAGAAATAAACAAAGTAAAAAATCTAAAACTTGTTATGTCTGTGTAAGAAGTGATAGCTTTACGTGTCGCCGGCCAAAAAAATAAAGTGTGCTTTCATTCTAACTTAATTAAAGTCCCCTATTGGTTACTTACCTTTTTCTTTATTTTAAAATACGCAAAGCACCATTCTGTAAGATAAAATAAGTTATGCTATTGACTTCTTTACTGCTAATTTTACATATCTTTAGTGACAAACCTAAAAATCCATCAGTTGCTAAACATTGTATGGATACATTAAATAACCTACATTGTCCAGTAGATTTGTTTGTTTGTTTTTGAATATCGCACAAAGCTACTCGAGAGCTATCTGTGCTAGCCGTCCCTAATTTAGCAGTGTAAGACTAGAGGGAAGGCAGATAGTCATCACCACCTACCGTCAACTCTTGGGCTACTCTTTAACCAACGAATAGTGGGATTGACCGTCACATTATAACGCCCCCACGACTGGGAGGGCGAGCATGTTTGGCGCGACGAGGATGCGAACCTGCGACCCTCAGATTACGAATCGCACGCCTTAACACGCTTGGCCATGCCGGGCCTTTGTCCAGTAGAAATTAAAATAAAACTTAGCGAAAACTAGCTGCGAAAATAGTCAACAGAATGCTCGTGTACACGTGAATACAGCCTTCATACATTTCGTTAAGAATCAAACCGATTGCTTTATCTTTACTCTTCAATTATGCAAATGATCAAGGTAAGAGCTGTTGGTCTTGTTGGTAGATTAGGCTTAAGTGATTGAAAACACAAAAACAGACTCATTCGTATACATGCAATATTTCGATTTAGTATCTTTTTACGAGATTAAATGTGATGTTATGAAATATTTAAGAAGACGCGTAATTTACTTAGCAGTTACTAAAATATACGGCAATGAATAGTTAATTAATAATTGAAGAAAGGCATTTACTGTTAGTAAAAATTAAAAACTTTCAACAAATAAAACACCATGAAAAAATCCGGTATTCATGGTAACAAACAAATGAATGTAAACTCCCAATAATATACATTCTTGTGTTCTGTGTTTCTCGGTTCTGTTATTTACTTTTTATTCACTCTTCTTTATTTTTCCACAGTTGAAACTGCTATATAATTGTCGTCTTTAGCTATTTAGCGATAACGAATTATAAATAAAGAACACGTGTTGCGTCATTAAACAGGCCTGGCATGGCCGAGCGCGTAATCCGAGGGTCGCGGGTTCGCGCCCGAGTCGCGCTAAACATGCTCGCTCTCCCAGCCGTGGGGGTGTATAATATTACGGTCAATCCCACTATTCGTTGGTAAAAGAGTAGCCCAAGAGTTGGCGGTGGGTGGTGATGACTAGCTGCCTTCCCTCTAGTCTTACACTGCTAAATTAGGGACGGTTAGCACAGATAGCCCTCGAGTAGCTTTGTGCGAAATTCCAAAACAAACAAACAAACAACCGTCATTAAAGCTGAACGTTATCGAACCATGAATTCTAAAAAGCTAGAAAAACAGTATGATGATCCAGCCTAGCAGAGATTAATAGCAAACATTTGACATTTTTTTATTCCTCGACATACCAGGCAGTTTACAGCATCAATAACATTACATGTGCTCTTTGTTAGTTGTGGATTACAACCTCATCCTAATTGGAACGCGATTTGAAGCAATCCTGAGGCATTATGTATCATATACATAAAGGGAGCATGAGCTGCGTTGTAAAAACGCTCTCAAACCTTGATCACCTGGCGGGGAAAACTGTAACTAAAATTATTTGGTTTTGTTTGATCTCGTGCAAAGCTATGTGATGGTTATCTGGGCTAACTGTCCCTAACTTACTTACGAAAGACTAGAAGGAAGACAGTTTGCCATCGACACCAGCTGCTGAGTTTTTCTGCTGCTCTTTTACTAACGATTAATAGGACTGGCCGCAACTTTATAACGCCCCCACTGTACGTAACTAAAATAGAGTTACCTTCTTTAACGATGGTCTGCTAGCAACATCTCGATCACAGAAAGACGGATGTGTTAACACATATTACAAATGTGCATGCTGTTTAAATTTAGAAAATGATACATTTTTGACATATTTATAAGAATTTTTAAATGAGAAGTAATTTAAAAGTTTAGGACTTAAGATGAATGTTGTAACCACATGTGAATTATACATTTACCAGAGACCTTGTTATTGCGTTACTCATGAAAAGCGCTAATCGTAACTCATTTAAAGGGGAACCTAAAACATATGATGGGGGGAGTTTGTTTGTTTACTTTAAATTTCGCGCAAAGCTACACAAGGGCTATCTGCACTATTCGTCCATAATTTACCAGCGTAAGACTAAATGGAAGACACCACCAACTCTTGGGCTACTCTTTTTCCAAACGAATAGTGAGGTTGACCGTAACATTATAACGGCTGAAAGGTTGAGGATGATTGGTTGCGACGGAGATTCGATCTCGCGTCCCTCGGATCACGAGTCGAAGTCCTTAACCCACTTGGTCGTGCTGGGCCGAAGTAGGGGAAAGCGTACGTTTTTTGATAAATTTAACCACATGCCTTCACTTAAAACATGCCCCAATGTTTGACTTTTCCGGTCATCTAATTTTTAGTCATCAAAATGAAAACAGATAACAGAACAAAAACATGACTTTTCAACCTAAAAATAAAAATTATAAACAGCCAAATCTATAGAGTAAAAATATGTTATAAATAACACTTTGAAGTGCACCATTATTATTTGCATAACCCAAAACAGTTAATTTCACAGTGTTAATTTTTTTATCAAAAATCAAAGTACTAATTATAGTTTCATTTTGTATTTTTGTAGTTAAGCACAAAATTACCAAATGGGCTATCTGTGTTGTGCCTGCCATAAATATCGAAACTGTTTGGTTTTAACTTTAGAGACCTTCAAACTTATCGCTTAGCGACTGGAGAAGAAGTGTTTTGTTAATTCAATATACTGGAAGACAAAATCCAAAGTGTCTTGAAAAATGTTAATTTGTCAAAAGTTACTTTTACAAAGATGTTATAAAAAAACCTTATTTTTATAAATAATAATAATCTAAACAAAACATTCAAATTGTACGATATTTTCGGGTAGTTTGAATAAGTCTGATAATCAGTTGTAGCAAAATTAATATAGTTTAAGCATTGTCTGGTGGTTAAGGCGATCGACTCCCTATTTACGGATCACGGGTTCGAATCCTACTGACCAAACATGTGCGCTTTTTGCCTGTAGGAATATGACAGTCATTCTCAGTATTTGTTGTTTTTTAAAAAATAGTCAAACAGTTGGCGGTGGATGGGGTTGACTAGTTGCCTTCCATCTTGCCTAGTACTGCTAAATTAGGGACTGCTAGCGCAGATAGGCTTTCAGAGAAATTCAAATCGAACTGATGGAGTTAATTCTAATATTGCGAACACGCCTCATTCTAGTGACACCTAGTGTTTGAGTTTGGAAGGATGATATAAATTAATAATTTAGTTATTTCTTAATACTACTCCCATTTCGCTTCAAGACGAATCAAACACAATTCCGCTAATACTCTAAATTGCTAAACATACAAGTGATATTTGCAGAAAATATTTACAAATAAGAATAGTTTGCACAATCTAGGTATTGGAAAAAGAGTATACTAACAAGGAAATCTTTAAAAACACTTCCTCTATTCCGTTAAAGCGTGTTAAGGCGTGCGAATCGTAATCTGAGGGTCGCAGGTTCGCATCCCGGTCGCACCAAAAACGCTCGCCCTTTCAGCTGTGGGGGCGTTATAATGTGACGGTCAATCCCACTATTCGTTGGTAAAAGAGTAGCCCAAGAGTTGGCGGTGGGTGGTGATGACTAGCTGCCTTCTCTCTAGTCTTACACTGCTAAATTAGGGACGGCTAGCACAGATTGCCCTCGAGTAGCTTTGTGCGAAATTCAAAAACAAAACAAACAAACCGTTCCGTTAAAACGTATACATTCTTAACAACCTGAAATTTCAAGTATTTATTTTTCTAAGATGTTTATTCTACAACAGCGAGCAGTCCAGTAATTATAGTTTATACATACACAAAGAAAATACAAAACACTAAGTTATGTCAGTGTTGTATACCCCTTTAGAAAAACCTTGTAATTTTTAATTAATTCTTACTACTTGTGTAGATTTACGTGGATTGTTATATTTGCTGCGTGGCTTTCAATGAGCGTTAGTGAACTTGTCAGTAACGTGCGGTCTTACATCATCTTACAACAAAACATTATTGTCTGAGCATTAAAAAAAAAACCCTTTTGTCAGGAGAATATCTGATGTGTAAATTACGACTGAAGAGCACATGATTCTTTTTATCTATTACATCATAAAACAAATGGCGTTTAGAGTTCCGTGAGATCTTTTGTTTGCAATGACACAAGAAAGCGTTAGGCTAACGGAATTCCTGTTTGGAGATTTAAAGTAACATATATTGCATTTAACATTACCTCAGCAGTTTTAGTAGCTAGTGAAGGCTACTATTAATACATGTTTACAGTTTTAAAGAAACCTCTCACTATCGTAGGTAGTGAACGCAGAATTGTTTATTTTTGAATTTCGCGCAAAGCTATATAAGGCCTATCTGCGCTAGCTGTTACTAAATTAGCGGAGTAAGACAACAGGGAATGCAGCTAGTCATCACCACCTACAACCAACTCTTGGGCTACTCTTTTACCAACGAATAGTGGGATTGACTGTAATCTTTATAAAGCCCCAACGGCTGAAAGGACGAACATGTTTGGTGTGACGAGAATTCGAGCCCGCGACCCTCGGATTACAACTAAGTGCCTTAACCACCTGCCCATGCCAGGCCAACTACAAGTGAAATATCACACTGATCTATAATTCACCCGGTCGCACCAAACACACTCGCTCTTTAAGACGTGGGAACGTTATAATGGGGTGGTCAATCCCACTATTCGTTGGTAAAAGGGTAGCTCAAAAGTTGGTGGTGGGTGGAGATGACTAACTGCCTTCTCTCTAGTCTTACAATGATAAATTAGGGACGGCTAGCGCAGATAGCCCTCGAGTAGCTTTGCGCGAAATTGAAAAACAAAACAAACAAACCAATGTCATGTAGTTTCGCCCAATACCAGGAACCTGTATGGCAGAGTGGATACTTCAAATGTTGCAGTGGCTGAGGTACTATTTCTATCAGCATATCCCTTGAAAACACTTATTAAGCAATAAAGATGTGTTGTTGTTTTTCAAATATTGCGTGTTCGATTCAGAGGAATTTCTAATTGCAGAATGTTATATAAATCTGAGGAGAATATTGTTAAAAAAATAGGAGATCGTAACCTCATTCTCTCAATGATACGCATCTCTGAACTACGGTGCGTATTTTATAACAGATAAGAATCGAATATCATAATCATCAGCATTCTTTTCTTTTTTATTGTGTACGATCGTAAAATTTGTTTCGTATCATTTCATAAACAACTGGACAGTGGATATTACAATACATAAATTCGGCCCGGCATGGCCAAGCGTGTTGAGACGTGCGACTCCTAATCTGAGGGTCGCAGGTTTGCATCCCCGTTGCGCCAAACATTCTCGCCCTTTTATATGATATGAATGATCGAACCCGCGATCCTCAGATTACGAGGTGAGACCATTTCAGGCCCTTCAGAAAGAACTTGCCAGAATAATTGACAGATAATACTAGTGAAGTAAAAAAAAAAAATGACTTGTACCCGTTTGTTTGTTTGAGGTAAATCACAAAGCTACACGATCTGTGATCTGCCCATCACGCGTGTCGAAGCCCGGTTTCTGGTGTTGTAAGTTCGCCTATATACCGTTGTACCACTGAAGGAGGAGAGATATGTTTCCAAACATTACACTTCTGCCATCTGAGGGTTAGACGAATATCAGTGAGGAAAAATAAATATTGTAAATTCAATATCACTGTATGTTCCCTGGTGTGACAGTGGTAAGTTTACAGACTTATGGCGCTAAAACTCTGGGTTCAATTCCTTCCCATGGACACCATATATAGAGATCAATATAGCTTTGCTCTAAAACAAACACTGGGAAGAATATTAATCAACTAAATTCTTCTAAGTTATTTTACTTGCTAAGTTAATGAAAATAATTTTACACCTAATACAATACCCACAGCTTTAACCTCTAAGAATTGGTTGAAATCAAACACACTAGTTAAATTTTTATGAAAAATGGTTGAAATAAAACACACGATTCAACCTTTTATAATAAATAGTCTAAATAAAATACACGGTCTAAGTTTTTATAAGAAATAGTTGAAATAAAACACACGACTTAATCTTTTATAAATCAACATGCTCCCACTCAAAATTATTTGTATCCTCCAAACTAGTTATCTTAATCTCCTTTAAGATTTCATGTAGAAATGGAACTAGTGAATTACTGATGTAGGTTAAAAAATTGATAAATGATCAACCCAACAAAGTTTTGCGCGTATCGGATGAAATGTAACAACAATATATTGAGCGTATTGTATCACATGTTACAGCTTTTACAATAAGAAAGAACGTTTCGATCACTGGTGCGATCATTCTCAAGAACAAAAGTTTTAACGGTGAAGAGAATTTTAGTAACAAGCGGTTTAGATTCAGTTTAGGTTTAAATTACAAAACCCTCTTTACCTTTAAAACTTGGGTAATCGAGAATTATTTTACCAGTGATCGAATGTTTATTTTTGAATTTCGCACAAAGCTACTCGAGGACTATCTGCGCTAGGCGTCCCTAATGTAGCAATGTAAGACTAGAGGGAAGGCAGCTAGTCATCACCTCCCACCGCCAACTCTTTGGCTACTTTTTTACCAACAAATAGTGGGATTGACCGTCACATTATAACGCCTCCACGGCTAAAAGGGCGAGCATATTTGGCGCAACGGGGATGCAAACCCACGACCCTCAGATTACGAGTCGCACGTCTTAACAACGCTTGTCCATGCCGGGCCCACCAGTGATCAAAACGTCGGATTACTTATTCTAAACTACATTCTTTCTCACTATAAAATATGTAATTAAAATAAATCACACTTATAATCAGTAAATAAAGTCAAAACAAAACTATTAATAAACATTTGGATGAAGTTATTGACCACGTGGATGGTTAAAATGTAATATTCATGTTGCACGTTACAAACATGAACATTAGTTGCTCATAACATCTTATGACAAAACTGCTTTATTTACGCAACGATCATTTAATCAAACACCAGTAGAACAATTATTATACAATATACAATAAATACAATGTACAATATACATAAATACCCCTCATCGATTAGGTGTCAACTGAATTTCATAAACTGGTAAAATAAAGAATAGTTAGCTAACAATAACACCAGGTGTCACGTCGAGTCGCAGTAACATTTCAATCTGTTGACTTTCTTATTCTATGCTGTTTTAAAGCGTGTAGTTAAATCAACAACATATCAAAATTTTTAATAACCTATTAGACGATAATATTGTTTACATGACAGTAAATAGAATAAAAATGAGCAAAAAGGATGGCCACTGAAGATCCAACTCTAACATATTTGATTATCTATTATAGTTATCCTAGCCTTGTTATATTAATGTTATATGTTACTTTTAGACTCACTACAGGAAAAAGCAAACTCGTAACAACTAGTTCTAAAAAAGGTAAAACTCGTAAGAATAAACAGTTTCTATAATGAATCTTTCCAAGCTTTAAATTCAGTTTATTGTAGCGTTTTCTTTGTCCGAAATTACATCTCTAACGAAGCAACGTGACTCAAACGCACCCTGTAACATGTGGGAATAAGGTTCAGTTAACTTTATTGTTAGCATCATCAACCATTGGAAGATTACTCCTTTTTCGAAACCCCCAAGACGAGACGCTAGTATTCACGGGCCTACCAGTTCTACACCTGTGGTTAACGAGTTGCAACACAGAACGTGAAAACACACACTTAAAAACGTGGGTTTAAGTGGGTTGTAAGTCAGCAGACATACCGCTGAGCCACTGGGAAGCCCGTAACCTCGAACCACGAAAACTCTAAAGAAAGAGGCTAGCTACTTAAAACATTGTTCTTTCGAAACAAAACTACACCTCGAATCGCTCGAGAATATAATTCTGATCTGCAAAGTGAAGGTTATGGTTAGAACAAAAACCCTCTAACCTAGATGGAAAGTGAGACACCTTCTGGTAAGATGAACGAAATAATATAGGAGGATTTGAAATTAATCAACCAAAAATCTCACAAGCTACGCCCAGGTCTCGAAATCAACAGTGGTTTTCATGGACGAAGGAAATGAACTCTCAGCAATACCTTTAACCACGTAGGTGTCAAGTCCACCAACGCATCTCCAATGGACGTTTGGGCTAAGACGTGCTCTTGAAAGTTAACATCCACACACAGCAGTAAATCTGTTGAGATCTTATCGAAACGTGTGATCTAAGATAGATGAAATTACACATTTGTTTTCAATACTTTGTCTCTTGAGTGTTCAAGGAAACTATTCGTTGAAGTTAACTTTGGTTTGCAACACAATCTTGTAAACTTACAATCAAATCTGTTTCTTTTCGGCAACTTCATAAACGATATTCAAGATATCCAGCATCAAGATGGTATTCGTACGTACGTTATTTTGTGTTCGTTTTGTGTAAAGCAATAACTCTGGCATTTTACTTTTGACTAAATTAGATATTTTATGTTTTAAAATATAATAAACTTAAACTGAAACAAAGGTCAACCACAAAGCTGCTATTTCAATGTTATAATTGTAAACTCATGTTATGTTTTCTTTGATATATATATAACGAAGAATAACGTATGAAAAGCGCTTTTATATCACATTCATAAGTCATAACTCATATTTTATAATGCTTCATATTTGCCTTGAGGCGAAAGTTTGTTTATTGGGAGTTAATCACAAAGCTACATAATGGGCTATCGATGCTCTGCCCACCAATGGTATCGAAACACAGTCTTTAGCTTTGTAAGACCGCAGACATGTCCCTATTCAACTGGTTAAATATGAAAGATAAAACTTAAATAACGTTACTAGGCAGCATCTAAAATAAAGAACGGTCCTTTGAGTTTGTTTGTTTAGAATTAAGCACATAGCTACTCAATGGGCTATCTGTGCTCTGCCCACCACGGGTATCGAAACCCGGTTTTTAGTGTGTAAGTCCGCAGACATACCACTGTGCCACTGGGGGGCGGTCCTTCGAGAAGTCTCAACCAGTTAGTTTGTTAATTCGTTTTTTAATTTCGCGCAAAACTACTCAAGGGCTATCTGCATTAGCTGTCCCTAATTTTATAGCATAAGACTAGATGGGAAATAGCCAGTAATCGTCAACCACCGCCGACTATGGCTTTACTGTGAAACAACAAACTATTCGAAAATGTTTCACATCCATTGAGTTGCACACTCAGTAACACCTCAATAGTAATCGTCACCCACCGCCCAATCTTGGGCCACTCTTTTACCAACGAATAGTGAAATTGACCGTCTCGTTATAGCGCCCCCACAGCTGAAAGGGCGAGCATGTTTTGTGAAACGGGGACTCAAACCCGTGATCCTCATATTACGAGTCAGGCGCCTTAACCATCTGGCCGGGACCAACCAATTATTATCAAAACGTTATAACACAGAAAGTAAAGAGAAAACATAGTTCAAAAGGCTTTAAGAGAAAGGGGTATTTTTTCACTTCACTCTCTACCTAAAAATCTAGAAAGAAAAAGAAAAAAAAACATTAGTAACTTTAAACAATCTGTATGAGAGCCTGACAAGGTGTGGTGTTGTAGACAGCGAATGAGATCGGTGTCCAAATCAGATCTCTGACATGTTTGATAAATAGCCATACAGCTACTAGCCCTTGCCTGTTGTACAATGATAAATCATCTAAGAGTTGCGGTCAAAACTTTGTTCAAACCTGTGATTACTTTTAGGTACTGTTCATTGTTTGTAATTGATGGGGCTATTTTTGAAACCCGTCTTGTTTACATATGTATTAGAAAAATAATCTAAAGTGAAAGAAGGAGGAAAATATATTAATGAAGATCTTAAACGTGACTATTTAGGATTTAATCAAAGCATTGGTATATAAAATAGGAACTTTGTTTTATTTAAACTCGTTTAGTAGGTCTGTATATCAATTTTTTTGCTTATATGGCATTTTATTATATACATTAGCACTGATTGCCCACTGATACAACGGCAAAGCAATGGATTTACTACGTTAAAATCAGGGGTTCGATTCCCGTTGGTGAACTCAGCAGATAGCCTGATGTCGCTTTGCAATACGAGAAACATAGACTTTTGCACTGTCTTTCCAAAATAGTTGTCTCCCGTTGGAATGGAGGAAGGTTTAAAGATTTACAACATTAAAATCAGAGGTTCGATTCCCCCGCGATAGAACGAGAGATGACTAACTCCGACTCTGCTGTGAAACAACAAACTATTCGAAAATGTTTCACATCCATTGAGTTGCCCGTGTAGTAACACCTCAATGATTGTATTAGTGCAAACAAACCAAAATCATCAAATGTTAATGGTCTGTTAAGGTAAAGTATGCGAAATTTGCTGTGACATCTCATAATCCCATTTTATGTGCGACAGCTTAGAAACAGAGGAGGGTTTTCTATAAATCTGGCTGTACAATTCTGTACTTGAAAATAGAATCTATAAACTGAACTAAATTACGTAAATAATATTATGCTATCAAGTGATTTCAAATCAAATATCATATACAGAACTTTTATTAAATTTCGAGGCCGTAAAAAGTTTAAAATAATCCAAGACTTTCCTTTATCAACAAAAAGAAATGCCAAAAATTATTTTATTTTTGTATCTGAAGCTACGACTCCAATAGTTCGTTCAGTTGTTAGCTTAAAAACTGAGATGATGTTTAAACCTTGGCATAAAATAAATGTTTATTATGTAAAACGAAACGAGGACCGATAGCCCGACAAAGACAAGGTATATGTGATATTTATGTGAATGTCGTAGGAAAATATATCCAAAACCTCTCATTCATTTGATATAAAAAACAAAGGACGTCAAGACTAAATGCCTAGAGGAGACTTAGAAATCAGCCCTAATGTGTCATAAATTTGGGATAAAAATGTGTCACCTGTATCAACCCAGAAATGAAAACACAGCGCAATTGTTTAAAAACTATAGGAATAATAAAATTGGTTGACACAGCCTTAAACTCGATAAGCCTAAAGGCTTATAAAGCCGAATATCGGATTTCGATACCTGCGATGAGTAGAGCGCATTCCCTCGGGCCCATTGTGTACCTTTGTGTTTAACGATAAACAAATCACGCTTGAAAAGCCCTCATAATTTCGTTAATTTATCAACCCCAGTTTTGAAGGTTCAACGCTTTCACGTGACGACAGTCCACAGATTTATAAACCTTCTATTTTAAAGTATCTTTAGCTTTGTACATTAACTTTTGTACACTTAGTTTTCTGTCGTACCTGAAGAAAACAGGCCAAGGCTTTATCGACATAATTACCATGCTCTCTAAAACAAATATAATTGAGCTCACTAATGGTTATTTGCTAATTTACTACCATGGTAACGTATCACTATCTCCTCTCCCCCTTAATGAATACAAATATCTAATATACACTCGAAGCATCTGTCGAGAAAATGTGGTTCGATGTATTAAAATACAAATTAAATGCCTATTACTTAATTCTATTAATAGACGATTTAAGTTATTTACATAATTATAATTTGTTTAGTTTTCAAACATTTCATTCCTAACTAATAGCTCAATTATTGTTTAACCCAAACAATCGATTCCAAAGAAGCTCGCATGACAACAAAGAACGTGCTCTTTCTTCTGATTCTTTATTTCAACTGTATGATGAATTAGTAAAATGGTGAAATATCCAGTAGTTTCAAACAAAGATACACACAAGAAAAACAATTTCTGGAATGTTTGTGTTTTAAAGTAGGTGCAAAGCTACACGAGGGCTATCTGCGCTAGCAGTACCTCATTTCGCAGTGTAAGACCAGAGGAAAGGTCATCACCACCTACCGCCAAGTCTCGGGCTACTCTTTTACCAACGAATAACGAGATTGACACCGTCATATTATAACATCCCCACAGCAGAAAGGGCGAACATGTTTGGCGCGACCGGGATGCGAACCTGCGACCCTCAGATTATGAGTCGCACGTATTAACACGATTGGCCATCCCGGGCCCGCGTTTTCACTGCCGAAATGGATGATACTTATAGTTTCTATCATAGGAATGAATTGGGAGAATGGTCCAAGAAGAAATTTTATCCCAAATAAAGAAATCTGGATTCTTGATACGAGTTTGTATCTGTTTGTCAAAACTTTCAGTTCTTTAGAGATCTTTCTCCAGAAAAAGAAAGAATTGTTTTAATTCAGATAACACTCATTCAGTGAAACGTATCTCAGGATGGTCATAAACACATTTGCTGCTAAAGCACAGAACAACGTTTCGACCTCTTGACCTCTGCTTTATTAATAAAAGTGTTAATACCCATATCAGCCGTCTTGAGATACGTATTTACTTCCAGTGGGTTTGTCGTCATCACGAACTAATCCAGCAAGTCTGTGATGTTGAGAACCAGGCGTTGTAGCGAAAATGAAATCCAGAACCGCTAGACTTTAGAAAAACGTTTACTTACTTTCGTAGATAAACACTTTTGCCGAATTAGGAATTCCTATTACACTAAATTAGATTAACGACTCCCAGAAGCAGATTTGTTTCTCATGTTCATTTTGATGTACAGGAACATGTCTGATACTCCCATTGTTCTACGGAATGTAATAAACAGTTTGTGTGTGTGACTATATAAGCAGCTTCGATACTAGTAATTACATAAGTTGTTAATAAACGACAAAAATCCAACATCATAAAATAATAACAAACTAAAGATGAAACAGGCATCATGAAATCTTTATCAAAATCCATTGTTAGTCCCAATCATCACCTTAAAGTCACGATGGATCATAACTGTGAAAATAGATCCTAAATGCTAAATCCTATCTACCACACAAAATCCAAAAGCTGATGTTAAAGTAGCAAGTAACCCTGGAAAATCCATTAAGGGTATGGAGTTAAGTGCTTACACCAACTTCTAAACTCCTACTGACTTTCAGTGTCTGCACCAATTATTGAAAGACAGTTGAATGCTTACACCACCAACTTCTAAACTCCTACTGACTTTCAGTGTCTGCACCAATTATTGAAAGACAGTTGAATGCTTACACCACCAACTTCTAAACTCCTTCTGACTTTCAGTGTCTGCACCAATTATTGAAAGACAGTTGAATGCTTACACCACCAACTTCTAAACTCCTACTGACTTTCAGTGTCTGCACCAATTATTGAAAGACAGTTGAATGCTTACACCACCAACTTCTCAACTCCTACTGACTTTCAGTTTCTGTTCCAGTTATTGAAAGAGAGTTGAATGCTTACACCACCAACTTTTCAACTCCTACTGACTTTTAGTTTCTGTTCCAGTTATTGAAAGAGAGTTGAATGCTTACACCACCAACTTCTCAACTCCTACTGACTTTCATTGTCTGCACCGATTATTGAAAGACAGTTGAATGCTTACACCACCAACTTCTCAACTCCTACTGACTTTCAGTTTCTGTTCCAGTTATTGAAAGAGAGTTGAATGCTTACACCACCAACTTCTAAACTCCTACTGACTTTCAGTGTCTGCACCAATTATTGAAAGACAGTTGAATGCTTACACCACCAACATCTCAACTTCTATTGCCTTTCACTGTCTGTACTAGTTATTGAAAGGCGGTTGCATTTGAAAGATTTTATAATTCTTAAATTAAGGAAGAAACCACCATAATATATCCACTATGTACAAGTCCCAGCTCCGCCCTACCTTAATATTTCTAACTCATCTCACATCCCTAACCACCTCTCTTGTTTCTTTTCTACCTTTATATATATATGTTGATCAAACAGGCACTTCGACTGTTCAGTTACAGATAACTGTGTGATGTTTACAATACAGAACTGCAAGATGATTTGTTTTAAAATTGAAAATCTGGTGTTTTAAAGGTTAAAATTCCGACTTCAAATTTTGCAGTGAGTACAGGGTACATGTTCAGCTAGGTTAGCCTTGAGGTTAAAATTCCGACTTCAAATTTTGCAGTGAGTACAGGGTACATGTTCAGCTAGATTAGCCTTGAGGTTAAAATTCCGACTTCAAATTTTGCAGTGAGTACAGGGTACATGTTCAGCTAGATTAGCCTTGAGGTTAAAATTCCGACTTCAAATTTTGCAGTGAGTACAAGGTACATGTTCAGCTAGGTTGGCCTTGAGGTTAAAATTCCGACTTCAAATTTTGAAGTGAGTACAAGGTACATGTTCAGCTAGGTTAGCCTTGAGGTTAAAATTCCGACTTCAAATTTTGCAGTGAGTACAAGGTACATGTTCAGCTAGATAAGCCTTGAGGTTAAAATTCCGACTTCAAATTTTGCAGTGAGTACAGGGTACATGTTCAGCTAGATTAGCCTTGAGGTTAAAATTCCGACTTCAAATTTTGCAGTGAGTACAAGGTACATGTTCAGCTAGATTAGCCTTGAGGTTAAAATTCCGACTTCAAATTTTGCAGTGAGTACAGGGTACATGTTCAGCTAGGTTAGCCTTGAGGTTAAAATTCCGATTTCAAATTTTGAAGTGAGTACAAGGTAAATGTTCAGCTAGGTTAGCCTTGAGGTTAAAATTCCGACTTCAAATTTTGAAGTGAGTACAAGGTACATGTTCAGCTAGGTTAGCCTTGAGGTTAAAATTCCGACTTCAAATTTTGCAGTGAGTACAGGGTACATGTTCAGCTAGGTTAGCCTTGAGGTTAAAATTCCGACTTCAAATTTTGAAGTGAGTACAAGGTACATGTTCAGCTAGATTAGCCTTGAGGTTAAAATTCCGACTTCAAATTTCGAAGTGAGTACAAGGTACATGTTCAGCTAGGTTAGCCTTGAGGTTAAAATTCCGACTTCAAATTTTGCAGTGAGTACAGGGTACATGTTCAGCTAGGTTAGCCTTGAGGTTAAAATTCCGACTTCAAATTTCGAAGTGAGTACAAGGTACATGTTCAGCTAGGTTAGCCTTGAGGTTAAAATTCCGACTTCAAATTTTGCAGTGAGTACAGGGTACATGTTCAGCTAGGTTAGCCTTGAGGTTAAAATTCCGACTTCAAATTTTGCAGTGAGTACAAGGTACATGTGAATTTTTGTGCTTAAACAAAATTAAACTTTATGTTACTGCATCATTCAAATACTTATTAACTAAAGGTATTGGAACGTTTGCGAAGAAACCAAAGGAACTAAATTAGATACAGTAAAAATTCATTCACAAATCTCAAAATAGGCATCGTTGTTTCTAACTTTCTAGATACGTTCCCAGGCCCCCCAGTGGCTCAGCGGTATGTCTGCGGACTTGCACGCTAAAATCCGGGTTTCGATACCCGTGGTGGGCAGAGCACAGATAGCCCATTGTGTAGCTTTGTGCTTAATTCGAAACAACAACAACAAACACAACAGATACGTTCCCCGTAATAATAAATCCACATTTAGAATTTGATGACAAATTATTATTTCAGTTAATTTACCGAATGCTCTTTTCCACATTCAGCGCTACATCATAATAAATTATAAGCAGTATAACTGAAACTGCCTCTTTTTACAGCACCCACCTGTGTGTTCTATGTGGTGAGGTAAGCTCTAGATGTTTTGATCTTGTTCTCTCAAGAGCCCCATCTGGCAGAGTGGTTAGTTTGTAGGCTTAAAACACTAAAAACCACGTTTAGATACCCATGATGGGAAGAAAACTGACAATCCTTTGTGTAGATTATGCTTAACGAAAAAACGTTATGTCAATATGATTTTTTTTTCTGTCATAAGAAGGAAAAAACGCTGTCACGTTCTATTAGATTGCCCAAAAATAAATGTCGAAATTCTTACGATGACATTTAGAAGCTGATTACTGAATAACTTATCGTTGGTTTAATTCGACGCTTGTCGCTTAGAAAACGTCTCTATTGTCTACTGTTTCAACTCTACTCAGAGTAAGTTTTGCAACCTCCAAGGCACCATGGACAAGGACTTTCGTCTGATTTTCCTCTACGACTTCAAACTTTGACGAAAAGCTACAGAAACTACACGAAACATCAATCAGGCATTCGGCCATGGATCTGTTACTGAATGTACAGTTCAGCGTTGGCTCCAAAAGTTTCGACATGGAAATGAAGGTCTTGAAGACCACGAAGGTCGTGTTAGGAAGCTATCTTTAGATGAAAACACATTAAGGGAGTCAGTTGAGACAGACACTCATACAACAGTACGTGAGCTTTCAGTAAAGTAAATCAAGCATTGTGCGATTGTAAAGAAAAAATTGTATAAGTGGGTTTTCGCATGAGCTGACTGAAGATCAACAAAATCGGCGTTATGAGACCTGTCAATGATGACGCTCCAAACATTTAATGAATTGAGAATCGAGGTTCTGCCTTATCCACCTTATTCTTTGGAACTTTCTCCTAGAGAATTTAAATTTTTCGAAACCAGGCAGTTGCAGAAAAAGCTTTCAGGGAATCATTGATGATAGAAACTCTGACTTCTACACCAGGAACATAAACATCATCGTTACACACTGGTAAAAGTGTGTTAAAGCAAATGGTGCATACTTTGATTAAAGCATGTTTTACAACACTGGTTTATACTTTTGCAAACTTCACAGTTCAAAAACAACATTTATTTCTAAACAACCTAACGCAAAAATGACGTGTCTCAAAGCTGTATTTTAAGGTTTGCACGTACATCCACAGAAATATGTTAAATGTCAGCTCTCTACTTCTTAACCACAATCTGAACCATTTCTGCGTGTGTTTGTTTAAGTATAAAAGGTGTCATCTTCCGCAAACTCATTTAATTCGATTTTCTAGCGTTTCTCAAAAAAACTGAAAACATTAAAACAGAGTAAGATACAAAAAAGTGTTTTGTCAGCCTTGGATATATTACAAAAAAAATAACTTTTACCAAAACAGAAGAGACGTAGCTTTCAATATTTATTTGTTAATAGTTCATTTCTTTTATTTCTTCTACATTAGATAGCAATAAAACATTTTGCAATAGAAGAAATAATTTTCTAAATTACAATTTAATTTGCATTTTGTTGAATACAACTTTTCCATTCCTCGTGCAGTCTAAAGACTCCTGTGTATTGGATTAGCTTGAAAGACACGTGGGATCGAACCTGCCAAGTTTAAGAGCTCAGTTCTTAATCAATCTTTTCTCCCGACTCTGGAAGCTATTCTATCCTGTTAATATTTCTTCCCTTCTTCTATCCCTCTAATGCTAAAAAAGGTGAACAATAACTACTGCTAGAGATTAATATAAATACACGTCAAAACAAGAGTTAATAGAAAGATCTAAATTAAAAGTAGTAAAACCAATTATAAAAACCTTATGAGTTGGCCCGGTATGGCCAGATGGTTAAGGCACTCGACTTGTAATCTGACGGTCGAGAATTCGCATTCCCGTCGCGCTAAACATTCTCGCCATTTCAGCCGCTTTTATGTGACGGTCAATCCTACTATTCATTGGTAAAAGAGCAACCCAAGAGTTGGTAGTTGGTGATGATGACTACCTGCCTTCCCCTTTGTCTCATACTGCTAAATTACGGCCAGCCAGCGTAGATAGCCCTCGTGTAGCTTTGCGCAAAATTCAAAACAAAACACGCCTTATTACTCAAAATCTAATCCTTGTTGTCAGCATTTAAACAGATCGAGAACTTTAACATATATACTGAATACTCTATTCAGTATATATGTATATATATTTTAGCATGTTCTAAAATATAATACTGAAGTAAATCCAACAGAAGCGTTAAACATTTAAAACGGAAACTTTATCCACTTGGATTGTTTCATGGAATTAGTTAAAGCTAGAATAACCTAAAACGCAATTTAAAATTAAGCCCAAATAAATATTTAGAAAAAATAAACCTGCAAAATACAACAGAAAATCCATCTTTGATTACACATAGAGAGGTCTTTGAAATATTCCAGAAGAAGGCCACATATAACGTGTTTAATCTATTATACATATACACCCCAGGGTCAACATTACTCTGTTTTTTAAATCCACTTTTGATGTCAGAGTAAATAAAATACTATCCCATTCCTTCATAGATACCTTAAAACAAAAATTAGTAAAAACAACATCAGGTAAAGATATATTAACGTCAAATATAAGTTATTACTCTGAACCAAGAAAGACAAATATTCATCCAGAGCTAAAAATAACCACATCACTTAGATTTCAGTCTTCAATACTAATCAGGAGCAGAGTATGAAGATATACAATATATCTCACTATCAATATCAGAAAGAACATGACCCAAACAGAATTTCTTATAAAATCAAATACCTTGTTCCACAGCGTGACTGCGACAGCTATGCGGACTTACAACGTTAACATCTTTCGTTCAAGTCCATGTGGTGGACACAGTATATAGTTTTATGTGGCTTTGCTATAAAAGCAAATAAACCGGGTAGGACTAAAATCGCGTTTCAGTTGCTTTTGCTGAAATTTGAAATAAGTTTGTCTTAATATAGTAGACATATATTTATATGTATCACTTTATATATATGTAGGGCACACTTATAAGACATTCTTCCCACATAAAGATTAATAAAAATCCCTTGAACATTAAATGTACAGTTTTTACCTATGAGTTACAGAAAAATGGAGAAAATAGGTTTGTGCTCAAAGTTAGGCCCGGCATGGCCAGGCGGAGAGAACGGTTGACTCGTAATCTGATGGTCGCTGGTTTGAATTCCCGTCACATTAAACATGTGATGTGTTATAATCTGACTGCCAATCTCACTATTCGTGAGCAAAATAACAGCTCAAGAATTAGCGATGGGTGGTGGTGACTAACTGCTTTTCCTCCAGTTTTACACTGTTAAATTAGGGACGACTAGTACAGATAGCCCTCGTATAGCATTGCGCAAAATTCAAAAACATAAACAAACAATACTCAACGTAATTTTCTATTTCCTCTAAAACTAAGTAGCAACACTAACCAGAACATACATAAAAGGATTCAAGATTCTCTGACCTGGGTCGTCTGCGAACATAGGACTGTGTTAATACTTACACGATTAATGAAAATTAGTTTTCTTCATATACTCTTTTTTAAAAAAACACCCATAAAAACAGCAAAATACAAAATGTAAAACCGTAAATTTCAATATATCTCCTTATGAACCCAACAAACCTTCACGCCAGATTTGGTGAATACCCGTCAACAGAGGTGAAATAGCGGTTAAAAAAAACAACTCAAAATCACTCGTAAAATCCACAAAATGCAAAACTGAAAATTTTGTGTATTTCCTCATAGACCCAATGAACCTCCATACCAATTTTGATGAAGATTCATCCACACTCTGCAACGTATTTACATTGGCTGTTGTTGTTGTTGTTTTGAATTAAGCACAAAGCTACACAATGGGCTATCTGTGCTCTGCCCACCAGGGGTATCGAACCCGGATTTTAGCGTGTAAGTCCGCAGACATACCGCTGAGCCACTGGGGGGCATTTACATTGGCATATAACACACAGTACTATTATATTTATATAGATGGCTCCAGTGAATTAGATTTGTGTGTAATGTCTTCATGACGTCACATCTGCACCCTGAAATGGAAACGAAACGGGAAAATCGTGATCCCTATTGCAAATCGACGTGCGCACAGGATACAAATTTCGCGAAGTTGGGGGTTGCACATCGCGTAATAATTTTTTTGTTCCAGTGCAATTCAAGCAAGAGTACCCGTACAGCACGATTTGCGTCAATAAGACTCGCGAACAGCCCGAAAAAACTAGCCAGCAATCTATTGATTTACTTTGAAAAACTTTCATACGGAATTTAAATAAATTTGTTCTATAAGAATAGGACACTTACAACAATCTTCTTTCCAGTCTAAGGAGTAACAAAAGTACCACTTTCAATAAACATTGCAATCATGGTCAAGATAAACCATAAAACTGGGCCTGGCATGGCCTAGCGCGTTAAGGCATGCGCTTCGTAATCTGAGGGTTGCGGGTTCGCGCCCGAGACGCGCCAAACATGCTTACCCTCCCAGCCGTGGGGGCGTTATAATGTTACGGTCAATCCCACTATTCGTTGGTAAAAGAGTAGCCCAAGAGTTGGCGGTGGGTGGTGATGACTAGTTGCCTTCCCTCTAGTCTTACACTGCTTAATTAGGGACGGCTAGCACCGATAGCCCTTGAGTTGCTTTGTGCGAAATTCCAAAACAAACAAATCATAAAACTGAAGCCATACTTACCACACCATAAGCCTGATAAATCATTCTCCGACATCTGACTTATATGAGCGTTAAACTGCCATTGAGGTGTCTATGTTCTATTCATCTCAGGAATCGAACTTTCAGCCTCATAAGATTTCAAATCTACTGGCTAAACTGCATAAGATGTAACGCCAGTCAAAAACAACGTAGGAACAAAATCAAAGAGACATCGTTTACTACGGCCCGGCATGGCCAGGTGGGTTAAGACGTTCGAATCGTAATACAAGGGTCGCGGTTTCGAATCCCCGTCGCACCAAATATGCTCGCTTTTTCAACCGTGAGACGTTATAATGTGACGGTCAATCCCACTATTCGTTGGTAAAAGAGTAGCCCAAGAGTTGGCGGTTGGTGGTGCCTTTCCTTTATTTCTACACTGCTAAATTAGGAACGGCTAACTCCAAATAGTCCTCGTTTCGCTTTGCGCGAAATTCAAAACAAACAAACATCATTTACAATTAAGTGGGACTTCGATATCTCACGCGTATCTAATAGAAGCGCAAACCAATGTCAGAGTGGTTACTAAATGAATCTGGTTTCGCGGAGTTGGTGGTTGTTTTGTTTGTCATAGAAATGGTGCTGCCGTTCACGTTTGCGCTAAGAAAACAACAACCTTAAAATGGAAATTATGTGATCCTAACTGTGTTTATACTGCATATACTAACATTTTGTTTAATTTTGTAGCATAATGCTTTACTTGACTTCATGTCAGAAAATTGTGTACAGTAATGTCGAGTTGATGTACCAGACTAAAATCACGTAATTAAACTTAACAATCGTGTGGTTACTTTCTCCCATTTAAACATTAAATGTATTCATTTATTTGTGCAATTGTTCTACGTTTCACAACAATCAGGTCCCCAAATGGCTCATCAGTAAACCTTTTCTCCACCTGTGATAATAGTTTACTTATAATTGTTTCTTAACACAAAACAACACAAAGGACTACTTGAGAAAAGTCTTCTGCGCGGACTCAAACCCAGGATTTTGACATTGTAAGCATGTACACTTACCCGTAACCCACTGGAAGACACTTAACGTAAAACATACCAACGACTAACGTGTGAAAAATCACAGTTACTTCAAACTTAACAAACATCCAGTCTGTTAGATTTGAGGACATTAATACCTGTTGAGTGAAAAATAGGGCGACGTTTCAGTGTTTGTAAAGTGAGGCCTTTTACAGGTCATTGTAAGAACATTGAAAAGTCTAATTAAAGTAGACAAAAAAGCAGTTAATATTAAAACAATAGTTTGTTTGATTGTTTTATAATTTTATCACCAAAGTGCACAAAACTTATCAGTGCTAGACTAGAGGGTTTGGTTTGGTTGGACCGCCAACTCTTGGGCTACTCTTTTACCAACAAATAATGGGATTGGCCGTAACATTATAACGCCCAAACGACTGAAATGGCGAGCATGTTTGGTGTGACAGGGATTCGAACCCTCGACCCTCAGCTTACGAGTAGAGCGCCCTAACTATCTGGTCGTCACAACGCTCGTCTTACACTGCTAAATTCGGGACGACTAGCGCAGGTAACCCTCAAAGAGCTTTGCTCGAAATTCAAAGCAAAACAAACCATAACGTACATAACTGTATCTCTTAGCAACGTTGTTTGATAACATGATTATATGTTAGTTTAACAAGTATAATAAAGAAAAATGTTTGAATTTTACAAAGACAAGTATGGATCGATAAATGCGCAAGCTAACTAGTTATAGCAGTATAGAAAGTTCTATCGCTGCAAAAAGCATTGAAAGATGAAAGTCAAAAATACAAAAAGTTAGTTAATTAAATATAAAATATTTTATCCCTACTTTGGCGAATCACAGTAATCATGCTAGTCCGAGCCAAAGTAGAGATTTGTTTTGTTCTGTAATTAACTCAGTTTGGGTAGTTTTGATTTTCTTGTTTCAGGAGAATTTGTAACATTCAAACTTTTTACATTACTATAACTAGCTAAGTTGTGTAATATTGATCCATAGTTGTCTTTATAAAATTTTAAAAAATTTGTATTATACTTATTCTTTTTTATTAGATATATTTTTGTGCACCTGCAGAACCAAGTAGGGGGCGCGCTTGCACTCGAATTGATTTTATTTCTCATCAGGATCTCTACCAACGTATCTTCAAATCTAATTATAAGCCCAAAGTAACGCCTCATTTAATATATACATACGTTCGTTTAAGTTCATATACATATTAGTATCATTTTCGGTACAAGTAAAAAATCATTGAGACCCCAGACGGAAGAGTTCTATGAAAGATTTAGAGAAAAAAAATATTCATTTTTTTCTGTAGGATTATTCGGAAAACTCACAATCTTACCGCCAGGTATGGCTGAGACATTAAGGCACTCGACTTCTAATCCGAGAGTCGCGGGTTTGAATCCATGTATCACCAAACAAATCTTGGGGGCGTTATAATGCTATGATAAATCTCACTATTCGAAGGTAAAAGAGTAGCCCAAGAATTGACGATGTGTGATAGTTGCCTTCCCTCCAGCCTTTCACAATTAAATTAGGAACGACTGACACGGATAGCCCTCGAGTAGTTTCGCGCGAAATTCAAAACTAACCAAATCACTTACTTAGATGAAAATTAATTCAAATATTGAATTTTTTATTCACTCCATAAACACATATATAGCGATATATGTATCTTAAAAGTACACTGAGCTTTAGTTTTGCTCCGCCAATACCGTAAAATAGCTATTGTTAATATTCAGACGTTTTAAAGGTAATTTTAAATGTGTGATTTTTTTATGGCCGTCGTTTTGTTTCATTACGACTTTTACTCGGTGATTAAGCTTTAAGCCTGAGGACTTATACCATTAAAAATACAGGGTTTTCGATTTGTGCAATAAGCACAGAACAGATAGCCCATGGTGCAGCTGTATGCTTAATAATGGGCACTGATGGCTGAGAAAAATTAAACGCATGGAGTTATTATGGTTATAGTTTTACTTATTTTAACAGCCACCAAAATAAATGCTTAAAGTAACTCGTGAAAATTGAAAATTAAAATGAAAAATCACAAAATTATTTTGCTTTTAAATTTCGCGCAAAGCTACTCGAGAGCTATTTGCGCTAGCCGTCCCTAATTTTGCAGTGTAAGCCTAGAGGGAAGGCAGCTAGTCATCACCACCCACCGCCAACTCTTGGGCTACTATTTTACCAAAGAATAGTGGGATTGAATGTCACATTATAACGCCCCCACGGCTGAAAAGGAGAGCATGTTTTGTGCGACCGGGATTCGAACCCGCGGATTAAGAGTCGAAGACCTTAACGCGCTTGGCCATTACAAAAGTAATAATAATTGTTATTTCAATCGCAATGCATAAATTTAAGATTTCAAGCTGTAAATTTAAGTTTTATTAACTTATTTATTTATTTACTTCGATAATAGTTTAAAAATTAAAAAAATTGAAAGAAAAACATTTGATGTATTTTTCCATGGTTTTCAAAGATAACGAGTGAACAAAATTTTAATTGTGAATTAAATGTGCCATGAACAAAAAAATCGTTATATGATCAACAACCATCCAGGTCACAAGCAGCTAAGTTGTCCTTGTTGGTCAAAACAAATTTTGTACCTCACTATACGATGGTCCAGTTGATTGCGATACTTCTAGACCCATCCATCTCTGGGACAGTGGGAAGTCTATGGATTTACAATGCTAAAATCAGCGGTTCGATACCTTTCGGTGGATACAGCAGATAGCCCGTATTTCAACATTTTCTTGTCGTATTTCATTCGGAAACACTTTGATTTACCATGTAGTTAAAGTGGCTTACCATACCCCAGTGTAAAATAATCCAGTCGAATAAGTTACTTCAAGACACCGCAAAATTTTTTTAAAATGTTTCTGTCGTATTTAGTCGGGAAACACTTTGGTTAACTTTTTTTAAAGTAGCTTACAATTATTTTTGTTCCATTTTTGCAAGTGCAATATATAATCTCATCGTTTTACAGTATGCAAAGATATTGGAAAGCCAATTATTTTTATTGGTCAAATAAGACACTTTTTTAATTCAGGTTAAATCATAACGGCACGTATGCTTGATATTTTTGCATATAGTCGAACGAGGAATTTTTATTTAAAATTTGTTCTTCGGTCCTATATCTATAATTTATTAATCATGGAAAGTGAACAGAAAGAAAAAACAAACAAAAAAAACGAGTGTAATTTGTTCCGTTTCTTACGCATTATTAATGGATGTTCTCCGCTGGAGATATGCAAGCGTGTAATACATCAAGCGTGTGGCTGGAAACCATTAAGGACCCCACTCAAGATATTTTAGTTTGAAGCTATCTGCTGTTTCCCTGCTGTTGTTCCGTTAACTTGCGTAGCTAAACACTCATTCATGAAGCACCCACCGATCCCTCTTGAGCACCCTACAGCTTTATCTCCATATTTCTTCAACTTTACGGTCGAACTCGAAGAAGCAGAGAACACACCGAAAGGGATAAGCACAATAACCAGTGCTATAGAGAAGCAGATTTATTGATTGACTGACAGATACAATGATTGATAGATATATTTAGGTATGAAATATTTCATATATATCGCGTAAAACGGCTTCCTCATTTCTCCAGTCCTTATCCTCGAACCAGAGATAAACATGTGAAGCAAAAACTTAGATTAAAGAACTAGATTAAATTAATCTATTAAACCTTGGGCGGAGTCAAATACATCAATCGAAAAGATTTGACCAACTGAATTCAAAACTATAATTAAACCGCAAATCGGTCAAGAGATTACGGAGTTATGAGCTAAAAATTTGTATTTGAGAAGAAAGAAAAAACAGAACAAACTTTTATAAACCGTAATGCTGCGGCTAAAAAATAACACAGTAATTGATCTTATCAGACCTACGGACGTTATACACATCCCGTTTGGTCATACTTAACCTTTGATAATTCACATTTTGCATTCCTTTCCACGAGATACTGAGAGGAGCAGTTCACACTTAGGAAACGTAATTGTCTGTTAAACTTCGGAAAAATCTTCTCGAGGAATATCTTCATCAGACTTCCATAATCTTTAAGTGATGCACTTAAGGAAAGGAAACTAGTAAGCACTGTTCATCTCGGAGTAAAATAAATTGTAACCTAAAGGTGATAAATAATTTCTGAAACGACATTAGACTCTTCGATAAATAATTTTTTTGTTTGCTTTGGAATTTCGCACAAAGCTACTCGAGGGCTATCTGTGCTAGCCGTCCCTAATTTAGCAGTGTAAGACTAGAGTGAAAGCAGCTAGTCATCATCACCTACCGCCAACTCTTGGGCTTCTCTTTTACAAATGAATAGTGGGTTTGAACGTAACATTATAACGCCTTTACAGCTGAAAATGTGAGCATGTTTGGCGCGATGAGGATGCGAACCCACGACCCTCAGGTTACGAGTCGTGTGCCTTAATCACCTCGCCATGCCAGTTGTAGTTCGTCACTTTCTATCGAAATTAGTTCTTCTACTTAGTTTCAGTTTGCGCTTATTGAGTTTTCTGGAAAGTTTCAGTCAGCGCTCATTCTCGAGAAGTGAAGGAATATAAATTTTATTTTCCTGGTTTTAAATTTACTTATTTCAGGGACTATTACATTAAGTTCTATTTAATTAATCTAGATTTTAAATCTTTTTAAAAATCCCTGCAAATTTTATTACCGTTATTTTCGGAATCATTAAATGTTAACGTTTATAAAAGTGTTGCAATTTAGTTTCTAAATTTGAAGCCCCCCAGTAACTCAGCGGTATGTCTGCGGACACAAAGAGCCCATTGTGTAGCTTTATGCTTAATTCAAAACAACAACAACAACTTCGAGATTTGAAATAATTTACAAAAATATTAATTCTCCTGAAAGTGAATTAGCCTAAATAATTTTATTCTCTTTCATAGCGTCATCTAGATTTTAAAACACCATCTTGTATTGGACAAAAACCTTAATAGTCGTCTTGCATATATTTTTCTTTCACCATATAATAAATGATATTTAGAAATTTTTTGTTTGTTTTTTGAATTTCGCGCAAAATTACACGAGGGCTATCTGCGCTAGACGTCCCTAATTTAGCAGTGTAAGACTAGAGGGAAGGCAGCTAGTCATCACCACCCACTGCCAACTCTTAGACTACTCATTTACCAACGAATAGTGAGATTTACCGTAACATTATAACGACCCCACGGCTGAAAAGGCGAGCAGTTTTGATGTGACGGGAATTCAAACCTGCAACCCTCGGATTACGAGTCGAGTGCCTTAACCACCTGGCCGTGCCGGGCATTTTGAGAAATAGAGAAACAAAATACATCGGAAAGTATTCGATATTTTCATTTTATAGAAGTATGTTGTACATATGTTTTTAGTGAACTAAATGTTACGCACAGTTGTTTTCGTTTACATGTAGCATAGTATCTTCCTTATAACCTCTATTGTAAGGTTTAAATTTACTTTCTACGGCCTGTTCTCTGAACTTTCCAAATGTGTTTTATCCTGCGTCAAAGAAGGTTAAAGAAAAACTGAAGAAAGACTTAGAAAAATTTCCTTTTATATACATCACTATCTTGGCAAAGCGCACAGGTTTTATCACAATCTCGAGATTTGACCAGATTGGAAAGGATATATAACCTCATAAATCACCATAAACGAAAGTAATTTATTTGAAATTGATCTGCTTAGCTTGGTATACCAAAACAGCCTTTCAATCTATACTAATTCTCACTCTTTTGAGAGATAGAAAATGAAATCTGTAATTTATTATTCTCTTTTAGGTTTAATTTTGTTTTAAAATATTAAATACACAAAATAATTTTAACTTACGAGTATCAGAAGCTTACTATAAATTTATTTATGTATATGTCAATCTCGAATAAGTTTTCAATTTTCTGATCTTTTTTTCTGCTGGAATGCATTTTGTATTTCGTTAATAATTAAGAATGTAACTTAAAGCTCATATTCTTAAATTACAAGGTCTATTTCAGCCAACTGAAACGCCGAAATTATTCTACAATATTAGTGAAGCTCACGTGAGAGACCCACACTGTCAGGGTAATTAATTTGAGCAATTAGTAAAAGTCGGAAGTAGTTTTTTAAAATATTTTCAGAGAAACCCAACGCCACCTAGGGGAGAGTTTCAGCCAAAATAAAATTACTGATAATACTTTGCTGCTGAAGAGAATCCGCAGATACATGAAAGAGAAGCTGACTGAAGACATTGTAAAAGTTAACCCCAACTTTTACCAACACCCCATAAGTTTTGAACACCAATAATGATTATCTCAGCAAAGTAATATTATTATTTTTTCACGTTTCTTTTCTGTTTAATTTCTGAAAACTTGAAGTAGCAAAATCAAAATATTAGAAGATAATAATTTTTATACTTCTATATGTATACAATATGTAAATAAAATCACTGAGTTAAAGCCCGACACGGCTTGGTAGTTAGAACGTTCGACATTTAATCTAAAGGTCTCAGGTACGAATCTCCATCATACCAAACATGCTCGGCCTTTCAGCCGTGGGGGCGTTATAATGTGATAGTTAATCCTACTAGTCGTTGGTAAAAGAGTAGCCCAAAAGTTGGCGGTGGATGGTGATGATTAGCTGCCTTCCCTCTAATCTTACAATGCTAAATTAGGGACGGCTAGCACAGATAGCCCTCGAGCAGCTTTGCGCAAAATTCAAAGTATACAAAATTATCGTCGTAAAATGTTGATGTCTTAATGTTTTCAACTGTGATGTTGGGCAGAGTGAAAACAAACAATGTTCTTTCTTTTTTAATACCAGCTACGTGTTCACAAAGTTAATGTTCCAAAACTGCTTTATCAATTATACAGGGCTCGGCCGACCCCCACATATATATAAAATAATAAATATTAAATCTAAAATATAGCATTAAATACCATTAAAATATTAAAAATAAATATAATTAATAGTGTAAAAAAAAAACAGGTATATTTTGAGATATAAACATATATTTGAGTTTATAACAGCGTAAAAATGGAAACAGAACAAACTGGAAAGGCTATAGATGTACGCATTGTGCGTCTGCGAAGGCTACGCGAGATCATCTTCCTGGCGTAGCGATGTGCAAGACGGGCTATGATTGGTGCAGAAATGAAAGACGGCCAATGACAGCTACCCATTTTGATTGTCTTTCACCATTGCTACATGTCTTCAAAATGTTCATAAGGCATTGCAAGAGATGAAGCCCTGCACCGTTAATGCAAGCTGGAAAAAGTTGTGGCCTGAGGTTGTGCACGACGACAAGGGATTCACACCTGAAGAAATCCAACACTCGGCTTTTCAAAAAGCTGTGCAATTAGCTTCGTTAATTAAAGGTGAAGGATTTGCTGATATGACGAAGGAAGACGTAGATGAACTGATTGACTTAGAATCCGAACCACTCGCCGACCAAGACTTAGAAGCACTGACGAAGTCTGCTGCTGAGGAAGACGACGAAGAGGAAACACCGAAAGAAGCCGAGGAAACAATCGAGCAAAGTGGATGGTCGTTAGAGCGGTTAGGTAAACTAATGAAACTAATTAACGAAGTGAAGGAGTGCTCACAGGAATGGGACAACGATATGGTTCGATCAGTACAATTTTGCAATAAAATAGAAGAACTGATGACTCCTTATCAAATGATTTTCGATCGGCTAAAGAGGCAAAGAAAACAACTGCCAATAACAATGTTTTTCCAGCCGAGCAAGAAAGAAAGGGTACCGGTGGCAAGTACTGTTCCTGAAGTTGTAACGACCGACGAAGAAATTGCCGATTCACCTTCCACAGAAGAGGAAGTGGTGTCCCCCGAAAAGACACCACCTGCTGAAGATATGTAATTTTTAATTTTAAGGCTTAATATCTTAATAATTGTTCTTATTATTTCAGCAATAATGAACAGTATTGTAATGGGAGGGTTAAATAGTTGTACAGGGAGGGTTTTAAAACTCTAACTGCACATAAATATATACGTGAAAATCGGCGATCCCACTTCGCGGAAAATCTCCTTTCGCGGGGGGTTTTGGAACACATCTACCGCGATACACGAGGGAACACTGTATAACTTTATTTATATTTTTTCTGTTGATCGTTTTAAAACACAAAGCTACATAATAGGCTATCTAGTACCAACCACCAGTATCAGAACCAAGATCTTGCAAAATAAGCCCTAATATTTACCGCTGAGCCACTGATGGCTTATTTAGCGCACTATTAAAACCATGTAATCATGGTTGCCCCTAATTGGCACAGCAATGTATATATGTGCGGGTTTAGAACGCTGAAATCTAGTTTCGATACCCGTGGTTGACATATCACAGATAGCCCATTGTGTGACTTTGTGCTTCATTACAAGCAAACAAAATTGTTCAGAATTTGAGAGCTAATAATTCACGAATCCCTTATTTCGATATACTGCAGATAAATTATGACAGAGCTTTTCACTTAATAACAGCAGACAGAAACCTATATATTTCATTCAAAAACAATATATATAAAATGTTTCGTATTATTTTACTTTTTAATCAAATACAACTGCATTTGTTGCGTAAAACCTACAACGAACCTAAAATCTATATTGATTTCATGGCTGGACGAGTAATTCGTAAAGCGGATGACCTGCCACCTCGTGTGAGTTGCTTAAACTACTTCTTTTATCTACCTATATAAATTCTAGATTATACATTTTAAAAAGCAGATTGTTCTGATTTCTTTTAACGGTGTTTTAACGAGTATAATTAAGGTTCATAACATAATGCAAATAATGCGGTTTTATTTCTGTAAAATACTGAAATTCTTAGGATTCTTCAGGAAGAAAATAAAAACACAAGTAACTTTTTTAAAAAATCTTCACTAGTTACTTATTGTTTTTCAATTTAATAAAGGTAATAACAGCAGAGTACTCAAGATGCATGTTTAAATAAGTTTTATTGTACTTTTTAAATTTAGATTCAATAAAAGGGTTGACGTAAATAGCTAGACAAAACTATACTTAATTTAGAACTACTAACGAAGTGGACGACAACCATTCAGCAGCCATTGACCATTACTCTCACACGTCTATCCGTTTGAAACTCGAACACAAAAGGGCAAATATTCAATGGATATTTATCATGGTTTGGCATCAAGAGAACTGAAAAAAATACACAGAACCTGTAGCTTCTGTCCTGTTGTGTGTGAACAGAATTATTAGTTTAGTAACAACATTCTTTAACTGAATTTGTACTTAGTTATCTGATAGTTTGTAAGGTTGCAAATTCAACTCTTAAAGTATAGTTTCTTATAATTAATAGTATTCCTGTAGGTTAGTTAGCACTGATTATAGTTAGTTTTATATCAAAATCCTGTTCTATATCAGATGAACAAGTACAATCAGTACAAGTTCAGATACAGGATAAAATTACTAATTAGAAATAAAGTGCAATCAGTACAAGTTAGATATAGGACAAGATTACCAATTAGAAATAAAGTGCAATCAGTGCAAGCTCAGTTAAAGGATAAGATTACTAATTAGAAATAAAGTGCAATTAGTGCAAGCTCAATTATATGATAACATTACTAATTAGAAATAAAGTGCAATTAGTGCAAGCTCAGTTATAGGATAAGATTACTAATTAAAAATAAAGTGCAATCAGTGAAAGCTCAGTTATAGGATAAGATCACTAATTAGAAATAAAGTGCAATTATTGCAAGCTCAATTATATGATAACATTACTAATTAGAAATAAAGTGCAATTAGTGCAAGCTCATTTATAGGATAAGATTACAAGTTAAAATTAAAGTACAATTAGTGTTTGCTCAGTTATAGAATATTACTACTGATAATAAAACATTACTTCCGTTCTTACATAACAGGACAAACGCTACAACTTTTATGTGTGTAGTTTTATCTGCTATACTAAATATCCAGTTACGTAAATGATAATTTGTTGTCATTAATTCTTATCCTATAACTGTATTTGCTTAATGCTTGTTTGTTTTGTTGATTGTTTGAAATTTTGTGCAAAGCTACACGAGGGAACTCTGCGCCAGCTAATTTAGCAGTGGAATGATAGAGGAAAAGCAACGAGCCATCACCACCCGCCGCCAACTTTTGACCTACTCTTTTTACCAACGAACAGTGGAAATGACCGTCACTTACACCGAAAGAGTGAGCATGTTTGGCGGATGGTGAATTAAAACCTGCAACCCTCAGACTGCCAATCAAACGCCCTAACCACCTAATCATGCTAAGCCTTGTTTAATACAATATATACTTACATACAAGTAATTAAGTGCAATCAGTGCAAGCTCAGTTTTATCTCCACATATCTACTAGACATAAAAGAAGCGCTAAGGAAAACTCCAATATATTAATCCACACAATACATTCTATTTTCACAAGTTGAAAGGTGAATACAGAACACGTGGAGTTACAAAAACTGTGAACTTTCATGTACATTTTCCAAACGCTCAAGTACTTTTTCACAGTACGTGAGAACACATATATTGTCACTCTGTGTAATACTGAAAAATATTTGTCATTTCATGCGTATGTGATAAAATTTCCTAAACATTCGGCAAACAAAAGTACAGACCATGTTTATAACAGCTGTCGAAAGAGTGTTTTTTACATTATTCGAAACACATAACGTAAATGAAGAACTGTCGAAACTTAACTTCAAATAACTTAATATCGAAACAGACTTGTGAAAAACGAATAAATTACATGTAGCAATTCGTTATTAAATAACTGCCATAACACCCAGACGAACGTAACATTCCTTGTTCAAAATATAAATTATGTAGCCAGTTCGTATTTAGTTAAACTCCCAAATTCGACAACTCGGGCTGGGATGTAAGACGGATATCATAAGACTCGTTTTGCTTTTCCAATTTTAATTTATGCCAACATTAGGTATCGAACATATATTTTTCCGAAAAGTGTTTTCGATCGTGGCGTCGTCTGTAGACATTCCATGTCTGTCTGTAGAATTAAAACTGATTAATGAGAGTGGTAAAACCATTATTCCCTGAGGCCAGGTGTTCTCTCTCCTCATTTCGCCGTATGGATTTTTATGATAATACCCGCACGCGCTTCAAAGTTTGTGTGTATGTATATGTTCTGAAATAAAGCAAAACAAAATCTAGAAACTAGATAATTATTTTCACACTAAGCATTTGTTCTAACTGTGTGTTTTTTTTCACATGCAGAGAGTTCTAAATGTCTTAAAAAGTAGTTCAGATCTCGCACAGTTAAGGATTAGAGATCTAAATTAAAATCGAAAAATTAAAAAAACGAGAAGCTATAAATTATAAATAAAATAATTACTGAAAGAAGTAGAATTTAAAGTAATTAGGTAGGGAAAGTGTCTAAATAATCTTTTTTTCTGATGTTTTGTAATAATCGCAAAAAGCAGATGTTCGCTCTTATAAAGGGATTTATAGCTTTGGAAGTAAGAAAGAACTAATGGCATATAAGAATGAGCAAAACCTATGAAGTAGTGTCAAAGAAAAATGTGCAGCTAATGGTTCGCATTGGACAAAACATTTAGTAAAAAGACAATCCATTTCCTATTAATTTTCATTAATATCACGTGTACATAAAATACGATATTTAAAAGTAAATCCGAATTATATCTTTTAAAAATATAGTAATCTAAAAATGGTGAACAATGTAAAAGCAGGTTTGTTTGTTTTTTTTAATTTCGCGCATAGCTACACCAGGACTATCTGCGCTAGCCGTCCCTAATTTTGCAGTGTGAGACTAGATGGAAGGCAGCTAGTCATCACCGCCCACCGCCAACTCTTGAGCTACTCTTTTACCAACGAATAGTGGGATTGACCGCACATTATAACTCTCCCACGCCTGAAAGGGCGAGTATATTTGATGTGACGGATATTCGAACCCGCGACCCTCGGATTACAAGTCCAGTGCCTTAACCACCTGGCCATGCTCTGGACCATTCAGGAATGATCATACTTAACATCTATACTGGTATGTTTGGAAAGATTCTTCTTTGGAATTGTTTTTTTTTGTCAGTTTCACACTTAAGTTGCTTTGAGGTCTAATATTTTATTTCCACCTATTACAGACTGTAATATAATAAATTTGTATATGTATAATATTGAATAGGAAATGTATTCACTAACTTCATCATGAAAGGCCCGACATGGCCAGGTGGGTTGAGGCGTGCGATTCGTAGTCTGAGAGTCGCATGTTCGAATTTCCGACAAACCAAACATGCTCACCCTTTCAGCCGGGAGGACCTTATAATGTAACTGTCAATCCCACTATTCGCTGGTTAAAGAATAGCCCAAGATCTGGCGGTGGGTGGTGATCACCAGCTGCTTTCCCTCTAGTCTGATACTAATAATTTTGTAGCTTTGTGCGAAATTCAAAACAAACAAATCTACAAAATTGTGCAAAAACAAAATTTTCGAACTTGTAAAGATTGCTCGTAGTTAGAGCATACCGAAAAATAGAGGCTTGTTTCAACTTCAAAGTACCGCACAGCGTGATAACACCGTAACTCGCCTGTTTGTTCTTGTTGTTTTATTCCATCTCAGTTACAAGCCTCGTCTTTAATAAATTAACCTATAGCCACAAAACAACGGCTCCGTATTATACAAACTTTTCAGTAATTATTGGTCATCACAAGGGGCGTTAACGTTATTCTGTTGTTAACAGAACGTTGTTTAGGATGATAAAATAACGATAAAGGAAACAGTTTCATACGAGAAACCTTAGTAAAAGACAGAGGTATTAATGTCCACTTTTATTTTTGCTTATCAATCATACTTTTAAAGTGCTGTTTCTGTATGAACTATATGTATACATGAATATTTCATCTCATTAACTAAACGGCGAGGGTGTATGGAGTACTCGTGTTTGATCCTCAGATGTTCTTGTAGAGTTTGATTAGCCATCCATTAAAGGTACTTTTAGCGGAACATTAAAGATTAAAATCGTTTTATTACATTAATGCATTATGAGGAGGGCAATAAACACTCAGGTTTTAGAACGCCTAATTAGTAACATATAATACATTTAAAACTTTAATGTAGTGTTTACTGTTATTGGTGTTATACAACTTACAACTTCTGCGGTTGTTTGTTTCGACATTATGTAGTATTTGGCTCTGTTAAATGTGTTATTTCAAAGACCAAACCCACTTCGTCAATGTGTTGTTATCCATCTAGCTAACGCGTTATTTTACATTAGTAGCAGTCTATTAGCAACTCCTTTGTAGTTACCAATCAGCATGTTTTCATATTCCAGCTAATCAGTTCGCAAAATACCAGAGAGCTGTGTCTGGGCATATTAAGCAATCTAAGCTGGCGAGTTTTAGAATTATAATTCATCCACTTTCAACACACCACTTGGTTGTAATTTAATAACTACAACAAACAATTGTACACAAGAACAAAAATCATATTAACACACGAGTTGTATAGGTGTTGACACTTACTAAAAGAGCTTTATTAATAAGTGCCAACACCTGTACCAGATGTCTTGAGATACGTTTTTACTTCAAGTGGGTTTTTCGTCATCAAAGTAAAAAGCAAGTTACCTTTGTAGTTCTCTGACAAACCAAGCTCGTAAGTACCAATCTTAACGTTGATTGAACAAAGTAAAGTTTATTATTAAATATTTTTATTAACAAAAGAACGACCTGTACATCCAAAGTTTGGCTTTATTAGCTCAGTATTTTGAAATTACAACTTCGTTGGGAGCTACCGATAACCTGTAAATTCACCAATCCATTTGCTGACTTCACCTATACTATACGTCTTCGAACGGAATGACAAGAACAGCCATTTTATCCTCCAAGTGCTTCAGAAATGCGACGTTTGAACGGATATATGTCGTGCAATAAAATTGCATATACGTGACTTGTGTCTCTGCCAGGCGGAGGTCTTTTTGATTACATTCGTGGATTTTCTCTCACCTGTTAAAAGACCCCTCATTCTCCTCGTCATAGATTTTGTGCGACTTGCTACTGATCTCTTTCTGGATTAGCCCCCCCCCCTGCTAGCACAGCGGAAAGTCTACGAATTTACAACGCTAAAATCAGGGGTTCGATTCCCCTCGGTGGATTCAGAAGATAGCCCGATGTGGCTTTGCTATAAGAAAGCATACACTTTCTGGATTATTCTCGTACTTCAACATGGTCATGTATTTCTTTGTTTCCAAAAGGTACAAGGGATACCTCCGTTTCGAAAAACTAAATACCCCATTTAAACGCACCTTTATAATCTGAGTCTATGAATATTTTGTGCAAGAATAGGTGGTATTTGTCTCTTTCAAGTGGATCAGTTTTCGATGAAAATAATACCACCTTCAAAACGTCGAGAAATGTCAAACTATAGCTCTTATACATGCTGTTCCATTGGTACTTTATATAGGTTGCAATTGTCAAGTGGCTTGTCAATAGACATAGTCAAAATAGTTTTAATATGATCAGCTACTCATGACATAATATAACCAGTCGTGTCTTATGCATACAAGTTAAGCATTCATAAGTTAATCATTCCCATCTCATATATACATGTACCAACCAGCCATACATATTTTAAAAAGTCCTATCACGTATATACCAACCAATCAATATCCAGACCTATCCGATCTTCATGGAATAACATAAAAAGTAAAGTAGCATTTCAAACAGTCATACCTATGCTAAACTGTCACATAATGCGCATACCAACCAGTTGTTCTCATGCTAACCCTTAACGTCAGGTGCATGAAAATAGAGATTTATCATAGCTCGTCGTAGTACGAATATGGCAACTACTTACTCAGTTTTTGGCAAAACCTGTTGCGCTGTGTACTTACCAACAATGCCCCCCCGCTAGTAAAGTGGTATGTCTACGGACTTACAACGTTAAAATCAGATATTCGATTCCCTTCGGTGGGTTCAGCAAATAGTCCAACTTACTAACATGTTACTCGTTTTCTAAAGTAAAGTGTTGGGTCATTTATAACATTATGTAACAAAGTTTTACCTTTTCTTGTTCCTGAACAGAGAGTGTTATTTCCCAATTACTTATGCCTAAAGTAAATGGAAAAAAAAAACAATTTTTTTCTTCAAACTTTACTTTTGTGACCTGGGAGTGTATAACGAAAACATGATGGGAGACTATACTTGGGAGCTGATATGTGAAAGTGATTTACATTACAGTCACAAATCTCGAAAAACTAGTCACTTTAGTATAAATATACATAAATCTTGATTCATAACTTGTTTTATTCTCACCTTATGTAAATGAAAATGTGCAAATTTACCCGTTTTTACACAGAAAAAAAGGTTATTTTCTAAATTTCATTATCCAGGTCACAAAAGCAAAGTTTGAAGGGAATAATGTCCATTTTCTGTACTTTTACAACACAAGCAATTAAGAAATTATAACACGTACTATCCAGGAACAAAATTTGTGTTAAATACTGTAATTGAATCATAAATAATGCTTTAACATTGTTTAGTTATAAACATACCAACCAGTATCAATAGATCAATCACCTGTCGCCATTAAACGTCAAAAATTAGGTGTATCCACGAGTTATTCATGTTTTAATATCCATGCAATTCTTGAGTTTCGTACACACTAACCAGTTAATAATGTTTAAGTAAAAATCGTAGCGTCACTTATAAGCCAACCTCTCAATGTTGTTTCAACATAATTAAACATATAATTTTAATTCCAATCGACGTAATTTCAACAGCAAACTAACAGAATTGCCCGTGTTTTCAAAAAGACAAACTACACTGTTTTCCCGTTCCAAATTTCCACAGGTACAAAATTTTTGTTTCTTTAGGAATTTCGCACAAAGCTACTCGAGAACTATGTGCTAGCCGTCCCTAATTTAGCAGTGTAAGACTAGAGGGAAGACAGCTAGTCATCACCACCCACCGCTAACTCTTGAGCTACTTTTTTTACAAAAGAATAGTGGGATTGACCGTCACATTATAACGCCCCCACGGCTGGGAGGGCGAGCATGTTTGACGCGACTGGCATGCGAACCCGCGACCCTCGGATTACGAGTCGCACGCCTTAACACGCTTAGCCATGCCGGGCTTGGGTTTTAAAAAAATACTTGTGAAGTTATGAGAAAGAAAAAATTAACCTAGGTTTGATTTTTGAAAATAAACTTCGAACCTGTTTTAAATCAGGACTTCCTTACAAACCACGTTTTTGTGTTTTTCCTTCACTAGCAAAGATAAATAGGCCCTTATGAGGAACATTTAGATTATCTCATACACGTATGAGTGAGTACCTGTTCTCATCAACAGGATAACCCTAGAGCTATTATCCCGTTCCTCATTATCCATTTTAAACATAAGTGTGTGTGTAATATTACGTTGAATTTGCTCTTATATGAATGTGATACGGCATTCACATAATCGCATTAATGTATGAAATATACTAAAACCAAATTTGAATACCAAACTTCATAAGGAAAAATTATTCAGATGTGGAACCACCAGGAGGAGAAAAAAGTATAATAAAATACATTTGTTGACTTAATCTTAATATAATTGTACACAATAAATAATTTAACGTAAGCCTTACTTTTTCCACGTTGTTTATTTTATGGTAAACAGGATTTGTTTGTTTTGAATTTCGCACTACTCGAGGGCTATCTGCGCTAGCCGTCCCTAATTTGGCAGTGTAAGACTAGAGCAATGGTTCCAAACCAAGGGTGCGAGATAGCGTTCTATGAGGGTGTGAGATAACATTTGTTTTGGCCACCTTCACCTTTATTCTTAAATAAATAATTACTGTGAGGGTTGCGAGAACATATTAAACTTTTTAGGGGTGCGGGGCATAAAAACGTTGGGAACCAGTGGACTAGAGGGAAGGCAGCTAGTCATCACCACCCACCGCCAACTCTTGGGCTATTCTTTTACCAACGAATAGTGGGATTGACCGTCACGTTATAATGTCCCCCACGGATGAAAGAGCGAGTATGTTTGGTGCGACCGGGAGTCGAACGCCTTAAAACGCTTGGCCATGCCGGGCCAACATGGTAAACAGAATAACTTTATTTTATAGGCTAGGCCTGCTGTTTGCTTTTCCACCCATAACATTCTCTTTGTGTATACGTTTCTTTTCTGTGTGAGGTTAAATATGCGATGTGTTACTAGAACAATAATTAATCATTTACAACTAAATAGGCCTGTTTATTTTAATGGTAATAAAAGTATACAAATTCCAGGTTCGAACTTCTTCCACCTCCTGCACGAACTCGACCTGTTTCTACAGACTTGACTTTAATATCAGCGTACGAAATAAGTATTATAACTTAAGCTTCGCTTCTCTCTTGTAGTCTCTTTTGTGGCAGACGGCCTACTGTTTGTTTTTTTCACACACACGAGATTTTAATTATGCATATATTTCTTAGGTGTCTGAGGTTAAATATATGATGTATTAGTTTACGTATTGTTAACGATCCATGACTAAATAGGCCTATATATTAGCTATATTCTGAATTAAGTGTTAACTCCGACACGTGAAAGAATTGTGACCTGCGCAGTGAGTGTGGCATACAAACAAGCAATGTTGTTGTTGTTGTTTTGAATTAAGCACAAAGCTACACAATGGGCTATCTGTGCTCTGCCCACCACGGGTATCGAAACCCGGATTTTATCGTGTAAGTCCGCAGACATACCGCTGAGCTACTGGGGGGGCGCAAACAAGCAAGCAGACAGAGTTTGAGTTTTATTTATAGATACAAACACATGTTCTTTTTCAAGTAACTTTAATTTTTTCATTACTTCGTATTTTGTTTCACGATTTCTTCAAGGTTTTTCAAACCTAAAGATACATTACCCAAAACTAGAGTAGAATGATACATCATAAAAATGTTTTTTTTTTGTATGTGTGCCTTTAAAAATTTGTAGTGCACATTTGACGAAATAGTTAGAAAAAAACACTTTATACTCTAGCCAATTATAAAAAAAACCTTTTCTTTTATTCTTAGATCAACGTCTCGCCTTTGTACGTACAAACTCTGATGAAGCCGCAGAGGCGAAACGTTGTTTAAACCAAAAATTTTTTTTACCAAATATATTATGTAGTCAAGTATGTTTCACTATAGAAATTGGCCCAGCACGGCCAGGTGAGTTAAGGCGTGCGACTCTTAATCTGGAAGTCACGGGTTCGCATCCCCGTCGCGCCAAACATGCTCGCCCTTTTAGCTGTGGGGCATTATAATGTGACGGTCAATCCCACTATTCGTTGGCAAAAAAAGTAGCCCAAGAGTTGGCGGTGGGTGGTCATATAACTAGCTGCCTTCCCTCTAGTCTTATACTGCTAAATTAGGGCCGGCTAGCGCAGATAGCCCTCGAGTAGCTCTGCGCGAAATTCAAAACAAAAAAACACTATAGAAATTAGATAATAAAGCAATTTTAAACACATCAGAAAGTTATGTTTTATAATATATGTTAATTTCGAGAAATATGTGTTGTAATATTTAATTAATTAAAAAAGTAGGAATTGCTCATCAACCAATGGCGAAAATTAGAACATTTTTAATATAGCATGAAATACTTTTTGAAACGTATCGTGCCCTGGTTGTTTATAGTCGTCCAGCCTCTTCCTTTTCATAGTTTTTGTACTGTTATAAATGTTAAAACCACGTTCAATAGAAATTCTTATAAGTAGACGTATCTAGCTTCTAATGTGTGGTAATGGGATTTTTGATTTTTTATCTGCTACCATATATCTTTATCATCTGGTCTTTGTGGTGATGAAGGTCCTTTTGTTCTTAACAGAATAGCAAAATAAGAGATCCAAAACCAGCAAGTTTTCCTCTTTTTTTTCCGTGACAGGAAAAGGCTCCCAAGCCTAGTTTTAGATCTATTCATCAGTGTCACTCACAAAGGATATAACCTCTGAAGGTAATTATCGCCGCTTTGTTGTTTCCCTTTTCAGTGCTACTTGTATTCTCTGTACCTCAAAAACGAGACAAATGTGTAAGCCAGATTTTTGGTGTCTCAAAAAGAAAATTCTTTCTTTGCTTGTGCCTTTAGTATGAAAATATTTTTATCGATATAAAGAGTGGGGGATATGCTCATCTTGTCGTACGATCTTCAAACATGGCTAAACTTATATTATATATATATATATATTATGTGACGTTTTACGGTGTAGTAAATTAAACGAAGATAACCCTAAAATGCATCAAAAACTAAGTTATTATGTCATATTGCTCCATTCAACCCTTTGTAATTTGAAAACCAAAAGAGATTTTTGTACTTCATGGAGTCTTCGTATTAAGAAATTTCACTTATAAAAAGAAAAAAAATCAAGGTTAAAATAATTATAATATATTTAAAACTAAAACAAGTTAAAGAGAAGATTATATACTTTTCTTGACGGAGTAGAACGAGATATCTTAAATAAATCTTCGATAACCATCTATGAGTTTATAAAGTTCTAAAACGGCTTGAACGGGTAATGGAAAAACATTATTATGAAGCCTGAACTTTGTAATAAAATTTTTTTCATTATCCTTTCAAGCCATCTCAGAACTTTATTATCTATAATTAGTTCCACATCAACAAATTTCTCCAAATTCAATGAAGCAAAGGTTACGATTAAGACGACATGCATTATGTCGAAATCAAGCAAAATGGCGCTTGTTCAATAAAATTTATATGTCATAATTTAGGTTTAGTATCAGAGGAACGTTAGAAACTTACTGGATTTCAAGATTTTATTAGCTGCATCAACTTACATTATTACAATACTCTAATCATAAAAAATTCATATTCCTACTATAATAACTTCATATGTCAATGGCCCGCAAACATGCTCGCTCTTTCAGCAGTTGGGGCGTTATAATGTGACGGTCAATCCCACTATTCGTTGGCAAAAGAGTAGCCCCAGCGCTGGCGGTGGGTGGTGGTGACTTGCTGCCTTCCATCTAGACTTACTCTGCTAAATTAGGGGCGGCTGGCCCACATAGCTGTCGTATAGCTTTACGCGAAATTCCAAAACAAATTCATGTGTAAATGAGGAAAAGTACAAGTTGTTTATGTTCTTATTTTAAGCCAACAATTTGATAAAACAGCATTTTAAACTTTGATAATTTGTTGCATTGAAAAAGTTGAGGTACGTGCAAATAGTTTATCTATCGACAGTTTGTTTCTCTGTGCATGTTTAGTTATCACCATATTCACTTCTGTAAAGTGTTATTTGAGCGAGCTCACGCGTTATTCGAAATGAGTGACTAGACAAACAGTCACATCGGATGTTTTCACCCATGATTCAGCAGAAGTTAAAGGTTTGTGGCTAACGTTTTAAATATAAAAAACACATAATGACATTTATTGTTTTACAAAGTAAGTGTATTTAATATAATAGTGTCTAGTTAAGTTTCCAATATTTGATGTAGTTGGAATGATAAAAATTAAAAGTAGCCTGATTATTTTTAGGCTTAGTTTTGTGACGAGAAATCCACCGTTAGAAACTAAGGTTCGGAGTTGGCTGAGTGAAGCTTTATTACAAATGTGAAGCGTTTCGACAAATCAACATCACCTGATGATGACGTAAGTTTGGTTCATTGAACCTTTAAAAGGCTTTCTTGGAATATAAGACGTTAAATTCATTTTAAAAAGCTCAAGGGTCGTCCATTGCTTCAGGTATCAGGTACGTCACCTGCAGCACACAGTGACATACGGAATGCTACAATGTTCAGCTACTTTCTAATATATCACTGAGAATGCCTGCTCGAGTGACAAATTTGAAATATTAAAATTTTTGTATGTTCTGTATTTATCCGGCAGATGGCACTTGTTTTCATTTGTTCTCAAAATCCTTCTCAGTTTTGTCAAACAGTTTCTTTGAACAAAATACCTCTAATTGTTGCTGTTTAGTGGATAGCAGAAGGAAATTTGTAATCAGTTACGTGTTCCTTCATTGGGTCAACTGAAGATGGTTGATAAGACGAAAATAGCAGAGAAGTAATCTGAAACGTCTTCCTGTCGTAATTGTATTTGAAAGTTTAGTAGAGAAATAACAGAAGCACTACTGGTTTCCAGTTGCTAAATAAATTTTGTAGACAGTAACACAATGGTAAATTACTAAGATAAATATGTGGAACTCTTAATATATATATATATATATAATTCGTTGTTTCTCTAAACAAGTCATTCTACTCGTAATTTTCAGGAACACATCAACGTACCACAAGATATCTCCTAGTTATGAATATAATAATATATTTTTAAAAGCTATAACTGATACCACAGATACCTTTAGAAGATGAAATACCACAGATACCTTTAGAAGATGAAAGTATTAAACAAAACAAAAATTGTATACATCCGGGAAACTACAAATATTGTTATGTTTGTGCTACAATTTGTACACTAAAATAAACGTTGTTTAATTTGAGAACCAAAAATAGTTTAGATGTCTTACGAGTTCACAAAACAAAACAAACCTTTATCATACCAATACATACATAAATATATATATATTCGTTAATCCAGCTGTGAAAGTGCTCCACCACAAGCAAAGTGTTTTATCGATAGAAACTTACGTTATTTTTTCAAGCCTTAAACAGAATCTCCAGAGACATATATAATGTGCTTCACCCGAGTTGTCTGTTTTATCCAAATACGAATCAGCGAGCCTTTAACATGTGCACGAAGATGGAGATACAGCCTTGGTATTGGCTTGGTTTCTTTAGATTACGTTTTCTTCTGGAACATGCATTGAGATTCAAATGAACTCTTGTTGAATCAAACTTTCCATTTTCTGGATCGATAATTTCGTACGATGAATGTTTGAGTAAAACCATTTGTAAAAGGCTTTGTTGGTTTTAGCCCCCTCGAATGTATTGAAGTCACGCATATAAGAAATCACAAAGAAATTTAATTCTCCCCCCCCAAAAAATATATATATATAAAAGTTTAGGGATCAAAACAACTTCACACATATACAGTATAACGAAGTTTTGTTTTGTAATTATCATATTATCATAAACACAAATCACTTATTTCCGTAACTAGCTACCCGCTGAAGCCAATTAATGTGTTGGTGTAACGGATAAAATAATATATGTTAGTAAAGAGCATTTACGCTTTGAAACACGCACAACATATATAGGGCGTATGTGTCTATATTAAATCTTTCATCTCCCATGACAGTGTCGTAGTTGTATTTTTATTTTATATTGTTTATCTGTGCAAGTAGCCCATAATTTCATACAATATTAAGAAATTAATGGAATATTTTATGACAACTTACAGCTTTCGTTTTTGTTATTTTTGCATTTCGTGCAAAGCAACGCGAGGGCTATCTGCGCTATCCGTCCCTAATTTAGCAGTGCAAGACTAGAGGGAAGGCAGCTAGTCATCACCACCCACCGCCAACTCGTGGGCTACTCTTTTACCAACGAATAGTGGGACTGACCATCACATTATAACGCCCCCACGGCGTTAGAATCTAAAGATCTGGCCACAACAGGAATCGAACCCCGCACTTACGCATTGTAAGTCTGTTAATCTACCGCTAATACTCTTGGAGATATTGAGGGAAGATTAATAAAAATATTCTGAATGTTCTCTAGTCTAATCGTCCCCCCCTGTCATTAAAACACACCAGTTCTATTACTTGTGACGTATATAATGTAACCTCCCAGTAGCACAGTGGTGTGTCTGCGAACTTACAATGCTAAAAAGCGGGTTCTGATACCCTTGGTGGGCAGAGCACAGATAGCCCATTGTGTAGGTTTGTGCTTAATTAGAAACAAATAAATATATGTAATGTAGCAAAAGTTGTAATATCCAAATATCTCGAATTTAAGAATTTTATGTATCATAATTTAATAATAACTTTATTAGTTTTTCAACCTCGTTTGTTTTTGTTTTTGAATTTCGCACAAAACTACTCGAGGGCTATCTATGCTAGGCCGTCCCTAATTTAGCAGTGTAAGACTAGAGGGAAGGCAGCTATTCATCACTACCCACCGCCAACTCTTCGGCTACTCTTTTACCAACGAATAGTGGGATTGACCATCACGTTATAACGCCCACACGGCTGAAAGGGCAAACATGTTTGACATGATGGGGGTGCGAACCCGCGACCCTGAGATTACGAGTCGCACACCTTAACACGCTTGGCCATGCAAATTTAATGGCAAAAAAGTTAAAATCGAAGTTATCCCGAGATCTGAGTAACTCCCTAAAGAGTCTGAAAGAGTTAATCCAAGTAGCAAATGTGACGAACAACTCAATTAACAGTTTGCACCGATTTTGCCCCCCAGTGGCTCAGCGGTATGTCTGCGGACTTACACGCTAAAATCCGGGTTTCATTACCCGTGGTGGGCAGATCACAAATAGCCCATTGTGTAGCTTTGTGCTTAATTCAAAAACAACAACAACAACTGCACCGATTTTCTGGTTCGATTGCAAATGGCCGCGAAGGGCAATACAGTTTTTCACTAATTGATAATAATTTATGATAATTGTCATTGGTTGGTATCATCTGATCAAGAACACATAATTCGATAATTCTCGTAAATTTGTTTTTTACAATGTTACAGTAACTATAAACCCGACAGCTTTACATTAGAAACATTTATTGCTAGCTGAAGATTGTAAGCAAACTAATGTTTCAAAAATAATTTACAAATGACCAACGAGAGGAATCGAACTCCTAATTTTAACGATGTAAATCTGTAGGCTTACGGGGAGACCACATGGTGAAAAATTGAATCAAAGGTTGTGTTATGCATTAAGTGCCACCAAATTGTGGCGAAATGTTAATAAAATAAGGCTAGTAAAAACTTACCTATAGAAAAATTGAGTAACAGTCTGAGTAGATTCGTATAGTTTCGTTTTCCCGAGACAAGATATATTTAAAAAACGTATAACGTAAGCTACAAAATAAATGTACGAGTTAATAACGACTCAAGAACCTAAAATCGAAAAGAAATGGAACGTTACTTAAAAATGCATAAGCAAAATATGATAACCACTCATACTTGGAAAAATAGAAACATCAAACAACACATTCCATTTCAACCAACAGATGGCAATGTAAATTTTATGCAAAAAGCTGTACAATGAACTACCTGTGCTCCGCCCACCAACATTATCGAAACCATATGTCAAGTTGTGAGTTCTCAAATATACAGTTCGCTAGAGGACTCTAAAAATTGGTTGAACATGAAATAAATAATAAAAATTTACACCTATGTAAGTTATACCCCCACCAAAAAAAATGGATTGACCACCAAGGTCACAAAAATGAAAAACATTCTTAACTTTCGGGTTTTTTAACATGAGTTCGATTGTTCTTAACAAGTACATAAATTTGAAAAAGTGTATACCTTTAAATATTAGACGGATCAAAAAAAAAATATAATTTTGACTTGGATACATTAAAATTTAACCTCATTACAACAGGAATTTTCATAGCTATCAACGTCTTAACTTTACATTTCCAAGACTTTAAGAACTAATAAGGGATCTATAAAAAGGCAAAACTAAAATATTATTTTAAAATACTTAAAGGACTGTGATTTGTAACTCGGATGTTCGTTTCAGCTAAAAACTAACCTATACGCTATCAGCTTTCTGTTCATCGTGAGAATTCGAAGCCCGAATTTTAGCCCAAATCTTTACTTTGACTCCCATGAATATTACAACTCTCAGACATGGAGTCAAAACAAGGATTTGCAGTTTGAGGAAATAATGTCGACACTATGTCTTAAACTCCCCAGTTGCACAAGGTTTCAATAACCTTGGTGGGCAAAGCACAGATAGCCCATTGTGTAGATTTGTGCTTCATTCCAAACAAACAGTGTCTCAAACCTTAAACCTTTAGCGTAATAAGCCCTCGGATATACTGCTACGTATCCACGGCATTAATATACGTGTCTTTACTTTGGGGTATTTTTATAAAGACACTTAAGCCTGACTTATTTTTCGCAATCGTCGTAAAACAGCAAAAATATGCCATACATCTGCTCGTTGTCATCACTTTTCTATAGAAAACGCCACGCAAAAAAAATATACAAAACATTTCTAACACATTTATTATATACTCAAAAGTAGCCTCTTGTGTTTTATTTCTTTTTTAACAAAGTAGTAGAACATAAGCCTAAAGAGAGACGTAATCCTCAAATGCATGAAAATGCCAGTTTCAGGTAATCTTCAACGATAATATGGACAGCAAAATGTTTCGTTGGTACAGAGTTTTACAATGGTTTGTTTTCTTTCCGTAACAGAACAGTTTGCATATACAACAGAGTAAAAAAATCTCAAAAGCCGTCTTTGTTGTTGTTAATATTATTTGATACACAAATACAGAGAAAAATAAACTGGCTTTCATGCCGTTTTATCCCCAGAATAAATCGAAAAGCTCGATAATATATAGCGAGAGGAAATCCGTCGCGGGTGGCCTTCCATCCAAATGCGAAAGTGATGTTTCCTTTCAAGCGACGAATGAAAATCAAAAGATTTCACATAAGGTCTCTAAATATGCCAAAGTCTACCACGTTACTCGCACACAAAAATATTCATGACTTTTAGAAACAATACAACGTTCTCTTCTTTAGTATTCTACCTTTCTGTTGTAACAAACCAAAGGAATAGAACGTGAAAATATAACAATATTTATTTACGTAGAGTTTACCCGGAAGATTCGTCTTTTCCGCAATAAACAGCCTGTATATATAAACACAAGTATAATTAGTAATTAGTAGCTATTTCCTACGCTGACCCTGAGTGGCCAGTTGGGTTAATGCGTTCGATTCGCAATCTGAGGGTTCCGCGTTCGAATCCCCGTCGCACCAAAACATGCTCGCCTTTTCAGCCATGGGGGCGTTATAATGTGACGGTTAATTCCACTATGCGTTGGTAAAAGAGTGGCCTAAGAGTTGGCAGTGGGTGGTGATATCTAGCTACCTTTCCTCTAGTCTTACACTGCAAAAGTAGGGACGGCTAGCGCAGTTAGCCCTCGAGTAGCTTTGCGCGAAATTCAAAACAAAACAAACCTTTCAAAAAATATGTAAATAACAAATAATTGTTTTAAATAAAAATATTTACAGAACTTAATTACGGACAATTCAAGGTAAATAAGAACACTGGAACAAATGAATATTTAACTTACTATTCCGCATGTGTGTTTGTAATTACGACCAAAGCTACACCGTAGGTTATATGCAATCTGCCCATCAGAATGATCGAAACCCAGTTTCTAGCATTGACTACAGACTTTCCGCTATGCAACTTGGGGTGGAGGCTCACAGTCCTACTTTATCATTTAAGAATCTTTTACTTATTCTTAGCGAGAAAAGCATCATGTTACCAAAGTGTTACATGATGACGTTCAACCTACGTAACAAACTTCACGTTTCGAAACTTATAACGAGTTTTCTGAGTTGTTGTTGTTTTGTTGTTTTGAATTAAGCACAAAGCTACACAATGGGCTATCTGTGCTCTGCCCACCACGGGTGTCGAAACCCGGATTTTAGCGTGTAAGTCCGCAGACATACCGCTGAGCCACTAGGGGGCAGACCAAGAGTTGGCGGTGGGTAGTAATGACTAGCTGCCTTCCCTCTTGTCTTACACTGCTAAATTAGGGACAGCTATCGCAGATAGCCCTCGAGTAGCTTTGTGCGAAATTCAAAAACAAACAAACAAAATCGATCTTGTTTTATTTTTGTCTTGTTTGTTTTATTATAGTTTTGTTTTGAATTTCGTGCAAAACTACTCTTGAGCTATCTGCGCTAGCCGTCTCTAATTTAGCAGTGTAAGACTAGAGGGAAGGCAGCTAGTCATCACTACCCACCGTCAACTCTTGAGCTACTCTTTTACCAACGAATAGTGGGATTAACCGTCACATTCTAACGCCCCCACGGCTGAAAGGGCGACCACGTTTGGTGCGAGGGAGATTTGAACCCGCGACCCTCAGATTAACACACCTGGCCGTGCCGGGCCTTTCTTATAGAGCTTACCGAGTGGTTTTTATATTGTGAGTCTCGCCGATATGCTGTGATGTTAAAACTTTTATTGGTGAAGCACAAACACAACAGAGTTACGCCTCACACCTTAAACATCTGGAAAAAGAATGATACACAGATATTCTTACAAGGAAATTGGTTCCGGTATATATTAAAAAATAAACTCTTTTAACGCTTACCGGAAGTGATGTAATTTCAAAATTACCGAATCGAGCCCCCAGTTCCGCTTTCCAAACGAATCAAATGTCAAAGCTTCGGGAGTTTCTATCTCTTCTTTATTTCGTTAGTTTCCGGTTTTTGCATCTTAAGTCCATAAACTCACACCTGTCTCAATTTTCACAATTCGCCAAGTCATTGTGCAACATCAATTTATAAAATAATAGTGAAAGCTTTTCAGTGAAGCAGTTTAAGTTAACACCTTCATATTATCGTATCATTTAACTAACTTAGTTAAACACTTCATATTAACATATCAATGAAATATCAGGTTGTTCAGAAATAAATGTCGGAATTCTTACGATGACATTTAGAAGCTGAATATTGAGTAACTTATCGTTGGTTGGTTGGTTTAATCCAACATTTGTCGATTAGAAGATGTCTTAATTGTCTGATGTTTCAACACCACTTAGAGTAAGTTCAGCAACATGGACAAGAAGGACTTTCGTCTAATATTCCTCTACGACATCAAACAGGCATTCAACCATGGGTTTGTGACTGAATGTACAGTTCAGCGTTGGTTCCAAAGGTTTCGACATGGAGATGAAAGTCTTAAAGACCACGAAGATTGTGTTAGGAAGCTATCCTTAGATGAAAACCCATTAAGGGAGTCAGTTGAGACAGACTCTCATACAACAGTACGTGAGCTTTCAGCAAAGCTCGACACAAGCAAATCAAGCATTGCTAACCACCTGAGTGCAATTGTAAAGACAAAAAATCGTATAAATGGGTTCTGCATGAGCTGACTGAAGATCAACAAAATCGACGTCATGAGACCTGTCAAGGATGACGCTCCAAAAATTGAATGAACTGGTAATCGAGGTTCTGCATCATCTACCTGATTCCCCAGACCTTTCCTCTACAGATCTTCATTTCATCAAGCACTTCGACAGTTTTTGAACAATGAAGTGCGTTGAAGCAAATGATGCTTATTTTGATTAAAGCATGTTTTACAACACTGGTTAAAACTTTTTTTTCCAACTTCACAGTTCGAAACCAGCATTAATTTCTAGACAACCTAATAACTTAAGTTAAAAACTTTGTGTTATCATATCAATGGAGTAATTTAAGGTTAAAACTTCGAATAATATCAATGAAATAACTTAAGATATAAGCTTCTTAGTTCTAAATTGTGCTACGAATACTCTTGTTTACACGTGCTATATGCTACTAGCCTTATGTTAATAATTGCCATCCTTGAAGATGGGAATGTTCATAATAAATAACGACCAATTTGTTTTTCTTATTATTCTGTCTTTACTACACAAAAACTCCACTGAAAAGGAACTTGCTCTGGTGTTTGTTTCTATCCCGATCCGATAGGATTAAACAATTCAAGGCCCTGCATAGCCAGATGGTCAGTACAGTTAACTTGCAAACCTACTCGCTCTTTCAGCTGCGGGGACGTTATAATGTGACGATCAATCCCACTATTCACTGGTAAAGAGTATTCCATGAGTTGTCGGTGGGTGGTGATGAGTAGAGGTTTTCTCTCTGGAATTTTACTGTCAAATTAACTTTGAGCTAAACTTAAAACAATTCAAAAGCGTTCTTTTCAAACATGTTACAAATCATTACACACGATTTTAGAATGCATGTTGTTACTTAGACATTATTTTACATGGTTACTTAGACATTATTTTACATGATTTGTGTCACTCTTGAAATCATAATTGTGTATGTTTAACAATGCATTTCTTTTAGTATTTTAGTAACACAACGAATACCACTTTTTATACCAGTCGTCTATACTTTAGAAACATTATTCAACGGGAACTTACTTTAAAGAAATCTGTGATGTTTTTTCTATAATCTATGTAATAAGATTCATCATCTGTGTATGTGTGTTCACGTGACTCTTCCTAAACCACTGGTCTCACCTGCTTTTGAATAGTACTGAACGAATCTACTTGGTCTCGAAGTTTGTACATGGGAATGAATTTTCATCTGGATTTCTTCAGAGAACCGAGGGATTTCCAGAAATTCACTAACATCTGAGTGGTGCCAAATAAATCGTCTCGGCTCTGATGGAATCTGGATATTTTGCGAAAACATTCTTACGTAGAATTTTCCGAAAACAACAATATAATTTATAATAATTGTTATTACAAAATGGTTTATATGTGGTTTGTATAAAATATTTTTACATATTTACAGACAACACTTAGTTTTCTTTCTGCTCTCAAACCGAATCTTTTACAATCGGTTCATGGAGAGCGAATTAATTTTATACTGATACACAGGTACACGTCTCATAACGACAAAGCTCAAAAGCTCTATTTTTGGTTGGCTTCACTACAAATTCACTTTTCACCAAGAAGGATATCTGATGTCCTCGTAGAAATACTAACGTTGAACGATTTGCAATTTTCAAAATCTATGAGCGTTCCTTGTCAAATGTCTCTAGTTTCCCAATTAATAAGCGTTTATCACAATTATAGCTTCCGAGGTTTATAGTATACTGATTGCAGCAAACCTGTAATATTAAAACTTCCTCGTCACGTGCTGTGATGGCTATCTTTTATACCTATTAGGCGAGATTCTCGAAAATTCAGCTAGCAATCACTAGTATTGTACATACACTCATCGTTCATTGTTGATTCGTATCCTCGAGAATCCTCTACAAATTTAAAGAACAGATGGGACTTTTGCAATACACATTTAACAATATACGTTACATGCATTTTTAAATATATATTAAACTGAAGCAAAACCTTTTACACCCTGTAAATATGGGCCATGAGCCAAAGGGTAAGTGGTGTGAACATGAAGCAATGATATAATTTTTATAAAAGGCAGGGTTTGAAAAGCAGTTTCTTTGTTTTGAATTTTGCGCAAACTTACATGAAGCCCATCGACGTTAGCCGTCTCTAATTTAGCAGTGTAAGACTACAGGGAAGACAGCTAGTCATCACCACCCACCTCCACTTCTTGGGCTACTTTTTTTACCAACGAATAGTGGGAGTGATCGTCACATTATAACGCTCCCACGGCTGAAAGGGCATAACTTTTGGTGTGGTGGGGATTCGAACCTACGATCCCTGGATTACCAGTCGATTGCCTTAACCACATGGCCACGATGAGCCAATTGGAAGAGCACGAGTATTATAAGTTTAATATGTTTTTATATCAATCATCACAAGTTCGAACAAGAGCAATCGAATAAATATACTCTCGTCCCACCACTCCTTTACAAGACTGTATTAGATAACTTTAAGTTTCACCTGAGAAAACTCAGAATTTCCTTCTCAAGTCCAGAATTATCAACGATCTGGCAAGTATATATCTATTTTTGTTTATACATAAACTACCTAACTGTTACATGTCCTAAATATATATAATATATATTATAGTAAAAACAGTTACATTTTCATGAAGTTAAAACAAGTAAAATCGGTAGGAAGGGCTGCTTTAAAAATAGCAAATTCAAACCTCTGACTAACTACATAATTTGTTTCTTTAACTCAAAAACATAAAATTAACTGAAAAGATCGCAGTTACAATGTGGGATTATAAAATATCGCAGTATACCGTTACAATGTGGATTATAAAAGATCGCAGTATACCAGTTACAATGTGGGACTATAAAAGATCGCAGTATACCGTTACAATGTGGATTATAAAAGATCGCAGTATACCGTTACAATGTGGATTATAAAAGATCGCAGTATACCACTTACAATGTGGGATTATAAAAGATCGCAGTATACCGTTACAATGTGGATTATAAAAGATCGCAGTATACCAGTTACAATGTGGGATTATAAAAGATCGCAGTATACCAGTTACAATGTGGATTATAAAAGATCGCAGTATACCAGTTACGATGTGGGATTATAAAAGATCGCAGTATACCAGTTACGATGTGGGATTATAAAAGATCGCAGTATACCAGTTACAATGTGGGATTATAAAAGATCGCAGTATACCGTTACAATGTGGATTATAAAAGATCGCAGTATACCAGTTACAATGTGGGATTATAAAAGATCGCAGTATACCAGTTACAATGTGGGATTATAAAAGATCGCAGTATACCGTTACAATGTGGATTATAAAAGATCGCAGTATACCACTTACAATGTGGATTATAAAAGATCGCAGTATACCGTTACAATGTGGATTATAAAAGATCGCAGTATACCACTTACAATGTGGGATTATAAAAGATCGCAGTATACCAGTTACAATGTGGATTATAAAAGATCGCAGTATACCAGTTACAATGTGGATTATAAAAGATCGCAGTATACCAGTTACGATGTGGGATTATAAAAGATCGCAGTATACCAGTTACAATGTGGGATTATAAATAGATAGCTCGCACAACGGACGTGGCCCGGCAGGGCTATGCGGTTAAGGCACTCGACTAGTAATCTGAGGGTTGCGGGTTCGAATCCCCATCGTACCAAACATGCTCGCCCCTTCAGCCGTGGGGTCATTATAATATTACTGTCAATTACACTATTCGTTGATAAATAGTAGCCCAAGAGTTGGCGGTGGATGGTGATGACTAGCTGCCTTCCCTCTGGTCTTGCACTGCTAAATTAGGGCCGGCTAGCACAGATAGCCAGCTTTGCGCGAAATTCAAAACAAACGACTCAACTGAGGCAGCGTTTCTTGTTCAATTTCTTTTGTTTCGACTTGTTTTTTGAGTTAACATAACAAATTGTATGTATGTATACATTATCTACCCGAGTGTAATATTTGTCAAATATATACACACACGCTTTATTTTTCACTGCTTAACATGTTAATCGCTCAGTTCGAGGTGTTTAAGACACTGCTGTAGATTTATCATGTCACATCAAAATTATTGTACTTTGTAAACGGGTGGCGCATAAAGGCCTCTACCTGGCATCACACACGTTTCTGTCATTGTGTTACCATGTTGCACACTTTCAGATACATTTATCATAATTGTGATATCACATAACAACATTCAGTATTTATGAGAAAGTGTCAATCTTCCACGAACTCTTTGTGTTTCACGTATAAGTTCTAAATAATGAATATGGTATAAGGTGCCTAGAAAAATATATTACCACCTGTCACTTCTATGTTGACAAACTGGTTATAAATCCATGCCTGAAGGACAAATTAAATGACATTATTGCCAAACATCCAGAAATTCAAAATTCTATAGTCACTCGTAAGAGAGAGGAAAATCAAACGCAAGTTTCACCTTGACCAAGTTCAATAATATTTTGAGAAAATCCTTTAGGAATATAAATATGGCTGTTTTCAGAATTAAAAAAGTTCGGCTTAGCTAGAAAATGCTAGTTCAATTAATTAACACCAAGTCGTGCAAAGCAGTGATATAGAAATGTGTCGCGCAAAGCTACACAAAAGCTAACTGCGCTAGCCGTCCCTAATTTAGCAGTGCAAGACTAGAGGAAAGGCAGCTAGTCATCACGGCCCACCGCCAACTCTTCTGCTACTATTTACCAACGAATAGTGGGATTGATCATAACATTATAACTCCCTCACGGCTGAAAAGGTCAGCATGTTTGATGTGACGGGGGATTCGAACCCGCGACCCTCAGATTACGAGTCGAATGCCTTAGCCACGTGGCCATGCCGGGCCTAGAAATAACTGGAAAAACTTTATTTCTACAGAAATTAAAATTAATAACTTCTTTACAAATTTACGATAAGTAAATATCTAGTCACTAAAGTGTCTTGACTTATAGTTTTTAATATATTACTGAAAAGACAGAACTATTATTTGTGAAAAAAACTATTGATGTATATATTACATACATAAACACATAACTGAGAAAAGATGTAAGAATGGGCAAACGAAATACATGAAATAAATTATACGTTTGTATTATATGCGTGTGCACCTCTCTTACCCAATCCAACATCTTTAATTAATTATAGTTTGTTTGTTTTTGAATTCCGCGTAAAGCTACTCGAAGACTATCTGCGCTAGCCGTCCCTAATTTAGCAGTGTAAGACTAGACGGAAGCTAATCATCCCACTCACTACCAACTCTTGGGCTACTCTTTTACCAACGAATAGTGGGGTTAACCGTAATTTATAATGCTCCAACGGCTGAAAGGACGAGCATATTTGGTAAGACGGGGATTCGAGCCCGCGACTCTCGGATAATTATAGTTCAAATTGCAACTATAAATACTCCACTTTCAGGTTACTTGTTCTGCGAAATCATTAATCTTACGTGAACATTAATCTGACGTAGAATACACCACTCCCACAAGTGTTGCCGTCATCTTAGTGACATTCAACTTTTACGCATATAACATGATTATGGTACATTCACCGGAGTCGCACTTTAAATAGTGTCACATCAGTTGAAACACAGTAAATGTTGCCCTCAAATGTTGTTCTAACAGAATACAAATTTAACAGGGAAATAAACAAGGAGTTTCACTTAAATAACATTCAAGTTCGTCACAAATATCGTGTTTATAAGCGGTAAACTACTAAACGTCTTCCTGTATACTCGATAATTACAGAAACGCAATTAGGAGATACTAACGATTCGGTTTAAATTATGGTGAGGTCGTACGTATATAATACACCTTATTTTTCAATTTCCTGTTACTCATTGTTATAATTTAAAGAGTATATAATTTCTCAAGTAATATATTATAATTATCTAAGACGGAGATTGTAATCCATAATGTCATTAAACTATAAATCAAATTTTAGGTAATAAATATTAATTATTTCACATAATTATCTATAATGACAATAAATATTAATCATATAATAAATCCACCATGCCGTCACGGGTTCAATGCCAGAAGGCAACACCACACACTTACAGTATTCAATACGGCTGCATCTCAGCTGTCAATCAAGAAAACTTAATATGAGGTGTCTTGTTACTCCCACATTCATTACATTTCTTATTGTTAAAGCACTCTCTATGGATTTACACACGTTCGTGTTGAAACCTGATCTTTATAATTTACTGGGAATAATTGCACAAAATTCTGAGGACAACACTTTATATATGCAAGTTGTATGCCCTTTCTAATGGTCATATTATGCCTTTGCATTCATAAAACACTGTTTATAAAAATATTACAGTTTTAAAAATTCACTGACTTTTTTTCTAATTATCACGTACTATCCTATTTTATCCTATTAGTGGATAAACCAGTTTTCTCTTAATAAAATACTAATAGTATTATATTCCTATGGCAAATTCATAAAGATCTAGGTGGCTTTACAAGTACAATATCAAAAAACATTTTTCTCCAATAACACTCGGGTTTATAAAACTAAAATCCCGGTTTCAATACTCGTGGTGGGTTGACAACCTTTGTACTTAACAACAGTGTGAACCTCAAAGTCGTATGAATTCCCTCCTCCCAGGGGCACAGAGGTATGTGTGCGAACTTACAATGCAACAAGCCCAACTTTGACACCCGTGGTGGGCAGAGCACAGATAACCCATTGCGTAACTTCGATTTCTTCATGATAAATTGCACATGATAATGTTGTTATAAAAGCAACTGTTTAATGAAACGTCAGTTTGGTGATATTACTGTTCTAGAGACTGTGGGCCTTTTTCTTCAGATTTTTAGAGTAACAGTATCATTTCGGTAACACAATGGTATAAAACACGTTAGGCATTCTTTTAGCCACTATTTTCCATGAAAACAGAAGGAAAACGAAAACAAACAAGGGCTTGTTTTTGTTGTTGTTTTTTAATTTCGCATATAGTTACACCATTGCTATCGGCAATAGCTGCCCTTAATTTAGCAGTGTGAGATTAGGGGATTTTGTTTGTTTTTGTTTTTGAATTTCGCTTACAGCTAAACGAGACCTATCTGCGCTAGCCATCCCTAATTTAGCAGTTTAAGACTAGAGAAAAGGCAGCTAGTCATCACCGCCCACCGCCATCTCTTAAGCTACTGTTTATACCAGTGAACAGTATGGATTGCCCGTCATATTATAATGCCCCAACGGCTGAAAGGAGGAGCATGTTTGATGTGAAAGGGATTGGAACAGGCAACCCTCACATCAAAAATGCTCGCCCTTTCAGCCGTGGGGGCGTTATATGTTTCAGCCAATTCCACTATTCGTTGATAAAAGAGCAGCCCAACGGTTGGCGGTGGGTGGTGGTAACAAACTGCCTTCCCTTTAGTCCTACACTGCTAAATTAGGAACGGCTAGCGAATATAGCTCTCGTGCACCTATGCACGAAATTAAAAAAAACAAAGAAACAAACAAAACCTGCGGTGAGCAGAGTACAAACATCCCAGTTTATGGAGTTAAGCGCTTAACAGCAAAAAGGAGCAAACTGTCTCTGGATGTATTATAAATTGTGTCTTCTTAATTTTTATATATTTAAATTGTTTTTAACAAACGATTCTGGCGCAGATAGCCCTCGAGTAGCTTTGCGCGAAAATTCAAAACAAAACAAACAAATAGTTGATTCATTTTCTGTATACTTCCCCGGACGCCACGGAAGAAAAGTGTAGAAACTGATATCTTCCATTTTCTACACATTATTTATTTGACGAACCCTATTTCTTATAACCATGAAGGATAGCAAAGTTACGCCTTATTGTAATACACCTCGTACCCTTACCCTACCCTGGTAAGATCAGGGCTCTTTACTTTTTGTTGAAAACGGTTGGTGTTGCGTCATCTTTTCTTTTTGCTTGTGCAGTTTTTATTTATTTTATTCAATCTCAAGTATTTCTGGTGCTCCACGCTGTTTTTTGTTTTGTGACCCCCACATTGCCGTAGTTTTAAGCTTCGAATATCATACGCTTGCCATAATGTGTAATATTCTTTTTTCAGTTTCAACACCAGCAACGTTGCATATTTGTGTAGAGAACGTACCGGTTATCCAACGGAAAAAATGGAGGCTTGTAATTCACAGTTCAATCTAACATTTTTCCACAGAACATTTTTTTTCATTTTTATCGGTCCTGTTCTGTCCGAAAATCTCTACACTTGAAAAAGTAGTCGCATAAGAAGCTGGTTATGTTAAGACAGACAAAAAGCAAACTATATACCAAATGAATTATATAACACGATTTGTGTAACCAATGAATTATGTAACACGTTTTATTAAACAAATGAGCCATTCTTAATACATTGTAAAGGTTAAAGCGAATACAAGGAATCTCATGCAAAGGGCCTGGCATGGCCAAGCGCGTAAGGCGTGCGACTCGTAATCAGAGGGTCGCGGGTTCGAATCCCTGTCGTACCAAACATGCCCACCCTCCCAGCCGTGGGGGTGTATAATGTGACGGTCAATCCCACTATTCGTTGGTAAAAAGAGTAGCCCAAGAGTTGGCGGTGGGTGGTGATGACTGGCTGCCTTCCCTCTAGTCTTACACTGCTAAATTAGGGACGGCTAGCACAGATAGCCCTCGAAATTCCAAAACAAACTCACGCAAAGATACACGAGGATTATTTTAGCCAGCTGTCCTTAATATAGTAGTGAAAGACAGCTACTCATCACCTACCACCGCCAACTCTTGGGTTACTCTTTTACCATCGACTAGTGGAATTGATTGTGAAATTTCAACGCCCCCATAGCAGAAAGGGCGAGCATGTTTGGTGTGACCGAGACTCAAACCCGCAACCCTCAGATTACGACTCGAGCGTCCTAACCACCTGGCCATGCCAAGACAAAAACAATAAATCAATAGAATATGTTTTGTTATAAATTTACTTTGTGTTTCACAATTACTTTGTTTTTGATCAATTCTTGAGTGCAATAAAACGAAATACGATAAAAAGCTTTAATCAGTGTTTTGACGTATCTTAACCTTCTTTCCGGACTTTATTATGATGCGATAAATTTTCAAAAAGTTAAAATATCAAAATGGAGTACATATACACTGCTGGCCAAAATTTTAAGACCAACGAACATAAAGAAAAAATATGCATTTTGCGTTGTTAGACTCAACCACTTATTTGAGTAGAGATTCGAAAGATAAAAATAAGAAAAGGGAAAATAAAAATTAAAAACTTTTCTAGCATTTAATAGGAAAAATGTGAACACTATGAAATTAGTCTAAATGCTAGCTGGTCAAAAGTTTAAAACCACACTAAAACGAAGCGTTAATCGGTAAACATCCCCTTCTCATCAAACAGCTCGCCTTTTCAGCCATGGCGGCGTTATAGTGTTACGGCCAATCCCACTATTCGTCAGTAAAAGAGTAACCCACCAGTCGGCGGTGGGTGGTGAAGACTAGGTGCCTTCCCTTTAGTCTTTTGCTGATAAAACAGGGATTACTAGCGCAAATTACTCTCGTATAGCTTTGCGCGAAATTGAAAACAAATCAAACCTCTCAGTTAAACGTGAGTCGATTTATGCAGCTCGTATGCTTAGCTTTTTGTTAGCTCTTATGTTCATTGCAAAATTACTATACTAATCAATCCGTACAATGTTTAATTCAGCAGTAAGCGTAATGGCTTATGACGCTAATAAGATTAGAGTTCGATCCCTACAGTTTCACAGAAGCATCCTGTGCAGCTTTGTGATGAAGAAGGAAACCGCATGTTGTTCGATTTCAACATTTAAATTTTCCGTGCCATATTAAAGGATTTTTGCTGTTCCCAAAATGACGGATTGCTTCACCAGCGCAACCTAGCTGTAAACCTGCTGTACGTCGAATCCGATAATCACTGTTTCACGTCACACGACCACAATATTCGCGCTTCACACTTGAGGGCGTCGCAACAAAATAAGTAAAATCCTAATATTCGATTAGAGCAGATAAGAATTTTCAGTTCATGTTGTTAATAACTCATTATCTTCCCTCTAGTTTAGTCTATCAGTTCGAATTTAGCGACGGCTTGTGCAGCTCGCCATTGTGTAACTTTACGCGAGCATGCAAAATAAGCAAGTTGTACCTACTTCTGATAAACTAATTCAAGTCGCTGGCGATGCGTCTTTGGTAAATAAAGCACAATCTCCCAAAATACGTTTTTCTGCAGTAAAAATCAAATGGTGATTAAATATTTTTGCTTATTTCTTTACAGGCAGGGAAACACGGAAGAAAACGATGGTTTTTTGGTCTTTTTGCGATTTGGACCGAGTTTGAATTGCTTTCTCAAAGTGTCTAATGCATAATTTCATATGATTGTTCATGGCCTATTCGATAAGTTTTTCTTTCTTGTTGTTTCCTTGCATCAGTAACTCCCGATTCTAATAACTTAGATTTGCTTCACACTCATTGATAAATGATAACTTTAAGCTAAAATGACACCCAGCTTTGAATCTTGTTGAGCATCACCATTGACATTCCAACTGTTACGTCACAAACGAACAACTGAAGGCTCACAAAAGTATTTTTGAAACAACAAAATGAATAAATGTGTTAAATTTATATTTGTTTTTTTAAATGCGTAAAGCATTAAAGCTTCCTAGTTTCTAAGGCTTGAAACTCGATCTTATGCTGTTGTTTTGTTGTTTTGAATTAAGCACAAAGCTACACAGTGGGCTATCTGTGCTCTGCCCACCACAGGTATCGAAACCCGGATTTTAGCGTGTAAGTTCGCAGACATACCGCTGAGCCACTGGGGGGCCGATCTTATGCATCGCAGGCAATCAACACATACACATAATATTACTAAAAAAAATTTTCAATCATTAATTAAGTATGTGAATCTCTAAAACGACGTAACGCAACGGCCCAGCATGGCCAGATCGATTAAAGCGTTCGACTCGTAATCTGAGGGTCGCGGATTCGAGTCCCCTTGGCACCACAACATGCTCGCCCTATCGGCCGTGGGAGCGTAATAATGTTACAGTCAATCCCCCTATTTGTTAGTAAAAAAGTAGCCCAAAAGTTGGCGGTGGGTGGTGATAACTAGCTGCCTTCCATCTAGTCTCACACAGCTGGATTATAGACGGCTAGCGCAGATAGCCCTGGTGTAGCTTTGCACGAAATTCCAAGCAAACCAAACCAAAAATCAAAACAAAGTCACACACGTTGACAAATCAATTGACCATGAGAGGTTTTAAATATATACAAGAAAATTACCTATGAATAATTTTAAAAAATCAACTTTATGGCTTCGTTAGTTCTGTAAACACCAAATGAAAGTATACTCTCTCATAAAAGCAAATGAATTTTGTATCTTCAAAACACCCATCTATCTATATATATATATATCGATTGAAGGTTTGTTTTTTTTACCCATAAGGTTTTTGAGTAGCAAAGCAAACAACTGAATCTCACGATAAACTGATTCGCCCGCCTAATGACTCGGAAAGAAATCACGCCATATTTAGATTACAGTTTCTCTCATTTAATTTTGTTCTGTTTGATTTGTTACTGTTTATATATACACCCTAAATATAGTGAACCTTCTGCCATAAAATAAAATATTCGGCTAAATGGAGGAGTTCTGGAGACTTTCCTAATTAGACGGAAATCTTGTCTAGGCCTATGTGCCCTTTATTCTACGTATACACGTATACTTACGTATAAGTGCACGAACTAAATCAAACGACATAAGCATATGAGATATACGTTTTCATGCGCGTCTCAGGGGTTCGCCAAATTATCCCATTAATCATCTTATCTGCAGCCCGTGAACTTTAATAAGACAGCCAACTTGATGAAGAATATTTGTTAAGTAGAACCTCTAACTTCTCTCAATTAACGTTGCTTTTATTTTCATTGATTCCTCAATAACAGAGTTATATATCACGAGGCCTTTGATTTTTAGGCACAGTGTGCGATTTAACACACGGTTTCTGCCTTCCGTTATTCATTAACTAAGCTCGTTATGCAAGGAAAAAACAACAGTTTTGATTGTCTTTTTAACTACCCTTGCGAATTCATACTTATGCCCTAATATATTTTGTAACTGCACTGTCAATAGTACAGCAAATACAAGTGAACATACGTCTTGCGAATAGAAAAAAAATATTTATGAAGATAAATAAACCAGCCTACAAATCTATGGCCATCTTGTGGTGGAAGTTAGAAACACGACAAACACGCCGAGCCCATAACCGATAAAGATTTTACTGCCTTCACGAATATTTCTTAAACACGACAATTATTCGCCATAGAGATTACCTCTGGCTCTAAATTTGAAGCGACCAGTGATTTTAGTAAATAAATTCCCTTAGTAAAAGCAGCATTACTTTAATTCTATAAATCCAAAGTGTTCGTTTTTTTAGTAGTTAATCACATTTGAACGATGTTTGTTAAAAAGACATGTGAGATCGAGAAATATAAAGTAAATTTCGAAAATAATAAGTTGAAGAAAACGCACGTGCAATTCTCAGTTCTTTGCTTTGACTCTTAACAACATCTACTCGCCACACAAGAAACGTTATTTTTTAGGCTACAAGTACATTTTCGACTTGCTCAATAACTAAAGTGTGTGGGTAAAAAACACGATAATATGAAGTGTGTATTTAAATGTCCTCCCCACAGTGACACAACGGAATGTATGCGGACTTACAACGCCAGAATTCAGGTTTTAATACTCGCGATGGTCAGAGCACAGATGACCCATTGTGTTACTTTCTACTTCATATCAAACAACAATCAAGCATGTACATAATGACATTAAAGAAGTAAAAAAAGGAAGAAAGATGAGTTGAGGACGTTCCTTCTATAGACCGTTTTTAAAGCCACCAGTAGCACAGTAGAGTATTTGCAGACCTACAACGCCAGAATTCGAGTGTCGATACCTGTGGTGGACAAAGCACAAATGGCCCATTGTGTGGCATTGTGCTTAATTTCAAAATAACGTATGTTTTGAAGAAAAATCAACCTTGTAGACATACTCTGCTCTGTAGTGGGATATAGCGATGTCAAAATTAATTTAAAACGTAGCTATAATAACCGTAGGAAGGCGGTGGAAACTATAAAGCATACTTCACCAACAGTTTGTTTTTTTTTCACTGTGCCGGTAAAAAAAAAAAAAGTGTTTAAAAGTGTTATTAAGTTTAATTATGACATATTATCGCATCCGTTATCCTTCAGTGACATAGTATCACATCTGTTATCCTTCAAGAGATCATGCTTCGCGCCTCCCAGTGGCTCAGCGGTATGTCTACGGACTTACACGCTAAAATCCGGGTTTCGATACCCGTGGTGGGCAGAGCACAGATAATAGCCCATTGTGTAGCTTTGTGCTTAATTAAAAAAAAAAATCATGCTTCGCCAACAAGAGAACTGAAACACATACTCAAATACAATAAACTGTGCTTGTTGGCCACCATAGGTATCAAAACTTGGTTTCTAGCGTCATAAGACTTCACACTTACTGCTTAGCCCCCGAGAAGGTGACAGTATTTAGTATTAGTGCACTAAAACTTGCTATGTTTATTAATATATCTTCTTTTGACACCACACGAGCCACATGATATGTCTGGGTTTCTTCTGCTGAAACGAGGTTTCGATTCCTTTGGTGGATAAATCCCCAATGCCTTTTTGTGTAGTTTTGTAATTAACAACAAACAACGACTATTTTCCTTTCTTTCTCAATTTTATTTGTAAGTTCACCAGTCTGGGCTAATTAACATATTTATTTCATCTTCTTACTACTATGCTAAATATATTTATCAAGTACTTGTTTCGTTTCCTCTCGGTGGACTCAGCCCGATGTGGCTTTCCTATGAGAAAACACACACACGCGCAATTACTAGTATTTTATTTTACAATATTCTAGTTTTGTATAGAAAATAACTTCGAATAGAAGTTTTTTTTTTTCAGACAAAATAATCAGCTTGTAACATCTTGAAGTGGTACATGGGTTATATGTACGACTAATTCTCTCAACATTGTTGTAAGTAAAAAAATAAAAACCATGTTACTGGAGTTATCGTAAAAAAAACAACAAAAAAGTGTTATTGGAGTTAACGGCAGAAACAACAACGAACACAAAATTATGTTACTGGAATTATCAGCAAAATAACAACAGCAACAAAAACATCTCATTGTAATTATCTAGTAAAGCTACAGGGGGCTATCTGCTGTATCAATCTAGTGGAATCGAACCCCCGATTTTAGGCTTACCGCTGTCCCAGCGGAGGAACTGTACATGAGTTTGAATTAATGTTATTATAATAAAACAATATAAAAATATTTCAAAGCGACTTTCATCATGTTACCTTATTGTCTTAATGTTTTTCTGGAAGCTGATAACGACAAAATAATATTCTTAAAAACATGTGATTTTTCTTGATGTTCGAAAGTTAGTGGGTTTTTTTACAGCATGTCAGAACTAAGGATGATAAAGTACCCTGAAAAAATACGAAGACACAGTAAAGAAAGAAGGCGTCCTATGTGAATTACTTATTAACATTATGAATATCTAAGTTAAGTTTTACTCACTGATTTGGTTTGTTTTCAATTTCGCGTAAAGCTACACGAGGGTTATCTGCGCTAGTCGTCCCTAATTTTGCAGTGTGAGACTAGAGGGAAGATAGCTAGTCATCACCACCCACCGTAACTCTTGGCTCTTGGGCTACTCTTTTACCAACAAATAGTGGGATTGACCGTAAAATTATAACTCCCCCACGCCTGAAAGGGCGAGTACGTTTGGTGTGAAGGAGATTCGAACCCGCCACCCTCAGATTACGAGTCGAACGCCTTAACCACCTAATCATGCCGGACCTTTACAAATTGAAATATGTGTAAATATTTACAAGCGATAGGACTTGCAAGATAAACAAATTTTATGTAATTCAAGCTGAAATAAATGTAAGCTACACTGATCAATATTCAGATTAACCAAGTGTTTATTATTACATTAAACACTTTGTATCTGCACGTCTTTTTGACATCCCACACCCTCAACTGGCACAGCGACAAGTCTGAATGCTACAGGGTGTTCGGAAAGTCACTGTGCACTTGTATATTTATTAGGCCCGACATGGCCAAGCGTGTTAAGGTGTGTGATTCATAATCTGAGAGTCACGGGTTCGCATCCCCGTCGCGCCAAACATGCTCGATCTTTCAGCCGTGGGGCGTTATAAGTTTCGGTCAATCCCACTATTCGTTGGTAAAAGAGTAGCCCAAGAGTTGGCGGTGGGTGAAGATGACTAGCTGCCTTCCCTCTAGTCTTACACTGCTAAATTAGGGACGGCTAGCACAGATAGCCCTCGAGTAGCTTTGGGCGAAATTCAAAAACAAACAAATATATTTATTAACAGACAAAACTGAACAACGGGAACTTTATTCCTTGGTAAAAGAGCAGCCCAAGAGTTGGCGGTGGGTGAATAATATATTTATTAACAGACAAAACTGAACAACGGGAACTTTATTCCTTGTGCTCTTCTACAGATATTTTTCTGTAATCCTGAACTGTATAGAAGTTCTATACCTAAGTGCTTTGCAACTCAGTACTGTCGTATTGTATGATTGTAAACGTTGTGAATTAGGTGATATTACAGAAAATAATGTAATCTTTGAAGCGCTTAATGTTTTTGTTCCTTTGTTGTAAAACATAAAGCTGCTTGTTTTTGTTTGTTTTGAAATTTCGCGCAAAGCTACTCGAGGGCTATCTGTGCTAGCTGTCCCTAATTTAGCAGTGTAAGACTAGAGGGAAGGCAGCTAGTCATCACCACCCACCGCCGACTCTTGGGCTACTCTTTTACCAACGAATAGTGGGATTGACCGTCACATTATAACGCTCCCACGGCTGAAAGGGCGAGCATGTTTGGCGCGACTAGGATGCGAACTCGCGACCCTCGGACTACAAGTCGCACGCACGCCTTAACACGCTTGGCTTTGCTGGGCCCATAAAGCTGCACAATGGATTATCTGGGTTTTGCCCACGCGGATATCGAAACTCGATTTTTAGCGTTATAAGCCCGCTGACTTATCCCCGAGTCAATTTTTATTTCGTTTTCGTGGTATAAAGCTTTCGTACCTTATAAAACAAATAATAACTTTAACAATAAGCTGTAAAAACTACTACAAATTATACCCATATCACAAAACGAAACTGGGCTATAATTAATTAATTTTATTTTAATAAATTAGGTTGATGTTAAGAAGTTGGAAAAAAATGTATATACAAGTTAACGTTAAATATATATATGTTAAAGTTAAGAGTCGTTGAGTGTTATATAGACGAGTCCGAATGTATCCGTGTAGTTCAGCCATAACCTAGAAACTTCTACTGAAAAGATAGAAGACACACCAGAAAACGTTTTCATCCATTTTATTGGATTGTTAAAACTCGTATCATAGCTATCTCTTAACAAACGCTTTATAAAACGTCCTGTTAGCCCCACTGTTCCCCTCATACACACACTTCTATTTAATTTCAGCAAAAAAGTCCATTCTAAAATAGTTATGTGCATTTATAAAGAGTTTTAAAACTCTCGGAACACCATGGCTCAGCGGCGAGTGCAAAGGCTTATAACACTACAAATTGGGTTTTGGTATTCATGGTGGGTAAAACCCAGACAGCCCACTGTGTAGTTTTGTGCATCATCAACAACCCAATCTATCTGTCTCCAGGAGGTGCTTTGCTTTATATAGACTGGATCAGAATAAAACGGTTGCAAGAGATGCATATGTTTGTTTTTAGTTTGGTTACTATTAGACTGTTGTTTCAATACATAGTGGAATATTTCTTTCAACTTTTGACCTATAAGGTATTCTTTTAACCATTTTGATAAACACCAAGACACACTTAAATTGGTTAAAGCATTTGGATATAGTCTTGACTAGACCCTCCCACCAGTAACACAGCAGTGTGTCTGTGGACTTACAGAGCTAGAATTCGGGTTTCGATATCCATGGTGGACAGAGCACAGATAGCCCATTGTGTAGGTTTGTGCTTAACGTTAAACAGAAATGTGCTCTTGGCCAAACTTACACAGTGTTGTTTTAACATTACAATATCGGAATTTGAGGTGGACACAAAACATTGCGAATAAACTTGTTCATTGACACTTTTTAATCATTTATTAATGTTTTCATTCATCACTAAATAAATATTTATAATTAAATCAAAAATCTTTTCAGTTAGCAGGATAATTTTCACATACAAGCTATAAACGTAAGCCAGCCCGACATGGCCAAGTAGTTACGGCACTCGACTCCTAACTGGTAGGTCGCAGGTTCGAATCCCCATCATACCAAAACGCTTGTCCTTTCAGCCGTGGGAGTGTTATAATATAACGGTTAATCCCACCATTTGTTGTTGAAAACGTAGTCCAAGAGTCTGACGCTGCTAAATTAGGGACAGCTACCACAGATATCCCTCGAATATCTTTGCGCAAAATTCGAAACAAACCATCCACTTGTGTTTTTAACGCGTTTCACCATACTCCTAAATACCACTGTTTATCAAAAAATCCGTGATATGAAATATTTAATTTTTACATGTGACTTTTAACCTTTCCTGGTATTTTGACTCTAATATAAAATTTATGATTACAAATAAAATGACAAATAACCTTATATATTTATGCATGTTTGTATATGTTATCTCATGTTTTTAAATATAATGATAATAATTATGTTTAAATTTAAAAAAAAAATCAAAACAATTAATACAATATTCTAGCTTTCTCCTCTGAACTGACACCTAATAAAATTATCGTTTTTAATGGAGGCAAAATCTCGTAGCAATCGGATACGCTATAAATAAACTTTATAGTGATTACGTGTAGAAAACAAACGGAGAAAAGAAAACACGATACCAAAGTAATATTTCAATTAGTATCTTTTCACAAGTGCTGCTCTAGAAACAATCTAGAAACCACATTAAAATGTCATGAAATGTATTATAGCTATTTTAAAACTTATTTTTTGGGGGGTGTTGTTTTTTTGTAGAGAAATAATCCATCTGATTGACAGACGAAAATTGTATAGAATTGTCAGCCGTGAGATGTATCTTTATTTCTCACTTTCATGAGTTCACGACGAAAGTTTAACCACGCATTACAAAAAATGTATTCTCCCCTATCTTTATACATGCTTTACTTTTCCAAGCCTTACTGGTGACTAGTTCTATCTGGATGAGCATTTGTGATCGTTACATTACTAAGTTATTATCATGGTAGATTGCAATTTAAGTTTTTCCACTAGGTGGCAGCAGCCACAAGTATATTAGATTCTCTGTTAAAGATTTGTATCCCGTCTTGTATTAGTGTCTAACGTTCAAGCATTCTTTAGCCTAATCATGTCGAATATATTGATCTTACTCAACCCTTACATAGTAGTGAGAGATTAATCGTTCCAAGATATTTAGAGACTCTAATTTTACGAATCATATTTACTCTATTACGAAAAAGAAAGCCGAAAATCGAAAACAGTATGCTTTAATAATTGTTTACTGTTATTTAATTAGACGACGACAAAAATTAGCTTTAACGTAGCAATGTAATTTTGGAAGACTTTTTATGTACAATACGTAATGAATAATAATACGATACCTAAAATAGCCAGGGTACCTTTTCTTCATTTAGAAACCACGTTTTTTCAAATATCAGTCATACAATATTTAGAAGACTTGCCTTTAAAATTAGTGCTTAGAATACAAATAAAACATTATTTTTCTCATAACAGCTACGCAACACCTGATATCATACTTTTATTCAAAAAGTGCATACATAACTAACGCCCCCTGTTCCTTCACAGAAAAATGAAATTAATAACAAAAAGTCTTCTATGTGTTTTTGTTTTGCTTTGTTGTTGTTTTAAAACAAAGGTGGCAATTGCTGATTTTCTTCATACACTTCTTAAAAAAAACACCTATTTCCTTAAATAGTGACAAAAAACGAACGTAATGAACTGGGACCCTGTTTTTGTTCTTCAATACCAACGAATATAAAATGTGGAAGTTATATTTCTTCAAGCAATGGGCCTGGCATGGCCGAGTGCGTTAAGGCGTGCGCTCGTAATCCGAGGGTCGCGGGTTCGCGCCCGTGTCGCGCTAAACATGCTCGCCCTCCCAGCCGTGGGGGTGTATAATGTGACGGTCAATCCCACTATTCGTTGCTAAAAGAGTAGCCCAAGAGTTGGCGGTGGGTGGTGATGACTAGCTGCCTTCCCTCTAGTCTTACACTACTAAATTAGGGACGGCTAGCACAGATAGCCCTCGAGTAGCTTTGTGCGAAATTCCAAAACAAACAAAACAAACTTCAAGCAATATTTGATGTACGTTAAAAATCAATTTAAGGATTACTTTAACATAACAAATAAATAAAGATATCTAAACTAAATATTGACAAATAGTTTGATTTGCTCTCTGTTTTGTTTTTAAACAGCTTAATAAATAATTCGAAAGTTTCAAAACATTGAATGCTTAGATTTGCTCAATTTCGCGCAAGGCTAAATGAAAGGTTTCTGGTTTACCTAATTTTGAAGTGTCAAACAAAATGAAAGACAACTTGTCAATACCACCCAATATGTGAAATTCTAGTATGGTTATTATAACGCACCCATGACTCCATTGTGTGAAACAGTTTCTTAGCATTAAGAGAGCACAAAGCAAGCAGCCTCACATTCAGAATCTGGCACGTTTTGTCTATTGTTTTTTTGTTTGTTTGTCTTTATTAATCCACCTTCGTAGAGGGGGTATAAACAAAAATTCATCAATTTATCAAACTTCTCATGCTAATCACTGTACTTTTCTGGATTATAATGAAGCGTTAATGAAAAATAATTACTTAAGATACGTATAAAGAAAATTAATAGTAACAAAGATAAAAAATAAAAATTAATACCAAACTTATAAATAATAAAATGAGCTACAACAAACTGAAAATCAATAAAAATCAAACGAAATTATCATTCCAAATCATTGTATAATACATAACCCTCCTTCACTAAATGCCCAGAGTCGCGATAAATACTATAGAAATCTGGCAGTTTAATGCGTAACCGAAACCGTGAGAAATCGAAAGAAGTAAGTATAAGCTTTAAATTGAGATCTAAAGATATTAACAAAATGAATACCAACACGACGTGACAGAATCTCATTGTGAGCTGAATATATCACAAACTTAGCTATACCGTACATAAACGTAACAACCTGAGGGCCCGACATGGCCAGCTGGGTTAAGGCATTCGACTCACAATCTGAGGGTCGCGGGTTCCAATCCCCATCGCACCAAACATGCTCGCTCTTTCAGTCACGGGGGTGTTATAATGTGACAGTCAATCCTGTTATTCTTTGGTAAAAGAGTAGCCCAAGAGTTGGCTGTGGGTAATGATGACCAGCTGCATTCCCTCTAGTCTTACACTGCTAAAGTAGGGACGGTTAGCGCAGATAGTCCTCGAGTAGCTTTACGCGAAACTAAAAAAAAAAAAACATTCTGAGATGATTAGAATTCAGCTGAAGTAAAAATCCACCTGTCGTTTTTTTATGATTCTTTAACTCACGGTCTAGAAACAGTCTTCAACAAAGGAAAACCTAAATTCCACTTGTCCTGTATTCTGGAACATTGGAAAAACAAATGAGCAATAGTTTCTCTAGCAACAGCTCGTTGGATAATGAAATATATATCCAGCTTAATACTGGTTGTCAATGCAATGCCTGATAAGATAATCGAAATAACAATATCGATAGTCGATAAAAGAATCTAAACAAACTTTCGAAATAAATAGCCGGTCAGTAGCAGGTACAACACTTTTCTAAAAGTGATGCGTGACGTGGGGGTGAACATTATCCTATAAAACAATAAATATCTTACAAGAAAAAACTCTGAAATAAACTAAAATTCAAATCATTATAACTTGAAAAGCACAAAACCCGTGTGAAAGAGCATTCACCTGAAGATAAACTAAGAGTAAATATAGATAACCAACCGTGGGGAAGATCCTTATAGAAAAGACAGAAACGTTTACAAACAAACTTCTTCGTGAGTTCGTTACTAATGGACAACATCACCTCAGTAATTGTTTATTTTTGGAGCACGTTAACTTTGTTTGTTTTTAAATTTCGCACAAAGCTACTCGAGGGCTATCTGTGCTAACCATCCCTAATTTAGTAGTGTAAGACTAGAGGGAAGGCAGCTAGTCATCATCATTCACCACCAACTCTTGGGCTACTCTTTTACCAAAGAATAATAGGATTGACCGTCACATTATAACGCTCCCACCGCTAAAAGGGCGAGCATGTTTGGTGCGACCGAGATTCGAACCAGAGATCCTCAGATTACGAGTCGAACGCCTTAACCCACCTGGCCATGCCGGGCCAACACGTTAAGTATTGGACCGCGCTCAATTTCAATACTTTGAAACGATTTTAGTGTATATAGAAGTATATACAAAGGTAAAACCTCCAAAAACCCGACACAAAAATACAGTTTTAAACTAATAATCTATTAATTTTACAATACTACAGCACATAATTTTACTCAAACTATAAGCATGCATTTTTTTACATTTAAAGCTTTTGAAGTATCCTATAAATTTAGGCTTTTAATCTTTGTTTTATTTATGTATTTTAATAGCTACTCAGGAAGATAAAATTTTTCGTTCCATTTATTTGTTTGTTACATTTTTCACAAAGCTAATCAAAAGCTAAACTGTATAGTTTCCCAAATTTAAGTGATAGACTAGAGAGAAAGTGCTAGTTAACACCTTCTATAGCCAACTCTTGAGCTACTCTTTTACTGTGTTTATTTGACAAGATGATTTTTGTTTTGGAATTTCGCACAAAGCTACTCGAGGGCTATCTGTACTAGCCGTCCCTAATTTAGCAGTGTAAGACTAGAGGGAAGGCAGCTAGTTATCACCACCCACCGCCAACTCTTGGGCTACTCTTTTTCTAACGAAAAGTAGGATTGACCGTAATTTATAACGCCCCCACGGCTGGGAGGGCGAGCATGTTTGGCGCGACGCGAGCGCTCTTTTACTAACGAAGAGTAGAGATGACCGTTCAATTATATCGCCCCCGCAGCCTAAAGCGCTAGCATATTCGGAAATTGGGTTAGAATTTATAACCTGCAGGTTACTAGTTAAGTGCTTCTACAACCAGACCATGCCTAGCCTCTTTTATTGCGTCGGCAAATTTCTAACAAACGTAATTCAAAGAAAAATTAAGTTTAATATATTGTAATACTTTAAACCAGATGTAAGTGGAAAATAACTAAATTAATCTGCTTAATTGTTTCTTTGCTTCAAAACTTTCACTCAAAGCTACAAAAAGAGCTATGTATGTCTATTATTTAGGTTAGAGTGCTGGAGTTGTTATTTGATATTCGTGGGGCATTATAATATGGCATTCAATTCCAATATTCATTAATAAAAGAGTGACTTAAGAATTGGCGGTAGATAGTGATTAATAGCTGCCTTCTCTCTTGTCTTACACTGCTAAATTAGGATGGATATCATGGATAACCCTGGTACAACTTTGTGTGAAATTCAAAACACAAACAAAGCACAGCCAATACTAATTTTTATGTCAGAAATTGCTAATGAAGTCATTACTCTATTTAATAATTTGAACATTGATATAAAACTGTAATCAGAAAGAATTTCTACTAAAGAAGCAAAACCAAAGCATATATAATTTCCCAAGTGAATGTGGAAGGAAATACAAAGAGCAAATGTCACATTCCTTGCAAATAAAAACATCAAGGATACATGAGTAAAGGTGAATGTCAGGACAATCTGATTCAACGTATCGTCAAACTGAAACAAGTAACGAAATACTTTAGGGTAAGATATTTTTCTACACGAAACCTAAACTAAAAAAAAAGAAAAGGGAGAAAATTGTTTAGAAAGTAGAAATTGTAGAAACCATCAAAGCAAATGACCTCTCACTAAACCGTAATTGCTCCAGCAACATCGACCGTATTTTGCAAGGGCCATTTATCATTCATACACTGTATAAGATTTGATCTTTATACATAACCCTGACACCTACTGGCATAATTTTCATAACCTTTAATCCTTATGCCTTTTGTCTATGTTATTATACATTTAAACCCTGCACAGATCGTACCCAAATGAAAGAGTCCAATGTTCTATTGAAACATGTTGTATGTTCAACCATGGATAATATTCTCCATTATGCTTACAAATCTTCATTTGTCCATATAATATTAGATCAACATAACGTGCTTCTTTACTTAAATATCTATCTATTATTTATACACTATAAAAAAGGCAGTAAGACAACAGCATCCACAGCCAGCCTTTTGACTTTTTTTTTTCTGAGCGAATCTTGACCGTAACACTTAGAGGCCATACCCTATGTTGCCAAAATTAATCGTGGAATGTGCTGCCTACAGAACTGTGTCCTATCACAAAACCAATTCTTCAGCTTCAATGAGATATATCCATCTAACCCATTGCTTTGGGTTATATATGTAGTTAATTGTCTTAACATTAAATTAATTTAACTATAGAAATTCCTAGTTTTAATAAAAAAAACTGTTGCAGAAAAAAGTAGTAATAAATTCCTGGAAAATGGAATACCTACCAAAATTGGTAAAATGAAAGCTAAAAATTGAAAGAGAATGGTTAAGATTCACTAGCGATAGGAAGTTAGTCTATAAGTACACGAGAACAAGAATATATCATTTAAACAGTCCAGCCAAAAGAAAAATACCCAGATCAAACCAAAAGCTAGAAAAAAACATTATTTCAATAGTCCATGTAATTAATAGTTTTTTCTGAATATATTCTTAATATTACTGATCAAAATCAGCGCCACCTGTTTCTTCTTACTCTTCATACTGAGGGATAGTGGTAAGTCTACAGACTTATAACTCTAAAATCTGAATTCGGTTACCTGCGGTGAACATAGACCACTGTAGCTTTGGCTTTGCTATGAAGCAAACAAAGCTCTTTAATCTTAAAAATTGTCTTATAAAAATAAAAAAATATTGATTTCTCCTCATGAACATGTCTCGTTATTACTGTTACAAAATACCGTTAATACTTAAAAAGTAAATAAACTAGTTTATATAAATATGTGTACCGCTATTTTAAAGCAGAGGTTAAATGGCACCAAAAATGATATATTGTATCTACACCTTAATCCAAGAGATTTGTATTTACCTGACATAGCTTGAATAATTGTCATTTTGCTACTCCGTAATATCATGAATCTAAAACATACTTAGCTGCTAAATGCCTGTAATGCCCGTTTGATAGTAGCTAACTAAACATACATTAACACTGATTCGAAATGTAAGCATATCAGTAGCAAAATATTTCTATCTCATCCTTCCCGACAAATATATATCTTAAGTCCTTCATTCTTAGAAACCGACAGATTAAAACATCAATTATTTTTTTAAAATCTAATTCGGTATAATTAGTAGCAAATTTGTCGCATATCCACATCTACAGTGGAAAATTATTTAATTGAGTGTGGCATGGCTAGGTAGTTAAGGTAATCGACTCGTAATCCAAGGGTCGTGAGTTCGAATCCCTATACCACCAAATATGCTCACTTTTTCAGCTGTAGGGACGTTATAATATGACGGTCAATCCAGCTATTCGTTGGTAAAAGAGTGGTCCAAGAGTTGGCGGTGGATGGTGATTACTAGCTGCCTTCCCTCTAGTTTTACACTAGTAAATTAGGGATGGCTAGCGCAGATACTCCTTTTGAAGCTTTGCACGGAATTCAAAGCAAAGTTTCTCCGTTTTTGAGTTAAAACAAACAAAATAGTAAGAGACATTGAAAGAGAAATCACTGACCGTTGTGTTTATTTACAGGTGTGAAACTATACTTGTTGTGACCTGTCGATTGTTAATACAAACTTTAACCTTCATACAGTTGTATTTCAGTGGAAAAATACATTTTGCCGAAAAAGTTACAGATGTTTATCTAATGTTGTATTGATAAACAAATATATCTGATGTTACGTGTGATTTTTTTTAAATTGTTCTTACATTTATACATCTACATCGATTTACATTTAATCATTTACAAGTGTTAAACTTAATATTTGCATACCTTCATTTCAGAAGTAGTGTTGGTATAAATTCGTGCCAACTGCTTTGACATTCTATTTTATTAAGTTTTGCAAATATCAGGTGCATTAGTTTTCAATGCTATGCTTCCTTTAAGCTTTGAAAGTTGTAAACTTTTCAATGATATCTTTTTTATATTTCGCACAAAATGTTTTTCATAAAAAATGGAAAATATATATATATATTTAACTTTATTTTAAATATAACAGATAGCGCTTTTATTTTGCTTGACTACTTTGTGTTACGCTATAGTTGCTCGTTGCCATGGTGTGTGTTGTTGTCGAAAAGTGTATCCGATAATTCGATATTAATGTTAGGTTTCTTATAATAAAACTAATTTTATGGATTTTTTTTTCACTGAAACATAAATTTAAATATTATATTAATAAGCAATCTTACTTTTGGAGTTATTTAACTTAAGTTAGGATCTAATGTTCCATATTAATCTCATAAATTCTAAACGTTTTATTTACATTAAAATTAATATTTATACAATGTTTTCGCGCGAATCGAGTTTAACTTGAAGGTAAGTTCGTCTTGTATCTAAAGCTACTAGAACGGTGTTTGTAACATTTATTTTGTTGTAACTTACACTAAATTAGGGTATTCAAATGTTTTTGTTGTTGTTGCTGTATAAACACAGCAACAGTCATTTTCATTTTTCATATTTATTGTCAATAACCTTGATTATTAATAGTATTAGGGCGAATGGTAGAGCACTGTTCTAAGGCAAAGGTATTAATGCTTGTTTTAACCAAGAGTTATTATATACTCGTAGGCTAGCTTATAATATTACTATGAAATAGATGAGTGTCAGGAAAATGAGTGGTTAACCTAATATAGATTACAATTTTTACTAACATTATATTAAAAAAGAAATATTCATAAGCAAAACCAGTTTATCAGTACTAGTGATTTCTCCAAGCCCATTCCATTGGCTGTGGTTTTGCTAGATAGTAGATAGGGACTGTGGGAATCTCGTCAGAGGTTCCCAGGTTGTAGTCCAATGGCCACTGGTGGTTCAGGAGTACCATTGAAGTGAGTTTAAAGAAAACTTTCATAATTACAGAGAGGTTTGTAAATACAGTCATAAATCTGATGCCTAGGACTTCAAAGTTTAGCTGTATAAACATGAACAGTGTGTATAAATTAAGTGGAAAAGCCTAAACTATTCTTATGGCCTCTCAGATAAAGTGGGAAAATATATTTGTTATATACAACAATAAAATGCTTGCTGGTTTTTCTACAAAAGAAAGAGAGCACGTATTAGAGCTTTGTTGTTAAGAAGCATTAAAGTCAGAGTTTAAAAGAAACTCACTGTTAAAGTTGGAAATTTGGAGAACTGGGGAGTATCCAGAACTTACAGACAAAGCATTGTTTTTTTTGCTGTCATTTTTCACTACCTACCTGTGTGATATAGGGTTAATGTTGTTGATTTTTTATGCTAGAAATTTTTATGTTAAATCATTCTGTTATTATGTAGTCTACACCCTCATCAAGTTTGGGTTGTCTTCAACATAAATTTGGAATACACTAGTCTAGATCAGAATAATTTACCTCATCAAGCATAAATAAGATGTCACTTTATCTCTTGAGTTTTTTATTTTACTTTTGTATTTTGGAAGTTAAATAGTTTAGCACTTACACATGAAATTTGAGTTATGTACACTATGTGAGGTGAGTGCTGTGTTTATATTATGAATTTTTGTTGTTATTTGAAAAGGTAATTCAAGAAACTAAGATTTCTAGTAGGTCGTTTTGGAACTAAAATAAGTCTTTAACACAAACTATAAATGTAAATATTCCTCAAAACAACCACAAAAGCCACAGGGAAAAAAAAACATTTTGTGTTGTTTAAATCATTTAGTTTGGATTTTTTTACATGCATTTTACAAATAGTTTCAGTGCTTACATTGATAGTATATCATTTTTAACATTAAATATTTATTAAAAACCACTCATAGGACTCATTTAACAAATATTAATGGAATTTTCACTTAATTAACTCCATTTTAAAAATAGTTCTAATATTTTTGAAGTATTAGTCTTTGTAATAACATCTGGAACTGAAAAACTTGATTGTTGATTGCATCTTGAGATACAATTCATATTACTGACTGCGTATTAGTTAAGTGTGTGATTGTGCATCTTAAGGTTTCCACGTATTCAGTCGTATTAGTTGCGACTTTTTTATAGTGCTTATTATAGATTATTACCTTTTTATAATGGAAAAAAATAATTATTAAAGTACAAGGTTTAATTGCGTGTAATTGTAATATGTTTATTAAAGCTGTCAATAGCCTCTATCCAAAATACACCAAGTGTTTCAACATGTCTGTATCATTTTCCTCAAAATTTATGCTCAGGTAAAAAGTAAATGAAATTTCAGTTTTTACCTGCCATTTAGAGAAAGTCTGTTTTGAAGCCATGAAACCAGATTTTTATTATTATTGAATTAGGAAATTAAATGGAAAGCTGGTGTGGAACATATTAGTGACAATTTTTTAAAGATTACTTGCTTTTAATTTAAAATAAGAGTTTCTATAAATAGGGAAAGGATGAGACAGAATATTAAACCTAGTTGGCCTACTAAATACATGAAGAAGAAAATGAAAGAATAAATGAAATAAATTTAATATGAAATTTAAATTTACAGATAGGATTGGAAGATTCACAGAACTGTAGAAAAGCTAGGAATTTGTTTCGAGAATACAACAGGAAATCTAGAGAGGCTTATGAGAAACAGCTGTCTTATAATGTTAAAATTAACAGCAATGATATTTTTACGTATTTTAAAAGCAAATAAAGTGTTAAAATGTACACTGAGTTATTACAGGATACTGAAGGTATGTGTTTTGTTAAAGACAATGACATTTTTTACTTGCATGTGTTATCTGTTGTTTTCACATAAAAGGGCAGGGGATGTTGACAGTATTCCTAAATGTTTTCTGTATTTTATGAGAGAAAGATGGATATTGTAAATGTTTTGTTCTGTTTTAATAAAAGAGAAGAGAATCTTTTCTGCTTTTTTATGATCGAAAGATGGATATTGTGAACATTGTTCTTTTTTTATGAGAGAGAAGAGAATATTAACAATATCCATCATTGTTTTCTGTTTTTTTATGAAAGATGGATATTGTAAACGTTCTGTTCTGTTTTTACAAGAGAGGGAATAATGTTGACAATATTCATTATCACAAGAATTATATAGGAAATATTCAGATCGGTCTGGTACCTTCAGATATTAATCTGTGTGTTAAAATATCAAGGCAATGTTCTGTTACTCACATCACAGCTAAGTGAATTTTAAAATATATTTATAAGCAAGTTGTTTGCAAATCAAAAAAAGGTAACTTTCTCTTTATAAAAACCATTATTTGGACTTCACTTAGAACACAGTGGAAGTGGTTAAGAGGATAGCTACTAGGAAAATTTCTGAGATGGAATAGTTGTTGTCATGGAAATAAGATAGGATCTTTTTATTTTTATTTTTTTGTGAAAAGAAGGAACGTTTTCAAGCTTATAAGATTATCTGGAAAATGAGAAGAAACAATTGAAGATTTTATAAAGACAGGCTATATTCCAGTCAAGATAATTTTATTCTTCTAACAAAGTGGGTGCTTTATGGAATGAGTTTCTGTCAACAGTAGTGGAAGCCAGCACTTTACAGGAAAGAGCAACAGGGAAAATATTCATATTTTATTGATGGCTTAGCATCTTCTTACCTAGATGTAGGCTTCTGGTTTTAGAATGAATCCATTTCTGATAAGTAACTTCAACTGATTAGAACTTCATTTTTTTTATTCACGTTCTATATTTTAGTTAGTATTCCGACCTTTCTTCATTTTTCTGTTGCACAATCTATAAAAGGTTAGTATTCATAACTTCTCATTAACTCCTCTTACATAAGTAGCTATCCTTACTCAGTGCTGTCCTCTGAACTCAGCTTTCACATGCCACACACCTTGAAGTTCCTGGTCTTCTTTTAACTGACTGATTCAAATGTGTTTCACATGTGAATCATTGTGGAACAACCCTCCACCAATAACAGTGCAACACACTCTCTTAATGCATTTTTTGTTTTTGTTTTTATATTATCTTTGTGTCAATTTCCCCAATTGTTTACTATTTATTATAAAATAATGGAACTTGAAACTTGTTGAGTTAGTCCAGGGTGGAATTATTTTATATTTTTTACCCAGCTATGGAACCTATTACTGCATTTTATTTATTTCTGTTAAAACAACGATGTTTGGTTATGCATTTTGAATTCTGTTACTTTGGAGGCTATACACACAAGCTCCAGAAGGCAGTATTTTTCAGCTTAATGTTTTCAGGATATTGATCATCCAGTGAAATGATTTTCATTGAAGCTCACCTCAAGAAATACAGTCTGCCAACTTTGTATATAAAGACATTATACTGTTAAGGTTTTTAAATAATATTATTATATGAAGTTATTTGGGTTCCATAACATAAGTTTTATTGGATTGGTCAATGCTCATAGACAAGTTTGGATTAGCAATTAGTTTTATGTTTTTCTTCTTCACTATTCACTTTGGTTTACTATGATCTTTGTTATTTTAGGATCACCTGTAATTCGTTTTACTGATATATCAATTATTAGTTTAACTGTATTGTTTTTCTTCCAAACATCATTTCAAAAACGTGTTACTGTTACAACACACTTACTTAATTTTATATAATCATGTCTGTTTCATTTTCTTTATTATTTATCATTTCTCCTTCCTCCGATTCTCTTGTTTTCTTTCGAACCCTTGTGCCAGACACAAACTTCTTCCAACATTGTACATATTTATTGTTAGGTTAAGATTTTCATTTTAATACTTAGCAATATCATTTGTTCTGTACTGTGTGAATTGGCTTAACATGTCACTGGCATATTCAGGGAGTGATGGCTTGGCACTCCTCTTATTATAATGTTTTAAGAAAAAAGTGAAAATTTTTTTAAATAATATAAAAAGAGGGAAACCTAGCCATATGCACTCTAAATTTGCCAGTGAAAGTATTTGTTATTTTTGGTTTTCTTTTAGTTCTATTTCCAGGTTTATTAATTATTAGGTTAAATATTTTGTTTGATTAGGCTGTACATGTGTTTGTTATTTTAGGTTTACTTGTGGGTTTTTTTCACGGAGTAATTGATAATTATATTAAATATCTTTTTTTTCAACACACAACATCACATACATGTGCTTATTACATTACACAATTTCTTCACGTTTTTCACTACATCAACTATTTTATTTTTGTCTTTCCTTCTTGTTTATACTCCTTACCAGAGTAAGGGGTCAACCCCACTTGCTCCCAGTATGGTTTGTCTTCCTCCTGTAATGGCTAAATCTGATTTCAGATGACCTAGATTATGTCAGTTTTCCAAAACCCTATCATAATTACCTTCTTGGCCTCTACTTTAGAATATCATAAGCCTATCTCAGTTTTTTTGTTTTATTTTCATAAGTTACATTTCACAGTAATTTTCCCTTTCACATGAAATTGTTTCATAATTATGGTGTAAGCCTTGCCCTAGACAGACTTTAATTTTTTTTTCCTTTAGCTTACCATAGGGCAGATTTTGTGTCACATGTCTGTTAATTCTATACATTTTCCTCTACCTAGTTGTTTTAGTATTAATTTACCCTATTGATTCTCCTATAATTAATGTTTACCTTCCAACTCCTTTTCTAGGTATTCCACTTAAATTCAGGTATTTTTCTGGGATACACTTTTCTTCTTTCCTCCATATTAGAGTGTTTACCATCTTTAGTTCTTCTCTCCACACGTGGCACCTTTCCTTTTAAGGTATTCTAGGGTGAAATGCTGTTATTTGTTTTCCGTCCACTGCTAATTGGGGCTTATGGCAGTTTTTTCTCCATTTATTCATTTTTTGGGGCTGCTTTTATACATTTAATATTACATGGGATATCTTAAATACTACATGAATTTATTAGTTGCTCTTTTGTTTCATTATGAGATATTATCATCTTTATTCATTTTATGTGTTTGTAACATTCCCATCCTTTACCTATTTTATCTTTTTCATTCGTCTTATATACTTGACATTGATTGAGGTTATGGACCAGTCAGTTCCACTTCAATAACTTTTAGTGTTAATGACTTTCACATTTTAATATGTAGTCTTTGATCATGTTTGGGTCTGCTGTTTCTGAATGACTGAAGATCCCTCTGGTACACCTTCTTCTTATAAATTTTTTCTGTGTGATTAGGTACCAATTTTGTGCCTTGACCTTTGAACTTGTTTCGGTTCCATATGTCTTTTGTGGAGTGGTCTATTTCCAAATATTTTGGAAAAGTTAACTGTACCACTCATTGGAAGTCTAGCTTTGTTTAATTCCTTCCAAAATGGGTTCTCTTAACATACTCATCTCTTCCTTCCAAAGTCAGCTTGGGTAGTTGGATAAGTTTTCCTGTTACATACCTTACGTTCTAGTCTCTTTGGGGTGTGTCTTTTTAAACACCCCTACTATCAAGACTATCCATTCTCCTTCTTTAATGCAGTTTAAGGAGTTTTCTGTTATCCAAGCCTTTACTTTAGGTTTTCTTCATTTTCATCCTTCCTTCATTTATTGACAGTTGAACATATCCCCTATGACATTTGGTTTATCATCCCTCCCTTCTGGATTGTTTCTTTTCTCTGATGCTTACTTTTAAAGGTGAGGGGAGTGGTTCAGTCACGAGGAAACTTCAAGACAATGGTCTAAAGGTGAAAAGTCTTATGCCCTTCACTTTTACCATTCCATGATGTGTTAATTCATTCTCTTCCTCTTGTTGTCTGAACAATCTTGTTTCATTTAAACTTTTGTAACAGTGGTGACTTATATCATTTGTCAAGAGAACTTTTATTCTTTTTTTTTGTGTGGTAAACAGAGGACTTCCTTTTTGAATGCATACACTTTACATATTTCTACTAGAGGGCCATTTCCAGGACACTTTGCTAATTGAGTTTTCAGTCCCAAAACATTTTCTTCCAAAGAGTGACCTCTTGATCCTTCCAATTTTTGGTAACTCTGCTTCCTTTGGAATATATCTTTGCATGAAGTTTTTGTGTCTTTTATCACTTTCCAGTTAGTTACCTCTTTGTTTTTGGTCTCTGGTTCATCATCTACTTGCCCTGGCTGTTATAAAACTCAGACAGGTTTATATTTATTTAATAATGTTAAATAAGTCTTCCTCCCCAAATTTTTGTTTATCCATGTTACTCTGGTTCAGGTCTTTCTGATCTATCTTTCCTAGCTGGTATTGTTTTGATTTTCTCAGCTGTTTTGGCATGATTTGTTTCTTTTGTTTTGTATCAGTTTTGTTATCTTATTTTAGTGACTCGCGTGGAATATTTCTTTTTACTTTTTCAATTTTTGCCATCTCTCACATTTCTTTTTGATGGAATCCAATGACACTCTCTGTCCAGTATATGCTATAAATTTCTTCATTGTTTTTAAGGATTTTTTATGTTGATTTTATTTCCTGTGGTTTCCTTCCCTTACATCACTTCTTTATATGTGATTTTCTTTTTCTCTTCCTCCCTTACCCATTGGGTTTGGATTGTGATTCAATTGGCCTGTTATTCCTTGTCTCCTTCTGCCTGTCATCACATCCTGGTGTCTTCACTCTGGCTGTGCACCTTCCCTTTTCCATGCATGTCTATCCTGACATATTTTGGAGGTACTTCCTCTGACAACCACCGGTACTACATCTCATACATTTATCTCCCATTTTCTGCTTTGGGTACCTTTTTTTTCTTCCTTGTTGGGGTACCATAATTCATCTCTTGCCATCCTTCATTCTTTGGTGAGGCTGTGACAGCATATGTTATCTGCTTGTATGTGTACCTCTTATTTTTCAAAATGTTGTTCCTCTTTTTAATTCTGGATCACACTTGTCAAGATATACTTAAACTAGTCATAGTTGTGCTGTAAGGCCATGTCAACTTACATACTATGATTTCTACAGACACTAATTGCACACTACTGAAATAGGGTGCTCTACAAGATTGTCTTTAGGTTTATCCTCACACTATATTTGCTTTATTAATTTGCCCTCTCTAGAATGTACTCGCCCATTTACTATGTAGATTAAGCAGAAAGGGATAGCTGTTCATCCTGCCATGCCTTATATTGAATAAATTGGTATGGTCTGCATTTTAAAATACGATTTTGTGGCCATCCATTGCACTATCTCAGGTGTTGTCATTCCTCTAGACTGTCCACCTTGCTTTACCCCTTCCCTTTTCTTCTAGTGGAGTTTAGGAGTCTTTACTATTTTCCAGTTCCAAACTGCTGGGGTGGTAGCCTGTGGAGGCATCTTCTTAAAGAATGTGCTAATGAAATACAAATAATATATTTAGATACATAAATGATTACAAAATCATTAAGTGGAGAATAGGGCAGTGGTCTAAAGGGTGTACCATCCAGTCATAGTGACTGGGTTTTTTATTTAGAGCTTAGCCAATCAACATAAGTCCTCATACATGTTTTATTGGTGTCTCTATTCCCTTACTTATTTATTCTTGTTACTTGATCCATGTTGTAAGTTACAATGAAGGTACTTATACACAGCTATGGTTCTTTCCCTTCCACTATCACACGATGTTCTTATTATTCTGAGAATGTTTGAGAGAGATGGTTTACATACCACAGACATTTTTTTCATGCCTGATGTTGAGTTCCTGGATTGATCAGCCAATTTCTCACACTGTAATCATGTGCCTCATTCATGGGTTAGGAGTTGCAAAATTTTATCTGGTTTCGTGAACCTGAGGTAAAGCATTATAATCCTCTTTTGTACCCCACCAGAGGGCTGGATTCTAGATTGTAGTTGAAGTGCTGATAGTACAATCCTTTCTCTCTCATCCCTACATGTATTTCAGTTCCCAACAGGGTGTCTAGATCCAACTTATTGTCTTTTAATGTGGGATTCTAGATGTTTATGTGAATGATAGTAATGTACCATATCAGAAACTATAATGTTTCTGTACAAAAAATTTATTTCCATTGGGTGCTTACCTCATCTCACACTTTCCACCTTTTTTCCACTCTGAAAAACAGTGCTTCCATTTTCTAACAAAACTCAAAGGCATTTCAGAGAAAAATGGAAACTTAAACCCACACTTTATTTTTTAGAAAATTGTTGATTGTGGCTTTAAATAAAAACTTTTCCACAGAAGCATTTCTAAGGCTAAAAAAGATTTTAAAGACAAGGTTGCATTTCTAATGAAATGATTAAATGGCTTGAAACTTACATTGTTAGCACTTTTCAGTGTCTGGCACCTGATAATTTTATAACTACATGACTACAGATTGTTGTTTTATATAAAAGATCTTGTTAATTCATTCTCGTTATAATGTGATGGGCTGATCACATTCAGGGGGAATGTGATATTTTGTTTTGGAAAGGATTTGATCTTGATTGAATAACCATATATTTTGATTTTTTTGTACACTATTTCCTAAACACTTATAAGATGTTAATAGTGAAAACAGTAGAACTAGGGGTCATAAATATAAATTTTTTCAAGGTAGAAGTCATCTTCAGCTCAGACAGTTTTTTTCTTAACACAGTGGTTTGCATCTGGAATGGGTTGTCTTTAAATACTGCAGGTCCCCTGCTAGAACAGCAATAAGTTTTCAGATTTCTAATGGTAAATTCAGGGGTTTTATTCCTCTCAGTGGACACAGGAAATAGCCCAGTGTGGCTTTACTTTAAGAAAAACAAACAAACTGATGTTGTGGAGGCTGCAAATTGAGTTTAAGAGAGAGATTGATACCATACAAATGATAAGATCTGGCTTTAAAGTTATGGCTTATTATGATTTGGTACTTCCATTCACTAACAAGATTAGCTATTCTTATTCATTGCTACCCTCAGTATGTTACAGATGCAACAAGTTTTCCATAAACCCTCTATTGGAATCAAATGATTCCAGTGTGTCTTTCATGCAAATCATCATGTGTCGTTTCTTCATCAATAGAACATTCATGTGATACATGTGACTCCCTCTGTGGAGCCCTGATATGGCCAAGCACGTAAGGCGTGCGACTCATAATCCGAGGGTCGCGGGTTCGTGCCTGCCTCGCACTAAACTTGCTTGCCCTCCCAGCTGTGGGGGTTTATAATGTGATGGTCAATCCCACTATTTGTTGGTAAAAGAGTAGCCTAAGAGTTGGCAGTGGGTGGTGATGACTAGCTGCCTTCCCTCTAGTCTTACACTGCTAAATTACGGATGGCTAGCACAGATAGCCCTGGAGTAGCTTTGTGCGAAATTAAAAAAAAAAAAACCCTCTGTGGACATCTACTGAACCATTACTTTGCATGTGGTACCTTTTGCACTTGAACTTCTTCCTCTCTTTCATCTTGATTATTGTTTGAGATTGACTTAGTTTTCGAATTGGTTTAACTTCAAATACTCAGTTATTCAAAATATTTAGGTTCAATTATCCTTATTCTCATCACATGTATTTGTTACTTCAAATGCTTTTGTCGACTGACACAAGATTAATTTCAAACTTTTCACTTTCATCAGGTGCTTTACCACAGACTTCTGGTTCTGGTGATCCTTCAGGAGATTTGTACACATTTATTCACAAGGAGATTGAACATGTATGTTCTGGGATTGTCTTTCCTGCTTGTTCAAGACTTACTGAAGGATTGACCCCTTTATTACATTTTCTGGTGGCTTGGAAATTTGTGGGGTTTTCCTCCCATTAATGCATTTCCCACCACATTCAATCAAAAGATACTTTTCTTTTGGTATCCAGCACCTTATTTTCAGGCTATGGCTATAAATGCCTTCAGCCAAGGTTGGTCACACAGATTCTTATATGTTTATCCTCCTATCCATTTGCTTCCCTAGGTAGTTTCCTTTGTCCATACTACAACATGCTGGGTCTTTCTGATCACTCCCAATTGGTTGTTTCAGCCATGGTTTCCTCATTTACTCCAACCATAATTATTCCCTTCTGTACCACTTCCTCTATTACCTGACTCCGTTGTCAACCCCAGTCAACAGTTCTGCATCCAACACTTCATGTTCTCCATCTTTATGTCTGTTTTTTCCATTCCCCAGTTCTTGGGTTTGAGGTGAATATGGTATGATTCTCATGCTTCCCTTTCATGGATGTTGGTTCCCCATGAGGGGATTTGAATGTAATTGACCTATTGAGGATGGTCTGCTGTGCTTTACCTGCTCTACTTCATGAGACATCTTCATTTACCCTCTTCTTTTGTTGTGGGATTGAAGTACTCTATCTTTATCCAGTTAGGATCACATTTCTATCACATTCTCTCCCATTTGGACATGCTCTTCTCCTTTCCTTCCATAATTTATTACACCTTTCACAAATGGGCAAAGAGTATACTTTTATCAGTTCTGACTCTTTCTACTACAGAGGTGTCCTTCAGAAACATTTCGAGTGTACATCTGCTCTTCCCTTGCACCAGTTCCTCTCATCTTCCTGACCAATGTGAGATTCTATCTAATCTTGAAAGTGGAGGGAAGTACCATATTTGAAGTTATAACTTTCTTATACTAAAAATGTATTTCCAAAAGTTACTTCCCACCATTCCTCCCCACTCACTTCTGATGCTTTCATCATCTGCTAAACATCAATGTGATAGTTTGGCAGAGGCACAAATAGAGTCACTTGCATCATATTAGTGCACTATAATCCTGTTGGTGAAGACATGAAGAAGTGACACATAATGATCAGCATGAAAGACACATTGAAATCATTTGGTTCCAGTACAGAGATGCAGAGGACCTATGGCATGCAGGACAAAAATAATTTGTATATAGAAGGCAGCAATGAACAAGAGTATCTAATCTTGTATATATTGATACACATTTTCAATGTAGGAAAATTATAACCTTTTTTTTTTTCAATGCTTAATTTAGAGGATGAGACAAGCAGTGTGGACCAGTAGGTACCTTGTTGTCCCTGAACATTATTATTTTGTATTAATGTATTTTTCCACACCATTTATACATATATAAATGTAATTCAGGAAACACATTTTATAGCATTATTTAAAGCTTTAATTGTAACACATTAAGTTAGGTATTAAAAGTTGTGGTGCTAAAAATCACTTAAAAAGACATTTACAGGTTACATGGTAATGAAAAACATATATGTATAAATTCAGTTTAAAAAATATCTCACTCTATTGCTATGGCAAGTATGTATTTTTGAAAAATTTTGTTATTTTTTTGAGTAGAATTTGGTTGTGTGTGTTTAGTCACTATATTTCTTTTTTAATTCTATGACTTACCAGAGAACTCGGAGAAAAGTTATATATAATATTTTCCAAATGGAACAATGTTATGAAATTATTTTGCCTTTCATACTCATCTGTAGCAACATCTGTATTGAAATTTATGGTATTAACATAATGTTCAAGGAATAATTTTGTGACTACTTACAGCAAATTGTGTGCTATGTGTTACAATATATTGTGATGCTGTAAAATTCAGTAAATGCTTTATTAATGAATTAATCCTATGTATACAAGTGGGAATCAAAGAGCACATACCACAACCTTTTACAGGTGCAATTCAACCTGGTATTATGTATTTGGTGAAAGTGTCATGAACATTGGATGTTGATGTGACTGTATATAGTCATGGAGAATAGATACCAGGTGCAATATAAAAGGACACTGAAAAACAACTGTAAGCATGCATTTTGGAGGTTCTAAAGATTGTGCAATGGACAAAAGAATTTTTATTCTTCTTATGAATATAAATGAACTTGCATCGAGACTTGTTAAAGTCTGAGTGAAACTGAGATTACAAATTCACAAGTATAATTTGAGTACAAATATGCTTTTAATGCATTTACATTTTACTAAAAGTGTGCTTCCTTTTGAATATACACATGTAATAAGTTTGGAATCATGGTTAACATTTGTTGTCCAGTTGACCAAGTCCATGTACATTTGGAGAGCATGATTTTAATTAATCATGTTAAGTATAATGAATGCAATGGTGACAATGTTGTCCAGTTTTGTCTTATATCACTTAATGAAATAGTGCGACACTCAATTTATCTTCTAAGTATTTAAATACACAAGTATTAATATACAGTTATGTTGAAAAAACTTCTTTTGATACATTCTTTTCACCAGTAATAGTTTACGTGATATCTAGCTAAAAGATATTAAAAAAGCGTATAAATGATATTAACTGAGTGAAGTATTAATTAATATGAAATTAGAACAGATGATTATGTGAAGTATTAATTAATATGAAATTATAACAAATGAATATGTGAAGTATTAATTAATGTGAAATTAGAACAGATGAATATATTTCTTTTATAGTAACATCTCATTCAGTCATTTTTTATTTCAGTGTAAAATACATTTTAACAGTGTGTTGAAAAAGAAAAGGATAAATTACGAAAATGGCTGAAGCAGTAAAGGTTATCGTGAGGTGTCGTCCTTTAAACCAGCGAGAAAAGGGCTTAAATTGCAAGGTATGTATTTCTACATTCATTAGATGAGTTGAAAACAGTAACCACGAAAATTGAAATTGCTAAATTATTTCCTTATTTAAAATACAGGAATCTATTATATAGAATGGTTTATACATAAGGCTGTTTTATGACATATCTTTCTTCCATAATGAATTTTCATTATGTAGTTTAGTCATTAGCTAAATATATTATATTATATTTTTTTACTTCAGTATATATATATATTTATTCCATGTTTTATTTTTTCTCTTCCCTTATTATGCTTTTAAAATTATGGAACACTATAATTTAGATAATCCTAAAAATGGATTCAAGTTGTGGACAGTGTTCAATCATCAACCCAGCTGATGAAAGTGGTCTGCCAAAGGTTTTCACCTTCGATGGAGCTTACTTTATGGAATCTACCACTGAACAATTGTATAGTGATATTGTATTCCCTATTGTTGATGTAAGAATATTTGATGTATTTAATGAAGGGCTAAAATAAATATAAATGTAAAATAAATATTAGTACTACGATGGGAGTTGAGTTGTTGAAAGCAAACAAAAAAGACCATCTTGTTGCAGTGCTGTGATTTTAATATATTTCAAAGACTATACAGTGAAAGGTGTAAACTTCTGTTAAACTTTTTCATTATTTCTAAAACTAGAAGATTTGACCTGAACACTGGAGGAGCTAGCCCATAGGTGCTTTAATAAGAACAGTTTGGTATAATAGTGATTGATATTACATATAACAAGGCCTGAGATAATTACTGCAGCATAGTATAAAATATAATTGCATAAGTTAGATAAATTATCATTAAAATGTGACTTACAATGAAACTCAGCAAAAACTCTTAGCTAGTACTCTACTGTGTACCATTACTGGTTTTAGCAATTTTATTGAATATATTTTAAGTTAATTCAGTGTTGCTGCAAGTAACTTACATTACTCATATATATATATGAAACAGTACATGTAAATTGTATGGTTTAAAATCAGTAAGTTAGAAAATTATCTGGTGAAATATCTGTATTGTACTGATAGAAAACAATATTATTTTAAGTTAATGCTTTTTATTATTGTTGCATTATTAATTTTTTATTACTGTCTTATTAAGTCTGTCCTATTTTACTCATCTATGTATGATTGCAAGGTTTATAAATTCTAAAATTCGGAATGAAAATTTATTTGATGTGTTATAAATTTCAGAGTGTTACAGAAGGATACAATGGAACAGTCTTTGCCTATGGACAAACTGGTTGTGGCAAATCTTTCACTATGCAAGGAATTTCCAGTCCTCCTACTCAACAAGGAATAATTCCAAGAGCTTTTGAACACATTTTTGAAGCAATAGCAACAGCAGAAAATACAAAGTATCTGGTTCATGCTTCTTTCTTAGAAATTTATAACGAAGAAATTAGGGATTTGTTATCAAAAGATCATAAGAAGAAACTGGAACTTAAGGAACACCCAGAAAAAGGAGTTTATGTTCCAGGTTAGTTTTGCTATCTATATTATCTATAGATATAAATATTGACCAATCCACAGTTTAAAAAGATGTTGCTCAAAAACTTGCAAACTTCCAATATGGTACATTACTTTCTCTTACATAAATATCCATTCTCAATCAGTACTGCTCTTTGTATGCAAAAACGTCTTTTACTCATGCCAAAAGCCTTTTATCTCCCCTGTTGGAATTGACTCATTCTATTGTGTCTCTTATAAAAATCATCATTCATCAACCCTCCACCTGTAAGAGAGTGACATACTTTCATTACTTAGGTGACTCCCTCTATTTATTTCTACTGAACTGCCAATTCTCGTTCGACAGTACATGTGTCCTAACATTTAATTTCTGCTTTCTTTGTGTGTTTCATTTTGATGTTTTTCCACATCTTATTCCAAGGATGTTATTGTGCTTGGGATGGTTCCAGGCATTTTCACTTTTCAGGGAGTTAATCTATATTATATAGACATATTTTTGATACTGGATGTTGGGTTCCCAAATCAATATGTCACTTTATATTAATAACAAGTGCTCTTTTAGTCTTTTGAATTTGAAATAAAGATAGTATGAACCTCTTTCCTACCCCCACATGGATAAGAATACACAATAGCCTGTTTTTGGATCACAGTTGACTTGTCAATAGTCCAGACCAAATCCTAAACCAACACAGGTCTCAGTTCCCAGCATCATGGGTTTTTGATGTAGTTGGCTTGCCATGTGTAGTCCTTCACAACCTACCTATTCTACACCAAGGAGTACATCCATTTCTTTTACTCACTTTTATATCTTACAAGATTGAGTTTTATGAATATTGCATGGTTCAAATCACTCTCCAACCATAGTTCTCTTCCAGTTGGATGTGATTCTGATTTTTCAGTTAAATAAGTTATCTTTGAAATATCAAAAACTTTATTATGATATACATAATAATCTGACTTTATGTTCTGAAGTCCTTTGTACAATATAGAACATGTATCAATTTATCTAGAGTTATCCACTCTTCTATCTTTCACATGACATATTGTGCACACTTTCGGAGAATGTGCATCACACTACTTTCACATTAGAATCCACATCTTTTGTTGAGAGTGATGCTGTTGTCTTCTCTCACTGTGACTACTGAAGTTAATCTTAAATCTGATGCAAATGCTTCTATTAATATGGGAAATTTTAAGACATTGATAGAGACCTATCTTATGCCATCGACCTTTAGAGGGCAAGATCAATTCGTTGCTGCATTTTCAATCATTATTTATCATTGTATTTGGGTTGTTAGTGCCAAATTATCTATCAATATTTCTGTTGGGTATCATACAATCTCGTGAATGCTCAAGTCATGTAACAAGGGCCTTTTTATCATCATGTTAAACAAGACAGATGTTTCGCTCAGGCCAATCCACTTTCATTTTTGTAGAGCAGAGGTAGTCTAATCCCAAAGAATCTTGTATTTTTTTTATTTACAACTTTCATCCAGTACTTGGATTATTGATGATCTAGAGTCATCTTCCACTGTGCATTTTATTTCTCAAGTTCTTTACACTTATATAGATTATTATGGGGAAGGTTGAAGCATGCCAACAGAGGTTGATTAAACTTTTAGCATCTCACATACTTCTGGTCATTGTCCATTTTTGTGAGATGACTAGCAAATAATGTGCCTCTTTTATGTTTTATTCAGTCAACATTGGTTACTTGTATTTATTCCTTTTGACCCTAGCAAGTGGCAAAACACTGTTGTGAGTCTTCTCAACCTACTCATTGACTCTCTTGTGTTCCAGATGAATCTTCTATCCTGACAATTGGGGGAAGACATTTCACATAATTTTCTCATTTTTGGGGTTCTTTGGTTCAACAGATCCTTCAATCCATTTAATACCTTCACTTATGTCACAGTCCTTTTGTTAAACCTATGGTATTTTTCTTTTATAAATTCTGGATCAGGAAATCTCGTATCTTCTTTAAAAAGGAGCAATCAAACATGTCATGGCTCCAGCCAGGATGGTGAATACTTTGTTGCTATACATGATCTTTTCTTTGCCTTGATATTCTTATTGTACTGCTTTTAAGTTGTCAAGACCATTGTATGGGCTGCCTAGGTTTTGTTGCAATTTTTTCTTGATGTCTACTGACTAAGCTAGTTTCATGACTTGACTAGCCTTTTCAGATGAGAATGAAAGAAACCTTACCCTAGGAGTTATTACTTATCTCTCTCTTTTTGAGAACCTCCCACTATAGACACAGAAAAGTGCACTATACTATGATCTTGAATACCTGTTACACCACAACATCCGACCACACCTGAGACTGTGCATGGCTTCACAGATATATACATGTTTCTTGGCCCCTTTACCTCCTTTATATATTACTTTAGGGGTTATGAACATGATCAGGTGTCTTGCTGAGAAAAGTGCCTTTATTTATGATGATGTCCACTTTCATGTCCAGTTTCTTTAAAGGGTGGTCTACTCCACTAGTTCAATGAATACGGTCAATTGACTTCGACTGTGGTTCTTGATGCCACTCAGTCTCTGTTTGATAACATTTTTTGTTTCAAGTGGTCTAGGTTGTTTTATTGCTGGCTGTGACTCCTTTTGGTCCTTATAATAATTCTTTATTTACCTCATTCATCTCAGTGAACCTACCTAATTTCAAATTTTCATTATGTCATTATTATTGACAACATGAGAAGTTGTTAACAATGAAAGGCTTTTGTTGGTATTATTATTTCCTGAAGTAAGTACCTGTTTATAATTTATTTTAATTCTAAAAAAATATAACACTTTTTTCAATAAAGTGAATTGTTTTTGTTGAATATTTTCACAGAACCGAGGAAGCACGTGATACTTTTACATTTCGCAAATACATCATTTATTTACTGCTATGGTTTTGCCAATGAAGGTATCATTGAGCAAGACTGTGGTTATGAATAAATGATATATCTTTGAAACAAATGTTGTGTTTTTATTCAATTTTGTAATTATAAAGATTCACCAAATACTGACATTTCCAATTATAAATTATACGACTTTGTTTATTTTTCAGTTCATTTTTAATACCAAAAGACTATTAAGATTTCCTACACTTAGGAAACTCAGTTCAACACTTCCAAAAAACTGATGATTCTTAGTTTTTCAATCCAATTTTCATAAAATCAGGTCATCCCATAAGTAATGTATGAAAACTTAATACATAAAATACATCATCATTTCTGTCTGTGTAGAAGGTTTTAATGCCAAAAATATGTAGTAGGACATGTACAAAAATGTTCAGACAAATAAAATAAACTAATAAAGCTATGGAGATGGATGTGTCTGAGGAGCACATTAGGCGCATGACCACCCAGCGAGCTAAATCTGTTGAGTAGCTCATTTGGTAGATCTGGGATTTTTGAATCAGTCGTGAATTATGATTTTAAAAAAGGCAATAGTACAGCAGAAACTACATGAAACATTGAAGGTGTTTTTGTTGAAGAGTTTCTCAATGAAAGAAAATGTTGAAAGTGACTATAGTTTAAGTGATGCCCCACATTCAGGTCGTCCTGTTGAGTTTAATGATGACTTGCTACTGGCTGCACTTGATGAAGATTGTACTGTAACAGTTGGAGAACTAGTAAAAATACTTAATTCAACCCATTTAACAGTTCACCATCATCTGTAACAGCTCGGAAAGATGTCAAAACTTGGAAAGTTGGTCCCCTGTGATCTGACAGAAGTCAACCTTAGAACAAGAGTACACATTTGCACTTCTCTGCACTCTCGTGAATGTAACTCACCTTTTTTGGACAGGTTAGTGACTGGAGATGAAAAATGAATATTTTATAAAAATGTTAAGTGCTGCAGACAATGGTTCAGTGCAGGTAAACTGGCTAAAGCACAGCCCAAAACGGACCTCCACCCTAGGAAAGTTTTGTTAAGCATTTGGTGGGATATTGTTGGTGTGATCCATTTTGAATTGCTGCCACTCAATGTAACGATTAAATCAAACTTCTACTGTCAACAGTTAGAGTGCTTGAATGTTGCACTGAAAGAAAAGAGGCCTGCTTTGATCAGCCGTAAAGGTGTTGTGTTGCACCAGGATAATGCACGGCCCCATACAGTAAGGATCACATCTACAAAGAGCTACAGTGGGTAAAACTTCCACATCCTCCTTACTCTCCACATCCTTGCCTCATCTGATTATCATCTATTCTAAAGTTTGCAAAACTATCTTGATAGAAAAGAGTTTGTAACACATGAAAATGTCAAAACTACCCTTTACATTCTTTTCCTCCAAATCCCAAGAATTTTAAAGAAATGGCATTCAGAAGGTTGTGAATCATTGGCAGGAAGTAATTAATAATAATGGAACATACATTATTGATTAAATGACATTAAAAGCATTTGAAATCCATTCTGTTTTTCTGAACCTAAAATCGGACGTTACTTAAAAGATGACCTCTTCATAATAATTGATAAAGTAAAAATTTTGAGTTCCTAAATCTCGAATCTTCTTGGATCATTTGGTTAAAACATTTGCTCAGTATTCATAGTTAGTGGTTCAAATTATGCCCAGTCTCAGTTTTCATGTTTTTAGAGTTATATCAATATCACCAGGTGATGTACCAGTCATAATCTTTTCTGCTGCTATTTTTCTACTGCTTTATATGATTCAGTGCCATGAAAAGAACATTCATCTGAATGTCACAAAAGGGAGATAGAATGACGGTACCTCAGTACTTGCAGTGTTATAATGTAGAATTGTTTCAGCATGTTGATATGAACCTGTAACTGTGTATGTAAAAAGAAATGCTTATATATAGTAACTTTAACTGAAATATTGTGTGAACAATTTCTTCAAGAAAAGTTGACTTTGTGTGATTAAAATTATGATGCAGGTTCAATCCAATTATGTTTTGGTTATACTATAAAAGTATTACTAACCGAGGAAGTATCTCAGTTATAGTCACACCTCTGATGTGGTTTCATTTGTTTCATTTACAAGATTTCATAAGGTAAATTAAAATTTTAAATTTAATCTCCATACCATTAAATATGTTATGAGTTGAGCCAAACAAGACTTAGTGATAAGCATGCTAGACAGTGAAGCTGAGGGTTCATGGTTTCTGTCCCATTGTTGCAAAATTTCTCTCCGTGCTTTAGGGTTGTGGATGTATTATAAGAGTAACAGTTAGAGCAGATAATTTTGTGTGTAGCTTCCACAAACATTTGTAATAAACAAATAATTGTATGACATTTCTTACAGGACTTTCCCTTCATCCTGTACATAATGTACGAGAATGTGAGTTAGTGATGGAACAAGGCTGGAAAAACCGATCAGTAGGAGCCACTCTGATGAATGCAGACTCATCTCGTAGTCACTCTATCTTCACTATTCACTTGGAGATGATGGACACTGAGGTAGAAGGTGATCAGCAAATTCGTCAAGGAAAACTCAACTTGGTAGATTTGGCAGGAAGTGAACGGCAAAGTAAAACAGGTAAATTTATTTGCTTTTTCATCAAGGGGATAAAATATAATTATTTAAAATTTTATTTGCAATAACGAACTCATTTAATTTGTTACTGTGTCGGTGTCACTATGATATCTTAAAATGTATGTGATTTAGCTGCTTATGAAATATGAATGTGAAATATTTTATTTATTACTGAATAAAGGTGATACTTGTTTTAGGCCTTTAGAAACATTTTATTATTAATATGAACATAAATTAGATATAGCAGCAGGATGTCTATAACATTGATAGACTTGCAGGTGTAGTGTATTATGATATGATAACTTTTTCAATATTTCCAAGCCTGGGTGATTGAATTAGGAGCGAAACAACACAAGATATTTTGGAAACTTCTCTTACTGCACCTATGTGTTGTTTTGTTTCATTCATAACCATTAAAAGTATGAAGACTTTGTGCTTAGCTGCACTTATCATATTCTTGAAAATTGTTGTCATACAAGAGTCAAATAGATTACTAGTATTACCTCTTTGCATGTTATATTTTCGAAACTAATTTGACGAACTGACAACATGTTACCCTCCTCAGTGAGGCTTAATCATTTCACATAACTGATTTTCTATTCTTTTTTACAATAACATTAGGCTCACCATTACTGTTTTTCAACATGTTTGTTTTGATTTGTAAATAAGTCACAAGAATATTCTCAATCTTATAAAGTAAAAACCAAAATGAAAACTTCTGGCTTATTGTTAAATTACATTCACGAAGAACCAAAATCTAGTTTAGTGTCAGCACTGTAATATTATGGTGATGACTTTTGAAGATGTTCATCTTGCTGTGAATATCCAAATTGAGATGTTATTAAAATATCAATTATCAATCTTAACCACCAACTTATGATTCTGTACACAGGAGCTACTGGAGATCGGTTAAAGGAAGCTACCAAAATTAATCTCTCACTGTCAGCACTGGGAAATGTTATTTCAGCTCTGGTAGATGGCAAGTCTAAACACATTCCTTATAGAGATTCGAAGCTAACCAGGCTTTTACAAGACTCTTTGGGAGGAAATACTAAAACCTTAATGGTTGCCTGTTTATCACCTGCAGACAATAACTATGATGAAACTCTAAGTACTCTAAGATATGCTAACAGAGCTAAAAGCATCAAAAACAAACCAAAAATTAATGAGGATCCCAAAGATGCTTTGTTACGAGAATGTCAGGAAGAGATTCAGCGACTGAAGGCTCTACTCAGTGGACAACCTCTTCCTATTGTATCAGGTGGTGAGTTTTTGAAATTTAAAATTTCTTATTTGTTAAAATAAGATGTTTCTAGTTTAAGTTAAAGTAATTTTACCTCTGAATCTTCATGAATATTTTCATTATGTTTTACTGACATATGCCTACTAGGTTTGTGGTTAAACTTCTGATTTGTATATTTATTTCCATTAAATCATTAATTGTGTGTGTAACACATTATTTTGAATAAATGTCTTTTTTTTTGTGCTAGAAGTGTCCACAGATAACGTTGATTATGGCCAGATGTTGTCAGTAAGTGTTTAAGGTAGCTATTAGACATAAAAGATTTAAATGTTTATCTTGGCTTATGACTTTACATACACTGATACAAAAGTGACATGTTCAGCTTATTTACATATAAAAAGATAAAGAGTGCATATAGTTTTTTTTTAAGTATCACAATATGCAATTCTCATTAATGGACAAATAATAGAAAAATTGACAAAACCAGTGAAGATGACATTTGTTGCCATCACTTAACTCACCACTTGTGGTTGTTTTCAGATACATATTGTCAATTCATGCTTAATCAATTAGACATGATTAGGCAAAGCCAGTACTTTATTCTAACTAGCTAATTATAAGAAACAACGAAAATTAGAAGTTAATTAGAAAAATTTCACAATGTATGTATGGACCAACTTCATTAAGATAATTTCATTCGTTTCTGGATCATGTGAGAGAAAAAAAGTATAGATACATTGTACATAAAAAGTTTATTATATTCTGTCTATGTCAAGTCATCCATCATACAAAGATCCCAACAGTAACTGATGGTCCAACACTTTTACCTCAGGCAGACCAATAACAGCATAAAAAAATTGTTACTTTGATCTTATTTTTAGTTTTAGCTTCAGAACACATATGAGTAAAGTCTGTCTAATCTTGCTGTATGATATGGCTCATTTCCATTTATGGATGACCGAATATTGCATTGTCGTGTACCTTGGCATTGCAGCATCACAGTAATTCCAGTAACTGTAACTAGATTTCAATTAGATTTCTTTAATTAGAAACAACTCTTTTGTTCTTTATATTATTTTTTTCATTAATGTCAACAATCTACTTGCAGTATTGTTATGATCCGTGAGTGTGAGATCCAGTTTATTTTACTTTTTTTCTGTCACTCTGATGTTGCTAGGAATATTCAGAACCTTGAAATGAAAGCTTATTTTGCAAATGAGTTTCCTTTTTATCATCCAGAAAGTTTATCATTGATACAATATCAACTATCTGTATAGCACATCTCATATCAGACTGAATAACTTAATTTTACTTGCATGTACCTCATCAAGTAACTTTAGAACATCCAAGCTAAATAGGATACTCTGAAGCAGCTTTTAGCTTCTGATCACTGAACTTTAACTTTGAGCTCTGACCATACAAAATGAGAAAAGAACCTAATGCATATCACAAGACAATAAACCATGGCATGGAGAGCATTATCTTTTCTGTTAAGAGGCAGGCAGTTTCCTATAACTTACATTCAAAATAATTACCTTAATTTCCACTTATAAACAAAATAAACGTATCTCAGTGGGATCATATTAAGACTCTGTTTTAAAATCAATATTTTTAGCACTATGAACTAAATTCATCTGTACGACAAACAATCCTCAAACTTTGTTTTTTTCTGATACAGTACACCACCTCTTCTCATATGAATAGCTATTCTCATTTAGTGCTGCCCTCTATAAGCAGAAATTTTACCCGTGCCATAAGCGTTTTATCTCCCCTGTATTGGAACTGATGATTTGTTTGTTTGTTTTGTTTTTGAATTTCATGCAAAGTTACACAATGACTAGCTGTGCTGGATGCCCTAATTTAGCAGAACAAGACTATAGGGAAGGCCGCTAGTTATAACCATCCACAGCCAACTCTTCCACTGCTCTTTTAACAACGAATAGTGAAATTGACCATTGCTTTATGATGCCCCCACAGCTGAAAGGTCGAGCATATTCGGTATGACAGGGATTCGAACTCACAATCCTGAGAGTGCAAATTGAGCTCCCTAACCATCTGCCCATGTCAAATCTGGAACTGACAGATTCCAATATGCCTCTCCTGTAAATCATTATGCATAAACCCTCCACTAATAGGAGTGCAACATACTCTCATGATGTATTTGTCTTCCTCTATTTCATTCTGACACTTCTCATTTAGTAGTACTTGTGTTCAGGCACTTTTGCTTTCAGTGCTTGTCATGTGCTTTGTACTCATATATTTAACAGTTTCAATCCTAAAATGGGGTTTCTTCATTAATTTTGTTATTATATTGAAGATGTCTCTTACTTTAACTTAATTTTCCAGTCATTATATTTTTTATTTCACATTTGCACTTGTCTATCAAACATTTTTGATTGATTCGTATTTCTGAACTTCATGTTACCACTTCATTATTAATATCTTTTCCAATGCACTTTTACATGCTTCAGGTGGAGGGTTAGTTTTCATTATATTTATCAGAAAGTATCTGTCAAGAGACTGATCATTATGTTGATAAATCGTCTTCAGAAGAAGTTAAACATGCTCAGGTTTATAAATATTTTGATTGTCTTTTTCCACTACCAGACTTAGCCATGCATTCCTGTGCTTAATCTTCAGAATCAGCTATGCCTAATACAGCATTTTCAGACATGATCTCTTAGGTATGTGATGTTTCTCTTACTTCATATTATCCTCATCCTTATTTGTTGTCTGACAGTTCTTTCTTTCATTATTTTGTTTTCCCATCCTCCACACATATTAAGATTCATGCTGAGCAATTTGCTTCCCAATTGGTTGAGATTGCTAGCATTCCTCACCCACCATAGGTTATGGGTTACTTTCTTTGGTGTACCATCAAGTTGTCTTCCATTTCTCAGCTCTCAGCAGTTGGGATCTACCATTGTGATGGGCAATCCCTGATTTTCCTGTGCATTTAACCTATGTCCAATGTTCTCACCTTTGACTCACACTTATTTCACTTCTGTGGTATTTATCTGCCATTCACCTCCTTTTCAAGGAGATACACTGAGATCCAGAGAATTTTTTTGAAAAACAAAACTATGGCAAGTATTTAGATTTGAGGAAAGGTATTCCACTTTCCCAACTGAGGTATTCAGGGATATAAATTATCCCTCTTTGCCTCACTTGCAAATAAATTTTTTAAAAAGTCAAGAAATTTTTTCTTTTGAAGTCAGTAAAACGTTCAATTGATGCCTATTGTAAGATTTGGTAAATGTCTGGAAGGCATCAGCACAGCAAAAGCCCAGGCCTTCAGTGATAGAGGTGGTGACAAAGATGTTGACAGAGTTGTAAAGAAAAAAGGCAAGTCGGCAGGATCTTGGTGAACCATGAACTTAAATGATTAATGGACCTTTACTTGGGCCACTCAGTACCAAACAAGCCAGAGAATTAGATGTGGATGGAAACAGGAGATCCCCAAGAAAAATATGTGGGCCTTGCTCCCCCTCTTTATCAGCTTTCAAGGGCCCACCAGTTTATCTCTAAGCTTTTTTGAAGGATTGCCTCTCCCTTTTTACCTCCATATTGACTTGTTTGTCATCATTGGCTCTTTCTTTACATACATGTAGCTTCTCTGTTGCTGGGATCTTCTGGATCATGATACAGCTATATCCTGAGTTAGTTTGCCGCCCATATATCTTTTTCTTTCACCATATGTTTTCAATTAAGTACCTTTGAGTTTCGAATCACGTGTGTATTCTGTGTATCAACACTTTGCCCCTTTCTCTTTAGTAGCTTCTTTATTGCAGTCAGAACTGTGACGAGCCCCTATTCCTGTTTTATATTCCAGTCTTTTTCAACTCTCAGTTGTTTATCACTCCAGGTATTCCTCATCATTTCATTTTATTTGATGTAGATGTGAGCAATGCTAACAGTATTAGTGACTGCTCAGTGGGAACTCAGTTGTGCAAATTTGTTCCACTTTAGCAATCTTTTACCACAGTTTGGTGGGTTATTCAGGTTTTATCAGAGGAACTTATCCTCTAGTTTCTTTCTCCCTCCTTAATCTTGAGTACCTATTTCCTTCCTTATGCCTTGGAATCCTATCACCTGCTAGCATTTGTTAGAGATAGTATAAGACAACATTTTGTCTCAACAACCCATTGAACCTGTTTATTATTTTTCTCCAAGCTTTTATTATAGACTGTTTCTTGTCCCCAAGAAGACTAGCACCTCAATCGACATCATTTTATCATGGAATTGTTTCTCACCCTCAGATGAGCTTTATTTCCAGGTTTGTGGATGACTGAGAGTGATTTCGTTAATGCATATTTCCACATGGTAATATCTTATCAGTTGCAACCATATCTTCATTTTATTCATTACAAGGTGGTTTATCAGTCTTTCACACGACCTTCAAGCTTGCATTGGTCCTATATGTTTTTTGTCAAGTGGTCAGAGCATTTGTTCATCACCTACATGGTTTCATCACTATATGGACAACTGGCTACTATTAGCTTATCCCAAACATGAGTCCTCCATCATACTCATTAGCTGCTTCTGGAAGAAGTTCCAATAAGCTGTTTAATCAAATGGAGTAAGTCTTTCCTTTAACATACTCAATATCTTGTTTATTTTGGTGGTCCCCTGGAAGACAACATTGAAACTTTGGATTTACAGTACAAAAATCATTGGATCAGTTCCCCTTGGTAGACACAGCAGATAGCCCAGTGTGGTTTTGCTGTAAGAAAACACACATAAATTGGATATTTTTCAATACACATTTCAATTGGGCCTGATCTTCACCTCTTTGGCATTATTTTATGGAGCTTTCAGTTCTCCATGCTCTTACTGCTCTCTCTATTACATCTTGTGAAGCTCTATCAATGTTAAGGATGTGGTCTTTCATGGCAACACTTATTGCCTTAGTGAGTTATTTTTATTATTTTTATTTTATTTTCAGAATTCTTATTTTTCTGTTTATTATAATCACTTATTGTTTGGCTCCTGCTCTGTGATAAATAATACTTGACCAGATATTCTTTAACATTTGAAATCTACACTGTTAAGCTATGTGGATTAGTGTTTTATAATTCCATGGCCACTCAATGCACAGTCTAGAGATGAGATGTTTCAGAAGATTAGTTGTTAGTTTTTTCTTGTGATGGATTTGCTTCATAAATTTTTCCATCCCAGACTATACTCACCCATGGACTGCATGGACAGAACAGAAGGGAATAGTTGCCCGTCCATGCTATGTCTTGCATTGAATAAATATACATGGTCTGCTTTTAACAATAGGATTTTGTAATCATTCATTGCATTATCTTAAGTGTTGTTTTTCTGCTGAACTCTTCATCTTATTTTTAAGTTATTGTGGATTGTTATGATTCTTTCCTTTCTGTTATTTTTTAATGATTTTTCTTTTCAGGATGTTAATGCACTTGGGGTGGTTTTAGTCAATTTCACTTTTGAAGGAGATGGTTTACCTTATGTGACATTTTTTATACCAAATGTTGAGTTCCTAAATCGATCTATCATTTTATCACATTTGCCTTGTTCACGAGTCAGGTGTCCTAGATTCCCTCTGGTCTCATGAACTAAGGGTGAAAATGGTATAATTCTTTTCCCTACCTCTGCCAGATGGCTGGGTTTTGGTTTGTAGTTAACGTGCCACTGGTATGATCCTCCTTTCTAAACTCACATGAATATTAGTACCCAGCAGCTGGATTTTAGAGAATCATCAACATGCTGATGATATGATCCTCATCCTACCCTCATGTTGATGTCAGTTCTCAGTGGCATGGGTTTTGGATATAGTTTACCTACATGGTCTATCATGTCCAAGCCATTCTAAACCTAGGGGCACATCCTTTTAATTTTACTCATTTTTATACTTTCTGGGATTCAGTTTCATAAGTATTGAATGGTTTTGATCATGTTATGACCATAGTTCTCTCCCACTTGGTTGAGCTTCTCTGTTTTCCACTTGTTTATGTGACATCTTTCTGTGATGGATGAAGAGTTTATCTGGTTCAGAAATGGTGCAGTTTCTTCAAATTTGACTGTCTTATTTTCAGGAATATCCTTTGGATGCTTTTTTTTTTCTCTCACACCTCCACTTATTCAATGTGGGATTCTCGCTTTTTATATAAGAAGAGGTACTGTACCATATTGGAAGTTATAATATTCCTCCAAAATGTACTTATTTCCTTGCACACTTCTCATCCTATCTCCTCACATAAAACTGGTTCTTCTATCTTCTGCCAAAACCCAAAGTGAGAGTTAGGTGGAATGAAATATAGGGGTTGCATCACGAGAGTGTCTCACTCCCATTTGTGGAGGGTTGATGCATACTGATTTCCATGAGAGAAGTATTGGAATTAGTCATTCCCAATTAAAGAAAAATAAAAAGCTTATAGCATGCTTAAAAATTGTTTTTGCATATAGAGGGCAGCACTGAATAAGAACAGGTATTTATGAGTATAGGTTAGTACCTTTAAGAAATACATTTTCAGTGTAGGAAAGTTATAACTTCCAACCACCAATGCTGATTGTTTTATAGATATTAAATGTATTTTCTTTGCTTTGATGTTACAAAACACAATACTTTTTTTTTTCAAACCATAAAATCTGTGAAATTAGGAGTTCATAGCAGAGTTGACAATACCACCATACAGGTTGTACCAAAAGATCTGATTTCCATATAATAAAGTATTACTGTATTTCTTTAAATGCAGCTTTTGCAGTAACAAAAAATTGGATGGATAGATAGATACATTAATAAAGACAATCCTGCATGCTAAACTAAAAATGTTTCCTGTGGTAAATTAATACACAAAGAAATTCAAATCTGTAATCATTGAATTGCATTAATTATCAATTGGGTATCTTTGTTGTTGACATCTTTTTAAATATCTTGAATGGTAGTGACTGATTACCATACCATATTTATGTCATTTGCTCAATTTTATGAATGCATTTTTATATATGTTGTCTAATGGTGATGAAAGTATTTTCTATGCCATGTTTTCTTGCCTTATGGTACTCCCATCCTGCAATTGTTTGTTTGTTTCTGAAATTCATGGCTACCTGAACTTGCCCTACCTAATTTAGAAGTGACAAACTAGTGAGAAGCCACATGGTCAACAACCCCTTCTTCTAATTTTTGGGTTACTGTAATCAGATAGTGATCTTTAAAGGTCACTCTCAACATACCCCCATGGTCTTAAAGTGTGGAGCATAATTTTGAAGTAACATCATACAAACTGTAGATTTTTAGACTAAGTACCCGACACACCAACTATTAGTTCATGACCCTGAGTCATTATCATAAAATATAAACAGTTTCAGAGTAAGCTAATTAAATATAGAGGAAATAATGTCATTCATCTGTTCAGATATAGTACTATAATACAGTCATATTTTTACAGTTCCTCACCTTAACTGATTTATTCATTAGAATAACATACTGTTGGATGTACATTTGCAAATGAAATGTTCTTAAATTCTAAAAAATAAATTTCACTTTCTCTTTGTAGTTGATTTAATATACTCTAATACCATTTTCTAGGAGAAGATGGTGAGGAAGAGAAATATATTTCTGAAAAACTTCGAAAGGTGGGATATCTCTGGCAGTTAAATAGTGTATTTGGGAATATATCAGGTTCTCAAAAGCCATTCCATAAATATTGTTACTTTTTTGATATATTACAGTCATATGGTTCAATCTGTAAGGTGCATGCTATGGGTTATAGATATCTTTGTTGAGGTTTTTGCATGTGAATGAGATTTGATATTTGTGTGTGTAAATGTCAGTTAAATTTTGTTTTATTAATACAAAATATAAAGGAAAATGTTTTTTTATTTACCTTTCAGCAAAGTATAAAAGCAACATTTTTTTCGAAACTGCATTATTAATAGAATTAGTTTGATCAAAATTTTCAACTAAATGGTTCTCTGACAAAATGAGAAATGTATCTGAAATTAGGATATAATTTGGAAATATATTTTGTTCCTCTAATTCTATTAAAATCCAACTTCAGACTTTGACAAAAGTTATATTTCTTATTTAAAATAGTTTGTCACAATTTGTGCATTATTAATATTAACTTGTGATCAGAGAAAGCTAGCTACTTAGAACAAAACTGAAAAATGATGTTGAAATCAATATAACTAATAAATATACTTTTCTTATGTTGTTAGTTACAAAGATTAGAATGCATTGGTTGGGTACCCAAGCTGTGAATCATAATTTTGACAATAAACCATTATGAATACACTCTGTTCTGCATAGGATAAAGCTTGCTTTGATTACACCTACAAACAGTCAAACATAAGATAAAGCTTACTTTGATTACACCTACAAACAGTCAAACATAAGATAAAGCTTGCCTTGATTACACCTTCAAACAGTCAAACATAAGATAAAGCATGCCTTGATTACACCTTCAAACAGTCAAACATAAGATAAAGCTTGCCTTGATTACACCTACAAACAGTCAAACATAAGATAAAGCTTGCCTTGATTACACCTACAAACAGTCAAACATAAGATAAAGCTTGCTTTGATTACACCTACAAACAGTCATACAGATTTTATTTTTGAACAATTAAATCATCTTAGGAGCGAAATAAGATTAGTATGTGTCGGTTGAAGCTGATACCTTTCTACAACATAACCAAAACTTGCAGTGTTTAACTCAATATATTTTATCACTGAAGCTCTATAGCATGGGAACAGTTGATCCTTGACAGACATGAAATCTCAACTGACCTAAACACAGCTTTTGATGCTGTACAGTTGACTCTGGAAGTACAGTGTAAGTTCATTCACTGTTGAGTCTCACTGAAGAAGCTGGTTTTTTACTTTATGTTGCAAATAATTATTCCATTTGCTGTCCTAAAGCCTATATTGAATTTCTAAGGAGCATCTTTGGCAGCTCAGTTTTTGCTGGTCATATTGTGAAGATAGTGGGCAATATGTGATATATCCTTCTCATGGTTTTATCATTTGAACAGTTTTACCAAACTGTATGCCAACCAAAACATCCTCTTGCTAATAGAAGGTAACAGTGATACAGAAACAATAACCAAGATTTAAATAACTGAAAAGCAAATAATTAAAACTGACTAAATTTGGGATTGTTGTCATTTAATTGCAAGGAGTTCACACAAAATGTGCACAGTCAGTCATGTATTCTCACAAAAAATAAAAACATACTGATTATTTTAACAGTTAGAAGAATATTAAAACTTACATTTCTGTATAGTTCTAAGGAGTCTTACCTATTAGAAGTTTTTCTGCTCACCCTAAAGTAAAGTATTTTATATACTAATAAACTATCATCCATTGAAAACAATCTAATCAAGTCTTATATTCCTTCTAATTCTCTTTCTCAACCTAATTATTTATTATTATTATGGGTCTTTATCCCCATTACATGACGAAAATGCTTTGAAAATACCTATAGACAGACTTTTATTGCTACTGGATGGTCCACATTATAAGCTATTTACATTAATTTAAATAGTAGCATGTAGCTACAATCAATGTGATTTAGCAGGAGTTTCAGAAAGGAAATGTTTTTAGAGTTTCTTTAGACCTGCTGCACAGAGCCTCCCGAACCCTATGTCTGAGCAATTCCAACATAAAACTTGCATCATCATCAGGAAGACCAAGAAACCAAAACTGAACATTACTAAACACGAATGCAGCACACTGAACCACTTAAAATGAGACAACAACATAAAGATTCTACCAGCAGACACAGGAAACAGTATTGTCATCCTTTACGTCAATGATTATGACATGAAGATCAAACAGTTACTAAATAAACACCAATATAAAAAGAACACCAATGATCCTGTAGAAAGCACAGAGAGACACATCAATAGAACACTGAACAAACTAAATAAACAAGGTTTAATCAACAGAAAACTAGCCAAAGACTAAAGATCCAATGGAAATTTCCTTCCTCAGTTCTACAGACTACCTAAGGTACATAAACCTAATATATCTTTAAGGCCTGTCATCATTGCTAAAACCTCACCTTCCCATCAACTGGCTATCTTTCTAGTATCTATCTTATCTCCACTGCAAGGAAACACTGAACATCACAGTAAAAACTTAACAGATTTCACAGGACAACTCAGAAAGCTACTCATCAAATCTCAGGATATTGTGGTCAGTTTTGATGTCACAGAACTATTTATTAATGTTTCAACCTAAGAAATCCTTCACATCACTGGGCAACAAATGCTGAATGACAACTCTTTATGATCAACCTATTTCCAATACACTGAGGAATTCTATGAACAAACAGATGGTCTAGCCATAGGATCACCACTCTTTCCAATCCTAGCAGACATTTTCATCAAAGACTTTGAAGAAAGAGCCCTTTTGACCACACTTTTAATACCAAGTTTCCACAGATGGTATGTTGACATCTTCGTTATTTGGCCCTACAGTCATGAAAACTTATCAGTCTTCTTAGAACATCTCAGTTCCATAGACAAAAGAATCCACTTCACTATGGAAATAGAGGAACAAAACAGTCTCTTGTTTTTGACGTAATCATCAGCAAACGAACAAGACAAATTACCACAACTGTGTACAGAAAACCCACCCACACGAACAGACACTTGAACTTCCAATCATATCTTCCAACCTCAATAAAACATGGTATAATCCACTGCCTAAAAGAGAACAAAAACCTTTATGATAAGACATCCATCAAAGCAGAATACCAAAAGATCGTAGAGGGTTTTATACAGAATGGTTACACCTCCTCCTTCATCAAAAACTCCTTAAGGAAGACCATAACAGAAAGAAAAGTCACTACCATTACCATCATTTACCTTCCATACCTTCAAAATTTCAGTGAAAATCTCAAATACATAGCCAAGAAATTCAACATAGAAAGCCAGTTGAAATCCTACAATACCTTTAGATCCATTCTCGTAAAAATACAAACAGTGATCTACCAAAGAGAATCTCAAAAATGCCATCTATGAAATTCTGTGTTCCTGTAACAATACACACACTGTAGAAACAGGAAGAAAACTCACAACAAGAATATAAGAACATATAGATAGTACAAGACTCTTGAAAACACAAAATTCAGCCATTGCAAAGCATGCCACGTCAACTGGACACAGAACAAACTGGGATAAAACGAGAATCATTGACACAGACAAATTCTGGAAGACAAGAAAAATCAAAGAACCATTTTATATTAACACTATTAAACCTTCACTAAACAAAAATTCCAGATTAGAGGTGAGTAACCTGTGACTACCATTGGTTGAATCTATCAGAAATCTATCCTCCAATCAGAAACAGTGTTAATCCAACCAATCATAACACACATTCCCCAATCCACCAGGTTACTCTGAAAGACTGACAACACCTTACACACACAATGATGTGAAGACAAAAGGCAGAAGATTTTTGAAATGTTGTCCTATATTCTTGTGTCTCCTTAACAGCCAGTCCATTCTACAAAGTTTCATGATTCTTTAGACCTTCTTTTCATTCCTGATAATGTTTCCAAGTCGAATTATATCTGTTTGAAACTTATGTCAATTCTCTTCTGTAACAAGAGTACTATAATAGTGGAAAAATATTCTGATGGCTAATTCCTTTTTGTTTTCATAAATATTACTGTTAATTTTATGATTTTTTTCAAACAAAAAAACTGGTAATTTATTTGAAACAAATTATATTAACTATAAATTAATTTTGGCAAAGAAAATTGTTAGCAAAAACAATGTTACCCAGTTAGGCCTAACACAATTTTCAATAGGTCAGCTCTTAGGATGCTGATAAGTTTTAGCTGTAAAGTGTTAACAACTACATTTGGTAAAATAGTTCCAAAATAAATAAGTTTATAAAAATCAGGCAAGTCAAAACTGACTAAATATGTAAAATAGAATGCTGATAAAAACAAATAAATTCTAATATCAAAGGAAGTATTTTAATACTTTTATAAAAACAAAAGTGTCTTATAAGAAAAAAAATTGAAATTTGGCATCTTAAAAATTATTAGAAACTAAGTCAAATTTATTTTTTGAGACAAAACTTAACACTGTTTAATATGTTTATCCAAAGTTTCCAGCAATTTGATTAAGTATTTCTACTGTGAAGAGAAAAAATCAGAGTATTTCAGGCACAGACAGTTGTTGTTTTGAATTAAGCACAAAGCTACACAATGGGCTATCTGTGCTCTGCCCACCACGGGTATCGAAACCCTAGGATTTTAGCGTGTAAGTCCGCAGACATACCGCTGAGCCACTGGAGGGCGGCACAGACAGTCCTGTCTAGAAAGATTTAAAACGTTTTTCAAGAGACACAAAGTAAAGTATAGATTTAAAGTGAATCTGGCTATGAATGTGTAAAATAAATAACACATGTACAAACTTGTACAAATAAAGTGAAATAAAGTATAGGTTTAAAGTGAATCTGGCTATGAATGTGTAAAATAAATAACACTTGTACAAACTTAGGAAAAAAAAGTATATATATTTATATATAACTTTTTGTTTTCATACAAAACAGGAATATGATGAAAAAATGAAAGATCTTCAGGACAAATATAAAACAGAAAAGGAATCTAAACTAAAACTACAGGATGACATGACTCGTCTTAAAATGTACTATGAAGAAGAACTGCTAAAAGTGAAACAGAATAAACATGAAGGTAGTGCTCCAGTGAAGACAGAAGATGCTACTATGGTAAGAATAAATGTTCGGAGTGTATATAATTAATTTCAATAAAATACTGACTTCCTCCTATTAGTTATTCTCAGTTGCTGATGCCTACTTTTCAGTGTTACAACTGTGACTTTCATTTTTCTTGTGCCTCAGGTGTGAACAACCTAATGATAAATTTATAAGCTTTTTTCATGTGGTCCAATTTTATCCCCAGACTTTGCTAAGGTTTCTAATTAAGTTGGTGAGCCTTTACTGTCTAACATGGACTTTGGTTGTCCTTTTCCACTTCCAGGGTTTGCCAGTCGTTCCTGTTCTTGAACTGAGGAGTCTCCTTGGCCTAATTCGATCTTCATGGATTTTATATCTCAGGTTTATGATGTTTTTTTCCCTTCTCCTATTTTGTATTCACCACATCCTTTCTTATTACATTAACAATCTTCCCAATATTTCAATGTTTTATCTCTTCCCTGGAATTCCAGTTCTTGCTAATCCATTGATCTCACAGTTACATCAAAGGATTGACATGTCATCCCCCTCTGAGGGCTTTTTTGTTTCTAACAATATGCTGTCTAGTTAGTTTTAAATCAAAAGTTTTTAGGTTATTTTTTATCTATTTGGGCAATGGCTCCTGAATCCTATGTTTATTCATATATCCAATATCCTTTGTTGCTCCTTACCCTTACCTACTTCTTTCTGTGTCCTTTCTACAAACACCTCCTTCTAAAGCTGTATACAGAAATACTGTGGCGTTTCTTAATATATTCTTATTTTGTTCTCCATTTCTGCCAGCATCTTGTTCTCAGCTCTGGCATTTACAAGATACTCTCTTATTGTTGAGACCTTAATTTATGTGTTACCATATTGACTTGGGTCTGTTTACTCTTAACTTATCTTAGAAATTTACATATGGCCTAAGTTATGGGATGTTATATATTGATACTGTCTTAAATATTATCAAGCCTTGATTGACTTTATTCTACTAACATTCCACCTATTTAAATATTGTAGCTCATTTGTTTCCATCAAAATTATATATGCCTCTAAATCTCATTGCTTACCCCACATTTGTTTCTCTTTTTTTAGTTTTATTTTCTTATCCTCAAGATCCGTGACATATCAACATTTGTCAGAAAGGGTTCAGGTGTTGTTCTTGCAGCAGATAATTGTGTCTGTATCCTGTGTTTAAATGGGTTTTTGTTACAGTGTATTTTGTTATCTTCAAGAAAAGTGGGGTTTGGTGGCTGGAAATCAATTTCTCTCACTTTCACTATTTTAGTTCACCCTGGAGTCATCTCATGGACTGGATGACATTAAGGTATGTCTCCAACATTTGCCTAAATATATAGCTATTGCTTCAATTTCATCCTCATCTTTAGGTTGTCCATCTAGGGATGGCTTAACAACTTTGAGCCATTCCCTTCAGATTATTTTCAGCACCTTTTGTTGAATTGTCTGGGCTTTTGCATGGCAATTCCATACTCGGGGACAGCAATTTCATTATTACATGTAGTCTTCTCTGAATTCAGTGGTCCTTCTCTGTCATTTCCATATGGATCTTTTCAGGGGGGTTCCTCACAAACAATGTAACCTTGTTAGGGATCCTCTTTCTAACCCCAGTTTCCTTCCTCCTTTCATCTGAAATAGTTTGCATTGATGGCTGGCATACTGCTTTTTTCCATGTGTCTAGGCCTACATTTTTTTATGGTTGCACCATCCTTTATGGATGGTGAGTATGGGCCAATCCTCAGGAAACTTTATACCATTTATCTGCAGACAAAAGTAATTTGCTTATCACTGTTCTAATGTTTCTCTACTGGTTGGGTCTTGCATCCTTCTCACCCTACATTTGTATGTGGATAATTCCCTTAGACATTTTTATGGTGATGGCACTTATCACACATCTAGGAGACACATGATCCAGAAATCTAGGTTTTTGAATGTTGGACATCTTATTCTGGAATCAAGCACAACACATATGCCTTATTGTATATCACAATCTGTTTCTTTGTTTCTGAATATCATGCAAAGCTACACAAGGAGTATCTACACTAGCCATCCCTAATTTAGCCATATAAAATTGGTGGGAAGGCAGTTAGTCATTACCACCAACTACCATATCTCAGGCTACTCTTTTACTAACAGATAGTTGGTTTGACCATCACATTATAATGCTCCCATGGCTGACAGGATGAGCATGTTTAATGTGATTGGGATTTGAACCTGTGATTCTGAGATTACAAGTTGAGCAACCAAACTAACTTGCTATGTCAGGCCACTTTCAGTCTGTTTATAGATCATTTTTCTAACCTCAACCAGATGTATCCCAAGAAGTGGACATTATATCCCCTTACTTTTGTTTTGTTTTTTTCTATTGGTTGGGTTTTCCTTCTTTGCTACATATCTCAACACTAAGGTACCTCTATTTGGATCACTTGTAACTTTTTCAATGTCTCTGGCAGTCAGTGCTTTCAATCTGAATTAGTCACATACACACACTTCTTTATATGTACCCATCCAATCTATTACTTCATAGGACGATTTCTCTTGTCCGCTTCATTCATTTTTAGTCTGCCTGATTGCTTCGTCTTGGCCACTTCAGCCTCAGTTTTCAAGGTTGGAACAACTGCTCCCACATCACTCATTCCTTGTCTTCTTCTTCCTCTCTTCTTTGTCAACCTCTATGACATGTTTTACATCCTTATCTTCATGTCCTGCTTCTTAACACCTGGCCTTCATCACTTGCTTTTTAGCTAGTTCCATCCATGCATCTTTGATGGAAGTTTACCCAATCAACGAGGATTTCTTCTGTTGCTGGTCTGCTACCAAGGGGATTCTCCACTAACAAGCCCAACATGACTCATGTGGAAGTCATTCTTACATAGCTCATCAACTGTACATCATTGGTTTTCTAGTTTTCTAGATATCAAACAGCAATATATCAAATACCTTTCATTTTTCAGTGCTGTAAGGTTTGTTTTCCCTTCCACTATGCTTTCCCTGCTTGTATGTTCCTTGCAGATATCTCTTCCACCCTGGTGTCCAACCCTTCTGTATTGAGTCATTCATATGGTTCAACATTTCCTTGAATTACCTTTGTTTGTGTTCCATGCTTCATTTTATCCATAAAGTGTATTTCCTTCTCTTAACCAGTGGAAATCAAATGTTTTTTAATTTTATATTCACACTGGTTCAGCATAATTACAAAACCACGTATTAGTCTGATTAACATTGTATAAAACATTAATCTGATAACAAAGTATCAATTTATTGGAATTTATACCATAGCATTTACAGGTAATATCATTTCTCAAAAGATGTTTAGAATTTTAAAATATACAAACTGTTACTAGTTAGTTACAATGTAACATGTATTTGTTTTAAACATTGTATCTATTTATACTCTTATTACTCAGATATTTTTTATCATTCAGTGGTGATATTCATTTTAAAAGTAATTAATTTTCATAGTTTACATCTTGTTTGTTGTTTCTTACTGTTATAAATTTCTAACTGAAGAGTAATGTTTAGTAGAAACTGTGTAATATTTGAACTTTACAGGAAATTGCTCAAGTTATATCAGGACCATTAGCGACATTGGATCAAAATGGACATTTAGGCACTTCACAAACCTCACCAGTTCCACCATATGGCAGTGTAACAGGGAAAAGGTGAGGATATTGAAAAATATATTTTATTAATGATAATCATGACAGTTTTACACTATGAGTGATAACTTTGTTTCACACCTCCCTTATTCAGTCATTGTGCTTCTGTTTATGCCCTAAGTTATATTGAAGTGTTAGTGAAAAGATTGAAAAATGAGTCATTGCACAAATCTAAAGAAATATTTGTTCGTATCTAATGATGAAATCTAATGTTCTAAATTACATGGTCTATTCCTCATTTCCATTATTATGTTTATGTAACATACTATGTCCAAAAATTCCACAATTTATTTTGAAGTAATTTTTAGTTTTCCTAAGTTCAAAGTAATTCTTCACATCCCATCAAAGTCTGGACCAATTATTAGGAGCATTTGGTCACGTTTCCAAAATTTATCATGAAGCTGATACTTTTGTGGCTTTTTTTTATAATATACAAATTTGTCATGGTGATAATTTTGCACAACATGTGCCAGAATATGTCTTTGTACCTATTTCAATGTATTTTCATACAAAAATAGATATTTTTTCAAGGTAACGCTGTGTAAAGTGTATATTCTACTTTAAATAAAATATAATATAACAGAATATACTACAAATACATTTTAGTTTCAAGATGTCATTCTCAGTAAATAATTATAGTTTGTAGAAAATTACAACACCCTTTTTACAATCAGTTTACTTGTTGTTGTTGTTTAGAATTAAACAACTGCCCACCACGGGTATCGAAACCCGGATTTTAGCGTGTATGTCCGCAGACATACCGCTGAGCCACTGGGGGACATCAGTTTACTAAAGTCTGAATGTCACAAGCTTGGCTATTATTCTTAGAGAAACCATTATTATGATAATATGCAAAACAGTTTTTATGAAATGTTATTATATATATCAATTGAAATATTAAAATGCTTCCAATTTGAACTAGACTGGTAAATTATCATTTTTTGTCTTTTTCAGAGAATCTGTGGCTGATATAAGAGCACAAGCTTACGAAAGGTGAAATGTCATGCATTAGTTTACCTGAATCTAATTTATTTATATTTACAACTTACATTTTAATGATGCTATTTTGAAATGTCATAAAATTCATATATATATTTGTGATTTGTGTAGGGGGTATGAATAAAACTTAAGATTATTGCCTTTCTTGTTGACATGTATATTATTTCTTTCCAATTTGTTATCAACCTAAGTTATGATGTATTTTGCCTGATACTTTGTATACATTTTATTACCCTTAGGATTGCTGAAAGAGACAAGATCCATTGTTAAAATATTTATTATAATGGATTCGTTTCTTTTAAGTTTTTTTCTTAATAACAGAACTACTGAAAGTAGGTAAAAATATTCAGAACTAATGTCTCGGATAATGGTACAAATAGAATAACTGATTGCAAGCCTACTACATATTAACAGATTCTTTCTTTTATCTTTTTATTAGCAGGCTTTCAACTGCTATACAGCAGCCATTTTATGTAAAGCATTCAAAAGTTTGTCAAAATAAAAATAAAAAGATATATTAAATTAGAGGAAATATCTTACTGTATGTTTCACTTCTATTACAAGTAGCTTTACTAAAAAATGCCTTGTATATCAACAAGTCATCAAATCACTCATAACTTTACAATGTAATTTTGTATATCAACAAGTCATCAAATCACTCATAACTTTACAATGTAATTTTGTATATCAACAAGTCATCAAATCACTCATAACTTTACAATGTAATTTTGTATATCAACAAGTCATCAAATCACTCATAACTTTACAATGTAATTAAAAAAATAATTTATTTCCAAGGTCCAAGAAACTGTTACAGAAAGTGTATTTTAAACACTTGTCACATCGTAAATCAAATGCTGCAAAGCCACGTTTCTCAACTTTTCAGTATCAGGAACCAGCTTGCTGTCTCCATTTTCTCACAAATCTCTAAAATTTAAATACAATAACAGATGCACAATTTAACTATGAATATTTTGTCAGTTTTTGTTTCTCTTACGTTTTTATAAAACCCCAGGAGGGGCTGTGATAGACCAATACTGGCCTGCAGACAACTTATTCAGAAACGTTGAAATAGAGGGCTTAAAATTTTTTTGAGCTAGAATGTACTTTGAAATTGTGTCTCTGTGTTATTAAGTATATATGACTGTTAGTCAGTAATAACTGTTGTAAATACTGTTTTTCATCAGGTAAATATGTTTGCATTCTAAAATTATTGCTGAAAAGTTTAAAACTACAATAAAGTTATAATTTTAAAAATTCTAAAACTATTTGTAAAAGCTAGTTGTTGTGTACCTAAACATTAATGGGTTTCTTCTTTATTTTTTTTCGGTCTGAACAAATACATGTATAATATTCCTTTTTAATATATAATATATATATATATATTAAATTACAAGATATTGCATGAAATAAAGTTGAAGATTGTTATTAATTGGTTAGTTTCTACTACTTTGAAGTGGATAATATTTTAGTTTAGATTTTATTTTATGAAATATGTAGAAATTAAAATTGTAGACACAATAGAATTACATTATAGTAATTATTTAATGATATTCTGCAACTTCAGACACTTTTTTATTCTGAAAATAATTGGCTAGTTACATGTGCTGTTTTTGTAAAACTTACAGTGTGATTCATAGAGCTGTGAGCTTACACTGTGTTTTATTTATATTTATAGCTAAAATATCTTGGTGTTTATAACATTTCTGATGTTTGGTAGATAACATATGTTTGTATACATGTTTGTGTACATGTATATTTGAATATTCAGGTTAGTCAGTTCAGTTTTTAGAAAGTTGTTTTAGAAACAAAAGAAATAAAGTTAATCGGTTTGAAACCTTCACCAAATTGCTCTTTTTTTAATTTTTATTTTAATTAATTCTGTTATCAGGCTACGTGAATTGCAGGCTCAAATGGTTGGAGGAGAAAGAGCTAATGACAAAGCACTAAAGGAGAAGCGAGCAAAAAAAAGAAATTATGCTGAGAAACAAATTAATCGGATTAAAGGTCATTATAATTTATGTGTAATTTATAAATAAAACATGTTTCATAAATTTCAAAGATATAATTATGAATTAATGTCTCATGTAATGACTAACATATTATTTTATTAAAGGATTGCAGTTTGGAAATACAGTCTGAAGTAATCCCATGAAGATACAATAAACTTACAGCTTAATAGTTCATTGTAGTAATTTTGAAATAAGATATTAGCTGTCCTTAAAATGTTTACATTAGCTTCACAAAAACATATATCTGTAGAGAACTTTTTAACTTGTATACAGTGTTTTTAATCGATTGAGAAGTTTCCAGTGTCAGATTTGGAGGGAATGGTTAGCCACCCCCATTTTTCATACTGTTTTAAAATATGTGCCATACATTTTTCAAACAATGTAAAAAGGACAGTAGCTAGCCACCACCCCTAAATCTTCCACTATTACATCTCAGAATATTGTATTTTTTTAGCTCATTTCAGAAACATTTTTTTGTACAACTACATTGTAATAAAGAAACTAATATGCACACATCGTGTTTAATTGAATATGTACAAGATTTTGTCACAGACTGAAATATATATTATGGTTTTTCTTCTTTGTGTTCCAGAGGCCTTATCCAACTTAGATGATGATGGTATCATGTTGAAAGTATATGACGACATTCATGTTGAACTAAAAGCAAAGACAGCTCTTGTTAAGAAAGCAAAGAAAAAAGTAATTTTCTTTCTTATTATAAGTTAGTGATATTACTTTATTTCTGTAGTGTGTGGATACATACTTAAAAGTAAATGGACCAGTTTATATAGATTTTACAGATCAGAAGTAACAGTACTTTTCAAAAACTACAGTGATAGTATTGACCTACAGTGTAATAATGATGTTTATGGTATTTTTACACTTCCAGAAACAGTTAAATTACTTTTTATTGCAAGAAATGGCCGTCTTGCCATCAAGAATTTAAGTAGCAATGGTGTCTGTACAATGTAGTTCCCTTTCTTTTTCAAAATATTTATTACCTTCATTTGTAGCAAAGTTTCATAGATTTACCTTAGGTAATATTTTATACGTTTCAGTTATGAAAAAAAATATGTTTTTGAGACACAAAAAAATTACTTGTGCCTGACTGAAAATGAAATATATAAAAAATAAGTTACAGTGTTAAGCATAATGATTTTGTTTAGTCTTAGCGAGTTGTATATGGAAAAAAGAAACTATAAATTTTTATTGCTCATATACATTTTGTGGATAACTGATTTGTGTTGCTCTCCGGGAAACACAGATACAAGTCCTTGAAAGAGAGATCAATGATTTGTACAGCGAGTTTGAAGAAGATCGTACAGACTACTTAGAAACTATCAGAAAGCAAGATCAGCAAGTGAAACTTCTGCAGCAGATCCTAGACAAAGTTCGGCCTTGCATTCGGCAGGACTGCAACTACTCAAACTTAGACAAGATTAAGTTGGACAGTGTATGGGATGAAGACCTGCAAAAGTGGCGTGTTCCCGAGTTGGTTATCGAGAAAACCAGGCTTCCTCCTGCTGGTAACTGCCTGATATTTTTTTCAGTATAAATTTCAGGGCCTTTTGTCCTTTACTTCATTATTACTTTAAGATTAAATAAAGTACTTTTACCAAGATAGCACAAAACGTCATTTTATTTTTACTTTATAAGTAGTGGGATTGCAATGAGAGTTGAGAATTCTGCATTTCAAAATTTATATATGTCGCTTATAGCAGACCCACATCGCATACCAGAGATTTCAATGCCAAAGACTGTAATTAATACTCTAAAACAATTTTAAATAAGCTCAGTTTTGTCGATAAACCCACTTGTTGAGAATTTTATGTGCAAAAACGGCTCGTTTGGGTTGAACTAGTAACAAAATATAACATTCCAGTTAATACTAAATTTATTCAAAAACCAGGCACAAAACTAAGGTCTATACTATGTAAGAACTACACTGACAAACACCACACCAACATTATTTATAAAATACAATGTGATAACTGCCACGACTTCTATGTTGGAGAAACAAGTAGAAAAATGGAAACCAGATTCAAAGAACATAAAAAGTCACCTTCACACGTTTTCGAACACTGCAAGTCAAATAAACACAACATAACCATAGAAAACACTAAAATACTAAATAAAGAAACAAACATAAACAAATGCAAAATTAAAGAAGCCTTACTTATACAACAACTTAAACCCAAAATAAACCAATATAAAGGAACGCCATTATACCTATATTAATATTATAGATTATTATATATTCAAACATCTAACCGCGCCCTCTACATTGCGACACTCAGTTATACAACCCCTTCCAAACATGTGGTCAGCTTCCGGTCAGTTACCTCTTTCTTTGTGAACCTGACGATGACCGAAGAAGGTTAAAACGTTGTTCGCTCTTCCATTTGAAATATTTTCTCAATCCAAACGAGCCGTTTTTGCATATAAAGATCAGTTTTCACACCAAGAAAACATAATAAAATCACATTTAGCTGCAATATTTCAACAATTCTAAAGTTACATATTGAAATGTATTGTATACTGATGATGTTAAAATTTACTTGATTGTCTAAAAAATACTGTATTATGTCCATTTTAATGAACTGGAACACCATCTTTATTGATATAAACAATGTTGTAGTAACATTACCAGTATTGGTTTGTTGTGTTTTTGATAACATGACATGAATGTTATTTTTTAGATTTATGTATTTTATTCAAAAGGAATTAATAGTTGTAGTCTCAAAAATAAAGAAAATAGTCTCCAAGCACAACGCTGTTTGAATTAATACTTTATTTTGCTTACGGATGGAAAATGAGGAAACCAGGTTACACTTAAAACTACGAAGCCTAAAATGAAAGGAAGTTAGAAATAACCTAAGATCTAATCATGATTGATTCTCAATAATACAATATACTGTAAAAATATTTTTATTTTAATTTTTTATCATTAATTTAAGAAATTTTAATGCCCTCTTCTGATACACACTGAAAACATTTACTGGACAGAAAATTTAATCTCATGCTAGGAAGAGAGAAATGAATATGGTTTAGAGAATATGAAATATTCTAAGTGAAAGAAAATTGTAGTAAAAAACTTACTTGAAAACTTTTTTGATGAGAACTGTATTGTTATATGATAGCATAGAACAATTTATTTAAGTGGCCTTTTGTTTTCATACTTTTGGCAAAAAAGGCAAAACACTTTGAAAGTGGGTTTGAGTTTTTTAATGGTTTTTAATGGCATATATACAGTAGAGTTGTATTTTAGAAAGGTCACCCAAAGTACTTTGTAATTACCACTTGTGTAGGTACAATCTTATGTACTTTGAGTGGCTTCAAAATAATGTTAATATAAATTTTTGTGGAATATTTTTTAATGGAACTTAACAGAGTTAAGTTTCATTTTATCTTTTAGGTTTAGAATGGAGAATTAAACATTTCTAATTAATAAAATATTTAATTTTATCCACCTAATGATTTAGACATGATAAATTTTATGAGAATTTGATTTCTATTTATGTGTATGTTGCTTTCTTTTCTTAAAGTTTTATCATAATAGCACTAGACTGTTATTTTACAAGTTTAATCTACACACACCAAAGAAAAATGCGTTACAACTTGTTCTTTCTTCAAAATTTCTTGTAAAAATCCAAAGAAATGTTTCTTTCACATACAGGCATTCAACCTGGTCTATACATGCCTCAACCGAGTGCTCGTTCTGCTCCCACTCCTATGGATTCAAACTACTTCAAGGAATCTTCTAATGACAAATTTTTAATGGTATATTTACAAATACTTGTGTATCACAGAACAGCTTTTAAATCAGAAGCTTCGAGCTTCTGCCACATTTAGAATTATTTTAAAATGAGTGTTATATTTCAGTGTTTTAATTTCTGCAACAGTTACATTGCTTACTTTGACACTAAAAATAGACATTACTTTTCTTATTTTCATAATTAATTGTGCAACTGTTTAACACTCCTTAATAAACTTGTTTGTGTTGTTTTACCAACTAACAAGGTAAAGTCTTAACTACCTGGATTTTTAGTTGAAAATATTCCTATTTGTACTCAGTTTAAAACTTAATGTTAACAGTATTTTCATACACTGTTCCGTATAGAAACTACAACGAGGAGAACAAGAAGATATTGCTGGTTCATATTTTAAACCTAAAAGACAGGAACAGTTGCTCAGTAAATTTCAGAAAGATGCTAATCGAGTGTTTCGTAAGTTTCATCAATTTCTGTTTTCATACACAGTATTTATATTACCAGTTTGTGATTTTCATTTCTTTGTTTATGCTTCATATGTTTACAGATACTTGTTGTACCTATCTCAAATTAGCAAATTTGAAAAAATATGTTTCTGTTTTACTCTTTTAACTTTGTGGTCTCACTTGCAACCTGTGTGATACAATTTATCAATAGACTTTTAATGATGAACAGAAAAAATGTATGGCATTAGTTGTATTTAGGCATCATTCTTAAAGAACATGGTTGCTCACTTGCCCTTTAGAAATATTGACACTTCAGTTGAAGCAGCTGACTTATTACTAATAAATTATTGTAACTGTTCTAAAAAGTTATAATTCCAATACCATATGTTACATGAATTGCTTGTCTCTTTCAGTGCTGCCCTCTATATGCAAAAAGCTTTCTGCCTCACCTCCATTGTAAGTGACTCATTCCAATGCAAATTATCATTCAACAACCCTCCACCAGCGAGAGTGCCACATACATTCTTGTTATGCACAAGAATCCTTCTGTTAAGTTTCACCAGACTATCATTTTCTATGGAAGATCTTGTGTTTACACATTTACAATTTTGATTTAGTAAGCTTTGTCTTTTTAATTTAAACAGTTACAATGATGCTTTTTTTCTTTTCTTTCTCACATGTCAGTATTCACGTGTCAAACAATTGGTTTGATTTCTTAATCACCACAAATTCCAAGGTTGATATTAACTACTTTAGATATCACAACTTCTACAATAACTTTTACACTGACAACAGGCAGGGTGACCTATTTTTGGATTTATCTTATTTTTTTATATGGGTCAACCATCTTCTCAGGTATGTAATGTTTTATCCCTTTTTCCTGATTTCTTATGATCCACATATTTTGTTGCATCTAGCTCTTCTTCTCCTTATTTATTCTTTGCACATTTTCTAGATATTAGGGTTCATGCTGAATATTCTGGTTCCCAATCGGTTGAAGATGCCAGCATGCCTTGACCCCCACAACCTGCAGATCAATTTGCCTTATCATGCCATCAAGTTGTTTGCCCACTTATAGACTTTCAGTAGTTGAGATCTCTGTTTAAAAGGTTTGGAGGGTACTTGCTGATTTTCTAATGCATTTAACCAATGCCCTGTTTCATGCCTTCATTTTACCTTTACTAGAGTATTTATATACTATAAATCACCTTTCCTATGCTATGCATTGAAATCCTAAGAGTTTTTCTAGGAATAACCTCTTCCTTATTACCTCCACATTGTCTCTTTGTCATTCTTATCTCTCACGTTATACACATGTTTTCTATATTGTTGGGATCTTTGGGGTTGCAGTGTGGCCTTGTTCCAGGTTTGTTTGCTGCCCACTTATCTCAAGAAATTGTGTATAGCCTCCTTTCTTTAGTGGAATGTATTCAACCAAGTTTCTGACACTTTGGAATCAGATGTGGAATCCCTGCATCAAACTCTACCGTTTCTTCTTTGGTAGCTCGTTGTTGCAGTCAGAAGCATGGCAAGCCCCTCTTACCATTTTCCATTGTAGTCCTTCTCAATTCTTACCTGTTCCTTCTTTCAGCAGTTCCTCATCTTGTCATTTTCTTTGACGTACATTGGAACAATGCCAACAGCACTGATGGATTCCAGTTTGGTGGGAGCTCAATTATCCAAATTTGTTCCCCTTTGATGATCTTTCATTACAGATCAGTGGGTCACTTTGTTTCTATCAGATAAACTTGTCGTACGAGGTTTGTTCAAAAAATACGCGGACTGTTTGAATTGCGCGGCTCCAGTTAGTTTCAGGGGAATCCGCTTGGTGTCGCTAGGTTTGCACAGATCAGCTGATTACGACGCCATTTCCCGATTGCAAATGTCTTCATTTGTGTATTAGCTACGTGGTTTTAAGTGAAGTGCGATTTTTTCGTTTGGCGGATTTCAGAATGAATGACCTGAAGGAGCAACGACCTGCTGTGAAAGTTTGTGTTAAGCTTGGAAAATCTGCGACTGAAACTTTTGCTATGCTTAACACGGCTTACGGTGATGTTGCTATGAAGCGTATGGCATGTTTCAAGTGGCATGAACGTTTTAAGGATGGTCGACAGTCCATTGAAGATGATGAGCGTCCTGGACGTCCTTCCACGTCAACTAACGACCCACACGTCGACAAAATCAACACCCTGGTGCGGGCAAATCGACGTCTGACTGTCAGGGAGCCTGCTGAGAAGTATGGGATATCAGATTTTGACCGAAAAATTGAAGATGCACCTCGTTGCTGCGAAATTTGTGTCTCAGAACTCGTGAGTTTTTGGCCAAACACTCGACCACTGTTCTTCCCCACCCCCCTACTCACCTGACCTTGCTCCTTGCGATTTTTACTTGTTCCCCAAACTCTTGAAAGGAAGAAGATTTGAGACGATTCCCGAGATTAAGGCAAATGCGACGAAAGAGCTGGAAGACATTACAAAGAAGCGTACCAAGACTGTTTCAACAAGTGGAAACACTGTTGGGATAAGTGTGTGCGTTGGGGAAGAGAGTACTTTGAAGGGGTCCCAGACCTGTCACTTCTAAATAAAGTACATTTTGTTTTATAACGTCAGTCCGCGTTTCAACAAGTGGAAACACCGTTGGGATAAGTGTGTACGTTGGGGAAGAGAGTACTTTGAAGGGGTCCCAGACCTGTCACTTCTAAATAAAGTACATTTTGTTTTATAACGTCAGTCCGCGTATTTTTTGAACAGCCCTCGTATAATTCCTTTCCCTACGTCTTTGGTCGCAAATACCCATTTTCTCCCCTCTGCTTCAGGATTCCATGACCAACGAGTGCCTGTCAGAAACAATTCTAGGTACTGTTAAAAGGAAAAGTTGCCCATCCCTGCCATGCCTTATATTGAATAAATAAGTATGCTCTGCTTTTATAAATATGGGTTTATGATCACCCATTACACTGTCTCAGACTTTCCTCCAGACTCTCTGCATTTCACCCACATTTTCACTTAGAGAAGTTTGGCAGTCCTTACCACTTTTCAGTTCCAATCTTCTGGGGTGGTGAGCCATGGAGGCATCCTCCACAATAGTTTAATGAAGTAAAACATTAATACAAAAATACCATTCAAGGCAAACTAGAGCGACATTGTTCTACTGGTTAGATAACATGATATACTCCACTGTAAAGCATACAAAAACTAAAGGAGTGAGATGTTAAATCACAGTTCACCTATTCGATTGGGATTACGCATCCTACCCCAGAAAGTTGGATTCCAATAGGTGGGTTTTGGATTTAGTTTAAAACCAATCAACAAATATAAGTCCTCATACATGGATTATAGAGGTCTATCTTCCTTCCTCAGTTATATTCCATTTGTGTTGTGGATAATGGTGGAGGTACTTGAGATTGTTATGATTCTTTCTGTTCTGCACTCTCTCGGTGTATCATATTCTAAGGATGTTATTGCACCTGAGTTAGATCTGGTCAGTTTCACTATTGAGCAAGTTGATTTTTTTTTATGGCAAACATCTTTTTGATACTGGATATCAGGTTCCTAGATCAATACATCATTTTGTATTTTTAAGATGTGCCCTGTTTCAGAGCCAGATGTCAGTTCTCAGCAGCAATGGTTTCGGAATGTGACTCACAAGTCTGTTCCATCACACCCTAACCACTAGACCTAGGGGCACTTTTTTTCCCCACACTACTTGAATGTGCTTTTTTGTTGTTGTATATGTCACACCTGACCAGTTGTGTATACCAGTTCAGATGTAGTGCAGTTTCCTACATTTGATCTTTGAATCTCTCTCTAATCTCGAAGTGTGTCCTTTGGATGCTTTTAACGAATGCATTTTTTCCCATGCACCACTCCTCCTCCCCCCTCCTATTCAATCTGGAACTCTAGCTACTTATATGAATGATGGTAATACATTCACAGTTTCCACCCTCCTCCTCATTAAAAACCAATGATTCCGTTTTCTGTTAAAAGCTCGAAGTGATAGTTCAGTAGAATTGAACAGAGGGCATCACATGCTCAAGAGATTATTTCACATTCTTATTGGTGGAGGGTTGTAGCATGATGATTTGCAAGAGAAACATATTGGAATGAGTCATTCTAATGGAGGGAAAGCAAAAGGTTTATGGCATATGTGAAAAACATTGCATATAGAGGGCAGCACTGGATGAGAATAACTATTTATAATAATGAAAGTAAGTACCCATAAAAAATACATTTTTAGTATTGGAAAATTTTAAATCTCATCCATTTTTAAGTATGGTGAATTATTATTACTGCTATTTCATTGTTGATTCCAATTTATATTCCTAATATATGGTTTATATTTTGCCTTTTATTAGGGTTGTATGCACTATTTTTCATTCAATAGTTTATCAAGAAATCTCACGTTGAGAAAAAAAGAGCAAAGTATTTTCTTTCACATTTTTAAAATTTCAACAAAAAGAATTATTTAATGATACACTGTATTGATTAATAATAGGTTATTATTTCAGAAGCTATTAACAGTTAAAATACTACTATTTTGGGAACTTTTTGATACAGAAGCTAGGTCAATTTGTTGTAGATGAACGTAAGATAATTACGTAATGAAGTACAAATTCTAGGTGAATTCAACTAATATATAAGATTGATTTTAATGCCTAAATATGAATATGTTTTTACTTTTTTATTCTTAAATATTTTCTGTACATGTAGTAATTTAAATCAGTATAAGAAAATTGAGAGCAACAAATATGGAGAGGCCTAATCTTTTACTGACCACTTTCTCAAAGATTCGACATTTTATTTTAGAAGTCAAGTAATGTTTAAAATGGTTAGGGTTATTAGTATGAAAAAAAACTATACACTATACAATTGAAAATTAAAAATTTTTACATTTAAAAATGGGAGAATTACTAGTTTGTTTACATTGTCAATTTTTAGTAGCATCTTCAAGTGTAATGATTATTTAATAACTCATTTTTTTATCATTTTCCTTCTTCTTTCAGCTACTAGAGAAACTGGCTCTAATTTTTTAAATTCGAAATCCAGCAAAGAAGCCTTTGGAGGTTTTCAGTTCTCTAAACTTAACAGCAATCTGTCCAACTCATTACCATCCATTTGTTTATCAGAATCTGTGGGCCCTGAAGTCCGAAAACCTACACGTCTAAATGCTCTCCCTGTCACCCTTGAATTGGAGAAAAAAGCAAGTAGAAGGCTAAACAAATCGAATGATGATATTCTGGACTGGACCATTTGACAATTTCCTATCTCCAGTGAGTTTAGGAGGCTCAGTACTGTGCCTCCAATACCTTCAAATAAATGTGAAGGCACAAATAAATCAGGTGATACTACTAATAATATTATAAATCAACCATAAATAATATATCATGTTAGAGACATTTTAAGTTTATTCTCATGTCAAGCCTTCTTTTTTACCATAGGGTTTCTTATTGTTAATGGCCAGTTTAGGCTATGACATGAGATAATGTAGTTTTATTTTGTTTCTTATGTACAAATAAACAACAAACAAACAAAAGCAAGGAGACCCAAGACATCTAGGAAACCCACTTGTATTATATTTGCCTTTTTGACTGTGATATATGCATCTATAATTATATATTTATAAAGCAAATAATATGTTATTAGGTTTACAAAACCATTACCTTAATAATGTGTACTTAAATCCTTTAATCCACATACAGTATAGTTTCTATTTTTCATGCTGCCGGTGATGATTGTAGATGATTCATGACAGAATCCATCTTTACCCATGTTTCTTATCAATGTTGCTTTATAATCACCATAAGATATTGGAGAGTTCAAAGTTCAAACAGTTTAAAAGTGATAGAATTCTGTTGTCCATATACAAACATAGTAACATTGAAGAATGATAACAGATATATATTTTGCTTAAAACTAGAACTCTTATCTGCAGGAACTTATTTGAAATAAGTTCTATTACCTAAAATATTACACCCTCGTTGCATGATAATAACATTGGAGTGCAATAAACAGTAATCATTTTATATTGTAATCCAATTTTCTTATATCGGCAAAAACTGATAATTTTATTCCTGAAATCATTTTTTGAAAGCATATTAATCTTTGAGAGAAGTTCCATCACAGTATTACTTCAGTTTATTGGTTGATTTTTGGTATTTTGTGAAGAACATACGACATCTTAAAGTAGTCATAATAAATGCCATACATCCCTCTTGAAGGAGGCATTAATCCCCAAAACTAGTAACCACAGTTCTGTTTGAGGTCAAGTCTGTTGTGTCGGATGCTTATTCCCATCAGTACTTCACCTTGAACTGTTTTGGTGACATTTCAGTGTGTGTGAACTATCTTTACGAAAATATACTGTAAATTAACTTTTCTATTCCAGATTTCTGCTTTCAATCAGTTGTGCTCCTTGCATTTTGAAATGAATTTTTCAGTTCTAGTCATTTCAAAGCATTTTTTTACATGAAATTTCATTTACATTCTATTTAATTCATGTTTTTAATATTAAATTTTTTCCCATTGTAATCCATCAAGAAATATCAGCATTCCTTTAGGAGTAGGAGTATTCCAGTCATTGAAGGTGACATGTTAGTGTTCTCTGTAGCTCTGTTTTACACATTACATAAAAGGTGAACTTCAATCTGTTATTTACTCTCTAAAAAGAGAAGGGTTACTAACTTTTGACCACAGTATCCCGATCCAAGACGTGCCCAATTATTTGTTGTGAACAATATCGGTTCATTAGAAATTCTAGTCTGTCCCTTAATGGGAGCTCACTGTGTTGAATCTCATTTCTGTTGAGGTTATTTATGTATATAGATGAATAGATAAATATTTATATATGTTCGAAAATACAAATAATTATGGATTGTTAAATCACACACACATATATATATGTAAATTACAATTATTAATAGTTCAGTTATAAATTAAAGTATTTGTATACATCTCTAACTGTGATATTTTGGAGAGTTCTGTATTCAACAAGCAAGGCTTAACTAACTCTACTGCACACTCAGACCTTATAAGTAACGAGATTTATCTACATTACATCAACAATATTTTAGAAATGTATAATTTTGTATTGAAATTAAACATGTTGCTACTTGCATATTCTTCTCTGTAAAATTTGCATGATAGATCGGTCTTTGTATAAATAATTAAAGTAAACAAGATTGGTTAGTCAAGAACATACAAACATTGATTTCATCCCATTATATTTTGCTCTGTACCAAAGAAGCCTACCCTCGTTCACGATTGGTTTTTTAATAATACAAGTGAGGCAGGTACACTGTAAATTATTATTTTGTAGATCTAAGATGCAAATATACAAATCTACCCAACTGTAAACATGTCTTTTTGTGTTGTTTGAGAACTTATCCCATTATTTTTATCTTTTTATAGTTTCCAAGAGCAAAACGTGATTCAATCTGTACATACATTTCAGAATTTTAAGTGTATTCTTATGTTGTTTCATTTGAATTTAAAAAAAAATTAAAAATTAATATTTTTCAGCATGTAAATTGGAAAGGCTATAATTAAAGGTGTCAATATTTGAAAAAAAAAAATAGAATTGTGACAACTAACTATTTATCACTTTCGTTTTGATGACACCTGAAGTGCTGTTTCAACGTGTTCTACTCAAACAGTCATATAAAGTGTTGTGTATACACTGTATTTTATTATGAGAGAAGCTGTGTTTGTGTTTATGTTTTAAAATGCACATGGAGGTAGAATGACAATTTCTAAGACTGTGAAAAATAACCCTCTGATACGTGCAAAAACACGATTGAAATCTCCTTCAAATTTAAAGTGCACGACTACTACTGACACAAATATCTCAACTGAGTTGTTTTTATCAACTCTGTCTTCTGTTTTATTCTCATTAAACACATTATATTAATTTTATGTTATATTTGTATTGTTGTTTTTCCCAAAAATGAAAAAATGAAATTGTTTATATGTAGAGGTCAATCATTATTCCAATTTAACTTTCTAATTAATATAAATCCCAGTATTATACAAGTGATGACAATGTACAAAATTAATGTTATTTTCTGAAAAATCCCGTAACTTTCATAGATGGTGATACTGTCAGTCAATATGCTTTCTTAAAAGCTTGTAAGCCAAGCATGCAAGTCGTGTAGCAGTGAAACTATATTATGTGATAATTATTGTTTCAAGGTATAGATAAATTTCTTTTCCATGTTAATTTATTTTTAAGTGATATTAGTTGAGTGTATATAAAAGTATTGTCAGTATTCACTTTACATAAAGTAACAATTACCGACAGAAAAGAAAATACGTTATTATAAAGACAGTTGAAGTAGAATATATCACGTGATATCATTTTAGGGTAATATATTTTTAATACATTTCTCCAACAAATGGGAAAAAAAAATCTTTACCGTCCGAGCAAATCCAATATATTATAAACACAGTAGAAGATAGGCATAGAAATAGTCTGTAAATAGTGAATTATAGTTTAACTAAATTATTTTTTTTACACCAGATGTATTTATTTCTTAATTTTGCAACTCTTCACATTGAAGAGTTAGGCTTAACATTTTTCATTATGGTCTCACTGTCATGAAAGTGTATTCGCTTGTACATTTGAACATTCTAGATTCGTCTGTAATCTGTAAAAGAAATGTAGGCTTTTACAAGTTTCGAAGTTAATAGATGTTGCATGGCCTTACTAGTGTAAATATTTAAACTTGAATCACCTGAACGTTTTGAAGATCTGTATTCCATTTATCATGCCAGTAACCGTGTACTATTTATGTTTCAAACTGAACTACGAATCACCCAGTGATTATATTTTTACAACCCTGAAACAAATGATGGTGTTTTAGAATAGGTAATATCTATATAGTGAGCATTCAATACAATGTAGAACTTGGACGTACATTTACACAAAAGTCTTTTAAATTGTTTCAAAATGGTTTGTCACTAATAATTTATTTGTAATTAGGCTTGTGAACTGGAATTGTCAAATGGATCTTTAACTGTTAATCTGTAATCGTCCATAAAGTTTCCAAAAGATGAAAGTATTAAAGTTGTTGTAATGTACTGATATTTGTATTCGTGTTATTGAAGAAATGTGTACATACTCCAATAGGCCAGCATTTCATTTACCAATCACACATACTTTTGGAATACCATCTAGGACTGGATTACCTCTTTATTACATACTAACGGTATTACCCACTGCTGCTGCCCGGCATGACCAGTTGGTTAAGGCACTCAATCCCTGTCGTACAAAATATATTCGCCCTTTCAGCCATGGGGGACATTATAATTTGACGATCAATCCCACTATTCGTTATTAAAAGAGTAGCCCTCTAGTCTTACACTGCTAAATTAGGAACGGTTAGCCCTCATGTAGCTGGGCGCGAAATTCAAAACAAACAAGCAAGATCAATTGAAAATGGCTGAATGGATTTGGACGAAAGTTGGTATATATTTGGAATATGCCTCAACGTAGTAGTGATTAGTTTTTAAATTGTCAAAGTCACTAAAATGGAAAAGAAATCTTTATCTGTTAATATAAGTACGGTTTTTTCACACTGTTTTTGCTCTGTAATTAAGATAAGTTCAATAAGATTTTGATGAACCTGCATAATAATCTACATTTAGATTATTATTTAGAACTAGGATGCGTGATTGTAAGTTAAGCGATAAAGAGTGAAAAGTGGCGATTTTTAAAGTGAAATTATCACAGACTGTATTGTAATTACAGAGCAAGGAAGAATAATTGTATTATCAATTGTGTTCGAAAGTACTTGAACCAGACTCTATAGACTTTGATGAAAAAGAGACAATTATTTCAAGTTCTGGATACCACTCTGATAACCAGTAGTGAAACGTAAACTTGGATATACAAGTTATTAAACTTGTTGAATAACTATATATTGAAAAATTTGAAATACTCATTTGAGCTTTTGTGGAATTTGGAATAGTCGGTCGTTACAGAACTTGAACTCAGTGTTGAAAATAGAGAAAATCGTCTCCATGTAGGCATATGTCAACGCCATTTTCAAAATCCACGTGATGTGATAAGGCACTATTTTAATTCATTGGATTGCCTTTAATGTCTTGTTTGTTTGGCTGAGGGAATATCTTGTAAAATCTGAACATGCTCACATATCAGTAATTATAGTTACTTTGCTTAATAAGCAATCGTATAACCTTTATTATATTTATTAACATTAGCCAAATCACAGGAAAATCGCACGCTCTGAAAATGAGAACAGTGGACGTTATTGACTATTTTCATCACGAATTATTTCCCTTCATAGCCTTAGTAGAAATAAAAACAAGTTATCAGGTCAACCTCAACTGACGGATACTACACACGATTTGGTTTTGAATTTCGCGCAGCTACTCAAGAGCTATCTGGATTAGCCGTTCCTAATTTATCAGCGTGAGACAATAGGGAAAAGGCAGCTAGTCATCACCACCCACCGTCAACTCTTAGGTTACCCTTTACCAACGAATAGTGGGATCGACCGTCACATTGTAACGTCCCCACAGCTGAAAGGTGCAACGAGGATGTGAACCCGCAACCCTCAGATTACGAGTCGAACGTCTTAACCCACTTGGCCGTGCCGGACCACACTACACATGGAAATACACAGAAAGCCGAAGCTATTCCAATGTAACACTGAACAAGATTGCTACATGCGACTTACTGGATGTTTTCTTCTGCGACACGTCATATACCTTGTTAAAAACAAAAAACAGCAAGTGTAAGCCGTTTTAAACTACCCTATTTTTAAAAATGTATATGAATGAAAACTAATTCTTTGTTCAATGAGAAACAAAAATAAAAAGACAAAATCTTTCAATAAACTCGTATTTATATTAACTTGCCATAATTAATAATATACAGTATATGGAGTTTGAATACCGAAAAGGAACAAAAACTTATTTTTTTTTTCGAAACAAAACACGTTTGTAAATTCCATATTGGTATTTGCATACAAAACTACCAAACTAGAATTTTACGTAAAAGCATTAAGTAATAATCACACACCTCTTATTCATGAGACTACTACAGATCTAGTTTGGATACAAGCAGTCAAATTATCATGTTCGCTCACAAATAATAAACGTTAAAAAATTCACGTCAGATTTCCACTACGTTACCCTCCGAGTCTGAACACAGTTTCGAACATGAAGTCTTGACCAGAAAAATTAACTTGCGTTATCGATGTAGTATATCACATATATTACGAAGTAATGTATTCTTTTATATATTTAAGTGGACAAATGTGTAAATCCATGTGACGAAATCAAATATAAAAAAGAAGCTAAACAACAACAAAAGCAGGTAACTTATAAAGTATTAAATTCAGGTGCAATATTTACTTAGCTGTTTGCAACTTTCCTTCAGTTTACGACAGTCGCACATTTCGAGTTTTTGCAACAAAATGGTTTGGTTTGAATATCGCACAAAGCTACACGAGGGCTATCTACGCTAGCCGTCCCTAATCAATACGTAACTCCGTCTAATCAATCAGTCCAATTCAGTCAAAAGTATTTTTTTGTGTTCATCAACTGATTATTATACACATCTCTCAAACATCAGATTTTGTTTGGAACTCAGCACAAAACTGGGGTATCGAAAGTCGGTTTTTAATGACGGTCCAAATATTGGCGTTACATTTATTGTTTGCGTTATTTTTGTTCTTGTGAGTTTAAGCGTAAAACTGCACAAAGAACCTTTCCTATTACAGGGATCGGATTCCCTATTTTAGCCTTAAAACCCACAAGCCATCATAGAAATGGAACTTCCTGTGTAATTAAAGAATCTATAATTAGGGTCAAATAATAACTTGTGACGAGACTTAACACATTTATTACGGACGGACCTAAATACAATAGGAAACATCAGTGGATTAATTAGAGTATTATCCTGCCACTCAGTCCATATCTGATGAAGTCCTACAAGCTGTGAACAAGAGAAAATAGTCAACGAATTAATCCTCGGATTACACTGCTGCTTAGATTATCACGTGATTCGGACTAAGTTAATAAACGTAGCTCTATCCAACAAGTTAACAACACCAAAATGTGGTGGATTAAGGATTTTTTTGAAAATATAGAATATTTAATTCGAGTTTTTAACTACGTATGTATAACCCGTGTGCTAAAAATAGGGTAGTCATGCATCAATAAACCGAGCCTCTATAATCTGTTGTTAGCTTATCAACTCTAATAGAAACCTCACAAATAAAGTTGAGGTTAGTGTAACTCAGAGGTGAAAACTGTTCATAGCATAAACCCAATAAAAAATATGCTGAAAATATATGTCTATATAAAGAAGCATTATCTTGTAATCAAAACGAGTTTTGGGCAAAGCTGCAACAATTGACCATCTTCACTCTGTTCACTGCTAAGAATTGAATCCAGGATTTTATCATTTACTCCGTAAACTTACCACTGATCTCAGAGGGCCATCATCCCAATCATAACTACAAATATGAAACTAAGATGAGGCTCAAACTCCTCACACAACTCAAGAAGAGCTTGAAATGCCTCATTGAGGACACATGGTTCTGTTTTAGTGCATATAAATATTTAAAAATTAATCACGAAAATTCATTGTAAATAAGCAAACACGCAGACATAAGTTATGATAAGTCACACATACAAATGTTGAATTTGTTTTAAAAAATGTTTAACACCTGGAAACGAAATGTACTATTTTGTACCCAATACTTAGCTTTAAAGCAACTACACTCTAAAACCGTGTTGCTTTAACTTTTACTTTTATTATTGGTTAATAACTGAAACAATGAGAAATTGTTATTATTCAGCATTCTTTATTTAGTCTAAAACAACAAAGACTAAGACATGGATGTCACAAGGTCATTTTTATACTATATATATATATATGCATGTATATAAAGGACTATATACAATCTCGAAAGTTCACTACAATTAATTACATTGTTTCTGATATGTAATGCTGATATGTTATACAATTTTACTTAATTCTAGGGCGTTGTGAAAAAATCTAACGTGAATAATCACTTTGAATCTCAACAAGCTTCATTAGAACATCTGATTCAAAAATCGTTTCATTTCTTCAGTAAAACAACTTTTCAAAGTAAACATCCACTGAAGAAGTTAAAATATTTTCCAATTGTTGTGAAAAAATCTAACATCAATAATCACTTTGAATCTCAACAAGCTTCATCAGAACATCTGATGTCAAAAGTCGTTTCATTTCTTCAGTAAAACAACTTTTCAAAGTAAACATCCACTGAAGAAGTTAAAATATTTTCCAATTACATGATTATCTTTAGAAACAAATGAAATTTTGAATATTTATTACACTGCAAAAGCAATTTTGTTTTCTTTCTCGTAGTAGTTACAACCATGGTAATATTTTCAACAAGAAAAAGGCACGTTAAATACCACAGGAAAATAAATGATGTATTTTCTCTGGATTTAAGCTTAAATCTAGACTAGCAAAAATATAAATACAATTTACTTTTTTTTATAAACAATACATACCAAAAGTACTTCTATTAAAATAGAATAAAAACACAAGTAACAGATCTCAATTTCCTATTAAAAAGCAGTGAAGAGCAGTTTTGATTTAGTAAGAGACAAATATAATGTACATAATAATTTCGATGAGCATTGAAAATGGCAGAAAATATTTTTAAAAAATAAAGAAATTAATATTAAACATGTTTCAACAATACAAATAATCAATATATGTTGATTATCATGACAACTGAACAACCAATCACTCATTACTCCATTGGCTTTCACATGTGAACCACAGAGTTACACACCCTATTACACAGAGATAAAGTGTCACAATTTACACTTAACACACACAGCAGAAGCTGGGGAACAATAAACATGTTATACTATTATTTAATCGATGCTTTACTCATTTGGTCCCACCTTATTTTTTAAACTTTTAGTTCTTTCATTATCACATTTCACATTTCTGTATTTCTTACTGTTTTTTTTTAACATTTCAGAGCTTTTTATTGTTCTTTTGGTTATGCTCTAATCATATCCCATAACTTTTAATTCATATGTATCTTCTATATTACGTTCTGGTTACATCTCTTAATTTTCACATCTATCTCTGCAAGTTAACATTATGCAATTAACACTGATAACATGAATTGTAATTGTAACTGTTCATGGACAGAGACAACATCAACACCGCCACTTGTTCTTTCATTTGTACAATAGCATAAACAACAACGATTGATTGTATGTGCTCATGGATAGAGACAACATCAACACCGCCACTTGTTCTTTCATTTGTACAATAGCATAAACAACAACGATTGATTGTATGTGCTCATGGACAGAGACAACATCAACAACACTGACTGTTCTTTCATCTACACAAGTAACGTCAATAATGGTCATTGTGAGCAACTGTAACTGGTCATGGACAAAGAACAATGTTCGGTGTTTTTTGTATCAGTAACATCAACAACAATGACTGGGTGTGCATGAGCAGAAGCCAAAAATAATGGATTGTTTTTATTTGTTTATGAACACAGAAGAATCACTGGCATATATCAGTAGTTCTGTTTATTAAGTCATATGAATTTCAACTCAAGTTTGTGGTTTAGATGATCACAATAAAAATAAATTAAACTGAAAATATCAGTAATTTTACTTTAAATATCCATCTGACCACCAATGTATTTCAAATCACACAATAATTACCAGCTTGTCTAAGAGATACTTAAACCTTAAGAGAGTTGTTACGTACAAAAATGAATAATTTTGTTTAAATGGCATCAAGTGACATGCTTTTGTCAATAACTGTGGTAGACAAACAACAAAACAAGTAGTTTTTTTTTCTCACTAGAAACACATATTTGATCTGTTAAGAAACATGTTTAAAAACCTTCATATGTACACCTACTATATGAGAGATACACATCTGTTTACTGTTTGTCTTATAGAACCTGTTTTAACCCTTTGAAATTATCAATTACTTTGAATAAACAAAGCTGATTAATTTCCTTTTCAGAAAAGTGATTTTGGTAGCTCAGAAGCATAATCTGTATTTCTATGAAGAAATGAAGCTAGGCTTAGCAGAGCTTTTCTCATGCATTACATAAAATGCAAAGAATAAAATCCTATTAATTGCTAATATGAGACAATCACCGCTAAGAACCTAAAATGACCAACCATGTCACAAAAACAACATGATGATTTGAAAATGCCATTTCAATAGCATAGAAACTTGTGCTGAAAAATGCTCAAAAGTTGTATTTTAATACTTATGGGATAAGGATGACAACACAATCTGATTTGGAATAGTGTTCCATACAGGGCAGAACATATACAGAGGATAAAGTTGTGTACATCAAGATAAAAAATGGAAAGTTTCAATCAATGTGGCAGAGATTATTTAGTCTTTCCAAATTTCAAATGTGCAAAAGATGTGAAAATAAGAAATTATGGAAGAAACACAATGTCAAGTATTTTCACATTTAAATTCACATGCAGACACTTTCCAAAGAATAGCTGTCCTTGTTGGTGAGATACATGTGTACATAAAGAAGTAATACGAATTTTCTAAACAGAAGCTTTGGTCATAAATACAAATACAGGCCTTTGATGAAGCCAAAGATAGTTGTGATTATAGCTGGTTACATCATTAGGTATCTTGCTGATGGTAATAATGATGCCTTCACCTTAAAATTATTTCATAAAGCCTTAAACTTGTAAGTTGCTTTTTAAAAGGTTAATTAGTTTTGTTGATTGGAGTTTCTCTGTCAGATAATTCTTTAAAAAGCAACAACCAACAATGAAACTAAACCATTTCAGAATGGCGAGCAACAAAACTCAGATAGCTTGTTGAGTCTGTAAAAAATTCAAAAACCAAGAATCTTCAATAAAATCATGCTTCATTTACACACCTCTTACACTAGAGGATTATTACAAATTATGGAGGACATTCTGATTGACACACAACTAGTGAAAGAGACTTGTGCAGAATTAACTGTCACCATCATTGCAATCAAATCGGCTGCAAGAGAGTTGAGCAACAGAAGCTTGCTCGCAGCAACATACAACGATGGTCAGCATTTATCAGTTTAAACACAAAGTTATACAAAGCTTCAGATTCGAACACTTGTAACTGCATCAAGTTTAATTGCATGAGACAACAGTATGGAGCTAATACTGCCAGCAGGAGGATATAGATTTGTTGTGTTCATGTTGCATCTGTTTTATGGCACACAGACTTTCACCACCACCAAGACACATCTGTTTAAATATTCATGCACTCTTACAACAGTGTGTGATGCTGGTAACTTTAGGCACTTACTAACTAACACCCCTCTTGTTTGCTACCTAATTAAAGTCAAAATTTTAAATTAAACTTTTACATAGTGGAGCATACTCATGAAAAGTAAACATTTTATGTAAATAGATATGAAACTGACAAAATGAAATGAAATTTCATGAGCGATTTTTGAATTACAATAAAAGAAAATTAAAACTTAAAGTTAAAAATACTCACAAGTAAGATAAAAATTAAAAAGTGAGAGTATTTCCAGGGTACAAAACAAGTGTTCCAGTATACTTCCCAATTCAAGAATAAAAAAGATCTAGTTATCACTCTCTTCTTCGACGATATCCCTAAGACTTGTCTTAAAGTCCAGTAATGAGATAAGGTCTTCAGAAGTTACAAAATGACTGTAAAGAAAATCTTGCACGTTTTGCACATGTTTACATTTCTATTGACCAAAGAACATATTTAACCCTTTAGAGCAGTGCTTCTCAATCTTTTTTATGTCCTTTTTTAATATGTTCTCGCAGCCCTCACAGTAATTAGTTATTTAAAAATAAAGATGAAGGTGGCCAAAACAAGATTTCGGTCTGCGCTGGTGATGATAGAAACAATAGTTTATCCTTACAAGGTAAAAAGCTACATCTGTAATAAGAAATAGAAACTGAATGCAATTTTTAAATATATATACAAATATATATATATATATATATATATAATATAAACAAAAAAAACTCAAATTTTATCTCGCACCTCCTGGAAAACTATCTTGCACCCCTGGTTGGGAACCACTGCCTTAGAGTTAACTGTTCTACCTAAAACACTTGATGCAGATGATCAACTTAAGTTTAAGAACACAGGAGTTACGTTAGTATTTCATCTATTCAATACTATGTCATTGTTCTTGCTGAAGCAAGAATAACTAAATATTTGAAGTCTACAAAAAATTCTCAGTTGGTTCATGAATGAATGGGCTTGTGACAAAGAGAAAATAATAATTATCTACTTTTAGAACACATAAATTTCAGTTTAGTCAACAAAGTAATTCAGTAGATTATTTGCTTTTACGTATTGCTGTTAAATTTTATCACAGCAGAAAATTAACGTAAGAATGGAAATAACTGTTTGCTGTGAGTAAGGTCATATTCATAACCTATTTATGTGAGATGCACGAAAACCGAGTAAATGAAACAGACTGAGCTCTAAGACAAACCTACAGCATAAAAAAAAAGAACAAAACCAGTATGAACATTTATACGCATGCAAAACAAAAGGAGAAAACACCAAAAAAGAAATATTAAAACATATATACAGATAAGAGTTCACGAGTGGAAATTGTTCAATTACTTTTTCACTGTAAGTTTTTGTTGTAATCTTACTTCTTACCCTGATCAGTCCTGGTAGTTTTCATTGTTAATTGTTCCAAGTCTCATAACCAAATAGTAAGAACTCTAACGAGTCCTGGCAAACCAAGTTCAAAGACAGAATAATAATAGAAGTCGTCTTAGTTCAAAATCCAAGTCTAAAATAACGTAATATGAACAAACGGTGTTGTCTTGTATTCTTACAAATATTTTATGGCCTCAACATATGCAAGGTTTAAAAAAGAATGAATAAGAAAATTTGAAGTATTTCACTCCTAGTGACCAACAGACAACCTCAAATGGCAATGTAAGCATCAAACTTTCAATAATTTCTCGTTTAAATCGCGAGAGTGAGTAACATTTCATCAATCAAATCATGAAAACAAACAAAAATACGATGAAAAGATTCTTCTTTCAAATTTGTAACATATCACAATAAAAAACAATGAAGATAATTAATGAATGAGAATGTTTCTCAGGCCTAATACATTCTTCTCTTCTCTTTCATATTCACTAAATAAGTAACAATAACCAGTTGAAGGTTCGACAAAGTGGGTCCGCAGGACTCGGCTACTTCAAAAATAAATCCTTCACTGGACGTGCAGTATTTTCTTAAACGGGTTAAGGGGTCATTCAAAAGGTTTCTTCATATAATGCTGAGAGATAAAACAGTTCTTAATTAAGTATTATATGTCCAAGCAATAATTAAAGATATTTAATAAATCAATCTTTCTGATCACCAGCAGAATAACTTTTAAATTCAGCAGCACAGAAAACCAGTAAACTGGTACAACTAGTAAAAACTCGTGTAGCATATCTTCAGAAATTCATATCTAGTTTTATGTTTACTTTGTGAATTCAACTTTCATTAGGAAAAACAATCACAATAAAAACATTTTTTTCCTCTCGTTCAAACTTATATTTATAAACATTTACAATACATATTTATGCACAACTTACAGAAGTAATCTACTGCACATCTAGTTGAAGTTTAAAAGAAGCTTAACGTATTCTTTACATATAAAACTGCATCTAACTCGGCAATCAGCACTTAGAACTTTTATACCATAGGTGGCTATAAATATATCTAGATATATATACAGATATCATGAGATTTTGAATATATTTTTACAAACATTTAGTGCTAATGTATGGAAGTGGTGAGAGAACAAAGTCCATAAAAATAGTCTCAGTTACACAGTTAAATGATTTAATTTCAAGAAGAAAATTGCTCATATCACGTACAACTTGTCAGTTGAAAATGACGTGTCATTCATATCAACAAAAGTTGCCCATATGGATGGCACAACGTGCTGGTAAAGGATGAATTATTTTCTGATTTGTTTGAGAAAATGTAACTTGCAAAATAACATACTTTTGAGTACAGTGATTTGAACTACATACTACGTATATTCCAAATAGTGGAAATAGACCATAGATAAGTCAGGGTGCCGTGACAGGAATGAAAATGTGCAACTGACTATATTATGGAAGAAATAAAGAACAATCATTTATTTTTAGCCCTTTAATTGTTCTGTATTTTGGCTAAAATGCTTGGCCACACAGTTTTACTCCACGCATACACATCTTTCTACACTTGGCATAAAAGCTCCATCTTGGGTTTTCCAAGTATTTTTTTTCCCAATCCCACAACTACACATTCTTACTGTATATCTGTAAAAACTACTGTAAGTAAGCTTCTTAACACCAAGTCAAAACTATTAAAAAGACACACTGTGAATCAGATGGTGATGTAATACCTATCAATAAATTTGTTAAAAATGCATGACATATGAACAAATTTCAATAAATATCCCTTTTAAAAACTTAACTGAGTATCTGATATCAACAATAGTATGTAAATATTCATGGATCAGATTTCTTCTGAAAACATTGTGTTACTATGAAATAATAAACCTGTAAATCAATATGTTTTAACCAATAATTACAACGTTCATCCTCACCAGGCTAATATAAGAGAAAATAAAACTTAAGCTGCATAAATGTACTTAACATATTCTCTGTATCTAATATTCAACTAACACTTAAAATGAAACAAAAACACAAACCTTCTTCTGTTTCTCCATCATTATACAATTCTTCACTATCAAAAACAGAGAAAATTTTATTAATTTAACCATGAAATGAATATACAGATAAAAACATTCAAATAACTACCCACCCACCCTCAAAGTATCAAAATATCAAGCATCCACTATTCCCATCACCTTATGACACAATTTCAAGAACTTTTCCCTCAATGATGGTCACTAAAGGGTTGTGATACCAAGTAAACATACACATCTAACATTTATACAAACACCAACTCCTCAAGAAAAATGAATTCACAGAATTTCAAAGTTTTCTCAATGTCACTGGAAAAGTAAGTTGCCAATTTTGACTATCCTCAAAACATCCTCATATAATGTTTTTTTTGTTATGTTGTTTACCACAAATGGGGGAAATTTTAATATTTTAGAAAATTTCTTTTCTGGTTTCACTTGTCACTAAAAGAAAATTACCTTCCTGCTGAAATGCAGCTTTAATTTCTTATGCTACTACAACTTCTAATTGGTATTCCAGTTCAACAGGAGTACAAAACACAGAGGGTTCCAGACCCACTTTTTTTTCAAAGCAGATAAAAAGAATCAATGGAAAAATCAATGCATTAAATGTATATAAAAAGAAAGGTGGAAAGGTTACTTTTTCACCTTTTTGGGACCACGTATACTCATATTCCTTTTACAATTCAAAGATGAGCAAAATACACTTTCTACATCAGGCCAAACAGTAACAGGCTACTGATATTTCCTATCGAGAATATTTTTGTTGGGGATGTGGGGATGAAGTTATAAGTAGGTCACTGGGGTTAAATGTTAAGCTTAGGTAAGTATGAAAGGGTAAGCAGATTGGCTTGTTGGACTTAAGAGATTAGTTCTGAGGAAGAAGGGAGCTTTTTGGAATGGATGGTTTAAATTTAAATAGGGTAATGTCTGGCCTGTTTACCAAGTCTATTAAACTCAGCTGTAAAGGAAGTTTTAAACTAGGTCTAGACAGTAGAGACAGGGCCAGGAAGACTCAGTACAGTTTGTAAAACATACATATGAATCAATATTCGTAGTGACAGTTATTACAAATCGTATTGTTGTTTGTATATTAAAGTGTATTTGTGTTAAGAAAGAAATTTGTGGGTATAAATCTTGTTTGCTTTCTAAGTTAAAAATAAAATTTCTGGCTATTTAAAATCATAATACATAATTGTATGTAACACAATTGATCAGAGAATTGTTTGAAGTAAATTATAATACCACTCATAACCAACTTTGCACTAAACTTAATGACTTGACTGCATGAAATGTAGTCATACATAAAGAGCTGCTACTTGCAAGATATACGTCACTATAGAAACTTTAATAAGTTGTAAAATGCAAACTGTACAGAACCTCAACTTGTTTTCCTACTATAGCCCCTCTGTAATACAATTTTGGCAATTTTCTTTTAAATTAACAGGAGACAAGTATGGGTTTAGAAAAGGTCAACAATCCCACCCTGTGTTGTCATAAACGTGAAAGAGTGATGTGTAATGGTGTGAGCTGCTAAACAACACTGCATATTAAAACTGTAGCCTAAAATGTCTGAATGTCTACATTCTAATCATGGATGACAAATGAATTCATTTCAGCAGGCCTATATGTTATACTAATGAAAAAAACACTTCCCATAATGCAAATAAAATGCATCTTTAGTTTCAAGGCAGCAAATTAAACATTTTGGCAAACCTCATGCAGAGCCCATAATTAACCCTATGGAACATGTTTACAGAGAATTCCAAGCCAGTCAGATCAAGCCCTGAGCCCTTTCCAAACTCACTATTCAAATTTAGGAACAACAATGAAAATATACTACACTAGATATCTAGTTGTGAACATTCCTCAGAGATTAACAGTAGTTATTTAATATAAAGGGCACTTTACCTGAACAGTGGTTACCAAGACCAATCATATAGGATGAAAAATAACAAAACTACACAAAAACATATGTCCCACACCTTAAACTATTTAACAAAATATTATTCAATAATTTAAACATGTTTCATACCTAGTGATACCACCACTACAATAAAAGGAGTGAAGCACTATTATAACTTTTATCTGCTAAAGATGTCTTGATAAACATGCAATTAAACTTGACTTGATCATACAAAAATGAAACCAACATCTAAGAATTAAAATTACACAAACATAAGTATGCATTACATTTTCTTTAGATGTATTCAGTACCAATGACATCCTTTCACTAGTACCCATTATTTTAATTTTTTCATTTTAAATAAAAACTAATATCTGAACCAATTACCAGTTTAATATTTCAAGAAAATAATTAATATTTCTTTATACTTTCTTGTTTTAATTTTCTAGAAAGAATCAAACAATCAACTTAAAGTATCAGTCATCTAATATACTGTATACTTCATACTCTAAGTTGGTTGTTCGACTCATTCTAGAAAAATAAAACAAGAAAGCATAAACAAATATTAACCATTTTCTTGAAACATTAAACAGTTTAAAATCCAAAATTAAAACTGTTAAAGTTAAAGCCACTGAGGAAAACTCTGGAGTTTCTTGATGTTTCAATAAAATGATTAAAGGGATTTACCCAGACTTTTAACAATTGATAAAATGAATGTTAACATTATGAATAGGTAAATATAAAAAAAAATCTCTTACACCAAATTCTGCATGGATGCTCTTGTCACCATTACCTAAAATAATTCAAGAACAATGACAAAATTATGGATGAACCAACAAAAAGAACTGAAAACAATTTACATCTAAGTGAGCCATACTCTGCCATTAGCAAGCCACTTCAGTTTGTTACTCTCATCATAAACTAAGATTATACATTCTTTGATCCAATTAAGAAAATTATGAAATCAATTACAGAAGGAATATTTGAACTTAAAATCACGCTCACTTTACGAAACCTGGACATTAAACACTCATTAAAACGGTTTCCAATATCAAATACTTTACCAGTGTCTAACTTAACAAGTTTTGTCTTAGATAATTACTTACCTGGCAAGAGGTGGTAGAAGATAAATTTGGACTGTGTTCCTACAGACGGATTGGGATTTTTGTAGTTTACTTACTTAAGCAATTTTTGTTTTCTGCATACTACATGATAATTTATTAACATTTATATGTCAATTACTCTCAACCACTAAAATTTTACTGATGCCATAACGTTTGTTTATGGTCTTTCAGGATGTGAAATGGTGCTTTACTTTTGATTCAAGTTGAAAGACAACTATTTACACTCAGTATGAGATGGAAGACAATACTATATACTTGATGTGAGATGCTATAAGAGAATGCTTTTATCTTAGATTGATGCTGTAAAAAAGCACGTCATTCTTCAAGATGTTTATTCTTGAACTGCAAGATTTATGATTCTTACACTTTTCAAAACCAACACAAACTGAATCAAGTTTGCCAATGACAAATTATCCCAATAAAGATAACACTAAATACAAATATCAGCTGCTGTACTCTGTTACTTTTCAAATGACTTAAATGAAAATAATAACAAAAGAAATACTATTGCTACATCTTCAGTCATCAATAGAAACTAGTAAGTTCTTTACTGTAACACTTTACACATGAGCAGCCTTTCACATATTTATTTAAACATCTCACATTTCAATGCTATTATATCACCATGAATTCATTACAAAACAAGCCATATTTAACATCAAGATTTCAATAAGAGTATTCAGACAGGTACTAAGTTGAGTACTTTGAAACATGTTACCAACAATGATGAATGGTATTTTGTTTTTAGCAGTTCCTGCCTAAACTTACCCAATCCGCTATGTGTAATACACATTGTAAAAATGATTTCTAAGATGATAATACGTGTTTAACCTTTACTGTTAATCTAACATTCAATGTCTAAAAGAGTGTATGAAATGCAGTATGAAAGAAACACAGCTCATGAAGTCATATTTACATGCACGATGAACACCATTCTCTTTCAATAAATTAAGAATTTCCAGGGATAACATACAAATTATACTAAAATCAAATTACTACCAATCACATACTAGGAACAAACATAATTTACATGCATATACACAATAAAGACAAACATAAACACAAATAATAATTTTCATGCATTCACTTGTATCATACACAAAATTAGCCACAAAACTGATGTGCTCTGAGCATCACCTTAAACTTTCAGTTGGCAAACAAGCAAAATAAAGAAATAGGAGGAGCGTTTTTACATTATTTATTTTGCATACCAAAGTAATCTGTTACGTATAATAACACGAGAAAATTATTTAATTTTTAAGATAACGTGCCATGCTTTCAATACGTTTACTGTTACACTAACATTTGGTTAACAAGTTCATAAAGTCTTGTTATTCAAACAAAGCAATCATCAGTTGTAGCAGTTCATACTTAAACCTAAAAATATGTTTCACAAGATATCAACAATCCCTTGTACATAACTTATAAAATACAAAATTTGGTAACAATGCAGGTTTTGTCAGCCATTAATCAATCTCTTGTCTACATTATACTAGCAACACTTTGCAAAAAGCATAGATGCTACCACAATAGATAAAAGCAAGCATTAATACACCTCACAAAAATCATAATACAGATACAGTGTATTTCATAACATTTTCACTAGATTAAGCTTAGTAGGCTTAGCTTTCCAGAATCTGATAACATCCAGACTTAACTGCTTCATACATGTTTAAATAGTAAGAATGTACCAACTTTAACCCCAGTAATTAACATAAAATAAGCTTCTGTATAAACAACTGTCTATTACTGAAAAAACATTTTAATAACATTCAATATACTTTATATTAAATTACATCCATATGTAACTCTCAACGCAATATATATTTTTTATGATCATTATAGAATTAGCATGACACAACCAGTTTCTCCAGCTACAAAATATTTGTACATTCTTGACAAATTAGCAACAAACACTTATTAAAACTTTAAGTTCATTTATAACTCTCTCAAAAGTTGTACAGCAAAATAATTTTTGTCTAAACATGGGAATGTGTAAAAGAAGAAAAAAAAAACCTCTTCCTAATAAACTGCCAACAAAGATTCACTCAGATTAAATCATTATACCTACCCACTTAATAATGCAACACGATTAGTACTTGGAATAAAGTCCACGAAAGTAAATTACCATAATAAAACATGCTAAGTTAGCAAACTGTAATCATTTGAGACCACTAATTATTTGTACTATTTAGAAATTAGAATTCACTTTTGTTTTTCATTAGGAAAATGCAAAATTAACAGTTTGGGAAATAACTAACTTTCAAACAAATTACAAAACAGTAAATATGATTTCATTTCATTACCTAGGTAAACACAGTTAGGATTTGAGTGAGAAATAGTTTTAAAATACTCAAGGAAATAGCCCAGAAATCAACCTCTGGGTAAATTTAAGTAAATTAAGCTAAGCATTACTCTTTATCAAACTATAGCCTGGAAGAGTAAAAATGAAAAAAAAAACAAAAAAAACTGGTGGATAACAGCACATGCAAAAGGCAGTATGAAGTGTATCATAAAAATGTATTTTATGAAAAACAATTTAAATTATATGCCAGAAAATAATTAATGTAGTATTATCTTAATTATTATTATGATAAATTGACAATAAGGAAAAGAAACTAGCACAGAAGTATCCTCACATGCTTCGTAATATTTATCATTGTTTAAGCATGCTAACATGAAATAGATTTCACGAGTGTGTTACAGTTATTTCTGAAACCAGTTAAGATTCATTTCATATGTTAGCATGCACTAAATCAGTTACTTTTCCAGGCAGAAACCACTTGCCTCACACAGGCAGTTAACTTAGCCAACCATGTTTGGGCTCTCTCACTTGCAAGATCAACCAGAGGGTGGACAGTTGACGCCTTTGTTCTCGATGGGAGAGAATCCTAACATCGTCCAGTATACAATAACTTCATTGTTAATAAACAAAGTATTAGTTGTTAAACAAGAATCCATGAAACGTGTTTCCGTTTAGTTAATATATTTTTTTTTAGTGTTAGTTATACATATAAAATAGAAATACATTTAAATCATAAATTCCAGTAAAATTACTATTGTTTCTAACAAGTGTAACTTTTATATTGACATACACACACGTGCATATTGTTTCAGTTCACTTAATTTTATATTAATACACTGAAAAATTGCTTATCACCTTGTAAAATAAGACATACAAATGAAACTTCCTTTATTCGGGTTACAAATAAAATAAAATATTACGCATCATTCTTCTACAGTGACTGATTCAACATACAGTAATCCAGAGAAACCTACAATAACGGGATGTTGCAATCAACCATCCTAATGAAAATATGGTAAAAATGAACTTTATTCTTTTAAATGGTTTTTCAACAATAATATTGTTAAAATAGTTTCTCTCCAGCCACAACTGGTTCCAGTGTTTATTACTGCTAAATAATATATTTTCTAAGTGCATATTCATCAGATGTCTTTCACACAACCCAAATAGTCATAAATGTACTTGCCAAAACACTGAATGTATTGATTAGATACCATTTATATAAGTTAGAAAAAGAAATCAGTACGTTATTGACAAATCTATACAAAACAAATCTATAAGCATGTCTACAATATATATGGCATAATAAATTAGATTTTTGTTTTTTCAGTAACACATTAGCTATTTTACAAAAGTGTATGAATCAAATCTTTATATGATGGACTAATAAAATAAATGTTTTTTTTAAAGTTATTTAGGTTTCAATCGGTCTTAATACCAGTAAAATTCAAGGATTTTACAAAATAGAAGTGCTATAATGATACGTTCTCAAGTAAACACAAATTTAACAGTTCACAAAATATAGTTAAATTTGTTTTACTTTCTAATAAATTCTCATTTGTAAAGAGCAGTTACATGTATCACCTTACACATTCTCCACATAGGGCAAATTTATCTAGGTCAGCAACTTTTGGACAGCAAGTTGTTGTTGGTGGTGGTGGTGGTTAAACTGCTAAAGTCAATGAAAATATGTAGCAAGATTAACACTAATATGTGTTCTGCCAACTCCCATCTCTTTGCTACTGGCTAATAAATAACTGTTCCCAACCCCACTGCCAAAGAAAACAACTTGGTATTTAAGATATATCAGAAACTATTGAAGAAAGAATGTTGCAGCATTTACCCTAATGTTGACACTGCCATTAGAATGTCCATGCACACACCTGCAATGATTTGTTCTGCAGAGCTTTCTTTCTCTGTGTTAAAATGCATCAAAAATTACCTATGGTCAAAAATGCTGGAAACACAGCACTGACTATTGAAAATAAAAAGACATGACAAATTCTACAAATCATAGTGAGGTTATTAATAAATTTACTTCCCATAGAGCACAGCACAATAGAGCAATCTTAGATTCAATCAAAATGTGAGTAGTTCCTATAAATATTACTTCACATAATATATACATACAATGAAGATTTAACACAACTTTACTGAACACTTTATAACTTCTCCATAGCAGTAAACACCAAACTTAAACATTTTAAAATCAAACTGAATTCTCTTCTTTCTAAATTAAAATGTGATCATTTTCTAACTCTACTCTTATAACTCTATGCTTATATCTTCACTTACATGTATATTAGCACTGTACTAAGATCTCTATGATATTTATAGCTGTTGATTAACACTATGTCCTCTCCGAAAAACAGCACTTTCAAATGGGCTTAATGATGACAAAATCGTTAATACTTTGAATCATATCACCAGCAGCTTTATCTCTTTTCATCCTGTAATTATCTGTATCCAAGATATCTATACTCACGCATCATCATCTTGTTAGCTAATTGATGTCAAACTTGCACGTACTGCCAATCATTTTCTTAAAAATAACCTATTATTCACCTGATTGTTTTCTGACCAGTACAATTGTGTAAAAACAAATTAGGTCATATCCATGCAACCAAAATGCAAAGATTCTTAACACAAAAATATTTTTAATTTTATCTCATTAAAAGTTAATATATTGGGAAGTTAAGATCTCGCTGTTAAAAACTGTGAATGGATAAAGAACTTAAGTAAAATTGTCCCAATCAGTGGTGAGAGAAATATGTCATAATTGGTAGTTATTTCATTATAACCAATCAGAGTGGACATTTTTTCCAGCTTTACAAGTAATCTGAATTCTTTGTACCCTATTTGGCACACACTTTTGTACTAATGCCATTTACTTACACAAAAAATAAACTAATATTTTAAACAAAATGTCAAAACAAAATTTAAATCTACACAGACATATCTGACAAGTTTTAATCAATTATTAGGACTTCGTGTCAGTTTATCGATCTAACAATGCTTGTTTTTCATAGAACCTGAAAAACCCTTGAAGACATGAAGGGTTTGTCTTTAAAAAACACAGTTTCTTATACATTTATGAACCAAATCACAAAAAAACACAATATTATTCTAATTTATTCAAGTTATTCAATATTCTTCTGGCAAAGACAACTGAACATAGTTTAAAGGCAATCTACCCTACTAATATAAAGTGTATACACAGAAAGTAGCGACTAACCTGTAAAGAAACAATTACTCAAACAATTTGATTTTAAAACCTTGTAGAAATTGGTGAGGACAATTTTAGTATTTCACCAGCTGTTTTCACGTCACTTTATAAGCATGGCATCACAAACACACAGATCTTATTACATTTGTAGTTTTTGTTAGAGACACTCTCTGATCTCATTAAGATTAAATTTATGTTTTTAAAACTTGTTACGAACTTTGTAGCTAAACGTTTAACAGGACTGGAAATGTTGCATCACTATAATGAATAAATTTTAAACAACGTAGTGACATCACAATAATAACACACATCACTAAATACACCTGCACATAATTTTACAAAATCGAGCATAACTCTGAAATTGTACCTTAATTATTATAAGAAATGCATCATTTTTAATGAAACAAAACAATAATTTTCTTTCACTTCTCAGGTATTTTATCTTAGTTTTCTAAATTTCAGACATTAAAGGACAAAAATGAAAATAATTATTGTGTTTCTTAAAACATAAGTGTAACTTCTTTAATAAAAATCAATAGCTTGTTTCAGAAAATATTATCACAAACAGTGATTTTTTTACATCTCCTTCAAATAATAAAAATGAATGTAAATAATATACAACACATGACAGTAGTAACTACTACCATCAAGTTTCCAAACTACAAGGACCAATAAAGAGAAAGAAAAGCAATTAAAAATGTATTATTGGTAAACATAAAATACAAATGTCCTTCACTGTGTAAACTGAGTGTCAATTTAGTTTTTTTCTGATGTTAGTTTTTGTTTTATACAGTACATGTCAAAATATAGAAACACAGTATCTTTGCAGTTTGGATGTTTTTTTAATACTTAAAAAATGTTTCCAATAGGACTAATTTCAACACTAAACAATTATTTAACTATAGTACAATGTTATCTCCACACAATCACAAGATCTTCATTTTTATTGACCAGCACAGATTGAAATAACATATATATCTAATTGATTTTATTGTTAATTTATAACAGAAGAGCAGTATATGGTTATTTTTAACCTAGAGTTTTGCCATACTCCAAAATTTTTATGTGCATCGCTAACCAAAGAAATCTCGAGTTCCCAAACAATTACACCAAAATGCTTGTTCATAAGCCTTGAGAGATGCTCTACAGAGCAAATTCAAGAAATAACATTCAAAAATTAGTAGAATTAACATATACCCATGAATTAAATAAAATATATTTTAAAGTAAAGCTGTGTAATGAATGTATGAGTAATATTTGTAACAGAAGTTTTCTTTCATAATTCTTTCTATGAGATGAGGACATAGGTGATTTTATGTGTTGATTGTACATTTATGTTCTACTTGTGTTTCCCAAAACATTTACAAGTGTGTCTAAAATACTACATTTTGGAGGAACACAGATTTTTGACATCAAAGGCTGTTGACAAATAAAACCTTCAAACTTACAAAACATTCTAAGTGTGAAGGAAGAACCAAGTTTATGAGTAAACATTCCATCCTGCCTGAAAGGTACCTCATGATTTGGGTTAGCAAAAAAATGGATGTATTAAAATGAACCATAAGTTAAAATCTCCAAACTCAACATTTAAAACTGAATAACTTCTAAAAACAACAGAATCTGATACACGACCAAACATTTAACACTGTTATCTACTCTCTCTTTTGTATTCATCTAAATAACATATTTAACTTCACATCAAAAATAAACAAATAAGAAATACATGCCGAAAAAAATTGTTTTAAACAAGAAAATTATTGAAAATTACCACATGTACTTCATAAGCTGACTGTACAAAAATAAAGAGCATTTGAAAACAGATGTAGTTGTAATGGGACAACAACCATCATTCAACTCCCACCCGGCCCAATTTTTTTCTTCCTGTAATTTCTTTTTATAAATTACTCCCACAAGTCATACTTAATGCTGGGAATACTACACAGAGTAACTGATTCCATGTTTATAAATTTCTATCATTCCACATTTATACTGACATAACTGCACTTTAAAAAAACATGTTAAAGGTACTGTACTGCCTCTGGAGTTTGGAGTTTCCTTCATCGTGTTCAGTCTGACGATCTTGATCATTTAAAGTTCTCTGACATTACAATTTTCACTCTAACAGTTTTCTGAAGGACAGAATGATACAAGTTATTATATTTTCTGCAGACCTTCCACTAAATACAGACACTGGCTTCAAAATTGCATTGAAGAAGAACAAAAGTTTAAATCATTCATGTCTATACCTGATGACTGATAAGTCACTGAATCATTCCAGTTGCTTAGTCATAATTTTCTTGAAAATAGCCTCTGATGTTAAGATGTGGCTGAAAAAGCTTATAAACTTAAAATCCTTATTTATTACCTTATTAACATCACCAGAAAACACACCCAAAATTATTGCAAATGGTTTCTGAGTTGAAAGGTTTTCTTTCAAGAGTGCTGAGTGGATTATGATGCTCAGAGTGGTCTGAGGTACGGATTTCAAGTCCAGTAGTATCCTAAACATTCTACACATTTTCCAACTTCTATCTTGAATACTGAAAATTTCTCCCATTAAAAATGTTTTGTCCTTAGGCTTTTTGTCTATCTTGAGGTATGAACATTTCTCTTTGGAAAGACATTTTTTATAATCATCTAGCTGTAAGCCTGAACACATCAACAATGTATTGATGAATGCTTAGAACATTTTGCAAACTAAATACATGCTAAGCATGTTACCCGAAATGCTGTAGGCCACAGCTGTGGCAAAACACCAGTGTTCTTTGTTAAGAAAACCATTCTATTTAAACTTTCTTTGTAGATCTGAAATAAAACCTGCTTTTCAAATGAGACCCAAAACATGAGTGCTTTTGAATACTTCATCCTACTTCTTGAGTAGAAAACAGTGAGATATTCAAAAGCTTGGGTCTTGATTGAAAATCATTACAACTTGGGCACATGACACTGTGAGATAACTCCTTTATCTAAGCTTAATAAATATTGTCACATAAATAGCAAGATGATGACGTAGCAACATTAGTAAAGAAACAAATATCTCTGAAAACCTTTAAAAAGTAACTCATTAAAATAGTTCTAATGAAATATGGAAAAACATTTCTTAATTTCAAACATACTTGTCACACACATCAAATAAACTTACAGATTTTATCGAGTTGGCATCAACTTGGATGTTAGTCAGTTCCACGTAGCCAACTGAAAGTAGTTAAAAACTTCGTGTTCATCTTACAATCAAAATTATGGAACAACCATTAATGATAGTTAATGTGAGAGCAATAAAAATATCACGTAAATTCATCACTCAATAAATCTAAAACTTAATAAAAAACAATTTTAACATGGATTTTCAAATTATTTAATAGAATTATATGCAAAGTATGTCAAATTTTGATATTTGATATGGCTTTAGCTCCATATACTATCACAAATTTTTTTTTTCAGTACAACAGTCATATAAAAAGTTTTAAACTGTCTGTGCTCACACATGGTGCAACAACTGTTTTTGTCTTCTTAACTCATTTCTTCTGATAAGAAAATAATATAAGTCACATTATAGTGGACTCTGAGTCAGAGAAAAGCTAGCATATATGTACAGAAGGGACCATATAACGTAAACTTGAAAAAAAAAAAAGAATAATAATTAAACATTGTCACTTTATTTAGCAGGTAAAGACACAAAACTCTGGTACATATACATAAAATTCCTAACTAACAAATTTATGTAGCCTAATTTGCTTTCTTTTTCTGAAGCATGTGTTTTCTTACAGCAAAAGCCACGTCGGATAATCTGCTAAGCCCACCGAGGGGAATCGAACCCCTGATTTTGCGTTGTAAATCTGAAGACACACACCGCTGTACCAGCAAGGGGCTCTTTCTGAAACAATATTAAACTATTACCTTGATTCAAAGGTCACCATTCCAGAAAGTAGTTACAAAATGTGTTTGTAACTCTGTGGTTAATTGTACTAAAGTATTTCTTCAGTAAATTTTCTTTCTCGTTTTGAAAGTTGAAGTTGAGATCTTAAATAACTTTCCTGATCTCTAATTTTCCACCGTACCACTAACTTATCCTTAACTCCTGAAGGAGTTTTTGCATTGAAACACTTTTCCGATGATAAAACTCTGTAGTTGTTCTATTATAAAGTTGTTCCAACAAAACTTGTTGTCCACACAGATTCAAAAGGCTTCAAAAATGTTTGTTAAATCTTTACAAATCTCTACATTACACTGCACAATCTTCATGACAAAGAACTAATGAATATTCAATGAAAATAAATAAAGGTATGTTCAAAATGCAACTCGTCACTGAAAATCTAAATGATATTGTGAATGTAGTTTGAAGTTGATGATAAAATAGGTATTTTGTAAAGCAGCAACTTGTCGCTGTCACTTTACGAAAACTTTCTTCTAACAAGTTTTAAAATGTATTACTTTTTATGATAACTATCATGAATTGATACTGAGTATTATTAGTTTCTCAGTAAATAATTTACAAATCACAAATTAATCCAATTGTAATGTCGGTACATAACAATGTGGATCAGTAACGAAGTCGATAGTGATATATGGCTACAGGTCAAATAATTGTGTTACAAATTAGAGTATTCTGTAAACCTTACTCCAATGTTTGAAATATCATTGAAGATAACAAACTGATGTAACCAAGAGGTATGAGAACCTAATAAATGAAAGAGTGTCAGAGTATACTTCAGGCTGCTTTGAAAAATACATGTATCAAAACAATTGAAAAATGTGGAATTCTCTTCGAAAACTAAATATACAGAAATAAGTCGTACAAACTGCACATGAGGCTATCGTTGACAAAGTATGAAAAGTTTCAGAAAATGAAATGACTGAGCATGGAGAATTAACATTCTGTTATGAATAATTCTACTGAAGACACAGAAACAAGTCTTACAGACTAATTATGACTGTAAATAAGAAAACACTGATTCAGGATTTCATCCTAACATTATTTTAATCTTAATAGCTCGAAAGAGTGAAATAGGAGGAATTAAAGTGTTAATAATGATCAGTTAGATTAATTAGTTGTGCTTGAGGTCAAAGTTCATATGAAAAGAATACACAATTCCATGAAGATGTCATGACATATATTAATGATAATGGATTTAAATATCAGAACTAAAAGATTTTTCTGAAATAGGAAGCCAAAAAAAAATAAATAATAGCACTTGCAAGTGGAAATAAAGCAAAATAAAAAATTGTCCCACAGTGTTAGTTAAAATACAAACATGTGCAAAAAAACAGTTCATACACATAGCAGGATACCCAAAACTTTTTACATGGTTAATACAGACTCATCACTTTTTGACAACATTAGTTTAGTCAACTTTTAACTAGCTTTCAAGTATGTGTAGTTTCATATTCATAACACAAATCTTCATTGCTTTTCAAAATCATTCCACCTCAAATCCTGAATTTATGCTGTTTCATAATCAAATCAAACTGAACACAAAAAATATTTCACAGGTCCCTCTTCAATCAGGACAAAATTTCAGATTTACCTTTTAATTGGAAAATTATTTTAACTGAAAGTAAATGCACACATTTTCACTTGGTATTGAAACCCGGTTTTTAGTGTGCAAGTCTGCAGACGTACTGAGGGCTGACCAAAGTGAGATAATTATTTCTATACAAGTAACTGGTTTTTACTCCTGATGAAATGACCTTCAGCAAAATATTTTATGGCATCATATAAACTGCAATATTTCTAGATGTTCTCATTTAAGAAGTAACTACCCAATACCAAAGTCTAATTAGAAGCCTCGTACATAAAAATATTGCTATAAAAAACAACTCAGTATCAATTTCACTAAGTGTTCTTACTTTTCGCTCGGTCATTTCGTACGAGCCACTTTCCTGAGGGATTGTTTTCCATGCGCAATATTTCCAAAACTTCACCTTTTTTAACTGCTAAGTCTAACCGTCCTCCTCTGCTGTCACACTTGACCACCCCAGTATCCACTGGTAATTCATCACCAGTTATCTAAGTAAAAATAATAATAAACACATAAACAAAGAGAAATTTACCATGCAAAAAATAACTATTATTAGGTTCTAAGGACAATAAAGAATGAAATGGGGAAAATTAATGAAAATTAAATTACAATTATTTCTTGATGAAACCTACCTAACAAAGTATATTTTACATAAAATTCAGAAGATGGGTCAATTTCACATGATAACACCATGATAATGTATTAAAAGCTATGAAATTTCTATGCACTGAAATAACTGTTTGATTTTAGTACAAATGCATGTGAATTGAAGTTTATAAATATACTCTACACATAACTGTCTAAATGTTAAAAATGTACAACACACAAACATGAAATTTATTCACAGTTTTTTCACATTAACCCTAATTCTTATTTTTATAACATTAAAGCACAGTAGTGTAAAAGTAAATATATTTTGTTATATTGTAACAAATTAATTCTTCCAGAATTGGACTTATTGTAAAATATTAATTTTCTTCTGGATAGTTAACATCATGGTTTATCAAGTTACTTAAATTCAAGAAAAAAAGAACAGTACACAATTTTTGTTTTGTTTTGAATTTCTTGCAAAGCTACACAAGGGCTATTTGAGCTAGCTGTCCCTAATTTAGTAGTGTAAGATTAGAGGAAAGGCAGCTAGTCATCACCACCCACTGCCAACTCGTGGGCTTCTTTTTTACCAACATACAGTGAGATTGGCCATCACTTTAAAACACCCCCATGATTGAAAGGGCGAGCATATTTAGTGTGATGGGGATTTGAACCCACAATTCTCAGATCATGAGCCGAATGCCTTAACCTCACACATATCACACCCAATATCTCTAACATTTTACATCAAATATGTTCACAAACATCCAACACAAGTGTAACGAAAACCTGCTAGAGTTATATTCTATCATTTATTAAATTTCAATTGATCATTTTACAAACAGATATCTTCATAATGTTATTATGTGGGCTTTGCTGATACTTAATAAACTGTTGTATTGGCAAAAATTGTGCACTAATAAACTGAAAATAATCAGTCTTTGTTCACTCATTACTTTTGGAACATGATATTTTCTCTCGGTTAGGACTTTCACTGAGTGACTAAAGTCATGAAAAATTCATAAAGGAGAGACAGAATTTTCGAGACTCGATTAAAACTAGGTAATATATTACTGCCTGGTAATTAATAATACAAATTTAATGAGGTTTCCACTAACCTATAATAAACTTTAAAAAGTTACTGAAGTTACAATTTAAAAACTTAGGTGTGTGTCTTTCTCCATTACTTCAAAACTCGTTGGTATTGGTAATTTGTTACAAATATATGACAAATTTCACCAGATATTTCTTCCTAAGTTTTTCCAGTTCTCTGTCTTTCTTTTCTTTTTCTTTCTGTTCTTTTCGCCTCTGTTTCTCTTCTTCTTTCTTAAATCGCAACTCTTCCTTCCGGTTACTGTACATAGGCCCATTTGCTTCATCACTAAATAGAACAGAAGAGAGCAATAAAATATTTTCAAAATATAACAAGATCATGGTATACTAAACAAAAAATTAATTTTATGAGAAATCTGTTAAATACATTATTTATAAACACACAAGTTCTTCCCTAAAAAAGTGTAATTTTGCCTACATGTTTAGTTTTTCTTCAAGAAGTTTTAGAGCTGTATCTAACATTGAGTGATGTCGAGAAACCCACTTGTTGAGAATTTTATGTGCAAAAACGGCTCGTTTGGGTTCAGAAAGTATTTTAAATAGAAGAGTGAACAACGTTTCGACCTTCTTCAGTCATCGTCAGGTTCACAAAGAAAGAGGTAACTGACCGAAAGCTGACCACATGTTTGGAAGGGGTTGTGTAACTGAGTGTTGTAATGTAGAGGGCGGGGTTAGATGTTTGAATACATAATTTTATCTATAATATTAATATAGGTATAATGGAGTTCCTTTATATTGGTTTATTTTGGGTTTAAGTTGTTGTGTAAGTAAGGCTTCTTTAATTTTGCATTTGTTTATGTTTGTTTCTTTATTTAGTATTTTAGTGTTTTCTATGGTTATGTTGTGTCCATTTGACTTGCAGTGTTCAAAAACGTGTGAAGGTGACTTTTTGTGTTCTTTGAATCTGGTTTCCATTTTTCTACTTGTTTCTCCAATATAGAAATCATGGCAGTTATCACATTGTATTTTATAAATAATGTTGGTGTGGTGTTTGTCAGTGTAGTTCTTACATAGTATAGGCCTCAGTTTTGTGCCTGGTTTTTGAATAAATTTAGTATTAACTGGAATGTTATATTTTGTTACTAGTTTTTGCCAAATGTTGGTTATTTGTTTTGTATCTAACATTGTATATTTGCCTTACAGTAATATATATATGTGCCTTAGTCAGTTCAAACACATACCCTATCTAAAAAGGAATCATACCAGTGGAACAAGTTTGTTTGTTTTTTAATTTTGTAAAGAAAACTTTTTCTTCCACACACTTGATCATACAGCTTAACTAATATAAAAACTGCAATACCAATAATACACGTCTTTGATGTGGTGATTTTGTAATAATACAGGGGATGATTCCTAAAACCAATTTTGTAAACTCACCCCAAATTTAAAAACTGTTATAACTCAACACACCTTTTGTTTAATACGTCACACATGTTACCATATCTGAAGTACTGGCATTTCTCAGATGGTGTATGCACTCATCATGTGAATATAATTTATTTACATAACCAAAAAAGTTTCATAAAACCACAGATATAAAAGTTCATGAGGGTTGCATTGGATCACTGAATGTCTCAATGGCAAGCTGCAAACCTCCAGATTCCAAAATAATAGGACATTATCATACTGATAAACACACCTCTATGGAATACACCATGAACATGCTAAAGATATGTCCCACACATTAGCTTTACATAAAGTATCATACAATAATCTCCATTCTGTAAAACAAATATATATATATATTTTTTTTTGTACCACTTCAAAATTTGTCACAGGCAGCATCTCATATGAACTGGAATGTGGAGGTAATACATAATCAAAGGAATTTGAGAAAAAACAATTATCTGTACTCATTACTGGAATTGTTTTTAGTTTTGCTGTTAGTAGGGAGATTGCTGTAACTGAAAGTTATTATTAATATTTACTACTGGAAATCATATATACTACTGTAATTTTATTTATACTGGGAAACACATTTAGACTGTCATAATTACACACTATAATTCATCCAACTGACTTCCCTATAATAAGTGGATAGTTACTGCTCAACATCTAAATGTTTTGTGCAATCACAAAACCTAATTTTTTTGATCAGTTCAACTTTGCTTTCATCACGAATTTTTCTATAGAAGCTTATTTAAGGAAAAGAAAAACCTGAAGATGTGGTCCTTGTTCTGGGAGAAGTAACTGTTGACTTTGTCCATGTAGCTACACATAACATGTTTTTGTCTTTAAATGAACATATATGGTGTTATTAGTGTCTAAAACTTTGTATACAGTCCTTTTATCCCTAGATTTAAATTCAAACAGTATATCTTCAGCACTTATCACAATAATTTAGATCATTGAATTTCCAGCACAACAGACTTATCCAATATATTGAGTTAATTTAGTTCACCTAAACATATCACACCAGCACAAAAGGTGGCTAAGTTTAAAATTAAACCACAGAGGAGCTACATCTACATTGCTGTAGTATAACAACAAAGTACCACGTTAGATTTTGAATTGCCTAACTGGCCTTGCATTCTTTTTAAATATAACTCAACATTGTTTATGAACACCTAAACAATTCAAAACCTAACTTGTTATTTTATTGTGATACCACAACTTTAAGGTACTGTAGTTCTTGCTTATTCTCTAGCTTGGCTACCTTTCTTTTTCTACATTATGTTTCGTTCTGGTTATAATTACTTTAGATATCTTAAATTAATTCAATGGAGTGTACTTCTTAAAATTCACAGACTGCATATCTAAATATTTACAGATCCTGTTAATGCATAAAATCTTACTTTGAAATTGTATCAGCAGGCATCTCTTCGTAAAGGTCTTCTTCAAGTGGGTTCTGCTATGGTGAAGTAAAAAAAATGAAAAGTGACAACAAATTCATGTAAGTAATGTTTATTTTAGCATGACATTAGACCAAGAAAACCTAGAAAGGGAAGGATGAAATTAATAAATAATAATCCTTAAAAATAAAAGTTGTTGTTTTTTTCACTGGATGTGAAAGTTTCTTTAAACAATCCATTGAATTCTTAAGCCAATTAATTGAAGATTTTACCTGAAGTTGAAACTTTTAAAAACATTCATGCAAAAAGTATGTCGTGAAACATTAACTTCTGTCTGTTGTCACTAATATACACAGATATTAGGGATTTTGAATAAAAGTTTATTTAACTTATGAGCTGATTTTTGTTAGAAAACATTAGACCATGTTAGATTTAAATTATATCCATCAATTCAATCTCTTCCTTCACGACTCTTTTACTAAGTTTTTGCCAATTGTGAAACATCCAAGATAAAAGTTTTTGTATTCCAACTAAAATATACATTTTTCTGAAATAATCCAACTAAAAAAATCTTAAATATAATTAACACATTGACAAAAATTAAAATTCCATCACCTTTGAGGAACACTTTACATTTTCAGATTGTCCTTAAAACAAGTCACACCATGCACTGTTAATCTATTAATCAACAAAGTGTAAACTGAGACTTGTGGTTTCAAGACCTAGTATTATGACTGACTCAGGCATCTGCCTTACAAAAAAACTGAGAGTTTGTATCCACTCAACTTTCAGTTTCTTAAGAAATTTTGAAATTCATGGGTCATGAAATAATGTGTGACCTATAGGTATACCCAAGTGTATGAGCACTTATAATTAATTCTGATACTAATTTATAGCTTGCTGTCATTCATTTTCTTACTTTTTTTAATACAACCTACTACTCAACTATCCTTCCTAATACTCTATTAAGAAAATAAATAAAAAAACAACTAATTATTCAGCACTTGTGGACTCACAAACATATACTTTATCTCCAACTGATATTAAAATTATGTTTTCAGCTCTTATCTGTCCTTCCGAGAACACTTCTAATATTAGTAGTACGGGTACTTTTTCACAAACATCAAATTTGTACCAGATGCAACTGACAGCTGCAACACTCATTAGGTTCTTCCACATTTTGGGACGTGACACTCAGAACTCACTAATTTATTCTAGTTTAGGGCTTAAAAAACATGTGTATATAATTTTATTTGGATTTTCTATCAATTTTTATATCAAGAAATTTAAAAATATTTTTAAGACAATTTTTGAAGAAAACATTAAAATACTTTTTCCATTACTACTGTACCTTCTAAACCTAATAAGGCTTTACCTGATATTTTGAAAAAACTTCCATAAACTATCACACAGATTTAAATTAATTTTTTTTCGGGATCAAAAAGGGCATCTAAAGAAAGTACAAAAAATTCCCAGGCATGTGATTTGTCCTTAAAGAGTTTAAACTTCTCAGTTCTTTAGTACTTTTCTGCACAAATTAGGCCTTGTCACTGTTCCAGAAAACTATATATCATTTCTTACAACACTTTATTCACTCTACATGTAAACAGTTTATCAACTGCTTTATCCACAGGTGTTCTAACCTTATTTGCAGTAAGAACTGGGTAATTAGTGATATTTCTTAATTTTTTTCTTGTTAATAAATGACATTTGATTAATTGATAAGTAATTAGCACAGTGTTCAACAGACCGTGATACCTGGAAGAAATAAAATGTGTAGGCAGGAGGTACTGCTAGACATTTGTCTTTCTTCAACCACTAGTCAGAATTTAAATAAAAATACAAAAACAAAAAAGGTTCATGACAGGTGATACAAATCAAGCGTCTTCTCTCTCGTTAGCAGTTAAAATTTAAATAGCCTAAACAGTAACTTTGGTGGTAATATTTAAATTACCTGGAGAGTTAAAATAATCAAAAACAGTAATAATTAAAGATCCTAATTTTGATTACTTGGTTATTTTTATGACATTCAATATAATCAGAAAAATATTAATTTCAATCCATCAATTAGTACACATTACACCAATATAAATAATTATTGCTCGTAGGTGACCAATTAAAGTATCAAAGATGAGAACTGAAAGACTGTTTGTTTTCTTACAGCAAAGCCACATTAGACTATCTACTGAGTACACCGAGGGGAATAAAATCCCTGATTTTAGTGTTGTAAATCCATGGACTTACAGCTGTACCAGTGGGGTACACAGAAAGGCTGTACTAATAAAATTCACACATAGACAGATCAAATTATATCAAAGACAAAGCCTAGAGAATTATATATCATCAAGGGTTGACAGTTTTATAATAAGCTTACATCTATGCTTAGGAATTAGTAATAAAAATGAAATAAATTAACAAGTTCACTGAAGAGAAAAAAGTTTTTGAGTTTTTTTGTTTTTGCAAATTACATTAACATTACAAAACAACAAATACCAATTCTAAAATATTTCCTAGTTAAGAAATACTAAAATACAAGATAGAAGTCTAATTTCAACTTATGTTTTCAAACATAAAATAAGTTAATCAGCCCAGAAAGGATTAATCCAACTTCCTTCTTTTATAAAAGGATATAAAAATGTTTTATGCCTCTTTTATCAAGAAAAATTATCTTTTATAATACAATTTACAGAATGTAAAACTTTGTCCCAGAAAGGTTTTACAGAAAAAAACAAAAAATGTCAAAAAATATATATTTATGTAACATACCACATCACTTGGAAGTATTTTTTATCACATACACACTGTGCACTACATTAAAAAATATCACACTGCTTTACACTAATGAAGAAAATAAAATTTATTGGTAATAAAACTTATACTTACATCCATAGCATCTTGGTAGAGTTCCTCTATTAAAAACAAAAATATAAGAATTAGGCTCACCTACACCATGTAATTAAGTACATATCTGTTGATATCAGATGCAAATTAAAAACAACTACAATATCCTTAATTCATAAAGACTACTCTGTAAATCATCACACATTATATTTCTTTACTTTCTGAATTATCGTTACTTTCTCTTGTAAGTCTCTCTCTTACACATCAGCTATTTTTATTACTTAATTAAATTTTATACACAGAAATGTATAATATTTATAAACTTCAAATATGGATGCAAACTAATCAATTCCATTACCATTTCATCTACATGCTTCTCAAATTTAACATGTTGACTGCCAAGTGTTTCAGCTGCTACGGCAGCTCCGATGCCGGGTTTGTTTTTAGCAAAATTGAGTAATTTTTAAAAGAAAGAAAATAAGCAACAAATACTTTTTTTTTTCTCTAAGCCAAACTTATGGTAGTACACAAAATGAAGAAATATGTACAAAACCCGAAATTAATTAACTCATCCATGGCACTGTGTTTCCGACTGGCTTGGACGAGTTATCTCGTCTACGGCACTGAACAGGTTAAAGCATGGTAAAAATGTTTATTTTTTATTTGATCCTACCATCTAAAATACAAAACCTACCTCCCAAGGTATTATCAATACCAATACTGCCTGAAGGAGGTGGAGGTGGTGCATACTTTGGCCTGGAAGGGGGTGGTTGGCTAGGAAGTGGAGGGGGTTCCATGTCTGTATCATCATACAATTCATCTTCTGCTTCTTGTTCATCGGTATATTCTGGACTGTCAGAATAACATAATAAATCTGGAATTTAACTTTTTTTTTTACAATTATTTGTGTGATGAGTTCAGACATTATTGTACAAAATGAAGCTTATTACGTGATGAAATGGTGTTCAAACAAACCCAATAAACAACCGGAAACACTGTATTAATTAGCATTCTTTAATTCTTCGTGTATTATTCTACTTTGTTCAAATAGATACCAGTATTTTACATCATAATAATGTCAAAAAACACTGCTTTAAAATGATTATTAGTAGATCAAGATCTAACCTGTAAGACATCTAAACAGGTACACAAACATGTGTACGTATACATAAACCATGCCAACCACTTATGTGTGCACAGGTATATATTATCAGTGTGTTTTAAGGCTATGCACATATATTTTTATTTTTTTAAATTAAGCCATAGGAACCAAAATTTACTGGTTCTTCCATTTCTCAATAAAATTCATGGCTGACAATAAAAAGGTATGTGACGATTTCAAGTGAGAAATAAGTTGTAAAAGATTTTTGTACTTTGCAATTTTCTCTTTATTTCAGGAAACATTTATTAACTAATTTTGGGGAGCATTCCTGTAAAATATTTCTTTGAATGTGGTTTAGCTACTTCACTAATTACTGAACCACTGTGACAGTCTCGCTGAATGTAAAGAAAAACCTTTTTGTGACCAAAACACGTAACGGGTAGAGAACAGATTTAATAAACGAGGAACACATATTGAAATTATATCTGAAACAAACTATTAAAAGATACCGAACTATCAATTTACTTTTTTATGAAACTGCCTCCACAGTTGTGATTAAAAGAATGCATAAGCACAGTAAGTGATCAGTGGTTCAAGATACAAGTATCTAAAAATTGAAAATTTAATTCACTACTTATGGAAATTGAACAAACACTGTTCACAAGGTATAAACCTATTCCTAGCATGTACATGCTTTAGTGTTTGAACAGAAGTGGGAATTTTTATATAGTTTAAGGAGGTTTTGTTTTTTTTGCAAACATTCTCCTCAGTGAACTGCTGGGCTAAGAACTCACATAGTTGGTTCTGAATTTTCATTTACAATTGTATCTTCATACAGTTCTTCTGCAGAGTTAGATTCACTGTCTGGGACCACTGGCAGTTTTTTCCTCCTAATTGCAGGAACAGGATGTGGCTGTGATGTAACAGGATGAGTTGATTCTAATACTGGAGGACGAGGAGGGAGTCTTTTTGGTCGCTGAGGAAGTTCTAAAAACAAAAATGTATTTATTCTCTGTGACTATTGACTGGAATAAGTCAGTTTGACAAAGATTTACAATTCCTCAAACAAGAAAGTGAATAGTGATGAGAAAGTTAGTAGGGGATGGTAGTACTAAAATGGACAACTATATTTATATATACAGGACTGAAAATTTACCATATTATGCTTGTGTTGAAAAATAATACTACCTGACACAAGTGAAGTGAGATATCAACTTGCTCTGTGCACAAGTCCTATAACTAACATATTTCACAAATCAATAAAAATGATCAATACATTGTTGCCAAGTTGCAAAACTGGATGTTACAGAAAGCAATACATGGACTATGAAGGGCTACTTTTGATTATTAAATACTCGCACAACCTGTAACTAACCATATTTCATGTGGCTGCCCTCACATTTGCAGTTTGTGCAGTCATGCACATGACAAAGGAATCAGCATTTTTTTTAATAGCAGATGAGTTGCAATGTCAAAACAACATAAAGAGTTTGAATTTTTTTCAACTGTTTAAAAGAGAAGATAAATAAATAGGGCTGACTTGTAAATTCATAATAAAATGAACCTAATACCTGGACCCACATACTTGTATTGTAAAAGTTGTTCTTCCTTTTGCCTAATATTTTGCATTCATACATGTGTGTGCACACATGTATATACTATTAACTTTTAAGGCTATGCTTATTTTACCAGAATTGAGAGTCAGGCAAACAAAGGTAAGGTAAATGTGACTGGTGAAAGGTATGAAGTCACAAACTAACATTTCTTGTTGATCACTGACTCTTGATTTCTGCCTTAATTCCTATCTTCACTTCACCATGGGCTCAGCATAATACACACAAGTTGTCTACACATTTGTACATATTGATTATTTGCATTATACTCTTTAACACACCTTGTGTATCTTTCCAATATTTAGTAGACTTTTAGTAAAGACTACAAGTATTTTGATTGAAAAAATCAATTGTTTTAATAAAATATTTTTACTAAAAATTTGTGAAAATTGTCTTGCTACTAGTCTGATTACAAAGAAATTTCATGTCATGATTAAAAAAATTCTCTGTCCTACAAATCTCAAATATTAGCTGTGTAATCTCTATAACCTCCTAATTACATTTCAAACCTTTGTTTTCAGTAAGACTTTATATTTTATGTTATTTTCTGTACTCTAACTATGTTGGGTTGTCACTTCACCAACCTCATAAACATCATAAAAAAAAGGGAAATATAAATTTTGCTTTTATTATGGTAGAATTACATAACATGAAAATACAAATGTTTAGTAATGCAAGTCTCATAATGCTACATATCTACATATATATTTATTATTCTTTATTGACTTACCAGTCACACCAAGCTAACATTATACAACTTGTACTAACACGGTGCACATGCCCTCTTTACAAACCAAATAATATAAGGCTGACCTTCAATCCTCTCTGCCTTGGCTGTGTTTTAGTGGACAAGTATTTTGTAATGTACATTAATATTTCAATTTTTATACATTATATATAAGTACATGGATAACTACTATTTAGAAATAAATTAAGATTACTTTTATTAAAATATAGAACAATAAATCGAGAATTAAAGAAAACAATTAACTGTTCTCACTGCGACCTTTGACTCAGTTGCTGCTGGACAGCGATTGTTAAGCCTTTTAAAATTTTGCAAATCGAGAATACCAAATAATTTTTTTAGATTTTATATAAAAAGTTGATTAACCAAAAACATTATAAATAACTACACTGATACCATAGAATTCCACTACAATTTATTAAGCTTAGTAAGTGAGATGTATTTAGATTTTAAAAAGTGTAAGACTTCAAGTAAACTAAAGACACAACCTAACTGATTGAAATCTGGAACTGAATAAATGTGGTAGCCTTTTATAAAATTAAAATAGCTAAAAAAAACACACTGAGAACATCAAGCTGTTGATTGATTATTCACATATTATATTAAAATAGTTCAATAACATTTTGAATGCAGGCCAACAAACATAATGACATGGCCTTTGAACCATGACCAGTTGCAAAAGGGTTAATACATGGATACTGAATTTATAGCAAACAAAGTTAGGCCTAAATTTGCATAGTAGTTTATTGCTCACTGCAGAATCTTTCTGTAACTTCAAAGATTGTGTAAAATTTGTCACTTAAAAGAATCTACTTCTGAATGCACTTCTTTGTATGATTCTTTATCTCTAAAAAAACTCATTTTTTTTCTCCATTTTTACATAGGCTGTTATGAATTTTTACAGATTACAAAACTAAAAGTGAACTTTTGGTATGCAAAAAAACAACAACAAAAAAACACACCAAACATACCAGTGAACACAATGCAACAGGTACATAAACAGAAAGGCCTTATTGTTACTGGTAAGCATTGTACCAACACCTGAAAAACTCCATTTTGCATGAAGTTAATAACTCAGAAAACATATTGAAACTGTGGTTGTTTGTTTTACTACTGTTTTATACGAATTAAACTCGTGTTTAAATGCAAAAACTGCTTGATATAAAGGTGAGTATGGCTTAGCTGTTAGCATGTCATTACCAAAGTATAAAAGAAAAAGTTTCACTCAGCAATTTATGACCACAACTGCATTATAAGAGTGACTATCAAAGCCTATTATTTGGTCTGACTAGTAGCCCAAGAGATGAAAATGAATAGATAACTAGCTGCCACCACTTTAACTTGTATCACTTCAAATAAGCAATGGTCATGGCAAATGGATATTACATTTACACAAAGAGAATACTGCAATTCTGCATTAATTTAAAAGTTTGTAATTGTGTCTTATTTTTTTTAATTCACCAAATGTTCTTTCTGATGAATTAATTGTGTCTTCACGATATGGTTCTCTGTTTAATTTGTATGATAGACCGGCCTCAATGCTTGTGCAACTAATTTTCATGAAGTTTAGTCCTGAATCCACTGAATAATGAACACCACTTCAAGAAATATTTTTATCTAATTATCATGAAATTATCATTAAGTATATAAAATGCCAGTTTGTCAAATCACCATTTTAACACTGAGCACACTAACAGCAATGGGTGAGACAGAATGAAAGGTCTACTCTCAAAATATCTTTATGCTATCTTTAAGACAGCCTTTTGCAATTTTTTTTCCCCTATCTTCTTCCCTTTTACAGACAAATAACATTACCTGGCTACAAAGCATTAATAAATATACTCTATCAAAGACTGCTTCTTGTGGACTGAGACACATTTGCAAGTTTCTTTAAACTTTAGAAAATATTTCTATACTTTTAATTTGCAAAATACTTTCTTCTGACATCAATATACTATTTTAAAGAAAACACAACTGAAACAAATGTTCATAAATAATGCAGTATAATTGGAAAAATTGTAACACACCACAAATAAACATTAGATAAAAAAAAACAAATTTTAAAAGGATTATGTTTTAAGCCAAGTAATGGCTCAAATTGTTATAAAAAATACCAAACTATAAACAAATTCAAATGGCAGTAAGAGAATAAAGAAATGCAACATAAACATCCCACTGTCTATACATTAACTGTAGGAAAATGATGTGTAGATGAAATCAGCAACATAATAAAATACTAAAATAATAAGTCGTCCCAACATATTACCCAAGTTAAATAACAGTGAAAGAAAGTACATCATGATCATTTGAAGTAGGAAAAATAAATGCAATAAACATTTTTAGAAGCCTTAAACTACTCCAGAATAACAGAGATTTTGTCTTTCAAGTCTAAATCTTTGCATCATCTCAAAGGACTCCACTTGTTCTCTGTTACTTACCTCTACCAAACCTTGCGGCAGTTCCAATACTAATGATCTTCCCATAATTCTAAGAATCCATTAGTAAAAGCACAGGTGAATACAGTATGATTTATAACACATGTTGCATCTGTATCCCAGAACAGCTGGTATGGGTATTAACACTTTTATTGATAAAAGTCTAGGTCTCAAGATGACCTAGGAAGGTCAAAACATTGTTCTCTCCTTATCAATAAAAGTGTTAATACCCATACCAGATATTCTGAGATACATTTTCATTTTAAATGGGTTTCTTATCATCAAAACACATTGCATCTGCTACCTTTAATATGAAACTTTTGACAAAGAGAAATGACAGAGACTGACATTTAGCCAATCTTTTCCCTCCCATGTATATTCAACTGGTGTGTCAACAACATACATTCAACCTATTTTTAATATTTCACTGTGTTGTGTTTAACTATGACTGAAGGTGTATCTAATAATACAAGATTTCTCAAATTTTTTCCCACCCGTAATTTTTTGTCCACAATACAGCATGATACAAATGAATTACAAAGGTTATCCTTTGACACACATAATGTGGGCTAACAAAATCAGTAAAGGTTTCTCCACATTAATGATTTAGTTTGTAAAAGCTTCTGAATACCACAATGTATCTGTCTTCAGTGCCTAAAGGCACTTGAAATAAAGTAGCTAAAAATCTAGACAAAATAAAACATCTTTCAACACACAGAAGCATGCATTTATTTTGCTAACATATAAATGTATTCAAACTTGTTAGTTTAATATACTTTAAAACTGCATTAATATGTCACAGAAACATCTGTACAATATATATTTAATTACATAACATGCACACATGTGCAAACACACTTACCACGTGAATTTTTTAAAGTTTAGTGTAACTAATTACACAATTATTTAAAAAGTATAAAATAAATCAATGTATTAGTATAATGCATTTCTGTTCAGAAGCCTTTTAAATGCAAAGTAGGTGAAATACAAGTTTATCAAATAATCAGATAGCTCATAATTTAACAGATTAACTAATATTGCACAATCAGAAACATTTCAGATAATTTAGCCTTAATTGTAAATGTGTGAAATATCTGGTCTTGAACCAAGTGGTAAAAACATACTTCAAGTTTTGTAGTGAAGTTAAGCAAATATCAAAAAATTCATGTACATGTATCTACATCTGGTTGTAGTACTTTATTGGGCAGTATGTGTGTGGTTTTTATTCAGGCACTGAAAAATCCCACTACTTTGTCTTTATAGTTTCATTTCCTGTTTCCTCATTGTATTCTGCATTAACATTCTCAACCATTTTTAAAGAGTTAACAATAAAACTTCATTAAAGGCTGATGCAACTTTAACACTTCAGACATGCAAAGCCCATAGATTATATAAATATATTAACAAAATTATTTTTGAATCAAACCTGGACTTATTAAAAATTGTTAATATTTGTGTAAGAATTTAAATATAATCCTCACAAATAGCAATTCTTATACAGACTAACCAATCTAGTTATTTATGGTTCAAAAGTGTTAAGACTTGATGTTAAGGTGTTTAGATTCCAGAATTGAATGATGTACACACATAGATAATTTCTAAAGTAACATGTTAAACTTCTCTTAAATTCATTAGATATGTTTAATATGTTTGGATTTCAAGACAGTGATGGAATCTTAACATTTATCCCTGGAAACTGAAAGATCATACTGTAAAACAACATACTTTTCAGTAAGAGTTTTTACTAGCTGAAAGTCAGTTAACTAAACAGAAACTGGTATAACTTAATATGTATGTTTTATATACAAATTAAAAACATAATCTGTACAAAATATTTAATTATATAACTGAGTAAATAAACATTTGTACAAAATAATTATATAATTCCCTTTGCACACGAGTTCTATATCACACACCACTCTTCCTAAAGAAAACCTTATTTAAAACTATACATGTTCATTCCTATAAAGTGGCATGATACTAACCCAGTCACACTAATATGAACAAAACAGCAATAATGCAACATGTGTATTCCTATAAAGTGGCATGATACTAACCCAGTCACACTAACAATATGAACAAAACAGCATAAGAGAATAACTTTGTATCAGAATATCATATCTTTAGTAAGTCTAATTACACTGGATAACTTCAACAGATATGTAACATTTAACAAAACAAATCAGTGAAGGAACAAAAGTGAATAATTTATTATGTCAGATAACTACTGCTTTATGACTAAGTCCATGTATTTGTCAATGTTTTTTTTATGTAATGTTAACTAAAAAAAACTTAAACCACCATGAAACAAAACAAATTAAAACAAAAAAGAAAACATTAACAAAGAACGTCTAAATGTCAATAGCCGTTTACGGATGAATTATACAAGACTTCTTATTCGTTCGTAATATGTAGTGATACGGGAACTCACAAACTAATCAATGTTCTTACTGTATGTCAAAATCACGTTACCAACACAAAGTACTTTATTTCATCATAAGGCCAGAACTCAAAAGTGTCTAGCATTCTGTTACTGTGATAAGCAGTAAACCTCAAGGAATAAAATATCCGATTATAAACCATGTGTATGCTGCTCCTTGGCTCACAAGTCGTACAGTTCTAATTCAATAGCTACAAGCAGTTTAAGTTATGTTTTTCCCATATTTTAGTATCCTTTTCAGCCTCCTGCATACGCTTAAAACAATAATACCCTCATACATTTTATTCTTTTTGAAAGCAGTAACATGTTTATCAAGTTTTCCATGCGATTTATTTTTTTTTATCCTTAAGGAAAAACTGTTGTTAAAGTTTATATTAAGGATAATTAATGATACATATAACTAAGAACATTTCAATAATTTGTATTCATACCAGTTTCTCTGAACAACTGCCTTAAGCTAAATTAAAAAATGATAAAAAAATACAACTTTTTTTGCTTCTGCTCAACTAAAATGCTTCTCTATGAAGACTACGTGCTGTGAGTAAAAGTTAACTATCCAAATCTATTTCGAATTTTTATCTGTTTTTCACAAAATATGCTCATTACATAAAAACAATAGCAAACCAATGTTTATAGTTAGGCCAAACACTGATGGGGGGGGGTCAGGTAAATAATTACAGTACAGTTCTGCCAAGTCGTCTAATAGTGTGTGTGTGTGTGTGTGTGTGTGTACAGTTATTTTGCTAAAGTTTACAAATTTATAAGATTGTAAAAAATGTCAGTTTTCCAAACAAACATTATAAAATGTTATTTCATCCACACAGCCTACATACAAAAGTTCTGGTACTTTTATTTTCAACACTATTCACTTTGTGTTTTTTTTTGTTACCTCCACAAAGCAAGTTACTAACCTGGTACATTTTTCTGCACGGGTGACAGTACTGTCCTTGATGGAAGAGGAGGTCCAGTTCCTTTATTTCTAAGTGTGAACTTATCTGGAGTGGGAAGAGTGATGTTCAAAGGTTTTGGTACTTTCAATGGAGGATTTCCTAGTTTTTCTACCGGAGGTAAAAGTTTCCTTCGATAACGTAAGTTTGCTTTACATATATAGTTTTCCGAATTAATTACACTAGAAGAGTCGAAATTTTTAAGAACACTCTTGGGTGATACACTTGAAACATTTTCACTTTGTTTAACACCATCTGTATTTTTTTCATAAGGTAATTTCACTGTAAATGATACAATAGATGGATTTCCAACAGACTGAAAACTAGAATCCACTGATTCGGTAATAGTTTCAGAAATGTTATTAGAGTTTTTCTGTTCATCCACCTCTTCTGTATTACCTGAAGCAATGCTGTCTGTTGACCGACTATTTAATGAACTGCTGCTTCTCGATATACTGTTAGTAGCCTTACCAGAACTACTGTTCCCAACCGAGGATGACGACAGTGATTTCACAGGTTTAACGGGAATTGTTGGCTTTGGTCCCAGAATTGGTTTAGGTTTGCTGGAAGCCGTAGGACTAGACTCTGAGGTTGAGCCACTGGGTACTGCAGATTCTGAAATCTGTTGAACTGGTAATGTATTTGTTTTAGTAAACAGATTTGACTTTGCCGTAAGTATAGAGCTAGTGGATACAGACTTTCCCATAGGATAACCAACTTTAGATTTCACACTGAAAGTCTCATTAACCGACGGCTTGGCAAGTTTTGCTTCAGAATGTTTTTCATATGAAGAATTCCGAGTGGATGTTAATCGTGGGCCTGCTTGCATTATTCCCATTACAGGGTCATTTCTTTGGGCAAACAATGCCCTAAGAGCTTGAACATTTGCTTGAGGTGTGGAATCTACCATTTCTGCACAACTCCCTTTGTAATCAGTTGGTTCCTAGCAGAAGAAATAGAAGTTCTGTAGAGCAAATCAAATTTCTTGCATTACACGAACTTCCAAAAATAATATCTGCAAACTATGTTAAAATGCAAGTGCATTCGGTAATAGATACTCATACATCGACCTCATCAAATAATTCACAAATATATGAATATAAATCAAACAAAACATGGCACTAAATATTCCACACAGGTTGTTCGCAAGAATTAATTTTGACTAGTTCATTATTTTCACAAGTCATTACATAAATAGATCAAACTAAACAACATTGAACAGACAAATAATTGAGAAATCATGATGGTAATATTTTGATTTATATAATTCAAAAAATTTAAAACAGCAATAATCATAAACATTAATTTTGATTAGCTGATTATTTTAATGACATTAATTAATTTAATCATATTTTTGATTAATCTATTATTCATACACGAGTTAATCGTCCAGCTCTACCCTACTACCTTAAACTTTGTTAAACTACTGTTGGAGAAGGTGGTTTTGTCAACTTAAGGTTTTTGTGTTGTTGTTTTTTTTGTTCTTGCTAATCATAGATGTGCACATGCAAAGTTTTGTTGTTTTTGACAAACTTGTATATGCACAAAACTTTAGATTATATCTATATTTATATGTATCACTGAATTTTTCTGCCTTTCTCTGAAATTCACACGTTACTTGTTTGTTTATTACAAACCATATAGTCAAAAAATGCACATGTACGCCACCGAGTAAACAGATAACAGATTCATATTACATTTTTTCCTAAAATATTTAAATTTTGAAAATAAAAGCATTTCCAGGTGATACATTAAGTTCTCTCTCTTTGTGCACAAAAAAAGAATAGCATGTAATAACAACCCTCAGAATTAACTACTTAATTCTGAATAAAGATAACAACTGTTCCCTTGCAATTTACTGCTAAACTTTTACTGGTAACAGGAAAGTTTTGTTGTCTGTGTAAAACGTACCTTATTGATGTTTTTTATTTAACATTTTCTTTATTTTTAGCTAAATACTCATAAAATGATTTGACTACAAAATAAATATGACATAGACAATGGTTGCTTATTGTCTATTTGAAGTGGAATAAAATTCTGTCCTCAAGACACCAACTTTTGAGCAAACACAAAATACCACTGTGGATGCACGAATCAAAACGGCACAGCAACTTCTGTTATCCATTATGAAGAGGTTCGAAATTAAAGACAACTTAATACATTAGCAGGGTACAAGGTAAAATTGAATCCTTATATTAGGTTTCTATACTGAACAAGTATTTTTGATCAAATCATAGAATCAGAAGCAGACCAAGCTAAACCACAGACAAACGGTTTAAATATTCCACCCAAAATCACATTTACACCATATAATTCCAGGAAAATACAGTGAAATGGTACCAAAAGCTGTTTTCAAACATTAAAATTCCTCATTCATCAAATAATTGGAAACAATCTCATCTCTTCTATTTGCTCTCTGCAAAGAAGCATCTAATGTAATAAACTCTACTATATTCTGTTAATAATACTAAACTGTGCAATAATGAAATAAACAGATCACACTACACATGGTTCAACAGCATGCCAATTCTGGTTTCAACACACATTTTGAATGTTTTTAAATACTTCTTTTAACAAAGATAAAACATAAATATACAATCATCAATACAGACTATTAATACATTAATATCATACATCCATACATTCCTGTATTTTATACTTTACTGCCCATATTATAATGTGTTGCCTGGTTTCAGCTTGTCAACAAACTTGTGTTACCATGAAAAAAAAAAAAGTTGCTTTTTACAAATAATAGAGGGAAGCTACCAAATACACACATATTGTGTAATTAACAAAAGAGCTGCATTTTAGCTCTATAACTTGATTTTATTATGTCCGTTGTAAAAACAAAGCCTGCACTTACAAGATTAAGTTTGTTTTGTTGGTTTTTGAATTTTGCACAAAGCTACTCAAGGGCTATCTGCACTAGCCATCCCTAATTTAGTAGCGTAAGACTAGAGGAAAGGCAGCTAGATCATCAAAACCCACCATCAACTCTTAGGCTACTCTTTCACCAACGAACAGTGGAATTGACTGTAACATTATAATGCACCCACGGCTGAAAGGACAAGCATGTTTGGTTTGACAGAAATTCGAATACAAGACTAAGAAAAGTATAAGCAATATTTACTAACTACATGTACATATACTTTACACTTCACAGTCTTTATTGGTCAGTTATATTTATTTGTTATATTTACATTTTTTATGATGTCAAACACCTATAGTTTTACCCCAGGAGCCTCTTCATGCTAAGTGCATGTTTCTCTTATAGCAAAGCCACATAGGACTATCTGCTCAGTCCAGAGATGGAAATCGAACTCCTTCGTGCTGATAAGACATTTTCATGAATATTAACTCATACAATAACCTATGATTGATTACTAATTAGCAACTTTTTTATTAGATATTATTTGGTTTATATTCTATTTTTAGTTGTTAATTTGATCCCTTTTTTTAGGATACTTCTGAAAAAGATGTGTGTAGTACGAGGAGCCAGGATTCAATTCTAGATCTTTGTGATATAACAACAAATTTGTGATTACCTCAGATGGATCCTTTATATTAGTAAATGATCGACACAAATAACATATGGTTAACTATTTTGTAGATATTGGTATTGAGAAAAACATTTGGTAAAAGTTAGTCCTCGTCCCATCCTTTTTATTCCTAAAACTTTTAACATCAAAATAATATTAATAACAATTAAGTTTATTCTTCAATCCATTAACTTACTGTTAAACCAAAATCTAACTTTAGCAAAACTATCATTTAATTTGCTCTGCTGAGTATCTTTACGTTTCCTACTCTCAATCTCATTATAAACACAGTTATAGCGTTGTTTATTCCCAGTTAATGAGTTCCGTCACCATTGTATAACTTGTAGTTGTTAGTTAATTAGTCAGGAATTAGAATGCATGTTCATATTATAAACAATTTATACATATAATTCACACATCATAATAGCGTTTTTATTTTTGTCTGAATTACTTGTAATATCAACATATTAATACGTTATAAGTATAACCTATCATCATATTCGCTGTTCATTTTGCAGAAGTAACTTGAAACAGTATTAAAATTAACTCGTACAATAATTCATTTACTCAAAATTAATGCACTGCACGTTGCAAGACAGCAACTAAACCTGCCACAGTTGCAGAACTAACCATATTAAATAATTACTCATATTCTACATAGCAAGTTAAAATAATAATGAGATGAAATAAGTTAAATGATCAGCTTACATATACTGCACTAAATTACACATTCATCACTTCCTTAACAAAAGTTCAGGAATGACGCATAGTCTAAAAAAGTCCAAAATAAGAGCTAACATTTCTCTTCACAGCAACATACACGAACAGTAACGCCATCTATATTGAATAAACTATAATTTATATCAGTCCTGTAAAATTGGACAGCAATTATTCATTCATAATTGCATATCTATAGTCTGGTCAGATGTTCTTTACGAATTCCAAGAGTTTGTTTGTTTTTAATTTCGCTCTAAGCTACACGAGGGCTATCTGCGCTAGCCGTCCCTAATTTAGCAGCGTAAGACTAGAGGGAAGGTAGCTAGTTATCACCCCCTTCAGCCAACTCTTGGGCTATCATTTTACCAACGAATAGTGGGATTTACCGTCATATTATAATGCCCTCACAGCTGAAAGGGCGAGCATGTTTGGTACGACAGGGATTCGAACCCGTGATCCTTAGATTACGAGTCGAACGCCTTAACCCACATAGCCATGCAGGGCAATTCCAAGAGTTAATGAACCATATTAAATAATGTCCGATATATAAAACTATACTCGTGTCAATATGTCTATTACACTGTCCTGTTAAAGAATACACATTCAGCAGAAATAGAAATGATTACAACGAAAAACAAAGCCAGCACTATTAATTAGAACCGATGGAAATAATGCATTTTTTATTGTTTTAGTGCATTTCTGTGTCTAAACTTTAAAATAAGCAATTTAAATCTAAAATTTGAATTTAGGTAGTTTACTTTCAGTAAACGAAGTTAACTTAGTTGCTTATTAGTTGTTTAGCACAAAGTTGTAGAATGAGCTATTTGCAGTGTATCCTCCGCAGGAACTGAGCCTCGAATTTTACCATCATAAGTTCTGTAGTTTACTTAACTGGGTAGACCAAATGACATAAGTGTAACTATTTTTATTCAATAGGATGTTATTACTTACTTTATAACAAATAAAATAAAATATTTTTAACCACATTAAACATTAAATGTTCCCATTTATTTTGGTAATTATTTTATCTAATCTAACAATGCTCGACATTTTTAAGCATTGTAAATATATGTGTATGCGGATACGTCCACGTGCATCTATCTGTCCACTTAGTCACCATTTTAGAAAAATAACAGCTGCAGAATATAAAATTACTTAGGATTACGTGTCCAGCAAGGAACCTCTCAACTTCCCACAACTACTTGTGTCAGAAACCCACAGATAGTATGTTACCCCTACGAGAAATCATAGCGACCATCTAAAAATGCACTTTTTTCTCTCGTATTCCTTTTTATATTGGGGTAACACACTATTAAGTAAATCATCAAAATTTTATTTTGGACATTATGTTCTACCACATACTATTCGCGGCATTTTTTTAATTATTATTTTATATTAATTTGTGTGTAGGTTCTTGTTGATTTCCACGCCAAGAAGTTTAGTTTAATTCTTTCGAGATTGGAACTTTTAACTAAATTCTTTATCACCATTTGCACTGGGGAGTGGCCGTAAATTATATCCGACAATCAAAACATTTGGAAAATACTTTTTTATTGAAGTATTGAATATTACTAAAGAATGTATTACGTATTCATTTTAAATTTTAACAAAATGAATCAATTTATACCGTTTCTTATGCTCGTTTGGTTCAATAACTTCTTTTAATATATACTAGTGTCAATAACCGTGAGCACACGAGATTCTTTCACGCCTAGAAACAACTATCTTGTTGCATAAAAGGTGTTTATGGTAGAAAGTAACACGGGTTCAACTTGCCTCATTATCTGTCCAAGACAGTAACTCGTGGAATATGATGCACCGTATAATAACAATTGTATTTTATCTTTCAAATTATATTATTAATATTTTGATTTTTTATCAATAAAGAATCGCACACACAGAAAGAAAAATATCTCCCCAAAAATATTCTTATTGTATTTCCTTCATATATGATGATTGTTGTATACTTGTATTAATCATTAATATCCACATACACTTTTTTAGTGTTTAAGAAGAGAAAATTAGATCCAGCACAACTTAGCTCTGTGTGTAATCTGTCATATCACACCAAATCATTAATTAATCCAGTGAGATACGAGATTCTTGCAAATTATGTAATAAGAATGCATTTCTAATTTCACTAGAACGAGCTGTGAAATATAAACGATTCTGATAAAGTTTACTTTATGTTGAACACATCCAATAAATAAAAGGTCGTAAAAAAATTAATAAATGTAAAATTACAACTTTTTTTCCATATGAGCATTTCTTAAACTGTATGGTTATACTTGAGAATGTACAATAAAACCTTTCACAACTGCATCCGTTCTTGAAACAAACAAGTTACGAAATCATCTTTCCCTCTTCTGTCTTTTCGAAACATCTACAACAAAGTACAGCAGAAAGCAAATCAAATCCAATTTAAAATCATTTTTCAGACACGTGAATAAAATAACGAACAAAGAACTAACCGAACGATAGAAAAGAACTACAGAATGCAAACCTAATTATAAAAATAAAATTCGTGTCTCATACTTCGGTCATTTTGAATCATTTAACAAATGTATCATGAGCCATGTTCCAAGGCATAATGCCAAGGAATGTGCAGAAAACCAGATAATGTTTTCTAAGTACAAGCATCAATATTCCACTTGAAGATAAACATATCAAAGGCAGTGAATTAGAAATCAACAAGGGAACAAAACCAACTACAAGTAAGAGAAAAACTAGCAAATTTAATGATTTTTTAAAAATAAAATTTTCTACAAGTCTTTCCTCTTCCATTCCTGTAAATTAGGTTGTTAGGAAATATGGATTATACATGTCCTATTCTGTAAATGGATGTCCACAAGATAAACCAACTCAAGATTTTGTAAAATTAAATAACGAAGAGTTTAGCATATCACAATTGATGCTAAGCCAACAACCCAAAAGCGTACATATCACCATAGTAGTTATTACCATAAATTTAACAACCTTACGCTAGGACTTCTTGGCTCATCACATGTAGCGAGTGTATTATGCACATACAACTAAACTCACAACTACAATTCAAAAGTAGCTAACTGATCAACGTTAAATGCCAATAAACGGCTATAAACGATACCGAAATTACTTTTAACTAGAGGACCTACAACATGCTATATACATTACTGTTACAATTTCTAATTGATAACATCTTTAGAACCAGTAAATAATTTGCGCAGATAAAACTGTTCTATTGGTAACGCTTATAAAAATGAGAATCCACCTTACGGAATATATTTCGTAAGGGAACATGGTTGTATTTAAATAATCTCAAACAGTGGGATGAAAGAATTACTTGTCGATCACTTCACGTATGGCAAATTTCAAAGACTGGATTTAAGAAAACCGCTTAATAACTTAAATCTAATATATTTTAAAAGTTCAACATGCATTTCATCTTTTGTACTAATTTAATCAAAATTTATCGTTACTGTGATAAGCACACTTACACATGCTACAACACATTACATGGTCAAAATTATGATTTTTATAACATCACCTTAACAACTTTGTAACAGAACGAATTATTTGGATATTTGTTATTCATTATTTGTTAACTATTCAAAATAAATCTCATTTGTTGTTACTTCTAGCAAATTACGAAGTTTGTTGAAATAAATTTTCATTTTAAAGGTTACAGAATGGAAAAAATAGAACAAAGAAACCAAAATTCATAAAATATTATTATGCATAAGCTATACATGTACAAGAAAGTTTTACATGGAAAGAGGGTCTAATTTTCTCAAAAATAACGTTAAGCACATAATGTGATTACTTGATTTAATTCTGGTAAAGAAAGATTTTCGGTTTTAAATTTTCATAATCTTAGATCTGAGCTTTGTAGTTTAACGTTTGTTTAAAACTGAGCACAAAGCCACTCAGTAGGCTATCTGTGCTCTGCCCACCACGGGTATCGAAACCCGGTTTTTAGTGTGTAAGTCCGCAAACATACCACTGTGCCACTGGGAGGCTGTGTAGTTAAACTTGTTTCCCCTTAGTTAATGTTTATACTGGTATACATTTATGAAGTATAATATATATATATATATATGTATATATATAAGTATTTCAAATTTCTTTTTTAACATACGTTTATTTGAGTGCATAAGTTTTAGTTGTTGTTTTTTGCATGTGACATATGTTGTTGGATGAGTATTGCACAAATCCCGTTTCTCTAAATTTGTACAAAAATCAGCAATATTTGTTTTGCAAAAACGCTAGTATGTTTTCCAACAGTGTTGATCATTTAAAAATCTCGCCCTAAACTATACAAAACCGATACGCCGAGAGACAGTTGATATTATTACTCAGCTACGATCAAAATGAAAATGTCCGGTTATTTGAAATAATGATGTGTAACATACGTAATCTAATAAATCGGAGACTCGTTCGAGATAAATTATAATACCTAACAACAGACACATTAATATATACAGATAATAAATACCAACGTTTGTGCTGAAACTTGAGATTCGTTGATATGATCGAGACACACGGTAATGTGCCGTGTGGCCAAAAAACCTTGCAGGATACGCTGTGTGACAGTTTTGCGATTTTTCACTTTCTGTAGCTCGGACTGTGGTAGTCCGTACTATCGCATATTTTCAATGGATATGATCTACTGGACCGTTACTTCATGTACCAAATTTCAAGACAATCCATTACTAAGAAATACACGATATGTTAATTCTTCAATTTAGATTGAAAAGTTGTCTTCGTACCGAAAGTACAGAAATATATTCGATAAAAATTTGTTTTAACTTTTATGGATTTTTTCAAATTTCGTACACTGATAGACCTTAATAACCTACAATTATGTGTCAAATTTGGTCTAAATTTTAGTCATGTGCAAAGTTATTCAATAAAACATATAAAAGTAAAAGTGGACCATTTTTCGTCATTAGAATTAAAGAAAGCTGATTCAGAGTAGCAGAACTATAGGATGAAAGAACGTGCAAATACATAATTATTAGTTAGACTGAGGAAATTAGAATAACAGTTCTGAGCTCAGTTTTTCAAAATAATCAAACAGGTGGGCAATTATTATTAATTATTTACTGCCAAATTCCAAGTGTAAATTTGTTACATTTTATGGAATTATCATGACTTTAGCGTTTAGCGTCATGTGATATCAGCTTATGTAATTAGCGAAAATAATTATGCTTGATACGGCTATACCGAGTGCGTACAGATGATGACAGAAAACTGTTAATCTGGATTCCACAGCGTTACTACAAAGGAAGCTATTTTTCAAATTTCGTACACTGATAGACCTTAATAACCTACAGTTAGATGTTAAATTTGGTCTAAATTTTAGTAATTTGCAAAATTATTCAATAAAACAAATTTAAGTAAAAATGGACCGAAGTCATTAATTAATAATGTTTTAGAGAGGAGAGTTTGTTTGCTTCTTTGAAGTTACGCACAAAGTAACAAAATTGTTACTTGTGTAACAACACAAGGAGTTATCTATGCTACGCCTACCACAGGGTATCGAAACCCTGTTTCTAGCGTTGTAACTCCGTAGACTTACTGCCTTGCCACTGGGGAGCGGAGAGAATAGACCATCACCACATATTTGAAAGGATCTGATTGGTTCTGTAAAACATAGGTCTATTGCGAATAATAGAATTGCTAAAAATAAGTCACTTTCTCACTTGCTGTGGTTTGTTGATGTGTATTGACAAAAAATTAATGATGTTTAATAAAAAAAAATACCTCAGGTATGAAAAAAAGAAAACAAAAATGCGATAAAAAAAGACTTGAACTTAAAGGAATGAATTCAAAATTGGCGACCAAACTGGTAATTACATTTATAGCATTTATAAGAAATTTTGAAGCAAGTATTCATTAATTAGGTAGCCAGACTGTTGTATTTTGTTCAACTTTGGGCGTGGTGTTGGGTAAAACACTCCAGCATTTATTAAATCTAATCAAACGACAAGTAAATTTATCTACGAGAACTATTTTTTTCCTTTTCATTCGCTACATTTTTTTCTGAGCTGGCAATGCCAAACGTGGAGCGCGCGTATATCCGAGTAGATTTTATCACTCATCACGATCTCTACCAGCCTACCCTCTAATTGGAAATAACGTAAATTAATCTGTGAGACCCTGAGCGTGACCTCCTGATTTCAAAACTGTAATTTGGTCTCAAATACGTCAAGAGATGACGGAGCTACGAGCTAAATATTTGCACTTGGGAAAAAAAAAAATTAATAACAACTTTGAGCTATTCCGCCACTGTGAGTCGCTATGCCCCGGCTAAAACAAATTTAGCTGTTTTAGTTTATATTAAGCTGTTTGATTGTTGTTAAGCGCAAAGATACAGAATGGACTATTTTTGCAGGGCTCACCAAGGGTATCGAAACTCGATTTTTTTTGCATCATTAACCTACGCAACTCAGGGTGTTTACATTTTAAGTTCTTCAACTGTGCCTTCAAATGCATTGTGATTTATTCATTTCAGGTAAAAGCAATAAACACGTTAAATTATTAAACTTCAAGAAGGTAAAAATGAAGTTATGTTTGACAGTACTACTTTCTTTAATTATAACTTAATCATTTATAACTCAACAACATTTTGGTTCGTTTGTGACAACACATTATTCATGGATTTGAATGGAGATTAGCTTAAGTATTTTCCTACATTGCACTTAAATCCTGTAGTTTGTTTGTTTATTTAATTTTACTCAAAGCTACACGAGGGAATCTGTCCCTAGTTTAGCAGTATATGACTAGAGGAAAGATAGTTTTCGCCCCCCACCGCCAATTCTTGGGCTACTCTTTTAACAACGAGTAGTGAGATTGATCGTACCATTATAATGCCCCCACGACTGAAAGGGCGAGTGTGTTTGGTGTGAAGGGGATTCCAACCCGCAACCCTCAGACTGCAAGTCGAGAGCCCTAACGACCTATCCATGCCGGGCTGAATCTTATAGTAACTATAAATTCTGATTTTTAAAAGTAAATTAGTGATACAGATTAATAAAGCCTCCTAGGTTATATGAATAACTGACTACAACTAGTAGTAATAACTGATAGATAATACGACGAGATAATTTATATTATGATTGAATAATGCTGGGAGTATTATGACAAATAAGGCCTTGTTAAAATAATATTTTTATTTTTTAGAATTCACTTTCAACTTTCTTCTGCCATTTTTTTCATAAAATGAACACTTATCGATAATTCATAAGGCCTTCAATCATTTTACTAATACCAATACTTTATCTCATTTTAATTTATGTTTTTACAATTAAATTTTGATTATCGTTCATTTGAAACATAGCAGCTACCAATCTATTAGTTGTTCTTAAATATCTCACATATCACATGGCCCGGCATGGCTAGGTGGTTAAGGCACTCGACTCGGAATTTGAGGGTCGTGGGTTCGAATCCCGTCTCACCAAATACGCTCGCCATTTCAGCCGTGGGGGCATTATAATGTGGCGATCAATTTCACTATTCGTTGGTAAAAGAGTAGCCCAAGAGTTGGCGGTGGGTAGTTATGACTAGTTGCCTTCCATCTAGTCTTAGACTGCTAAATTAGGGACGGCTAGTGCAAATAGCCCTCGAGTAGCTTTGCGCGAAATTCAAAATAAATTAAATCAAATATCACGTAAGTTAGTTGTATTAATTGAAAATATAACACAGATAATCATTACCTGCGATTCCATCAGAAGCAATCAGTTAAGTAAGAAAATTCTTTACTCAATGAAGTAGAATCTTCAGTTCCAATTATTTTGGAGTTGTTGTTTTTTTCTATGCAGATTTAATCTTCTGGTACAAAATAAGTGCGTTCCTCAATCTCTTGATAAAACGTATATTAACACTTAGTACATTATCTCTGTGATCCTGATAGTAAAAAAAAATGTTTCATTCCGAATATTCGACGGTATACATTAGTTACGTAACTATACGTACAATTTCTTCCAAAGAAGTTAATTTAATTACACAGACTTATAGACACATTAATGTGTCATATGCCTCGAAGTCAACGTACACCCATTTTCTTGGAAATACAAAAAAAAATAAAAAAATACAGTCACAGACATCACCGCGCTTGTAAAACCTGTGTAAACTTCAAACGCTGGTAAGGAACATATTACACCAGCAAGGCCTGGTTTGTTTCTGTTCGCATAGCAGTAGTGATGACGATTTACTGAGTGGGTTGTACAGTGAATGACTGCTAGCTGGGGGACAAAGGAAATGTCCTGGTATTTCAATATATGCAGCTTACCTCCAGGAGCTTTAAACTGTAGACCCAAACATAAAGCAGTACTGTTTGTCTAGGCTGGTACACAACAATAACACCTGGTATTTTTCTGTTGTATAATTTTTTAATCGTATTTGGAAAAACGATAAATTTCCTCAGACACTTCGCATCTTATGACAAATTTGTTTAATTCTGTAGTGACATGTTCTGTTGTTTGGCGGGTTATTTTTGGATTACTTCGTAAAAAATAATGCTACGTTCAAGTCCGTGTAGCGATAACCAATTAATATATTTCTTCAATAACGGTAGGTGCATGTTACTTGTGTTAATAGACTGACTTCAAAAGCGACTCAGGTGGGTTAAAGCGTTGGACTCGTAATTGGAGGGTCGCGGGTTCGAATCCCGGTCGCGCCAAACATGCTCGCCCTTTCAGCCGTGGGGGAATTATAATGTAACGCTCAATCCCACTATTCGTTGGTATAAGAGTAGTCCAACAGTTGGCAGTGAGTGGTGATGACTAGCTGCCTTCTCTCTAGTCTTACATTTCTAAATTAGGGACAGCTAGCGCAGATAGCCCTCGAGGAGCTTTATGCGAAATTCAAAACAAATTAAACACGACTTCCAAACAATTAAGGGAAACTTAACACACAAATACGCAACCGTCCTAGAAAAATTTTAATCACAGAAGCAACAAATCTCGCTGTTGAACTGTAACTGCAATTCAGGCGCATTAACTCTTACCCTAAAACTAGGATTAAACTAACCACGTAGTTTTTCAGTACTGACCGTAGCGCACTGCCGATGTAGTGGGAGTTTCCATGTTTTTACTAGGACTCATACCTTTGTTTTTGTGGGCTTTACTTACAGTATAGTTCATATAACTTACTCCTTTGCTCTATAGATACTCGAAAGTGAACCCGATAAAAGTACTTTCTTATTATCTTCCAACAATTGGGAGGATATGTAGATGATGGATTGATTCGGAATGTAAAATCTGTGATAGTACAAACTGTAAGCCTTGTTTCTTTCAAGTTCCAACATATTAAACCCTTTGTAAAGTCTGTGATAGTACAAACTGTAAGCCTCGTTTCTTTCAAGTTCCAACATATTAAACCATTTGTAAAGTCTGTGATAGTACAAACTGTGAGCCTCGTTTCTTTCAAGTTCCAACATATTAAACCCTTTGTAAAGTCTGTGATAGTACAAACTGTAAGCCTCGTTTCTTTCACGTTCCAACATACCAGACCATTTTTCATTAGTTATTCATCATTAATTACAGATGTCACACCAAATATCGCATTATGTTGAACCTCAAGTTCACATTCTTCAAAACAAACAAACAAACTATTCCAATAGTTTCACATCCGGAGCTCAAATTTCTTACAATATTTGAGTATTCTAATATGTTGCTCATTATTAGAATTAAATACTTTTTTAAAAAAAATATTTTCAAATGTTAGACAGTAGTAATGAATTCTATGCTGCACGTTTGAGCTAAGAAGGGATGCATCATGACCTAATAAGTTGTAACAAAACTAGACGATTTAAGGATACTGTTTATTAACAATTATTGCCATGACAGTTCTCCACGACATATCACGTGACTGGGTTTGTTGGACAAGTTAACGCAATTAAGTTGAAGTACATCACGTCTGCACTCATCCAAACCTGTCGCGTGACACTCGGATAATGACTGCACGGTCTTAAAAACTAAAGAACTCATCCATAAGACAAAGTGGACAAATTTTTATGTATTACATAGAAAGCAGCTAAAGATTCGTCCCCTTGTTAACTAAAAATGTTACAAGATCGATTAAACTACGCATGAGAAACGCACATAAAATAGTTTTCATAGAGAAACGAAAAAGACAAAAATAAATAAAAATAATCCTTTGACAACAATCGTTATTAATGGCCATGTATCCTGATCGTTAGTCGAAAGGAAAGTTGTTTATATGATAATTAAACATTAAACAGAACATCCTTTTTAACTTTTAAACAAGCTTAACGAGACGTTTTTGCATTATCGTCTGTGCTTATTCATAATGGTATCTGTACTGTGCATAATTTCAACAGCAGTTATTCACTAAATGTTAAATAATTTGAAAGAGATGTCTCAGGGTGTTTACTTGTCTCACAAAGCGTGACAAGTGAATTGAAATCATGCTATCTTTGCGTGACGGTATTTCGAATAATTGGGTGTAAAACCTTTCTCGGTTCCACAGGTTAAATACCAAGACAGAAAGTGCAAATACTTTAAAGTATTGTGGTATCCGGAAGAATTATCTCATTCTTTGCTGCGAGGCATTTGTAACTCGTCTCTGGAAAGAAAGTTTTTGGATTCTAGAAAAAAAAAGATGGAAAATCAGATAAAAAACACACACACAATATTATATGTGTCACAAATGTTCTCAGGTCCTTCGTGGTGTTTTAAAGTAATGTTTTCCAAACCTTTCTTAACGGTCCCCACTAGTACAGCGGTAAATCTACAGATTTACAACGCTAAAATCAGGGATTCGATTCCCCTCGGTGGGCTTAACAGATAGCTCGATGTTGCTTTGCTAAAATAACACACACATATCTTCTTAACCAAATTAGTCATAACGTAAAGGGTGTGTGTACCGTGTTGTTCGTTGTACATAACCAAGTGTTATGTACTTCGTTAACAACACTTCACGTAAATGACTCAGCATGACAGTTACATGAATGATAGTTGTAAAATTCGGTTTTTTTACTCACACTGAAGGTTTACCGCAAAGGGAATATGAAATGTTCCTGCACTGACGTTATCATGACGTAAGGAGGTCTAAATGTTCGCGGTCAGATGAAGGTTCGGTCTTTTACAAAACAGAGTATCGATGTTTTTTGTCCTGTTTTCTTTTGTCGAAAATAAATAAACAAAAAAGGATTTTAAGAGTATAATTTCATGGTTCTAAAGGTTTTAAAACCGCTGACACTCAAATCCTAAATCGAACTTGTAAGTCTGCCATCTGGTGAAGTTTTCTCACAGACATTTGTACTATTTAACTTTGCACATGAAATTCTTGCAGAGAAGGTTTTGGTTTCAGTTCATAATGACTGCACGGTCACGTCAGATAACAAAACTTGTGAGAGTCAACAGAGGGCTGTGACGTCAAGGAGTGTTTCTCTGTTAACTTGAATAGATAACATTCAACGAACAAAGTACGTTGGTGTAGTTTTAATAAACACTTAGTTTCATACTCTAAAGTGAACCCTCTGTCATGTTTCTCTTTTTCATTTCTTATAATAGGTTGTAATTACTAGACCGATATGTTGCTACGACTCCTTCAATTTACCAACATTTTAACTTGTTAATTAAGTTTGTATTCTGACTCTTGGTTTGGTTTTTTTCGTTTGAATTTCGCACAAAGCTACACGAATGCTATTTGAGCTAGCTATCCTTAAACTATAAACTCGAGGAAAAGCAACTAGTCATCCCCCCCCGTCAACTCTTGGGCTAGTCGTTTACTAACGAATAGTGGGATTCACTTGACTTTATAACTCTCCCACGGCTGAGAGGACGAACATGTTTGGTGGAACAGGGATTCGAATCCGCAACCCTCAGATTATGTGTCAAGTGCCCTGAAACCCTGGCCATAACGCACCCCCGAGAAGGTCAGACAACTAAGAACAAGCGACTAAAACGTTTTAATTTTTTTCATAGACCTGTATATAAAAAAAAAAAGAATTTCCATTTAAAATAACATAATGGTTGTTCTGTAGAGACATTTGAAGGTCCTTAAGACGTGCTAATGAGATGAATAGAACCAAAGTGTTGTTTTGTCTATGAAGTAATTCCACAAAAATGTTAACATTTGGTATGGAGGATAAAATTCTACAGATTGTATTTGTTTATCTACAGTTCAATTTTAAATTGAAATCGCTTTAAATAGAGGGCACTGCGATACTTACTTTGATCCATCAGGATTCAAAGAGTTGGTTTTCGTTGTTAAGCCAGAGCTACCTGTTCTATACCAACTGTTACGTTGAACTGCATTACCCATACAGCTGGCATAGTGTATCTAATGGTACACGATGGATATTACAATTACCTAGCGCTCAGGATTCTTTTATATTAGACCAGGTCATTACAAAAAGTCTGAAGATGTAATTAGAATCTTAAACCAAATAGGAAAATCACCTACAGTTCATTCACTCCAATAATTAGTTTGAATTAATGATGGAATCTCTGTGTTATTCGATTCTATACTGTTGGTACTATTTGGATTCGATATTAATTTCACGATATCAGAGCCCACAATTATTCAGTGTCCTGTTAACGTGCACAGCAAGTTTTATTCACTCTGTGTTTACCCAAGTGCTGTGGTACCTAGTATTGTAGGTGAGGTATAAATCGTTCAAGTTCACTGAAACATTCACATTACAGACCTGTTTCTGAACAAAGTTTTCAGAGTGTCGAAACTGATTTAAAGGATGCCACACATCGACCTGCTCCTTTTGAACAAGAGAAAGTTGTCGTAACGCTTCATTTTTGTTGTGTGTGGACATAGTGAGAGTAGTTTACTATCCTAAACCAGCGGAACTGAATTGTGAATTGTAGTCAACACGTAGAAAGTGGTTTCTCTTATTTTGCTGGAAACCAATAGCAATGGGGTTCATGGATTAGAAGACGTATTGAGTAATCCGTTCTTTTCAGCTATACCTCTTTCTGAAAAATAATAGGGGAGAAAGAAGAGATTATCCTTAGGAAAACAAGCTATTCAGTCAAACGTAAATTTACTATCGCATATCATGTAAGAAAAATCTCTCTCTCTCTCTCTCGGGGTTTCGATATGACATTATGTACCCTGGAAGGTCAGGTTCTCTTTGACCTCTTCCTCCTTCCTGTACTTGTGTGGTCATGCAGTGTTTGATGGTGGTAGTTACTGCTTTTTTAATGGATTTCTCCGACCTTTTCAGAGCAATGTCCGTGTATTATTATACATGTATAGATATTGGTTTGTCCTAACTGTAAGATATCTAGTTTGCTGGTGGCACTGTTTTTTAATTTTATTTATTTATATATACATATATATATTTCATTTAGTCACTTATTTATTTTATTTTTTATGTTTAAATTACACATCGATAGGGGAGAGGTGTTTAGGACTAACTTCATCATGCATGAGGTACATCTCTAGTTCGCATAGTAATTAGTTTTTCATCCAATTTTTATCAAAGGACGTTATTGTACGGCTCGGCGTGGCCAAGCATGTTAAGGCGTGCGACTCGTAATCTGAGGATCGCGGGGTTTGCATTCCCATCGCGTCAAACATACTCGCCCCTTCAGCCGTTTGGGCGTTAAAATGTAACGGTCAATCCCACTATTCGTTGGTAAAAGAGTCGCCCAAGAGATGGCGGTGGGTGGTGATGACTAGCTGCCTTCCCTCTAGTCTTACACTGCTAAATTAGGGACGGCTAGCACAGATAGCTCTCGAGTAGCTTTGTGCGAAATTAAAAAAGAAACAGACAAACAAATACAAACGTTATTGTACTATGTAGTAGTCTATCTGTTATGGGTGGCATGCTGGAATATTTATGTATAAATTGAGATGATGTTACTCTGGGAACTCCATATGCTATTGTGAGGAATGTGTTTTGGATTGTTTGTGGCTTGGTTTTAATTGTTTCATTACTTACAGTTATCCACGCTGGAGCTGCATAGTCTATTACTGGTCCAATGTATGTTTTGTAAATATTTAGTATGTTGTCTATTGATACTCCCCTACTCTTGCCAGTTAAACTCCTAGCATAGTTGGTTCTTTGCCAGACTTTACTTTTAATTTCGTTTACATGGTTACTCCATGTTAATTTTGAATCATAGGTTAGATCTAAAAATTTTTCCGATGGGGCAGTCTGACGTAGTATTCCATTCATATATATTTCAGGCTGTAGTTTTTTATATTTTGTAAATTTCGTAAAGACTACGAGTTGTGTTTTTGTTATGTTTATTTTAATTCTATATTTTTCACAGTATTCACTTATTCTATTTAGTTGTGGTTGTATGTTTGTGGCTGCTATCGTGGGTGTTGCAGCACTTTTCCAGATTTCCACATCATCTGCGAACTGTGAAGAGAATCCATGATTTGGATCCCTCAGTGGCATATTGTTTACCTACATGATGAAGAGTATAAAGCTAACCACCCCTCCCTGTGGGACACCAGCTTCTGGAGTAAAGTACTCAGAAAAGATACACTCTACGTTTACTATTTTGCAAAAAGTTAGATAACCAGCGAATAATTCCACGCGGTAGTTTCATTTCATTCATTCGGAACCGAAGACCATCGTGCCGTACAGTGTCGAATGCTTTCTCGATATCAAGGAAGCAGGCAACAGTGCATTATTTTATATTGAAGTTATTTATTATAGTTTCGATTAATCTTATTAAATAATCTGTCGTTTGTCTAAATTTTCTGAATCCATTCTGTTCTTCTGGTAATTTTGATGTTATCTCCAAGAATGTGGAGAGTCTATTACTGATTATTCTTTCAAGAATTTTGCCTACACAGCTGGTCAGGCTGATTGGTCGGTAACTATTAGGTGTATTTGCTGGCTTTCCTTCCTTACGGAACATTAATATATTAGCATGCTTCAAACAAACTGGAATGTATCCTGAAGATAGAGATAGATTAAAAAGTGTTTTTAGGTGGTCAAACAATTTCGGATTACCCTTTTTTAGTGTAATGACTTGTATTTTATCTTCACCCGGAGATTTGTTTTGTGTTTTTTATTGCTTCATGAAGTTCGTGAATGGATATATCTCTCATTAGTGTCGTGTCTTCATAGTTTGTGATGTGTCTTGTATTTGTCTCAGATACACTCTTTAGGAAAATTGGTTAAAATTGTTTGTTTATTGTTTGGTGTACAGATGGTGACTTTATTGTAGAAATATGTATTCATATCTGGATCAGAATGAGTTTTAAATGTATTTTGTGGTTGAACTTTGAAAGCTTCGGCTTTTTCTTTATTTGTTTTTGCTATTGTGTTATTGTGTTCAAGCTCAGGGTATTTCTTTGCGACTGATTTATCGTTGGTGAGTCCTTTAAGGTGTGTCCAGAATATTTTCGGGTCAGTTTTATCGTTTAGCTTTGAGATTTGTCTTGTTTTTGTTGCTTTATTTGTTCTCTGATATGATTTATTACATCATTTATTTGCGTTTCAGTTTCTCTGACTCTCGTTATCATAAACTGTCTTCTTAATTGCCTTCGTTTTTTTGATTAGGGTAATTATTTTTTGGGTATTTGGTTCCCATGTGTTATTTGTTTTTTTTATGGTATTGTTTTTTTGGCCGCTTTTTTTAAGGCACTCCGTTATTGTTTGAGAGTAGTTATCCAATTCAATATGGATTTTTACCTCTTTTATAACTTTATTAGGTAATAGGTTGTCTAATTCCTGTTTATAGTTTTGCCAATTTGTTTTACTATAATTATTTTTTTCTTTTCTGTAGGTTGTATTTTCATGGGGGGGGGCGAGATCGAAGATACAAAATATTGGTAAGTGGTCACTATCAACATATTTTCCCATATGGAATTTTATTAGCTTTTGGCTTATTTTATGTGTGCTAAAATACTAGTTAAATATGTCACTGGTGTTGGTGGTATACGCTGTGTGTAGGGGTAGTGTCCTTAATGGGAATTATTGTTATCGTCTATAAACTATAAGAGACTTCTTCCATTGTTGTTTGTGTACTTGCATTCAAAGTTAACATTTTTACTGTTTAGATCTCCAATAACTATAGAGTTATGGTTGTGGGAAAAATGTTGTTGTGTAATACAATGTCTAGTTGCTTATGTGGTGAGCAGTGTATTCCCGCTACTGCTACATTTTGTTTATTTGCAGGGTACCCACAGTAACATGTTTGTTGTTACTACTCAAACTGATTACTGTAGCTGATAGTTCTGTTTTGTATAACATTATAATGCCTCTATTTTCATCATTTTTGTTTATTCTGTCTTTCCTTATTGATGTGTAATTAGGTATCTTCAGTGTGTTGATTATCAGATCAATACAGTTGTTTGTTTGATGATTTGTTTTGTGTATTCTGTGATTACATTTGTGATTATGGTAGTCAGTAGGCTTGTTTTATCAGGTATGTTAGCATGTGTATCTGGAAGTGTGATGTTGTTTTCTTGTGATTTTTGTGTATGTGTTAAGGTGTTGTTTTATTGTGTAACATTATTTTGTTCTTGCTGTTTTTGTGGTTTGTTACCTTTTGACATTTGTGAATACGTGATTTCATTTGCTTTGTTAACTTCTGTTGTTGTAAAGAAAAATGTCTTTTTTTTTGTTTGAATTTCGAGCAAAGCTACACGAGGGCTATCTGTGCTAGCCGTCCTTAATTTAGCAGTGTTAGACGAGAGAGAAGGTAGCTAGTCATCACCACCCATCGTCAACTCTTGGGTTATTCTTTTACCAACGAATAGTGGGATTGACCATTAAATTATAACGCCCCCACGGCTGAAAGGACGAGCGTGTTTGGTGCGACAGAGACTTGAACCCACAACCCTCAGATTACGAGTCTTAACCCAAATGGCCATCTCATTTTGACGTGAAAAAATGAGTAATATAAGGAACTGAGAACTTCTCTCAAGTATATTACTTTACGTAATGAAACAAAAAGGTTCGGTGTTCCTAATCGCTAAAAAACAAAAGGCGAATAATATCAGCCACGAAATTTTTCGGCGATTAATCACTCCCCTCCGTCACATAAAAAGTCCTGACAGAGTACAAAGTCTGTCTTAGTCTTATTTACTCTCCCACCCACGCAAATTGTGGGCGAGGAGGGTGAGTGGACTGAACGTTACCTTCTGTCATCAGTGACTGACAAAATCAACAACATCGAATTGTTTGTATCAGCTCCGAGAAACGAATAACAATATCTAACAGAATCATATTTTTATGTAAAGGCAAGCATTATCAAACCTGATGGAACCGATATATATATATATATAGAAAGAATATGTATTTTAGGTCCAGTACCTACACATCTTGTTATAAGAAGTTGTTGAAAATGATGTATTTAACGGATCTTGGAAGAAAAATCCACACAATATCAAACATTGCAATACAAATTTCGTGGCAATCGACGTGGATGGAAAATAGATCCTTGCTCGACTTTTACAACCTGATTTTTATGTTGAACTATAGGCGCGAGGCAATGAAATATTATTTAGTTTCGTGATCAGCGAGCTAATATAGGATAAGACGAATACTTGGGAGGCTATACATTTTCGCCTTTGACATAACGTCTGATCTGTCCGCTAGGAGTTCGGACTTTAACTTGTTGAAACAGGGAAGTTTACAAAGCGAGATCATTATTCGTAGTTCTTGTGTATGCTGAACTTCAGTTATTTTTGAAATTGGTCACTCCAGAAACACCATAACTGACATGTAAGAAGCTATGAACACAATAAACATTTGATTCTCTCATAATCAGTATAGTTTACATGTAAATGTCTGATTCTCTCAAAATCAGTATAGTTTACATGTACATGTCTGATTCTCTCAAAATCAGTATAGTTTACATTACATGTCTGATTCTCTCATAATCAGTATAGTTTACATGTACATGTCTGATTCTCTCATAATCAGTATAGTTTACATGTACATGTCTGATTCTCTCAAAATCAATATAGTTTACATTACATGTCTGATTCTCTCATGATCAGTATAGTTTACATGTAAATGTCTGATTCTCTCAAAATCAGTATAGTTTACATTACATGTCTGATTCTCTCAAAATCAATATAGTTTACATGTACATGTCTGATTCTCTCATAATCAGTATAGTTTACATTACATGTCTGATTCTCTCAAAATCAATATAGTTTACATTACATGTCTGATTCTCTCAAAATCAATATAGTTTACATGTACATGTCTGATTTAGTTACAGGTAACGATTTTCTTTCGTTGCTGAAGTTTCCTTGGTGCTCGGTTTGATGTTACATATGGATATCACCATGTTCATTCTACATCATAATATCGTACAAAAGGCACTACAATAGATGTATTATTTTATTTTGGGATATATAAATTATGTATATGTTGTTTTAAACATACTTACAGCATAAATTAATAGCCCAGTGTGAAAATCCCCCAATGCAGTCAGACGGTAGTGAATCGTGCAGCCAGAACAACCTGATGCAGGTTGATGTTGTTGTTTTGAATTAAGCACAAAGCTACACAATGGGCTATCTGTGCTCTGCCCACCACGGGTATCGAAACCCGGATATTAGCGTGTAAGTCCGCAGACATACCGCTGAGCCACTGGGGGGCTGCAGTTTGATGCGTGTTATCTATCAACAACAGTGTTAGTTTAGTAGTTTTTCACTTTCTGCATCTCGAACTGTGGTAACCGAAACGAGCACATACGTTCAGCGGACGTGCTCTACTGGACGTACCTCTCAAGAACGTGCTCTACTTGACATGCCTCTCAAGAACGTGCTCTACTGGACATGCCTCTCAAGAACGTGCTCTACTGGACATGCCTCTCAATGGCACAGTGGTATGAATGTGGACTCACATTGTTGCAAACTGGGTTTCGATACCTGTTATGAACAGAGCACAGACTATAAAGCTTTCTGTTTAATTAAAAGTTCCAATTAAGAAATGCCTGAGATATAACATCTTTAATTTTGATTGGGTTTCTTCTTTCTTTGTGTTTAATTACAAACAATAAACCACTTTTTTACCTTTGCATTAAAAATACGAAAGATTTATTTGATAGAATTACACACTTAAATTTCGTGGATTTTTTTTTCTCATATTTCGTACACTGATTAATATTTTTAGCCTACAATTAGGAATCTCATATAATGTAATTATGAGCTAAATATGTAAGGTTATTCAACAAAAACCGCTTTAATTTTACTAAAATTTGTTTTCACGCCTACACTGTATTAAATCGACTTTGGAGCTATACCACTTCGTTACAGTGCGTGTCGTCACTTCCAACTATACTCTATCTGGTAAACATGCATCTTGAAATAGTTTCGTAGTATAGTTTCCGTTGCACATGGCTCTGTCGTAACTTCCAACTATACTCTATCTGATAAACATGCATCTTGAAATAGTTTTGTAGTATAGTTTCCGTTGCACATGGCTCTGTCGTAATGTTTCATATTGAAAGCACAATATTCCTCCCTCCAAGCTTTCCATAATCCAACTTGTATACGGAGAGACTCGTTTTAACTGTAAAATTGCACAGAAGTCCACAGTTGCATCATTCAACAATCTGAAGCATGCCTGAGATGTGTTACGGCTAAACAGGAGGAATGACTAAAAGCTTTATCTTGGTGACTCTATGCCAAGTTTACATCATTTCTAGACAAATACTTTCCTTGTTTATGTTATGCACTGTTGCAACGGATGGATGTAAAGTTTTACCATTGACCTTTACGTTCGTGGAGTCTCATCTATTACAAGATGTGATGTTGCATTTTGCTGATCTTTGGCAAAGTACGATTTTTTTAAGGTTAGGTCTTTTTCTCAATGGTCCAGGTCCCCTAAGTTAATCCATATTCTCATGTTTTCGAATGCTATTAAGTACAAGATTTATCAGTGTCCTGGAACAGAGTTGTAATATCTGATCTACTGCGATTTTATGTCGGCTGTGATTTGCTGATTCTCACATTCAAAATCTTTTTCATGTAACGTATTCAACCCTATATTAGAAAAAGAGTGCAGGCTAGAACATTGCACTTGAAATATGTGTCCACAGCTTAAAATGGAATTTTGTAGATATTGTGTTTCAGGACTGGAAATAAACAAAAGCTAAAAATTAACGCAATTACTTAATAGCCCATAATTTGAGTAAATATTCAGTTATTTGATAACAAGAAAGTAAACCGAGTGAAGAAAACATTTCAAGAGAAATTAATCTTTGTACACGACATTTTGACAGGTTTTCAAAGGAGATACTTTTGTGTTTATAACTAAGCCTAATGTTTTATATCTATCCAACTTTTTGGTTTGTATATGGATGATGAAGGTTTGATTTAGTTGTTCTTCAGCACAAAGCTACACAATGTGCACTTCGCAACACGAGCATCAAAACCCGAATTTTAACATCGTAAGCCTACAGACTTGCCGCTGAACCACCTGGAGATTTGAGTGGCGAATGTTAAATAAAAAAAATACGTCTGGTAATTAAAGAAACAATGATGGAAGTTTATCATAATCTCTTAAATTCAGGCCAGGTTTAGTAACTATTGGTATATGTGTAGTAAATGCTAAGAAAATGTAATATCTGGTATGTCTTTATGTATAGTTTTGGTATTATCTAGTGAGATCGGGTAGGATCTAAAAAAACATCTCTTAAATTTCAGCTATTTAGAAAAATCCTAATATTACGAAAAGTTGTGTCACCCTTAAATTTCTGTGTATCTTTTTGTACACGATTTGTAAATGTTTGTGTCGTTATTGGTAATTTTTGACAATCGGGTAAGAATAATATATATGATTTCTGGTTAAGAATTATTATTGCATAGCCAATAAATTATTTGCCGCGGCAAATCAGCTCATAGAATGTCCTCGAGCTTTTTTTTTTTAACTTTCAAGCACAAACGTTTAGCTCACAGCTCTGTTATCTCTTAACCGTTTTTAAATCTAACTACAGTTTTTGGACTCGGGGGGTTAAACACTTCCGACTGATGTATATGATCACGCCAAAGGTCTCATAGATACGTTTATTTTAATCCTGTCTAAAAAAATTCAATTTTATGATAGGCAATTGGAGATGCTGGTGAGTAATAAAATTGATTCTGACATACACACGGCCCATATTTGGTATTGCTGGCGCACAAAAGTATAGCTAATAAAAAGAAGAAAAAAGTGTCGAACATTAATCTCATTTTAATCGTGCCGAAATGAATTTCAATTTCTGCGGTTATTGAGAATTCCCTCTTATTTTATATATTCTTATATTAATATTTTACTAATTAATTCTTTTTAGGAAACCGAAAAAAATACATTATAATTCATGTTCTATTTAAATTATCTGTCCGTCATGAGTTAACGCTTTCTCTCCGTACAATTCAGGTGAAGAATTATTTTTAACATGTTTCCTCGAAGTCAGAAATACTTGTTCTTATTTTATCTGTTGGTTGTTGTTTAATACATTTGTTTGTTTGTTTTTCTGGTGAGACATAGACTTTGGCATTCCTTATAGACAGGACTGGCATGGCCAAGTGTGTTAAGGCGTTCGACTCCTAATCTGGGGGTCGCGAGTTCGAATCCCCGTCGCACCAAACATGCTAGCCCTTTCAGCCGTGGGGGCGTTATAATGTGACGGTCAATCCCACTATTCGTTGGTAAAAGAGTAGCCCAAGAGTTGACGGTGGGTAGTGATGACTAACTGCCTTCCCTCTACTAAATTAGGAACGGCTAGCGCAGATAGCCCTTGTGTAGCTTTGCGCGAAATTCAACAAACAAACCTTATGAACAAATACAAGTTAATGAATTTTCATAATAAAATACTTATTCATGTAGGGTTAGACAGGATTCTAAAATTTTACCGGGGGACAAAAAGCTAGAAGGAGCCCATAACTTTTTCAAGGGGGCACACCAGGATTTTTTCATGTGCCTCATTACGCTAGTTCGCACTTGCATTTTAAGAGACCAGGAATTTCGTCTATTCAGTTCTCTTTAAACGAAACTGTTCCTTCTCTTAGGGGCAAATTTTTCTCCCTAGTAGAACCCCTGCTCCTTAAATATTCACTTTGTATTGCAGCAAATTAATATTTCGATACAGAGCAAAATATAAATTCCATTTTCTGAACTGAAATAACCAGCATACTGCATAATGTCAAGAAAGAAAGATCTAAGTAAGAAGGTTACAAGGAAGTGCAGACCTCCACCCACCATGGTCCACGTGATATTCGTCTTTGGCAGGTCAAAGTCATTTCAGTTAACGTCGAGACCCAGCTTAAACGCCTAGTTCCGCCAGTGGGCTTTGTAGTAAATTGCAAAATTGTGTGTATCCGGTTATTGGTATTCGTTGTTACTTAAGCCTATAAGTTACTAGGACGAAAATCAGTTCGGGTTGTTTTCACTTATCTCTAGATCTTTTGTCTAAAGTCAGAGTTCAACTAAATTCAATGAAGAAATGACGAGTTGGGTTTTGGATCCTGTATTCGATAAATTGGATGAATGAATGAACGTTATCGTCTTGTTCGTTGAGTAACCTTCCAAAGCAACTTTAACATGAAGGCAGGCCCTCAAATACAACTGACGCAGACGAGACGCTTTCCTTGTCTAAAAGTTTACCGAGAATTTCTTTAAGCTTTTACTTCTTGTGTCTTTGCGTTTTTTTTCGTTAACAGAAAAACTTATTTTCTCTGGAACTGTTTTCCAAAATGTCCACATTACAATTCTATTTTATGAATGATGGGTAACTACACGTCTATTCCGAATGTACCTTGTAGCATCTGTTACACTACCAGCTTATAATAGTAAACAGAGAATGAAGTCGCAGATTATAATTTTACACCAAAATATTTTTTGTGAGTCTGCAAAAACAATAATTTCCTGTTATGTGATGTTGTAAAACACACCAGAACAGTTTAAAACAGGCCTGGCATGGCCGAGCGCGTTAAGGCGTGTACTCGTAATCCGAGGGTCGCGGGTTCGCGCCCGCGTCGCGCTAAAACATGCTCGCCCTCCCAGCCGTGGGGGTGTATAATGTGACGGTCAATCCCACTATTCGTTGGTAAAAGAGTAGCCCAAGAGTTGGCGGTGGGTGGTGATGACTAGCTGCCTTCCCTCTAGTCTTACACTGCTAAATTAGGGACGGCTAGCACAGATAGCCCTCGAGTAGCTTTGTGCGAAATTCCAAAAAACAAAAAAAAAAACAAGTTTAAAACAAATTAGGTTTTGTGAAGTTTCTTTGGTAATTTTCCATAATAAATTAGGGTTACCAGCAATATTAAATCGGTTCAGATTTTCAAACAATTCATCGACGTTATAATCAAAAACTTCGAAACGACTTAAAATAATTTTCCTAAAATTACAAAAAGTCGTAAGCAGTGCTAACCATAGCGTACTTAACTTTCTAGAGGTTGATTGTGCTTTACGTTAACTTACCTTACCAGTATTACATAGTCGTAAACAGTATTAATTGTTACACATATAGCCTCCCAGAGTTTTATGCGATCACGAACAATCCTAATTGTCGTATATTTATCAACTTAAGTTTAAGTAAAAGTAATACTTTAATGTCCTGAAGCTAGAAAACAACCCAACTCATTTTAACTATCGTGTTATTTGACTTCCATAAGTTACATTTGAGTAACATCTCCAAGTTATAGGAACGCTGTTATTTTTAGTTTGTTGTTAAGACTAGCTGTTTGTTTCCAGCTCGGTTTTAGAAACCTGGTTTTTATCGTTTTAAGTCTTCAAATTAACCACTGAGCCACTAGGAGATGCACAATTTTTATTTTATGTAATTTTATTTCTTTGTCTTTGGAAAGTTGTTTAACCACATATTAGAATAAGCGTTCTTGAGTTTTTAACACAATGCTACATAAATAGGCCATGTGCACTCTGTTTACGGCACGGAAACAAACCCCGTATTTTAACACTGCAACTGTTAAGAACTTTCCGATGAACCACTGAGAGACAACACATTGTTTCTTAGTGTTTAAGCAGGAGTATTAACAAAGCAAGTTATATTTATCCTAGTTTCCCCCACCATTAGCATCGAAACTACATTTTTAGCGCCTAAGGCCTTAAATTACCGCTGAGGGGTGGGGGTGGGAAACAAGAGAGTCCGTGTAAATTACTCATCTTCAGTAACTTTCAGAAATGAAAAACATGAATAACAATCATGAGCACTTCTCGGAAGCGAGACAGGAAGTTCTAATATGAATCGTTTGAAGGTTGTTTAACAATAACACCTAGGAAAAACTTAAGGGAAAAAATTTATTTTCACTTGTTGAAAAGTGAAACTTCAGGGTATTGGCTGCTATGGACAAAGAAGTAATTAACCCAATACACTTTTTTAGTTTTGAAAGATAGAAAACTGAACTTAACTTGATCTTGGTTTGGTTTTGAATTTCGCGCAAAGCTACACGAGAGCTACCTGCGCTAGCCGTCCCTAATTTAACAGTGTGCGACTAGAGGGAAGGCAGTTAATCATCACCACCCACCGCCAACTTTTGGGCTACTCTTTCACCAACGAATAGTGGGATTGACCGTACATTATAACGTTTCCACGGCTGAAAGGACGAGCATGTTTGTTGCGGATTCGAACCCGCAACCCTCAGATTATGAGTCGTACGCTTTAACCCACCTGGCCAGGCCGAGCCTACGACAGGGAAAATCGCTAGCTATTCATCACCACCCACTGACAACTCTTGGGCTACTTTTTCACCAACGAATAGTGGGATTGACCGTGACTTCATAAGATCCCTTTAAGTTGGCTACGTGAATTTTGAATAAAATTAAAACTTCTTTATTAGAAATGTTGATTTGGTTGATAGTTCATATCGGGTGAAAGGTAAATCGCTTGACGTGCGAAATATCAAAAAATGTTGAACCAGCTTTGCATAAACACAAAAATTCGTATGTCCGTCACGCCAATATATCTTCCGTTGAGGTACCGTAGGTCGACACGCAATCTACACGAAACGATGGCGCTCTCTGCCGCTGCAAGCAAATTCGTCTTTTTAAAATTCTTACACTCACGTACACACATAAAACGTATGATGCACTAATTTGGTCACGCAATTAACTTTGAGGGTAGGAGGCACATATCCTGATGAGTAATGAAATCGAACCAGGTTCAGGTGTGCGCCACCCCCACGTTTCGTATTGGTGGTGCACAAAAGTCACGAATCATTGACTAAAATTCCCAATTGCATTTGTTTGTTC